>VHKM01000104.1:2400000-3000000 GCA_007210695.1 Neogobius melanostomus
TTCTAAAGCTTGATCGAAAGATGGCATCGCGTCTGCTGCTGTCATGTTGGATCCGTAAATATTTTTTTATTTTTTTTATCCCTAAACAAACTACAAGCTTCCGTATTACAAATAGCGCGTCATCGTCTTACTGCCCCTCCTCGTTCTGTGATTGGTGCCCAAATCCATGGAAAAATGTCGGCCATGGTCCCCAGGCTGTTGTGAAGTTCGAAAAGATTCGAGCGCACACAGCAGTCTGGCGTTAGCCAGGCTATTTGCTATGCCCAATCCCGTCAGACCTTGAAAGCTAAGCAGGGAAGGGCCTGGTTAGTACTTGGATGGGAGACCGTTTGGTAACACCAGGAAGCCTAGCGAATGTAGTGAGTGAGTGAGTGGTTAGTGGTGGTCGGAGGGGCCGATGGCGCAGACTGGTTGCCTCGCTTCCGTCAGTCTACCCAGGGCAGCTGTGGCTACAATAGTAGCTTACCACCACCAAGTATGGAGTGAATGAATAATCAGCTGTGAAGCGCTTTGGGTGTCTTGAAAAGCGCTATACAAATCCAAGAGATTATTATTATTATTATTCAGGGAGGAGACTGCGGAATCTACGGTCCAGGTCCAGTCGACTTAAGAACAGTTTCATACACAAGGCCATCGGGAAACTGAACTCCCTAACCCTCCCTCCCACCCCTCTTCCCCCACCCCCGGCTCCACAATAAAGTATGAGAGACATATAATTTGAAATCATCACATGGTTTGACAAATAAAAAATCTTGAATCTTGAATCTTTGTTCATAGTGTCACAGCTGTAAATTGGGTTAGGCATAATCAGTCTCGACTTGAGCCTAAACCCTTTTGGTCAGACATCATTAGCACTTAAAATACTTATAATACATGTATTCTTACACAAGATCATTGAAAATATGTGACATGTGTTCTAATGTTTGTAATGACTGAAGAAATAAACTACTACTAAATTCAAAAAGCAATGTAAAGCTGTGCTAACATTTTGCATCGTGTGTGCTGTGAACGACCAAAATGAGAGTAGAGTTTTGGGAACCATAAACAGAGTTCAAGGTATTAACAAAAGAAACAGTAAGTTCAGTCAGTTGGTTTCTTGGTTCAGTCAAAGGCATGTGGTGTTTTAACAATTGAAGAAAAACCGTAACATTGTGAACTTCTCCTCAATAAATGTGCAGCATGTGAAGGATAGCCAAGTGGTTTGTTCACTGCCAATATGCCAAAGGTCAGGTGAAGGCTTTGGATAAGGAACACAATTGCAATTTGAGGTTTCTGTGATGGAAAAAAGCAGTTTCACCCACCACATGACCACAGAGGCTCTCGCGCCTTGCAAAAGAAAGAAATCAATGAATGAGAATGCAGGGCAGGAAGGCGCTGCTGTTGTAGGAAAATGTCCGTTCTGGGTCATAAATTAGCTTGGATGCTGTGGGTTTGTTCAGGTGGGCCGTTCTGTGCGCCTCTCTCCACGCTGCTGCAGACAGAGACGTGTCGGAGGGAGGAAGCGGACCTCTTCTCGGGGGTTTATGGTTTCCTGGTCGCGACGGGAACCCACTGACAGCGGTTCAGAAGCGTGAGCTGAAGTTGGGGAAGAGTTATGGAGGTGAAGCCAGGGCCACGAACTCCCTCAACCTCTCACTGTTCCTGGGAATGCTTTGTTGAGGGCTGTAAACTGCACTGGGGATAAGGCGAGGCAAGGCCAGTTTATCTGTAAACCACAATTGGTACACAAAGTTATTTGGAGTGCTTTACTGAACAAGATGGACGCATTAAAGTTCATGAAATGACACTAATTAAAACATACGTGACTCAATGGGCAAGATTGAGTATGGAGTATTGCAAATTAAACCCTTGTCAACCCTTCTCCTTTGGTATGTAGTCCATTTCCCAAGCCCCTGCTTCTCTCCACGTCCATGAAAGTCCTCCAAAACCACTTTGTGAGGGCATTACAGAGGAAGTGGAGACCTTTTATAGGCTGACTTGGCAGGATAAAAACCACCCCACTACACATAAATATAATCATTATGAAATTAATTAGGCCGCAAGATGCAATGAAATCCAAAGTAGTATCTTGCAAATGCTGCAGTTGCAGTATTTCTGTACTGTAATTAAATTTTCAATGAAGGTTCATCTTCTGTACTCTGTAGTCTACAGAGTACAGAAGATGATTCAAGAACCTTCATCGAAGATGCACAACTCCTGGACTACTGAGAGCCTACAGTGACATGTTGCTGCTAACTTTGAGAGAGATGCCCTTCTTCTGGCGCGCAGACTGGAGAAAACCACCAGAAAACTAGCAGACGCAAGAAACCAGTGCTGGTGCTTCACAGCTAGAAGGTCCCGGGTTCGATTCCCACCTGGATGGGGCCTGTGTGTGGAGTTTGCCTGCTTTCCCCGTGTCTGCGTAGGTTTCCTCCGGGTAAAACATGACATGTGGGTGAAACATTGACATGTAACCCCTGATGAAGACCGCATGGTCGAAACGCGCAGGCGTCCCTTGTAAAATAAAAGTACTTGTTTTTCAGTCAGTGTGCCTCGGACTCTGCCTACATCCTGCTATTCTCTTTAAGGGCACTATTTTATCATTCATTTAATTTGCTGATCGTCCTGGTAGAGCACCTGTCTGCACCTTTGTCAAGTCTCTGACCCAATGAAGCTCTCCCACCCTGCTGTATTCTCCTTTCCTCCGGGTACTCTGGTTTCCCCTACCACTAAAAACATGTGCAATAGGCGAATCCTCTAGCCAGGTGTTTCTGACCACCAGTCTGGCTCCACGTCTGGAGATGGGAGCCAGCCGCTGCTCACTGCTCCCTATGGGTCGTCCCGTGGCGTCGAGGGATGGGTCGAATGCAGAGGACAAATTTCGTTGTACAGTTCATGTATAATGAGAAATAAAGCACCTTTACCTTACCTTTATCTTCGATGCAGACAGAATAGACTTATCCCTAAATGCTTGAAGCAGACGGTCCTTGAAGCAGGATACACAGCTGAGAAGTTACAAACTACAGAGTACAGAAGATGACTCAAGAACCTACATATGCACAAATCCTGTACGACTGAGAGCCTACACAGACTGTAAAGAAATGTGATATGAATGTCATAATGTGTCTAGGGGGCAGTGCTTTTAGAGTGCCATGAATCTTGACACACACATTCATTCATTCAATCTTTATTAAGGACACAAGTGAGGACACATGATCTATATATTAAGTAAGGATTAAACAACGAGGAGCCGCGCATTAGACGGTTATAATGCACGACGCGGAGTCAAGAACACTACTCCGCGAAGTGCGTTATAAGACATTGCAGACGGTCTGCACTTGTGAAAGCTGAGATTCGAACTGCCAACAGCTGTAATAGCTGAATAGAAGGTGCACATCAGTGGCATGATGAGTAATTCACTTAAATAAGCATTTTAAGATGACTACAGCAATGATGAGAAGTGTAAGTTCACGTTCCTCTCATCTTTGTGACCGTGGAACAGGACTCACTGCCTGCATCGGGCAGTTTTTAGCATCAGTTCCAGGTTTATGATCGCTAAAATGAGTTCTAATACAAACAATGTTTTTACAAATATGCATAAATACAATATTCAATAACAGTGTGTAAAGCCACTCTAAAATCATTCTCCATGTTTTACAGCCGAAATCTCTGCTCACATTCCTCATTAATTTTACCACTAACAATAATATTCCACATCAAGGCCAACGGTCCCCAAGAAAACAAAAATATAATTTGCCTCACTTTACATTTCTTTCTGATCAAATTTGGTTGAAAAATCATCCGCCGACTTACCCCGAGGTATGAAGGAGTATAACTTTACAATGGCACTCAAGGTTACTGGCAGCACTTCTGTGGAAATTCCTTCTCCCTGCACAGAAGATCCAAACCATTAATGCATCCCACTCCCTGATGGACTGAAAAGCTTTTGTCAGGTAAAAAACACCATTTCCATCAGCTAAAGGAATGCCGTGCCATGATATGCTCGTCAGTGTAATTGCAGCCCGCAGTAATTCAAGCCCACAGCCCTCTAACCAGCAGCCGAATATTTAGCGAATATTTTTGGAGGGTCTATCGAGTTCATGCGGGGATTTTTCAGCGTGGACGACTGGAGCAGAGACAGACAGTGGCCTCTCTATGGCTGAGATCCAGAGACGCTGCTGGCCTAGTGGGCAGGCTGACAGCAATGAACAAGAGGCAAGAGGGAGGAATGGACAAAGTAGACTTGTTGCTGTTGGTTTGAATGAACATGGAGTCTTTACCATTGGTTTTGCAGAATCGTTATATTTTCTTTTAAAGGGACTAGATGCAAGTTGGTCATTTTTATACTCACTACTGCCACCTCAGGTCTTACGCGCAACTGCAGTTTCTATATTAAGCTCGTGCATGACGGCACTTCGGACCCGAATTAACACCTTTTTGAGTGACAGGATTTTAGAGGCAGTTGTGGTGAACAGGTCAGGGCTCATTCTACACATTAGGACATTACTGGAGGGAAATACTTAATTTTAACATTTTTAAACTCCATATAGTCCCTTTAAAGTACTTACTACAGACCAAAATGCGAGACAGTCTAGCAGATTCAAAAGTGGAAGTAAAGTACCAACGCTGAGTGGAGTTGAGGAGCATGTGTCATTTGTAAAAATAATTTTGATCAAATCGGTTGTTTACCCAAAATAAAAGTCCAAAATAAAAGTCGCTACAATAAAATCTCACACGCTCTAACATTCTGTTGGACCGCCTTTAGTTTTGATTACAGCACGCATTGTTTCAATAAGCCTCTGCAATGTCATAAGGTCCAGTGTTGCATTCATCTTGTATTGATAATGGAAGACTGTCACCACTGCACAAAGCCTTCTCCAGCACATGCCAAAGATTCTCAATGGGGTTAAGATCTGGATTCTGTGGTGGCCAATCCGTGTGAAAATGATGTCCATGAACCACTGTTTCACTATGAGAGCCCGATGAATCCTGGCATTGTCATCTTGGAATAAGCTCGTGCCATCAGGGAAGAAGAAATCCATTAGTGTATTGACCGAAAGGACAAGATACAGGCGGCCGAAATAAGTTTCCTTCGCAGGGTGGCTGGGCGCGCCCTTCAAGATAGGTTGAGGAGCTCAGTCACTCGGGAGAAGCTCGGAGTAGAGCCGCTGCTCCTTCGCATTGAGAGGAGCCATCTGAGGTGGCTCGGGCATCTGTTTCGGATGCCTCCTGGGCGCATCCCTCGGGAGGTGTTCCAGGCATATCCCAATGGGAGGAGGCCTCGTGGAAGACCCAGGACACGCTGGAGGGACTATTATATCTTTGAACAATTGGAGGAAGTGCACGTGGATCTGGACTGCTGCCTCCACGACCCGGCCCCGGATAAAGCAGAAGAAAATGGATGGATGGAATAACCTCATTGAGGATGTTCAGGTAGTCGGCTGCTTCTTTGGGCACATAAGCCGTCGTTCCACATAGCGTGACCCGGCCGCGCACACCACGATCTACGTGCACGTATCGACAGTGCCCAGCAGACCTTTCTGTTTCCACCACACACACACACGCATTTGTTGTGGGCGGAGCCGCAAAGAGAAGCACGCTGTACAGATCGTCATTAAAAGTTTTGTAAGCCGTGATGAGAACAAATGTGGACAAATGCTCCCTTCTGGTGAGAGTTATGGAATCATTCAGAGGTGCCAAGCTGTATTAAAACAAAAAGAAACTGCTAAACTACGAATTATGAAGGTAAGCTACATGCAAATGTTATGCTAACAGCAGCTAAAGCTGCGCTAACAGCGGCTAAATGCTAATATCAGCAAAATCCCCTTTTAGCACAGCGGTATGATGTTGTGAAATATTAAATCCATATGACCTGCGTGTTAATAGTGAGGGCTGTCCACTCTCTCAGAGGCCAGAGTCTGTTCACGTCACATCAGACACGGGTTAGCGTGCTTTGGCCACAGCCAGAGGTCGGTCCCAAAACCTATACCTGGTCAGACCGGTTTGGCTCTGGCCTTTGTTATGGAAAAGCTCGACAAAGGGGGTGAAAGAGCCATTCGGCTGACACCCGCCTGCATGTGGAAAAGAGCCTATAGTGTTGCTGAAACCTAGACCTGACCAACTGCAGCAACCCCAGATCAGAACAGTTAGTTAAATCCAGGTGGCAACTTGTGTATTGCAAAAATGTGAAATACAAATGCATATTTCCACACACCTTAAATTTCGTAGGCTTCTGTATTTTGCCTTTTTCGCTTGCATGCATGCATCTTTAAATGCATGCCTTTCATTCAACATTTTTATTGTCATTGTTTGCTTTATGTTGCTCAAGTCCACCAAAGAAATAACAACGGCAACATTCTGACTCTGATTCCGCCTGTAGATTGAGATGAGAAAGCTCTTATCTTGAGTATCCTGCACATAAACACACAGTGAATGGCATGATTTTGTTAAGTTCTTCCAGTTATAATATAACTAAACTAAAGGCATACTGTACAATACAGATTAGGTGGAGAAGATGTCCCACAGTATGATTTCATGAGATACTTCATACATTTTTACATTGACAGAAGCACTTATTGTTTATAGGAGAAGTCCGTGGACATATCAAATGAAAGAAAAACATTTGGAACAATGGCGGGGCAGCAGCACATACTGTTTCACTTTGGCTCACGTGCATCTGACGGAGTAAGAGAAAGCGCGAAGCAGACAGGGCCCATTTTTCTCCCTTCCTGTGGTCGGAGCGGGATTTATTTTCGCAGTTCTTGGGAGGAAGGTCGGTGTTTTTGCTGAATTCGAAGCATTTGAAGTATCCGCAGCCCCTTTCTCCCTGTTCCACATTAGAGAAGTGGTCCATTCATTCAGGGCTGTCGGGGCGGGTCAGCCGTTTAAAGTGGGTCACAGCAACATTTTGGACTTGAAGGACCTATTATGTGATTAATACAGACGTTTAGTGTTTGTACAGGCTTCAAAACATAATCAAAAGATGTTCAAGTTTGGCACATATGCAAATTTTGTCTTCATTTGTCCCAAAAGTAACATTCATGTTTCTTTAATTTACACCCATGGACTCATCTCTCAAAATCGAGCACGGGTTTACAAGGAGAGAAGTTACTATAAGTATTATTTTCCCAATGCATGTTTTTAATTGTTTTTTTCCATCTACTAAGGAAATGATATATACGCTATAGGCGTGATTTTTCCAGGAAATCACGACACCAGTGCGGCGTTCCTTTGTCTTTCCCACACTTATTCATTCACAAATATTAACACGTTTGGTATCCACATGTCGCACAAAAAGCGACTGATTTATTTTGCATTTGACGGCAAAGAACAAGGCAAATTTTTACTTCTTTTTTCACTTTTAACAAGCTTAAAGCTACTCTAAGTGATCCTATTTTTCCGGACCGGCATGGCTGCATTCCCACATGGCATCGCTAGATGCGCCACTGTCGTAAAAAGCGAGGCAACTTTGTACCGTAGACGGAGACCGGCTCTTAAAGTGTTATTATGCCTTACAATATAGTACCCCTTTTATCTGCATAGAAAATCGACATATTACATTTTGTATAATTATACTTGGATCATGTAACTACTCATGTAACCGTATTTAAATAGGGAAAACGTGGAAGCGCTTGGTCTCTTCTAACTTCACCCCATTAGGCCCCATAGAGGAGAGGAGAAGAGGCTAAATGCTAACAACATCTTTGGTCTTTTTGCGTGACTGAGCGCAAGCGTGAAGACCTGACAAGTTCGCATCAACTCGTCTAAGCTCAGGTACATATCTCAGTATGGAAAACCGGCGGCCTTTAATGTCAGTATATTGTTTATTTTGAACTGACAGGTGGCACATGTTGTTGATTTCATATCGGACTGATTTCCTTGTATTACAGCAGAGCGGAGTGATCGCATCCGGACACTGCCCTGCCCCGCCTGACACTCTGCTGTCTGCTCTTCCTCCGTCTCCTCCAGCTCGTATTTTATTATAATGGCCAATGAAAGATGTGTCCAATTGTGTAAAGGAAGACATCCAGATCCCGCTGTCGGTGCCGGACATCAGCCAGACCCATTTCATGCAGTTCAAAGTCCAGACAGAAACATTACTCCATTCTCTTTCCAGTGATAAAATGGGTAAGATGCATTAACTTTTCTATTTCTCCCAGCATTTTGCGACAGTGTAGTTGCTTTTACTTTTGACGTGGTTACATATCACCTGGAATGTGAATGGAGAACCTGGTTAATTCTTTGCACAGGTCTTAGTTTCTGCAGTACGGGGAAGGTCATGTTACATTTTTGCCCCAATGTGAAACAGGCCAGCGCATTTCAAGCCTATAGCCCACTTTAGGTAATTGAATTTGACTCCGAGATTCTTCTGTAGCATGATCGTGTAAGCCGTGCTGTGCTCCCCTCGGTCTGGAGTTATATCTATCTTCAGAGTTTTCTTTCACACATTCACAAACATACCAGACTTTATAAAGGCCAACAGATATTGAGGCCAGCCGTCCCGGGGAGAGCTGGACTGATTTAGACTGGACTCGCTCAGATGTGGGGCAGATATTCTGAGCCTGGCCCCGCCGCTACCCCGCTCACGGATGACCTGTAAAACACTCAAGGGGTCAAGGGCTTTTAGTATCGTAGGGTGTTTCTAGCTGGTGTATACAGTGCCCTTCGTAAATATTTATACATTTTTAGTGTGGGAAACATGTCCGCTTTTGTATGCCCGCCAAAGACACAAAAGTAAAGATCAAATTGTGAATCTTTTTGTTATTACATATCTTAAAGCAGTACAAAGTAACTTGTTTACCTTAATAAATCCTTTCCGTAGTCCCTGTGGGGGTAATACAAGTGTTAATGGGATGATTGGGGGGTCTTTCATCTCCTCCGGTGTCTCTGGCCAGAAAACCACAATAGCAACTTTCCTGCCTCCGGGTCAGAGTCACCAATACACACTAATGGAATTGCGAAGAAGAAGCTAACAGGCTAACGGGCAAAGCTAACTGCAGGCTAGCGCCACTTAAGCAATATTTACAGCCAAGTTTAAGTGAAAAAAATTATCTCTATTGTGTAATTGGATGTACAATATCCCTCTCTCCCTTTGTCTTTTCTGTCAGTGTTGTATTTACTTTCAAGGACAATTAATGAGTAAAAAACCACAAAATGCTATGACACCTGCAGTTTGGTCACGTTTCTGTGGCGAGGAGTTTGCCCCGCACTCTTTAATACAGGACCATTGATATAATCTTTCTCTCTCTCGGGGCATTGACCGTGTTTAACTCACAGTTGGAGTTAGTTAGTTAGTACAGTTAGTAAAACCCCTTTCAGGCTATCGGCGAAAGCACTGTTGTACGGGGTGCATCCCTATGTTCCCCGGGTCCTATGTTCCCGGGTGCGATTTTTTTTTTCCTGTAGGTGAGTTGGTACTTCAACCAATCACAAGTCATGAGAGTGAAATGTCATACGTATCAAGCAGCTTAACCCTGACCCTGCCCTAGCCACTAACCTTAAGGACAGTGGGCTGGTGCCTAATCTTAATCAATAGAAGTGGGGGAACATAGGTACCGGGGAACATAGGGCTGACCCCGTTGTACGCTGTTGTTGTGGCAGGCGGAAGATCGGGCCCCAAATGTTTTAACCTTAACTTCTCAAAGTTTGATGTTTAATAAGTCGGTACAGAGGTCAGAAGTGTCTGGTGCTCCATTTCTGTCCTGCCTGCTGTGTCCTGGATGTTTTATATTCTGTTAGATTCAGCCCCATATCTGTTCCCATAAGAGCTCAAGCCCTCAAACAGTTGGGCGCTGCCTTCAAGTCGCACCCATCTGGTTTAGAGTTGCACACTGCCTTGGAAAGTTACTTTTTCCTATATCGACCTCATTGTCGCTCATAGTATATGTTTGTCTTTTGTCCTGGGTGAGACTTTGGTTCAGATCAGGCAGGTTCTGGTTTAGATTTGATTAAGTCCTGGTTTAGTTCTAGAGTTGCTCAAAGTTGTTTAAAGTTTCAACATCAGCATTTTGACAAGTAGGAATGTTTATGCAATACCGATGCCAAAGACTTTTACAATAAAATTCAGGAAATTACCAAAGCTATAATCTTCAACAGTACACACCTGCTCCAGTTGACTGAATATGAGTCAGTTATTTGATATAAAACCATTCGTATTTAGACATGATACAGACTCCGACATCAAAACATCAGTGTTTTAGCATTAATGTGCCCATCTTTTGTTCACGTTTGGTTAAGAACAACAACTCCCAGTAAGACAGTGCTTTCTTTAGATTAACGATTAATAAAAAGTTCATAACAAGATGCAGACGGAACACAGCATTTTATCATTCACTTTACAATATACTCTACGGGGCAAAAAGGATTGACATGACTATACAAGGCTCACATTTTTCCTATATTTTTCCCACAAATCTCCTCTTTGATCATTGCCCTCACTGTATGTTTTAGATGAAGTGACCTCCATCCTCCTCCTGTCCTCTCCCATCTCCCCCCACAACTGCTCCACATCTGCTCCTTGGCGTTCCCCGCGGCTTCCCATTTAACTCTGACACCTGTATTTGGATCCGCGGCCGCCTCTGACAGCTCACCTCATATACCCATCACCAAAGATCGTCCGTTTTACTGTACAAGGGAACGCATTCCCCGCAATCCACGTCTGTCGGCGCCCCTTGATGATGTCCGGCCCCAGCGATCGTACCGGTGATGAAAAAAGCTGTCTGTGCTCATATACACACACGCAGGGAAAGTTAGGGACTTTAATTAGACATAAAGAGGGAGGATGGGGAGATAGAAAGGAGAGGCAGGGTATGTTTTTACAAGGAGAGCGGAGAAATATACAGAGGTAATGACAAGTCGGGCTTTCATGTTGGACTGTTTTGTTTGCAAATTTTATAGCTGCACGTTTCCCAATCTGTTGTACGCACAGCACTTTTAGTCTTCTATTTCTTCTTCGATTTCCATGTTGCTATTTAGCGGACTATTCTCCTTATTAAGCCCCGCCCACTTTTATGGTGTAACCACTTCCTGTCGGTGAGAGTACTTCCTGCGAGCAGAGATCTCCATAGTTGTCAATCAAAAGGTGAGGAACGTGCTTCTCTTTGGTCCTCATGGCTGGGAGCTGACAATGCTGTAATACCACCCCCTTGTGGCCAGGGGCGACTCCAAAAGACACTTGGTAAACAGGATTCTAATGGGAGTTCAGACCTCGCTAGAACGGCTTAAAAGCCTGGCTCCAAAGAGTTTTATTTTTTCTAAAAATCGCTATGACCCACGTAACAACGCTGGTTTTTGTACAGCTGCCCTAAAAGCTCTGGAGTTTTGTGGAATCTCCTTCTCCTTTCCCCTTTTAAGGAACAGGCTTTGTAATAGGAGATTGAGCAGCCATGTTTCACAGAAGACTCGGGACCATTACAATGAATGAGTCTGAATGGAACACCGGCTATCTCTAATGATTAAATCTATGTTGTCAATCAAAGAGAGTAAAAAAAATATGCAGAAATGCTCTGCCGATATTTTTAACCAATAGTTGTGGCCTATTTTCAAATGTCTGGTCTATACTCCTGTAAAAACATAAATACTCCATAAATACTCCAGCAATGGCCAATTTATTCTGTTTCTTTAGGTGATTCGATCATAGTTTCTGATCCAGCCTTTATCGGTTGCTGTTAGCATTAGCATACTGCTGTTAGCTTTAGCATGCTACGGAGATCAAAAATACAATTGTAAAGGTTAAAACTAACTCAGTGATTAAATTCTCCAGGTTCTGCGCTTCATAATGACATGCAGCATATTCACTGAGGTTTAGGGAAACTTATTTTTAACAAACTTGTAGCTAACCTATTTTCACTGCAATGTTTCTCTGTTCCCCTGAGGCAGGGTTGCCAGGTCTGGGCAGCCAAACCCGCCCAACAATATCTGAAAAACCGCGGAAAATCCGCGGACATACGGCGCGGCTGGAATTTTCAATATTGTTTACCAGTAAACAGAGCCCATGTGCTCCCGCGATGATGAGAAACCGCCCCTTTCTCCCTCTCTTATTGACAAAGCAGCTCAAAGAGCCTTGGATTTGAGATTTTGTCATTCGAAATAGTGATTTTGATCAAAAATAAGATAGAAATAGCCAATTTTACATTGAAAACAACAAGGCAAAAAACCGCCCAAACCGGAATGGCTTAAAAAACCGCCCAAAACCTGGCAACCCTACCTTGAGGCCGTGGAAGTTTTGGGGGACTTGTTTCAAAGCCCTGACTTCACCATTTCCAATGTCTCTATCACTTTCGGTCCCGGAGATATTGGCTTTTATCAGCGCTAGATCGGCCGATAACCGATACTGTAAAATCCCCAAATATCGGCCTCTAGTAGCCACTGTCTCTTAAAGGGCTTTGAGTGATTTGTATCTTTAAAAAGTGCTCTACAAACTGGATCCTTTGTGAGGCGTCTCAAACTGAGATTAGCTGAGATTTGCTGTAGCCTATGATGCAAGTTAGTGAGTTATAGCCTTAGATCTGATTCTGCTTTCAAGTGTATTTAAAGTCTAGAGTAGTAGTTTGTCTGTACCATAGTATTTGACTTAATCAGCGCTTTACTACTACATTATTTAGTACTACAACTACTAGCTGCGGACGGAAAAGCCGAGATCCTCTTGTTCCCGCGTGTAGGTAACACGCAGGAACAAGAGGCAGTCCACACAGGCAGCACAGACACAGTAAACAGTGATTCATGTGTGGCACGTGTTGACTTTAGTTTATGGGTCAAAGCGTGTGAGGAGATTTAGGAGGTCAGTCACATACCGGGACGTCCCGTGACACCGGTACCTGCCACTTTATCATCTGAACCCCTGCCATTAGAGGTGGTCTCAGAGGCTCCGACTGTTTTCCTGCTGAGATGATATGAATGAATGCTATTTCAACCGAGAGGGAAGGAAACACACACAGAATACAGGAACATGTTTTTCTTTGGCCTTTTGACGCGACAAGTAGAGAGACATCAGGGAGAGTCTATTGACTTTAGGGGAAGGTAAGTTGGGGCAGACAGTTGAGTCACTTTAAAGAAGCAGGATTTCTTTGTTCATATTTCATAAAAGTGACAAAAACGAGACGAAAACACAACAACAAAGTGACCAAAAAAAAGAGATGAAAACACTCACAAAATGTGACAAACCGCAACATAAAGTTGCAATC
Organism: Neogobius melanostomus; assembly: GCA_007210695.1. Lineage (NCBI taxonomy): Eukaryota > Metazoa > Chordata > Actinopteri > Gobiiformes > Gobiidae > Neogobius > Neogobius melanostomus. The sequence goes on from VHKM01000104.1 coordinate 2,413,161, forward strand.
GGTTTTCTTTCAAATGATTCAATGCATTACACTGTTGCTCTCCAGTCCAGAAGCTTTTAGATTTGGGTCTGGAGACAATGCGCTCAGTTATGGTGGGGTGAGAGGTTTTGAAACTGTACTGATTGTAGGAAATAGTATTAGCAGAACTGGATGATCCTTCTTTAAAAATGTTCAACAAATAATCTGTCACAGCATTCAAGGTAAAAAGAAATCATCAGTCAACATCACTGTAGATCATATTCATATGAGCTCGGATTCTGAGCTTGAGGTTTATGTCCATAAACCTTACCAATTATCCTCAATCGGTTAGATTCACATTACAACCTGCCGACTGGGCCAAGGTCATCAGAATCAGAATAGATTTCATTGCCATTGTCAGAGAACAGGTTCACAAACTATTGTCTTTGGTGCAAGTGCGCAACATGAAACATAAAACTTGCGGTCGATAAGTAAACTATACAAACTTTAAAACTACAAAACTACAAAACAACAAGGGCTTGCAGAGATAAAATTTGCTATCGTTTCACCAAATAATGGCTTCTTATTCAGTCTTTCCATGTATGACTTCATCTTCCGTTTACTTGGACTCTCATGCTTCCAAACTGTGATCAGAATAATGGTAAGTCCATAATCAACACAGAGTAGTCAGGTGTGACATGACAGTTTGGTAACATGTCTCCTGATCATGTGTCTGCAGTTAATCGACATGCAGCTCGAGGCGACCCAGGTTGAGTTGCCATTATATACCTTTCATAAACAACTGAAGAGAATACTTCATATTAATTCATACAATGGGCTTTTGAGATGTTTTCTGCATGCTGGGATTGGTTGAAGGCACAAAAAGGCAAGAATTAATTGGAAGTATTTAAAGGAGCTATATCATGCTACAGTATATCATGTTGTTATGCTATTTCCCTATCAAAAACCCCCAGAGCAGTTTTTGGCTTCATTCACGCAGTTCTAAGTAATCCTCCTGAATCCTGCTCTCTGAGCAGCTGCTCCGCCCTCTCCTGGTAAACGACTGAGCTGTTCAGTTGTGTCGTCACAAAGGAACGGAAGTGCTCTACGTCTGTAATGTAATGCCTTACGGCCTGGTTTAATTTATAAAACAGCTTTTTTATTATTTTTGTTGTAAGAGAGAAAGAAAAAAAAGGAACTCTCCGATGCGTCTGTGCTGTCCCAGGAGGGTAAACAAACGCACCCCCGGCCGGAGGATCCATGGATCCGAGCAGAAGTCTTGTTTTTGAAGACTGAGCTCTTTCTAACCTACTCTGGACACCGCCTGTTCTTTTTCTTACCGAGCGATAATGTCACGGATGCGCGTTTGGCTACGAGAGGAACAGGACTATTCAACCTTCCTAAAGAAGAGTGCACTCGCCAGAAGTTGGAATTTCTTTCCGGGATTCAGCGACTTTATCAACCAACCTGATGGATGCTTGGTAAACCTTGGCCAGAATCAAAGTGGATTAACTTTTATAACCAACGCGATCCCATAACCCGATGGGGAGGCCAGGCAGAGCGGTGAGTCAATCAAAATGCGTGTTAGCCTGTGTGTTAGCGTGTGTGTTAGCGTGTGTGTTAGCGTGTGTGTTAGCCATTTATGAAACTGTTGCACATGTCAACTCCTTATAACTGCATTATGTGAAGTAACTTCACTTTTTGCAGCGATATTTATATTTATAATACTGCAAATGTGGAATGAGCGGAGAGAGGGGCGGAGTTAACTGAATCGAAGCGTCTTGTCTTCCGGGTAGGGAAAATACCCCCCAAAAATACTTGTATTTCTCTCAAAAATGAGTACTCCATAGTGATAGAGGTACAATATATCATATAAATGCCTATACTTTACTTTGGAATGGCTAAAATAGCATGATACAGAACCTTTAATTTCAATATAATAAGGACATTGTGATAATCCATATGCACAAATGTATCAAAAGATAAAGAGCCGTCTAAGTCTACATAGGATCAGATGGTCTCCCTGCGTGCAAAGCCCTCATCCATCATGTGCAGTTATTGTGTTTCTGTCCGGCCCCTAGAAAAACTCCTGTACGAACCATTGACTCTGTAAAAGGGGTTTCCACTTAGGCACGGCTCAGTAAAAGGCCCATAGCACTTTAGGCCACTGTTAATTACACCCACTTCAACCAGAGCACGGCCAGCGAGACCCCATAAAGCGCTCCGTCACCGCCTACTCATAGAGCGGGTCTGCGTGTAAATCAAAGCGCTAGTTAAGAAGTCGACATGATTGACAGATAAGTGTAAGTTGCTGTAGTTATAGATGAACAAATTATGAACACAATCTGGCTGTAAGAGATCACAGAGGAGAATGTTTTTAGGATGAGTTTGAAGTAATACATTATTGTCTATGTTGGGAAATCGTCTGTATTTGAATGATCTTGACCAAAAGGTGAAAAATGTTTTGTTTCGCAATTGTATCACCCACAGTGGCATAGTGCAGCAGTAATACCGTAACATTAGTCATTAGATAGGTTGGAAAAATGACTACTTTTTGGCTTTTGAAAGTTATTTTTCGAGTGAGACCTGGATAGAGGAAGAGTGTGGAGAAACATTCAGCACAAGTATCAGACCAAGGAGGCAAATCCTGATTACAAAGAAGTGAGTATGATGGACAAGCGTATTAACTATTTAGAGAAAAGCCAGATCCGACACAAACGGCATGTGGTGTATTTGTAAACATGGAGGTTTGGGGTTTTACGTTGCACCGAGAAAAGTGGAGACTAATGTGAACGATCTGTGTCGTGTTTGCCATAAAAACGTAAGGATATAAGGAGTCATTAGCAGTTTGGTTCAGATTTTAAATATAGGAGAATTCAACACGAATGCTCAATGGATTTTTCAGTCAATGTACGTTTGGAACAGGAAGAAAAACTTTTTGCTAGACGGCAACAAAAAGAAAATCCTCTTGGAGAAGATGAAGCATCAACATCTATGTAGGCACATTCTTGTTAAGTATATTTAAAGGGATAATTCGGGATTTTTGACATAGGGCCTCATTTCCTAGTTATCCAGAGTGTTGTTGATGTCTGGAGATATTTTTTTCTTAAATTCATGCAGTTCTTATATTTGAAGAGTCTAGTTGCGCTAGGCTAGGGCAAGGCTAAAGCATTTCTATGGTAAAGTCTAGCCTGCATTAAAAAACAGTCTGACCCACTCCACAGTGCACCTGAGGTAAATCACTTATAACACCAGACTAACGATAAATGTCTGTGTTAATAGAATAATTTTAACCATTTTGCATTTAAAATAACTTATATTTGAGCAGCATCAGCTTCGTGGCTGTAAGCTAACGCAGCGGCGGAGTGATCTGCGAGAAAATAGTCCCTCAAAATGTGGTAATTCATGTGATACAAGGTCAGTTATATTTCAAAATTATTCTATTAACACAGACATTTATATGGTTAGTCTGGTGTTATAAGTGATTTACCTCAGGTGCACTGTGGAGTGGGTCAGACTGTTTTTAATGCGGGCTAGCGTTTACCATAGAAATGCTTTAGCCTTGCTCTAGCCTAGCGCAACTAGACTCTTCAAATATAAGAACTGCATGAATTTAAGAAAAAAATATCTCCAGACATCAACAACACTCTGGATAACTAGGAAATGAGGCCCCATGTCAATAATCCCGAAGTATCCCTTTAACCTCTTAACCTCCACTTAAACCGAGCACATTTTCTCCAGTGTGGCATTACCCAAATCTAAAAGCTTCTGGAACAAAGCGTCAAAATAGCGCCAAAAACGAGACAAAAGAGCCACAAAAAAGTGACAAAAACTGAGAGAAAAACGAGGATGAAAACGCAACAAAGAGCGACAAAAAAGTGCAAAAATGCAATGGGGAAAAAATATGCCAAATGTGACAACAACGCGGCAACAACGCAAGGAAAAAGATCAGTTTAGATCAGTTGTGTAGCTCTTAGCTTTCAAATGAGGCGTTAACCCGGCTTGTAGGCTGTAAGCTCCAGAAGTTTTTTAGAAATTGTACTCAGTTAAAGCGGGGGGTAAGAGGTTAAGAAAATTCATATAAAGATTCATATAAAGCTTTTATAGGCTGTTAGCAAAGTTCCAGGTGGTCCTGAACAGACAACTGGCCAGACAACGGCGTATGTACTGCAGCCCTAACCCCTCAGCTGTCTGCACAAAATATGATTGTGTTTGATGATAAAGAACAAATGCAAGGCAGCACCTACAGGTACTTACAGTAAACTCGGTCTAAAATGCCAATATAAAGCTTTCCATCTGCTCAAATCACAATTTCAATGGACTAAATCATGTAGCATCGGTTTACTTCATAACCGCTCACTATATGAAAACTCAAAATTATTAGCTAAAAATAATCTCTGCGTATGATCTAAACATCTGCCGGCCCCAGCGTGAGTCGAGTTTCCCTTGCGCCTCAGCTGTAAGCCAGTGCGCGCAGTTCGAGCCGCTCTGTTAATGTGGGTATAAGTGCAGGGTAGTGTTGAGGTGGTGCTGAGACATGTGGCTGTAGCATTAACTCGCGCTGTTCGAAGGGCCGCATTGACGCAGTGGAAAATAGCTCTGGTCTCTCCCAAAGACATTTTTTAATATCTTCGGTCGAAGAAAGAAAATACAGTCTGGATATGCAAATGAGCTGAGGAAACCAGGCACCGTTAAGACACGTGTTTAAGAGGAACCGTGAAGTTTAGAGAGAGATAGGTTTAGCGAAGTGTTAGTGATATGGGCCATTGACAGGTCCATAAACTGGCATTGCATGTAGTGAAAGGAGTCAGACACCTTTCCTCAGCTGCCTGTGAGTCAGTTAAGCCTCTTCCTTCATTACCTCCTCAGCTTTGCTACTTCAAGGAATTCCGTTACTTCAGAAGGTTTCTTTAATACGGTATTAGTTACCTCGGACTAAACGGGCTGTCAACAGATCACCAGCCACCGTTTTGCCAGAGCAGAGAAACTAAAGGTAACTTCAAATAATGACCCCTAACTTTTTGTTTGCCACGTCTATTTATTTGGTGTAGGGTCAGTGTTAATGAACATACGTGGGACAATTTCAATTCGTTGTCCCACACTCACACCCACAAACACACTCTCATTCCTTATTGTATAAGTTTTATTTCGCATGGCCTCCACCCTTTATGTTCAGAATAAAAAACTCCAGAGCTTTAAAACACTCAAAATTGCTGCTGCTGTTGTTGTGTGTTGTTGTTGTTGTTGTTATGTGTTTCAGGTTGTTGGAGCTGAGCAAAGCCAAATTGTGCTTGAGTAAATTATTACATGAGAGTGGCGGCCACCAGGGCAGCTCTGACTACTGAAGTGACGAATTCATCGACGATAGATTAAGGAAACACATTTTAAAAAGCTTGTAAAGGAATTCAACAAAATCATTATTTGTGTGACAAAAACATACAGTTTTCAGTAATAATACGACATTAGCGCTGTGCGGTACCATGATGTCACGCCGACGTCACGCGTCTTGCGCAAATTGGAAGAGATGGCGCTTAGTTTCACATTGGAAGCTGGACTATATTTCAGCTATTACACGGCCTCTTTCAGTTACAACTTTTACACTGCAATAACTACCAACACCCTAAACTTACAACAGTTAATTATGATCATTATAATAATGGCTTACACATGTATTGCGCTTTACAAGCCTGTGTTACCAAGTTTCTCAAAGTGCCACACGGGAGTCATTATTTATTCACAAGAAGAAGAAGAAGAACTTTATTTATATACAACATACTCGTAGCCGCAGCTTCCCCTTAATGGAAGCGAGGCTATACCAGTCTGTGCCATCGGAACCGCTGACCACCACTCACTCACTCACACACTCACTCACTCACTCACTCACTCACTCACTCACACACTCACTCACACACTCACTCACTCACTCACTCACTCACACACTCACTCACACACTCACTCACACACTCACTCACACACTCACTCATTCTGGCCTATTGTACATGTTTTTAGTGGTAGGAGAAATCAGAGCGCCCGGAGGAAACTTACGCAGACACGGGGAGAACATGCAAACTCCACACAGACCATTCAGGTGGGAATTAAACCTTCTAGCTGTGAAGCACGAGCTTAACCGCTGTGCCACCATGCCGCTCCAAATTCACCCAACCCTAACCCTCTTATTTTAACAAGAATGGTATTCACCAAATTCATATCCAAAATTCTAACGTTATAAAAGTATGTATCTACTTATCACACAATACTTTACTTATATTTAAATATGTAGAGAATAGGATAATTATGATATATAATACTCCTGACCATCTGGAGATGGGATAAAAGGGTCAAACGCAGAGGACAAATTTCCTTACTGAGTCAAAAAGTCTCAATGCCTGTTCTGAGAATGATCAATTCCCTAAATTGAGCTTAAGCTGTTCATGGAAGTGTGATGAGACCAAGCCCCATCATTCCCAAACGGGACGTGCAGCAGCAGAAGCAATAACGTTGGAGGGAGATAAAAGCGCTTCAGAAACAGGAACAGAATAAAGTCAGTCACGTGTGTTCAATGATAAACTGCCTTGAGATCACAGGCTGAAAATCACCCATCACCGCTGCAGCTTCATTCTGTTGGCAGAGGCCGATGCTTCAAAGTCAGATTCAATCACCCTCGCATTGTTTTACTTTGCAAACGTGAAGTAGCCAAGAACTGTGTGCTTCAATATGGCATTTTGTTGTATTAAAGTTGTATCAAATGTAAATGCAAAGAAGTATAAACTACACAGGAATGTTTCTTTTTCTTTTTCTTTGGACTCAGAGCCACTTTTGACTGTGTTTACTAGTGTTACTTTGTGATCACCGACTTTGGGATTTCAAATACTTTAAATCCTGCAGTTCCGATATCCACTCACAAAGCTACCCGCCTCTGGACTTGTGCCTGCTGCGAGGTTGGTGCCCACTTACATTTCCTCACTTACAGGAGAAAGGCAATTAGCGGAGTCAGCACAAAACGAACATCTGCCCTCCATAATAAACCCATTTGGTCCGAACACATGTAGCAGTGCAAACATTATGAACTCACTTTGCTAATCTTTCAGCACATCCATCAGGAATGCTCTCACAGCTAAACATGACTTCATCCGAGGCTCACCGAAATAAATGACACCTTCCTAACTCTGCAAATGTTATTCTCTGTTTAATAAAAGGCAACACTGTGAACAAGCCTGCAGCGGTTTCAGATGTTGGGTTCATAAGTTTGCCACATTTAAAGAAAAATGGCCCCCAGGAAAATATGGAAACTGTCCTTGGAAAAATATGAACATTTACAATATTTAGACATCTGCATAAACTGAAAGAGAAAGATGAAAAAATATGTTGTCCTTGCCATCGAGAACAGAAGTGAGCTTGAACAGACCAGACCTTTAGCGTCCACCTAAACTTTTAGCTGCCTACGAACGCGTACTTCTGTTAACCAATGACTTCTTGACCTGTTTGAATTGGGCGTTTTATTCCTATACAAATGAATGGTGAAGCCAAAAACATGTTGGTCTGGTTGCCCCACAATGGCAGCGTGACTCAGTCGTATTTGACAAATATAGCACTTACTTGCTTACAGTACTGAAAACTTCTGGATCGTTTGATGGCTCAATGCTAACGGCTGTAGGAAGAATACGCTAACAAACGCTTAAAACTTGCCTAAAACAAAACTGTTTAAAACTTGCTGTCCACATAAGTTAGGATCAAACTTTTTATTTGCATGAAGAAAACAACAGGAAGATGGATCCACTATTGTAGAAAACCAGCAGCTAAAAAGCCACCATATCATGGCTCCCAAATGTCAAAACATTTCAGGTACAGGCGTCCATCTATCAATCCATCCATTTTCTTCCACTTGTCCGTTGCCGGGTCGTGGGGGCAGCTGTCGGAGCTTCCCAAATCACATAGCACCAGCCTCTATGCTCCCTCTGCAGGTGGTGGGTCCATGGAAGGATGGCCTCAAGATTCAAACCGGGCCTGTTGGTCTCTCATAAGGGGCTTCTGAACCGCCCTTTGTCTGGCCCATCACTAGGACCTGTTTGTCATGGGAGACCAGGGGCACAAAGCCCCAGAAAACAGAGCTCCCATGATCATTCGGGCACTCAAACCCCTCCACCACGTTAATGTGGCGGTTCCAGGAGGGGGTACAGGCGTCCTTCACAACTAAAAAAGTCCTTAGTCTTTTTCCCTTTTGCTTGATGGAGTTATCAAAAACATAATCATCTAACCTGCTCCTCTGCATTTGCTTCTCACACACCAACTTCATCCACGCTTTGGTCTTCCTTTCGGCCTCCTGTTTCCTGGCAGCTCTAACCTCAGCATCCTTCTTATATAATCACAATCCCTCCCGTACAGAGCCCGAACCATCTCAATCTGGAAACGTTATCCCCAAAACATCTCTCATGAACTCATTCCTAATCCCATCCATCCTCATTAAGAGCAAAGGCTACACAAATGGCTTTCCCACTGACTGGGAAAAAGCACTAATCTACTGCCAGAGCATTTTGGCAGAGAATCGTATTGATCAGCAGCATTCACCACCCCCTGCCTAGACATCTGCAGTTACACCCTGAAAGCACCTGTAAAATATGTTTAATGGAGCCCTAAAATCCAGAGCCAGCTGGAGAGCCCCTAGTTAAAGTTTGTCGAAAATGTGCAATTCTTTTTAAAATAATGTTGTGTCAACACTTGGGACAGTTTGGGGAATCCCTTTTATTGCCTAAGTCCAAGACAGAGCTCAAACAACTTTTTTTTTTTTTACAGATCTTTTTGAAATGAAAATGTTGTGTCCATGCATGTAGGTGTAAAACTGCATATTTCATCAAGTTGCTATTTCCAGTTTTTAAATGACCTCTTCTACTTCAAAGTCTTTCTTGCAAATGAATGACAGCTATTGTTTTGTGCTTTGTTTTTTCCTTTTTCTCTACATGTGTGGCATTACCAATTTTATTGTTAAATATAGGCTAGTAGATCTTATTAATTTAATATTCATTATTAGTATATAGCATCGGAACATCAGCAGATAGACCTCGCTCGACCCCTTAAAATCATATAAAAGCCCCTCCCTTTCCTTCATTCGTCCTCTGCTATTCTCCGTACCTCCGCCTTGGGTCCGCTGGGCTAGGAGCGCCCAGGGTGTGTTTACGTCTTCTGTCAGGTAGATATTGCAGCTATTTGCCGTTCATTTATCTTCGTACTTTATGGCCGCTAATACGAGCTTTTCTGTAGTGTCGCGGATGGTTGAGGGCTTCATAGCGCACCATCCCATGGCGTCCAAAGCTCTGCTCGGTTGGCATTCCGGGGTCTGCTGGGGTGCGGTGTGAGCACTATTGAAGCACCGGGATGGCCGAGTAGCTCGTGCGGTTGTGCGACGGTATGAGTCAGCTAGCGTTACGGTCATTTTCCTACTTTTATGTTACAGTCTAACATTGTTTTCAGTTTATAGGTCGAGGGGTTTGGTCATATTCCTGCTGCTTTTTGTTCTCCTGCTGCCTTGTTTTTCTCCTTGTTCTTGTTTTTCCTTTTTAGTGTCCGGTTATATGGACCTTTTTCTTTTAACTGAACAAGAATATGTTACACGATGAACTATGGACTGAATGATTTTCCAAGATCTTAAAAGAATGGAAATATGAACAAAAGATTTTAAAAGGAAACAAATGTGATAAATAAATATCATGTATACTTTTGGAACATTCTCTGTCCTCTCTCAATGAACGAACCTACGAGCCTTTCTAGAGGTCCGGAGCCCTCTCTCCGGTGGCGTTGTCTTTTTAGTTTTATTTAATTTGAATCCTGCTAAATTATACCATCACCACTCGTCTTGCTACACATGTATAGTTATTTAGTTATTAAGTCTCTTCTTTCTCAATTGATCAGTACATGAAGGAACTTTACATGAAGGAATCACACTTGATTTGTTGATTTGAGTAAGGAAATATCTACCAATGGAATAAGACATTTTGAACAAAAAAACAACAACATCCTATTGCTTCTTAAATAAGAGTAAATATATTATTGCTGGCAAAACTCTTGATTTATCGATCACGTTTCTACTGTCACCTGGTTATGAGATCAAGGTCATGACCGAAAGGACAAGGTCTCGATCGATTCAGGTGGTTGAAATGAGTTTGCTTCGCGGGGTGGCTGGCCGCACCCTTAGAGATAGGGTGAGGAGCTCAGTCACCCTGGAGGAGCTTGGAGTAGACCTGCTGCTGCCTCCTGGTCACCTTCATCATGTGGTGTTCCAGTCATTGGGAGGAGGCCCCAGAGAAGAACTAGGACTGAAGGGCCTCTTTCAGGCTGCGGAGTCGATCTGGTTGTGGGACAAAGTGTGTCTCCAACCCCACGTACTTCCTACTTAAATGCGCTAAGTCTGGAGGGACAAGTGTGCTCCTAATAGGCGCAAAATGTTACGCTATAGTCTGCGTTTAGTCTGAGCTGGCATGGCTCCGCCGCGGGAAGAAAGTGTGTGTGGGAAGTCTGGGCATCTCTGCTCTTCGTGCACTGGCAGATTTCTTTTCTTGACAAGTCAGGATCAAGATGCATTTTTTGTTCTCTCAACAACAGATTTATAAAAGATGCTACATGTTAGTCTTTAGGTTATTTGTAGCTCCACAGATAACCCGTAGTCAGCGCCACAGCAACAACATTTCTCCCTGCATGTGAACTCCAACAAAGTGATCACGATCCCCGTCTCCTCTGCTATAAATAAACTGACTAAAATACTTCCAACTTTAATCCGATGAGTGCTCCCAGCCGCTATTGTATAAACCTACATTTGCAAACACATAAACACCGAGCGCCCAAAACATAGACACATTATGAAACCGCGCACAATGCTGCCTACAGTGCTGGGACAGCGGTTACATAAGTGAAATTAAAGCAAGGGGAGATGGTGATGCCAAAGCACAGGAATGGCCTAATGACTGATTTGTGTAACAAGTCCAAACCAGTGCACCTGCCCCTCCAAACTTTGATGTTTATGAAGCCCTCCTGGTCCGTGGTAAGCTAACCACTTATCAAATACATTTTTTAAGGATGAAAGTGAGCTCAAGAGCAGAGAAACTACCTCTCTCTCCGTTTCTTCCCCATATGAATCGCACATGTGGCATTTGGTTATGTTTAGGGGGGGGGGACTTAAATTAATTTCCATGAAGAACACAATGTAACAGTAAACAGGAATTTTCTCATAAAGGTTCGCACATGTTTTTACTGTACGGTGACCAGGGTTTCCCAATTTGTGTATTGTGTATTGTGTGTAATTCTGGTCATAAAAGGTCAAGATTAAAACCATACATTTACTCGGATGCTTGTTATATAATTCCGAAACGCACTGTGGTAGGTTTGTGTTGAATCCCTCAAAGATTTCGGATTCATCTTCTCCCGGTTTCTGGGTGGGTTTCTTCAATTGTTCAACCTAAAACATGCGCAATAAACTTCCACACACTCTGGACCCAGTTGAAGACCCCTGCACAGGAGAAGGTGCAGCGGGAGGCGCGTTATGGTCGCCCACTGCTACTGACAGGTTCCCATTTCAGGTTGGAAAAGACATGTACCGTATTTGGGCAGCACAGTATATGACAAAAAAGTGTCTTGAATATATATTAGAATAACAAGGATTTTATATTTTCCAACATTTTAATACAAATTTCAAATTTCAAAATCTGTCAAAATCAAAACTTAAAGTGCATATGACACATAAGACAATTTTGGCTAAAACACAGTTAACACGATTATATTTAAGACTTTGCTAAAGATTGTACCCAGTTTTCTTTAGTTTGACCATTTTTGTGATATTTATGATTTCACTTCCTTATTGGACACCGACAGGAAGTGACATAGAAGAAGGTAAACAATTTTAAACTGTTGCCGTGCCACCATGTTAAGTCAATAGATGGGAGCAACGTCTACGTCACATCAGTGGCGCCAAAAGGTTAACGCCCCTTTTTGGGGGGAAACAGAAGCTCCGTACATTGGAATGAATGAGGAAAGATCGTCTGAAAACGTTTAATTTACACATGAACATGTTTTATTTAATTATCGAATGTGAAAAGGAAGCCATGGAAGTGACCTGTTGTTTCAGATAATTCACAGAGAAGACGGTTAACGTTTTAAAACTGAGCTGCTAAACCCACTGTGATCATGACTTGTCTGTGACATTTGCCTGTGGAACTTTTTTGCTGGATGCTTTATAATGTCACTACAACAGCTTCAGCTTTTAGTCTGTTGCTTTTATATTATCATTAAATTAAAATCATACAGCCTACGATGTAGTTTTATATCTTATGAGAGCAAATGGTATGGTTCGTTCAGCAGCTAACCTACTAGCTGCTAATGCTAACGTTAATGTGCGTTTTAAAACTGAGAGAATCATTAATTAGGCCTAATGCTGAACAGGTTGGATGAGTTTGAATAATTACCTATTCAATATGTTACACAAAGTGCATAATACACGACCACCAGGGGGAGCCGTTTCCTCAGTAATGAGCTCTGACATGGCCATAACAGATGCTAGTGATCGATAAACTCGCTCATATAAGTGTCCACAAAAAATCCAAAATCTTCCAATCGTCTTCTGACAGTGACTTGATGTGTCTGTAATCAAGAACGGACATTGTCCTGTAGTTCTGACACTGGTTTGGAATATTTTATCCTCCGAACGAGAAATAGTTCCTGTTTCACATACACACTAATGCAATTTTTAACTCTCGATTCCCCCAAAAGGGGGCGTTGCCCAGTAAAAGTTCCCGGATGTTGCTCCCATCTATGGGAAATGAATGAGTCAAACTGCTATGGAATGTTACCTTCCTTTATGTCACTTCCTGTCAGCAGCTTAAAAATTCAAATAAAAATAGCTTTTCTGCCCAACATTTCTTCATTAAAATTGCTGCTTCACTGAAAAAAAAAGATAACTATGCAACTGATGAACTTGCAACTCATGTAATCCATCTAAATAAGTCATATTTTCAAAAGAATTAAAATCTGTCATTCATTCATTTTCTTCCACTTGTCCATTGACGGGTGGTGGGGGCAGCTGTTGGAGCTGCCCAGGTCACATAGCACCGGCCCCTATGGCTCCTTCTGTAGGTGGTGGGTCCACGGAAGGACGGCCTCACGATTCAATCCGGGCCTGTTGGTCTCTCCTAGGGGGCTACCAGTGTACGCAGACACTGGAGGCAATGTGGGTGAAGTGTCTTGCCCAAGGACACAACGACAATGTGCACCTTCAGGAGGCGGGATTCGAACCCCCAACCTTCCGATCATGAGACGACCCGCTCTACCATCTGCGCTATTGTCACCCCAAAAAAAAATCTGTCATATGCACTTTAAATGCCCTACACTTGATTTTTTGTTTTAATTACAAACAATAGGAGAAAAAACATCAATTAGGTGCGTAGGAGGTTATTGTGGTCCAAACACATTTGTAATCTTGATTCTTCACAGGGATGAGTTTAAAGGCACATTTCACAACTTGCAGCGTCACTTTGCAGGGTCATTGTCACAGAAATGCTAAAAAAAACACATTAACACATGCTTTGTAATTAGATGGACAGTGTTTTCCCACAAATGTCTGAGTTTACATTATACTAAAGCAGGACGAAACAAAATTTGTTCCACTCTCTGAAGAAAATCAGCTACAGTACCTTTAAACAAAGGTCAAAACAGGCGGTTAATGCTCGTGCCAGACAAGGCGTTCTGTGTTGAGTTTGCGTCGATTTCTTCCCAGGTGCTCCGTTTCCTCAACCACTAAAACATGTGCAATAGGGCAAATGGGGTGAGTTCACCACGACCGATTATGGAGTGAATGAATAATACTTGAAGCTGTAAAGCGACTTTGAGCGTGCTATATTATATAATTTTTCATATATATAAGAAAAATGATTAAGAAAATGATTAAGGGAAATATGCCATGACTAAAACCAGACATTTTTATTAAAGAGGGGGTATTATGCTTTTTTTAATCACATAGCACCAGTCTATAGCATACTATAATGATGACGTAACCTTCTGTTGGTCTGTATATGCAGTAAATTAAAATAACTGCCTTGAATAAAATTGCTCTCTCAAAATGGCTGTACTGAACGTCTTGAAATAGGCCTCTGTCTCTTTAAGAAGCTTTCCGACACGCCCCCTTCAGCACACTGCTGTGGCATCTAAACAACACTACTGTGCGGGGAGGGGGCTCTGCTGAGCTGAGGAGCAGTGGTTGGTGGCTTGGCTGGTGACGAAAGGTCCAGAGGCGTCTCCAGGAGGTGGGGGCGTTCCTAGGAGGACTGAGGCATAGCTACACCTAAAATGGCTGCCGTCTAAGTTTTTACTGATTACTCAAAATATGTGAATGAGCCAAGGCAACACTCCAGGCATGTGTTTAATGAGGGAATGACATAATAACATGATATAAAGCTTGAAAAAGTCTATTTTACATAATACCCCCCTTTAATGCATTTCCTCACTTTTTTTCCGTCTTGATCCGTGTAAAAGTAAAAAAGACATCAGGTGCTCTTCAAGGACGTGGACAGTGATGTACAAAATAACTAAAAGCCCTGACAGAGAAAGTGCAAAAAAAGAAATCAGAGTTTTGTGTTTGTTTGTTGTTGTGTTGGCCTCTGTACAGCAGGAGTCTTCCGCAATTATTTTACCGCAAGCTACCTTTTTTTTTTAGCTACTTTTATGTAAAATCGCCTGAAAGCTACTTATGTTTCGAAGATACTTGTGTAAATATGCAAATTAGATCCATTAATTAGAGCCAGGGTGATATTTCAAAATAATAGAAAATTAGTTTTCTCTTTATACTTCATTTTCTTATGTTTGTAGATGATGTTTGACATGTTCAGAACTAAAATGTGTGTGCAGGGGTTTTCTTTGTTCTAGTTTTTGTTTCATGTTTTGTTCTCATTCATACACATAAAACATAAGTTATTTATGTTAACTACAGAATTATTATTATTTTTTTTTTAAATGAATAAAGATAATAAAACATATTTAAAAGTTGAGCGATCAAGGGTTTGTAGAAATGCAGAAGTGCCTACGGAGACTTGGAAAGGTCTGGTTGCTCTCATGCTACTGGTTGGAGATCCCTGTTATAAGAAAAAGAAAAAGATGGAACATTTGTGACACAAATATTGCGCCGCCAGATTTTCCGATGGAAACCCAGGAAACCTCAGGCATCTATTCATTATGCACTGAATTATTTTACCTAATTATACTTTGTTTTATGCCCATCATTACCAGAAACACTGTCTTTGCCTGCAGATTCCAGTGTGGCAAAAGCATGACTCACACACGTCCTGAAGCGCAAAACAAGCCCGTTTCGTGCCACAGATCGTAACACCAGATTCCTCCGCTCCTCCTCCCTCCACAGGTGTGTTCCCCCTCTGTCAGCATCAGCATGAATCAGCCGCCATGGGGGAACACGCTTTCCCCCGGACCAACGCAATGTTTGGAAATGCTCTGGGCCTTTTGTTTTCCAACCCAAATCTATCAACCGTCCATATCTGCCCTCCTTCTGACGAGTGATGTCCCGAAACGAGTTGCCCGCGGCGCTTCAAGCGGGGGTAAATGGGAATTTGCGGGAAAAGGTGGCGGCTGTGGAGTTGTTTTGAAGATCATTTGAAAGATATTTGGTGGTTCTGTGAATAGATGGACTTGGTTCATTTGAGCAAATCAAGCATGTGCGCGCTTCAGAGATGATCTGGTTAGAAGGACTTGAAAAGGAGAGGGCCGTCCAGTGACTCGTGATTCGATCTTCAAAACAAGGCCCGGGCTTTGATTTCATGGTATTTTGAACAACTAAGATGCTGAGTATTCTCCAGGTGCTGGTTGGATAAAGCTGGACCTCGTAACGTTCAAGTCATATAACCTGTTGCACAACTGCATTCATGCCCAACGGCCATTGATTTCTCATCACCAATCACTCAACACCTTTGTACATCTTTGTCATTTGAGAGTTGCTCTTTGTGAAGCTGGGCAGTGCTCTTCCCAGTTATTTATTGGTTTGGATATTACTTCAAAACAATCATCTGGACAGTTCAGTTCAGTTCAGCCTGGCTTTCCTGCAACAAAGTGGTACCATGCCTCTTCAAACCTGCCATCAGGGAGTCTCCATTTGTGCCTTGACTGACGGAAGGACCGCTTCACTTGCCAATCTGTCAAGAAGGCAACTCAATTTAATACTGAACTCTCTCCCCTTCCCTCCTTCAGCTGCTCCTTATAGTGTACAGAAATGTTTCACTTTGTTTCTTATGTGCACCAAGGGTTGAGCCGGTGGAGCTCATCAGTCCAGGCTCCTCCTTGGCGCCGGAAGTAAAAAATTCCAATCAACATCTCCATGGACTTTTCGCAAAAATAAAATGTGCATGCTGGTGATCGTGTTTATGCCGCGTGGAGAGCCCAGCGCACTTTGATACCAGTGCCAGAAAGGGACAAAACAATTGTCATTTTTGGCAAAGGCAAGATGGCGCCGCTGGGTATGATTCGCCCTCTACCACTGTCGAGTTTGTTCATATTTCTCTTGATTTTGTTGACTGTCGTTCTATATTTTATGCCATTCAATGTTGATGTTTTCGCTTTGGTCTGCCAAGAGTTGTTGTAAAATGGTCTAGAAATAAACTTTGATTGGAAAAGTGGAAGAAGATGGATGGATGGATGGATGGATGATTGATATCTTCTTTACCTTGGGACACAGACAGTGTTTAACTCACAGTGGGACACATAACGTTTGTAGTTTGTGCAGGACGTATCCTAAATGATGTATGAAGTACATGAGGCTGTAGCGCGAGGGAGGATAAAGAAGAAGAGGAGCGCTCTTGCAGCAAACCCATAGACTGTAAATAAGAATGGACTGAGGGTGCATGGCCTCCCCATTAGTGTTCAGCGCAAGCTAGCTGAAGCTTGTTCATGCTAGTAATTTGACTGTTTGTTTTTTTTTGGAGCCAGCTTTGTTATTTAGAATAGGGTGAAAATTAAAATTAAAACAGTGAAAGGATCAAATTAGGATGGTGTTGTGCATGTTAAGACAAACACGTGGAGGTATGGATGACAGTCATGTGGTCAATAATGACTTAAAGAGGAGCAAAAAAAGTTTAAATGGAAAGTCCACTGGAGCAACGAACTTCCAGAGCCAGACTCCATTTCTTATGTTTTTTCTAGCTGGCCACAGGCTCTGGCGCAGCAGTTGTGTGCATGCAAGATGAGAGCCTCGTCTGAACCAACCTTATTGTTACGCCAAATGGAAGATGGGGCTTTTAATATTTGAAATCTATGGAGAATTTTCCTTCCGGCACCAGTAGAGCCTCGACTTTTGAGCTCCATTCCACAGTATGTGCCTTACATGTGGTAGATTGAAAGTCTGGAGCTGTGTGTCTTCTTATGTCACAATGGCTTTAAAACACTACTGTAAAATAGCAGGTGTTATTTTTAATTTGCTTAACAATATTGCTGCTTCACTGGTGTGACTAATACTTTTACAAATGCACAGAGCCAAGTATTCTTAGTCACCATTCACTATCAGCCCTACGAGCTTCACCTAAATCATTTCCTTTTTCTCTTTGACGGCGCAGTACATGAACAATCACGCTCCCGCTGGCACAGCTGCCGCATTGAAAACTGTTGAGTCAAAGTTTTAAAAATAAATTCTACCTTTTTTTGGAACTGTTTTTGCACGCAATCCCTCCCGCTGACACATCCCTGGCGTGTCTGAGGGAGAGAGAGAGATGCTTGGTGTCTACATTATAATTATCCAGATCACACAGGGGTAAGGCAGTAAGTCTCTCTGACACTAACACTGGGCTGCATGGGCCTGGGGCTGGCACAGACACGCACTCACTGAAATATGGCACATTCCTCCCTCACCATCACCTTTAATACTGCTGCCTCTGTTCAGATTAAAGACAGCAACACCTTTGACGCTCGTCTGAAGATGCTGGGAGTGAGTTAGTGCTTGTTAAGTGGAAGTGGAAGACACATTTTTCACTGACAATTGTCATTCAGCTGAGAAAGATAATTATGTCCGCCGTGTTGTTGTGGATGAACTTTTAGGACAGTGTGATATACTATGTCTACAAGAAACGTTTCTTGCCAAGCAAGATCTTAAAGGACTGAATTCCATTCACGATAGTTTCCTCGGGTCTGGGGAGTCTACTACTGACCTAAGCGGAGGAGTAAAGAGGGGCAGAATCCCAGGAGGTGTGGCTATTTTGTGGAATAAGAAACTGGATTCACGGGTTAATGTCATTAGACTTGATGTAGACTGGTGCATTGCTATACGTTTGTCTCAGCAAAACAAGGAATTTGTGATTTTAAATGTTTATGCTCCATATGAATGTAGTCAAAATGAAGAAGAGTATCTGAGCAAGCTTGGTTTTATAAGCTCTCTTATACAAAGTGACAAGTTTAGCTGTGTCTATGTTATTGGTGATATGAATGCAAATATATCAGACAATAATTCTGTCTTTGCTAGGCATATGGTCCATTTTTGTACAGATAATAACTTAATTTTGTCGAGTAAAGCACTATTACCGGCTCACAGCTTTTCATATATAAGTGAAGCCTGGCACACTACCTCATGGCTGGACCACTGTATCACTACTGCTGATGCGCATGCAGCTTTGGGAGACATGAACATTTTATATGAAATGTCTACTTCGGATCACATCCCTATATCCTTGTCTATCAAATTTGACCATATACCTGCCACATTGCAGCCGGTTAATACTGTAAGTAATGAATATCTTGACTGGTGTGCTCTTTCCACAGAAGAACGGACCCGCTATTGTGCACACACTGATCTCCTTTTGAGCAATATTGCATTGCCAAGAGAGGCAGTTCTGTGTAAAGATTATAATTGTACAAACTCTAAACATAGGACTGAGATCTCATCTATGTATTCTGACATTATCAATGTGCTGATGAAAGCAAGCAAGCCACATTACAAATATAAAAAGAGAGGTAAGCCTCGGCCTGGTTGGAGCACTTATGTTGCTCAATTTCAGAATGAAGCCCGTGATGCTACTTACTCTTGGATTATGGCCGGCAAACCTAGACAAGGCCCAGTATATGAGCATAAAAGGATTTCAAATGCAAAATATAAATATGCAATAAGATTCATCTGTAAAAATGAGCAAACTATACGAGCTGAGACCTTAGCTAAAAAACTTTTAGGAAGTAACCCTAAAGCTTTTTGGAAAGGGGTTAAATGTGTTAACAACTGTAAACCCCCTCTACCACACACAGTAGATGGAGTAACTGGGGCGAATATGATAGTTGATCTTTGGCGACAGCACTATTATAACCTGTTTAATTGTGTTCCTAGTGAAGTGTATAGTGTTGAAAATGTTGATCATGTTGAAACAATCAACACCCAAGAGGTCTTTCTAGCAATTAAGAACCTGTCTGATAATAAATCTACTGGAGTAGACCAGATTTCGGCTGAACATCTTAAATACGCCAGTGTGAGGCTGGCTCCTCTACTGGCCCTTTGTTTTAATGCTTTTGTTGTGCATGGGTTCATTCCTGACCCCATGATGACTGTGCTTCTAGTGCCTGTGATAAAGGACAAAGCTGGAAAAGTGGGTTGCTCAGATAACTATAGACCTATTGCACTTGCCAATATTCTGTCTAAAGTTGTAGAATATATTTTTTTGAACAGACTTGCTACATTTATTGCTGCTACAGACAATCAATTTGGCTTCAAAGCAAATCATGGCACTGATATGTGTATTTTTTCACTGAAAGAATTACTGTGTAATTATAGAAGTAAAAACTCCACTGTTTTTATGTGTTTTTTAGATGCCTCTAAGGCCTTTGATCGTGTGAATCACAGGAAATTATTTAAGAAATTGTGTCAAGCAGCTGTGCCTAAATATCTAATTCGTTGTCTTTCCTACTGGTATGGCCATCAAACTATGCAGGTCAAATGGGACAATTGTGTGTCTGAACCATTTCAGATTCGTAATGGTGTGAGACAGGGCAGTCTGCTGTCCCCTGTGCTCTTTAATTTTTATATGAATGACCTGTCCAGACAGTTGAATATGTGTAAAACTGGCTGTATAGTTGGAGGTGCTTTAATCAATCACTTAATGTATGCGGACGACCTGGTGGTGTTTAGCCCTAGTTCAGCCGGTCTCCAGCAGTTGTTAAATGTGTGCTCTGTTTACGGGGTACTGCAGGATGTAAAATACAACCCCACCAAAAGTGTAATTATGATCTGTCGGACAAAGGAGGACAGATCACTGAAAGTTCCTGACTTCAAGCTCTCTGGGAACATTTTAAATGTGTGTGATGTTGTCAAGTACCTAGGTCACATCATAACAGATCGTTTGACCGATGATGAGGACATGTATCGCCAGTGCCGGATGCTGTATGCACAAGCGAATACTTTGTCTCGGAAATTTTCCTCCTGCTCTATACAGGTGAAATTGGCTCTGTTTCGAGCTTACTGCTCATCTCTGTACACCGCACATCTGTGGGTGAATTATAAAAAGTCCAGCTTACGGAAACTTACAGTTGCATACAATGATGCATTAAGAATTTTATTAAAAAGCCCCGTTGGTCTAGTGCCAGTGAACTTTTCGTGTCGAATCGAGTAAACACTTTGCAAGCTGTCTTAAGGAACCTGATGTTTAAGTTTATGTGTCGCCTGAATGATTCAAAAAATATTGTTATCATTTTGTTGTCCAATGTTGTGTGCAGTGCTGTGCGTTTCACCTCGCAGTTGTGGAAACATTGGTATGACTGCCTCTTGAAAGTTTAGAGGTTTTTAATTGTTTGTTTTTTTATCTGTTTGTGTTTTTGGTCTGGACCTTGAGTCTGTAATAAAGATTATCTATCTATCTATGATTCGACAACATGTAGCAAGTTTTAAAGCTCAACGCTCAATCGATGATTATTTGTTTTGTTAAGAAATTAAACCAATGAATAACAAAACAGTCGCTAATTCAACAACTGTTTGCTGCTGTTTCCTAAAGAATCCCACCTCGTTTCCCTGTGTTTGATGGTCGACACTGGTGGGAGCTTCCAGGCATGCGAATCCTAATCCAGAAGAAGGGGAACGACCCGATTGTGACTAGGTCTTGCAGGCCTAGAAGAAGAAGAAGAAGAAGAAGAAGATCTTTAAGTGATCTTAAAATGATCTTAACCTGTTAAGCCCTAGAGCAGTGGTTCCCAAGCTTTTTTGTCCTGCTTGAGTGGTTCATTTATACTCCGAGTACCCCTTACCTCGAGGATCTTGCTAATATTATACAAAGTGACCAACTAAACGAAGATTATTCTGCATTTAGTAGTGTGTTGTGTTCAAAATGAAGCTGAAATACTCTCAAAATCAAAGCTTTTACTGAAAAGCATAATTTAAACTAACTTTCTTTTGAAATGAATATTGAAATTACCCCTGCTAAGTCTTTGGAAAAGGTTCATACTGTCTGCTTAGTTGAAACTAGTAAAGATGGTTCTTTTAGTAAGGCAGGTTTTTTTACCTGCTTTACTCAGTTCAGTCACTTGACAATCGGGATAAGGTGTACGCGCCATTGTCCCGGTTCATAGATGCTGGCGCACATTTCCTGATCTCGATGGCTTCTCTGATCAAGCGGTGATAGTTGTTACTTTCGGCACAGATGAAGGACGAGAGAGCAGACACCTTAACCCACACCCAGGATGCCGTCCTGGAGAAGGCAGTTAGTGTGTTATGGCCATACCGCCTTTGCTCTGCCCGATCCCATCAGACATTGGAAGCTAAGGAGGGAAGGTCCTGGTTGGTACTTGGATGGGAGACCGTTTGGGAACACCAGGAAGCCTAGCGAATGTAGTGAGTGGTTGGTGGTGGTCGGAGGGGGCCGATGGCGCAGACTGGTTGCCTCGCTTCCATCAGTCTACACCAGGGCAGCTGTGGCTAGCTTACCACTACCAAGTATGGAGTGAATGAATAATGCAATGTAAAGCATCTTTGAGTGTCCAGAAAAGTGCTATATAAAACCGATGCATTATTATTATTGTAGAGAGAGAGAGGTGCCTGCAATTTCAGATAGTATGGTATGGTATTTCTATGAGACATGGTTTACATCCAGTTTAGCCATAATTTAGTCCAAATGATTTAAACTTTTGACCTGGTTTTGTCCAGTTTTGATTTTGATCCAGATATGGCACGGACTTGGAAGGTCAAATATTTTATGGTGTGAAAAAATTGACAATCGTAGACCACTTGTCCACTGCATTAGATCTTTTTTTCTCTACATTTCTTTGTACTTACATATGCAGTCATGTTTATTTGTGTACTGGCTGACCATCAATTTCTCTGATTCTCAGGTTAATACTTTGTAAACAACAACAGAAATCTGGTTAGTTTGCTCTGTTAAGATGTGCCATCACCTTGAAACAAATAAATCTACACAACAAATATGAATGAATTTCTAAACCATCACATTTTAAACCTGGCTGTCTTTTATTGAGATTGTTTCACCCATGGAATTACTTACAGTATTTCTGTTTAAAAATAATACATTACAGAAAACTGCCATTGCATTTAAAATCTTTCAAACTTTTATCTTGGATTATTATTTCAGAACTTCAGAAAGCATAGACTGAGTATTTCCTTTCAATAACCTTATTGAAAGGGCGGACAGGAAAGTCCCCCTGGGATTCTCTTTTCCAGGGAGTCCTGTCCCATGCAAATTCCAGGGGGGAGTGAGGGAGGAGACGTGAGGAGTTAGAGTTTCAGGATGTTCAGCGATGAGGACACGTTTCTGCACGAGGACGATGGAGTCGACAGGAGAGAGAAGGTCCACAGACGTCAGAGGAGGAGAAGCTCTCTCCCCCGACGCCACAAAGATCGATTTTGTCTTTTTCTTTGGGAAAGAAGAGAGAAGACAGGAGTGGAGAGACGAGCGGTCGGAGAGAGGGAGGGGGACAAAGAAACAACCAAACAAACAACAAAGAAAATTAAACAAACAAAGAAACAA
Source organism: Neogobius melanostomus (assembly GCA_007210695.1). NCBI lineage: Eukaryota > Metazoa > Chordata > Actinopteri > Gobiiformes > Gobiidae > Neogobius > Neogobius melanostomus. The sequence continues at coordinate 2,436,092 of VHKM01000104.1, forward strand.
AAAACAAAGAAACAAGAAGAAACAAAAGAAAAATAGAGAATAAAAAAGTAAGAAACTACAAACTAAATAAATAAAGGACAAACAATAGAAGAAAGAGAAAAGAAAGAGCGAGTGAGAGAACGAACAAACAAAATGGTCAATGGTCCCATTGCTTTTCTACTTGCTTTAGGCACTCAAAGCGCTTCACATCAAGGAACCACTCACCCATTCACACAACAGTGTCAGACACTGGAGGCAAGGCGGGTAAAGTGTCTTGCCCAAGGACACAACGACAGCGTGCACATGAAGGACTCGAACCGTCAGGACGGCCCGCTCCACTCACTGTGCCACTGTCGCCTCCTACAGAAAGAGAGAGAAAGAAAGGAAGAAATCAATCAATAAATCAACCAATAAAGAAATAAATCAACCAATAAAGCAATAAATCAAGCAATAAAGTAATCAATAAATCCACCAATAAAGAAATAAAGTAATAAAGTAATCAATAAATCCACCAATAAAGAAATAAAGTAATAAAGCAATCAAAAAATCAACCAATAAAGAAATAAATCAACCAATAAAGCAATAAATCAAGCAATAAAGTAATCAATAAATCCACCAATAAAGAAATAAAGCAATAAAGTAATCAAAAAATCAACCAATAAAGCAATAAAGTAATCAATCAGTAAATCCCTCCCCCTCAGTCCGGGTGTTTTTGCTCTTCCTCCTCAAGTTTCTTGTTGATCTTATTGATCTTCTTCTGCCCTTGGATCTTGTGCGTCTTCATCGTGGCCTCGATCTTCTGGTCCCTCTCTCGGGCCGTCCTGTAGTCCTTCCAGACGTCCCTGTGCTGTTGGATCTGCACGTCCACCTCTGTTTTCAGCTGCTGCAGCTCTCGGTGACGTTCGTCTGTGTTGGTCTTTTCAGAGTTTAAAAGTCTTTTTAAAAGGACTTCTTTTCCCCTCTGGAGACACCTGTTTGTCTCCTGCAAGTCCAAGATTATTTTGACGCTTTTGTTTAGATTATCCAACTGTTTCTTCCCCTGTTCACGTAGAGTGAGTGTTTCCTCCCTCCATTTCTCTGCCTCTTCTTCTGCTTTGTCACGGGCAGATTTAATTTCTGCTTTCTCATCTTGGAGCCTCTTTAAAATCATATCAGTTTTTGTTTTTAGGTAGAGCTGCTCTTGAAGAGTCTTTGTGGATTTCTCCAGCTCTGTCTTGGACGCCATAAGCTCTGCGTCCAATCGTGAGATGGTCTCTGATATTTCCGTTTTATATTTCAAGTTCTCCACTGGGACGATGTGTTTCTCAATCTGAAGGGATTGGTTTGTGTCCTCCAAATCGTTGAGTTGTTTGTCTTTGTCATGGAGAGTGAGGAGAATCTTCTCAAACATTAGATTAGATGTTTCTACAGCGTGTAGTTTGTCACTCATACTCTGCTCTGTGCTGTGGCAATGCTTCCTCTCTTCATCTTGGAGCTGCAGTGTTTTGGTGTCCAACTGTTTTTGAAGCAATTGCATTTTGTCATCATGTCCCTGCTTCATATGTTCATTCTGTAGGCGCTGCTCCTCCAGTTGTCTTTCCAGGTCTTTATTCTTCGTCTGAAGACTACTGTTTGCCACTTTGAGCTGGCCATAGTTGGACTTAAGTGCTTTGATTACCATCTCAGCAATCTCTTTCTGATTATCCATCTTTTGCTGTAGGAGAGGGATTTGGGAGTCCCGCTCAGATAAGGAGACTTGAAGTCTCTGATTATCCCCCTGTAGAGCCTGGACTTGGGCGTGGAGAGCTTCATTCTCTGCTCCCTTTTCCCTCAGGGTCTGATTCTTAATGTCCAGAGTCTGCTGCAGATGTTGTGAGAACAGGGTTTTCTCATGGAGAGACGTCTCCAACGAGATTTTTCCCTGTTGCTCCATCTGCAGCTGGCCTTGCAAAGCAAGACTCCTGTTTTCTGCTGTGTTCAGAGCGAGCCGTAGCTCCTGAACCAGCGCTGCATCAGAAGAAAGCTTCTTCTTAAAGAGTTTCATGGTTAAAGTCGAAAAACGTTCGAGAGTGCAATGAATGCTGCTTACCGTTCAAAGGAGTAGCAAAGAGTGACCCAAGTCTGTGACTGACTTACATTGGCAAAAAGAGAATGTTACGATATGATGACGTCATCATGGAGTCAACTTTAATGCAGTTCTGAGCTTCCACAGATCTGTAATGGAACTCTACAGACGTTGCCATGGTAATCTATGGAACCTATAGTTGCAGATGGCAACGCGTCATACAAGAGGGCGTGGCCTTGCCGAGGGGGAAGAAAATGTTCACAATTTTTAACCATCTTAGCTGGGTTTTAAACACCTTTACAAATATCACAATCAAAATAGTAAATAGCTTTGCAACGAGAGTGCTACCTCTCACACGAAGAGCTCAGAGGTTAGAGGCTACGCCAAGAGAGGAGTTTGGAATTTAAAAAAACAACAAAGTTAAATTTCAAATTAAATTATGCTAAAACTAAACAAGATATCAAAAATACCATCAGAAAAAAGTATTTGTAACCAATAAATAAGTTGTGTCCTAATATAAAACAATCAGTAACGTCTGTGTTTCTGGAGCAGTTTGAACCGCTGTCTCTATTCCAGCTGCAAGATTTAGTTACTCGTACTAATTCTTCTTCATGTTCACTGGATAATGTTATACCCCCAAGGAGGTGTTCCATCAAGTAGGACCAATAATCTTACACATCTTCAGTATTCTCCTTTCACTTGGACACTCTCCAGATTGCTTTAAACACACATTATTCAGCCTCTTCTAAAAAAACAAACACAAATGTATATCCCTTAATTTTAGATGATTTTAGACCCATATCTAAATTGTGTTTTTTTATCAATTTTATTTTAGAAAAAGCAGTTGCCTCACAGCTTTTGTCATGTATCATTTCAAATGTATGCATTCCCCTTGGTTCAAGGTCATTTGATTATACCTGGAGAGAAAATACTGTTGACCGCTTCTACAAGTGCTACTGAAATGAAAGCTTCTATAAACAGTTCTGGGGTCACAGTTTCATTTTTAGTACAACAATTCCATCTAACTATAACTCGGCTCAGACTCGTAAGCTTCTGATCGAAAATTGTATTCTAATCCTTTACATAAGACAACATATAGAGACAAAAGAGGCCTCAAATATGTTAACCAATGGATTGCTTTCCTTTCTGTTATAGTATTCCAACCCCCATCCTTGACACAGACAATACTAGCCTTTATCCAAAGCTGTTGTTATCGCAGACATCTCAGAGGTTCCAGAAAACAACGTTGATATTCTCCTCTCCTTCAGCCTTTTATCTGCCTTTCCTGTGAACATGAGGGCTCCTGTCCCATCTGCGGGGCTTTGTGTCCTGCTACATGTGTTTTACAAATGTTTTCAAGAGTTCTTGGGGGGAAAGGCTTCGTTGTATATTGTCGGAAGAACCTGGTTTTCCAAAACAAAAATCCAACAAGGCAGTTATGCAATGGGTATAGACACAGTTGCCCAACTATACCCAGTGTATTACTAAACTGCTGACTGCACTTAAAGAATAAAGAGTGTCTGGTTGCCAGTATCTATTTTCATAATCTGTGCTTTGACGCAAGATTATTTTGGTTAAAGAAAATGTCACAGAAATCAGCTCATATACCACCATGTTTATTTTTGTCATTTTACAGGACAATATGAACAGAGGGGCTAAAGAGGGAGTAAATTGGAGGCAATATTCCATGACACAAAAGCAGATATTTTGCGCTGCATGTGTGCTGCCATCTGACCTGTATTAGCCACAGGTCCCCAATTACAGGCCCAAGTTTATCTCAACAGACTCTATGGGGACAAATAACTCTCAGAAAAGTAGGGAGCCAAATAGTGATGTCTGTTTTATGAAATGTTGCACTAATGTAACAGGGCAAACACTAGAAAACAGAATACTAGCGGAGCAGAAACTACAAATGAAAGATTTTTGCTTTGAAAATGACATGGCAGGAAATGTCTACACATTTCTCTTTTAATTTTTGCAAGTTTTATTTACATGACACACATTTCAATGGTTAAAATCATAAAATCAATCAATCAAATATTTCTATATATGTTTTTGTCATAATAGGCTTTAATGATTATATGAAACTGTGTTGATCGTAATCTGTGCTTTTGGGGTTGATTTGAATTGGGCTGACATTATGAAGCCTAGGCGCTTATTCAAACTGGTAGACAAACCACAGCGTCATCAACCTCCAGCCAATGATCAATCCTGAGAGGGCTACACCTCCACCTCAGCCATCAGCGTAAGAGCCGCACCTTCGTAGCAGCCAATCATCGCCATCGGTCCCACTTTTAAGCCCCAGCAATCAAGGTCCGTTCGCTTCCCAGCTGCGCTGCGACCCACCTCCACCCCATCTCCGCCTCTTTTGTCAACGGGTTCTACCTACTGCTTCATCCGGGTCCTTCATACCACCACCAGTGTCCAGGCTCCGGGGGAAGACATCCCTAACTCCAAGCTGTTCATCTTCACTAACTTATACATCGATGTCTACCGCCGGGGTCTGATCGCCAAAACTAATACACATGTCAATAAATCTCCCTAATCGCTGCTTTTGTCTGTGTGAGTCTTTCCAGGTTGAATTGCTGTATCGTTGTCTTTATTCTGATATCCACTGGGGGCAGTGTGTTAGAATGCGGAGTCAGAGTATTCTAAAGGCACTGATTGGTTCTTCAACAAGGAGACGCCTACTTCCTGTGTTTATAAAAGGCCAATCCATGGGCCTCCTCCCCCTCTCTCCCCCTCCTGGTTGGCCGGTCAACATTTCAAGATGTAGCGCTCTGTGTTTAGATTGTAAATTCAGGGAATAAAACAATGATTTTGATTTTAATAGAACGAGCCTACGTATTCCTTTTCATCCATTTTTGAACACAACAGTATCTCGGTGCAAATAAAGAGTTTTCTGTCTCTTGAATCTCGCTTTTTAAAGCAGAATTAAGTATCTCGTGCCCCTAGAGGCCATAAGCGCCACTGCAGGTGTCGTAGCATGTTGCGTTTTTTGTCCGTGAGAGTAAATACTACGCTGACAGAAAAGACAAATGGCGAGAGGGATATTGTACATTGTGCCACAAACCAATGACACAATGGAGATCATTCTTTTTACTCAAACTGTCATAGCCTTTGTTCACTGGAGCTATTGTTCGTGAATGTGTCATGTGTCGATGTCTGTTTTCACGCTGAGTCACTGTCTGTCACGGATTGGTCAACACCGTCACTCCCCTGGAGACACGAACGCTTCTATATTTTGCAGTGGCACATTTCTCGTATAGCTACGCTTTCTAGGAATCTCCTCAAGCCAAACAAGACTAGCTGGAGACGTGCTCCAAGTTCTGCTTATTCGCTTTGAAAGACGAGCGGCAAAAGAAGCACTTGATGAATCGTCAGCTGAGCTAGCGGATAGTGGGGGACTGGGAGAGGGTCAGATTAGGCGAAGTAAACAGTAATAATGATGTAGAGAGCTGCTTTATTTGAGTTGAGCCGTCCCTAAACGTCTTGCTAAGTGTTGGTTCGGGACACGTCGCTGATGGACAGTGGGAGCTGAGAGTAAACAGAGTTGCTTTATTCTAGTGAAAGGAGAGTTAATGGGCTCAGATAGAGAGACGATGTGTGTGGCTACAACCGGTGTGTCCTAAATGTATTACTTAAAACCAGTGGAATGATGGAGCTCAAATGTAGGTGGGCACTTTTATCGGGAATACACATTTACTTGATTATCCCACAGATTTCTCTTTTATTTTATTTTTTTAACCTTTCGATTTGAAGGTGAGACACTGCAGGTGAATAGGGAATTTTCAGCCACATCTAAATAATGGACAGAGCCAGCTTTCAATGTAATGGTTTTATTGTGTTGATATATTAGTTACAAAGATGTTTTGTCTATGGGGATTTTGGCAATCTTGTTTAGTTTTTGAGTTAGTGATTCATATACAACCTTGTTTTTGTCTTTCAAAGCTCAATAAATCAGGCTAGGAATTAATAATGAAAAAAAAACTGGAGAGACTGGAAAGGTCGGGAGGGGCTACTAATGTGAAATTATGAGAAAAAAGATGACTCAATGTTTTCTTTGTGTTGAAATGTCATCTTGACTTCTAACTGTTTGGTTCCATGTTACTCAAGGATTCTCAAAATAGGTCTGTGGATTCATTGGAAATTCATCATTTCACTTTCTGTTTTTGCATACTGTGTTAGAATCCCTCCCTGATGCATTTCTCTATTTTTCTGAGTTTGGTGCTGAATTTGCACCAAAAACCTGAAAATGATATGAACATATTCAAGTTTGTATCTCAAAGCTATAATAAAAGATCATGGAAAATTGCCCAGTAGTTTATTTCCCTTAATTGCATAAACTATATAGGGGAGAGGGGGTTGTGCCACTTTTTGCTTTGGTGTAAAAACAGTATACTGTAATAGTATATGTACATAATACATGACTATTTATAACATTTTGGGATATTTTCTATTTGTTTGGACCTTCAAAAATCGTCTGGGTAAGGCCTAAATATGGCTTCAAAGATGTTTTTTTTTTTGTGGCTCAATTTACCCCAGGGGTGGGTAAGTAGAGTCAGGTCTTGGGGTAATAATAACGGCTTACACTTGTATTGCGCTTTGCAAGTCTGTGTTACCAAGTTTCTCAAAGCGCTGCACTGTCGTCATTATTCATTCAAGCCACACTCGGTGGTGGTAAGCTATTATTGTAGCCACAGCTGCCACTTGGGGTAGACTGAAGGAAGCGAGGCTACCAGGCTGTGCCATCGACCCCCCCTTTGTGCGTGTTTTTAGTGGAAGGGGAAACTGGAGTATCTGAGGAAACCTATGCACGGGGAGAACATGATTTAAATGGAACCACCAGATTTAAAGGTGTTTTTTACACATTAATGTTTCCCATCAGCAATTTTATACACACAAAAATAGAGTCATAGTCTATATTTTTTGTTTTCATACGGACAATCTATAGATTATTTAGTCGCTAAAAAAATCTAATAATTTAATATCATATTTAATTTTAGTTTTCTTGTCTCTAGCAAACCCAGAACCACCAATAAACAACGCAAAAAATGTAGAATTGTAAATGAAAACTTTCTGTAGTTAGTTTTTCATTGCTTCTTATGGACCTGAGTTTTCTTCACTAAGATAGTTGTGTTTATTTAAGAACAAATCTGCCTAAACTATTAATCTGCTTTTATACCGACATTAGAAAAAATGGATCTACATGTATTGTTTTCTTGTAACAATTCACTCTGAGTAGTGAAAAAGGTTTTATTTCATACAAAGTGTGGTTATTTTACGACCATTTTTTGTGTCAAGTTTGTAAGTTCAAAACATACAAACATACATATAATAAATATACAAACATCTAAGCTATATATTTTTTTCTTTCAATATTTTCAAATTATAATGGGTGGTTCAACTTACCCACAGGCTCGACTTACCCCCACTGTCCCCCTTGTGATTTATGTTCTGGCATCTGCGTGTTGTCCCACGACGGCATCGACTCCTCGTGTTTAAATTGAGTTGGAAATGTTACTCTGGTGCAGCTTGTTTGATTATGTCACTAATGGAAGAGTCTAAATTACCGTGACTTTAACTACTGTGTATATAGTCTATGGGTGTGGAGCGCTGGGCCTATTTAAGATGGCAGCCCGAAATGTTTATTCTACTCTAGTTAAGGCGGCGGGCTTCTCTTTAAGGCGGTCTTGACTGTAATTGTGAAGTCTTTTGCTTTACACAAACCCCAATACCACCACAGTCATAAAGCCCCTTCACTTTTAAACAAAGATTAGCTTGTTATCATCATCTAGCGCAGACAGACGCCAGCGTGATTTACTTACATGTGTGTTTGTGCTAACTTTGTCACTTCTATCATGTCTGTTTCACCATGTTGTTATACTTTAGGTTGATGTCGCCACATCTTAGTAAGCCACACCATAAACTAAAACCACTTCTTAGCCAATATCTTATGGATTCAAGCGGCATCATGGGACCAACACGAGAGAGACGGGGTTCACAAAATGTTCATGTCTCCGCAATAGAAAGCAGTTGGAATGAGACCAGCTGACTGAACATCCTGAATGACCAGGCTATTCCAGCAATGAGTTCCTCCTCCCTGACGGCATTATTGACATATTCCAAGATGGCAACGCCAGGATTCGTCAGGCTCACATTGTGAAAGAGTGGTTCAGGGAGCCAGAGACATCATTTTCACACATGGACTGGCCGCCACAGAGTCCAGATTTGAACCCCATTACGAATCTTTCAGAACGTACTGAAGGAGGATTTGCACTGTGGTCGCACTCTCCCATCGTCAATACAAGATCTCGGTGAAAAATGATTGCAACGCTGTCATTGCTGAAGCTTATTGAAAAGCGTGCTGTGATCAAAGCTAAAGGCGGTCCAGAGTGCGTCATCTTTTTGTTGGTCAGGCAGTGTATGATGCTGATTTATTGTGTTCATTGTGTCATACTTGTCTATAACTTTCCAGGTTCATAAAGTCAGACACTACAGGATTAGAGATGTTGAAAGACGTTGGAAGAAAGAACAGCTGATGAAGTGACACTTCCCCGCATGCCGGTGATACTTCTGAGGACTGTAGATTGCGTCTGACTCTGAAACATGTAAAGGTAAAATAATTCTGAGCCATGCCATTGGTCTGACAGCCCATTAGTCCGACGCCTCTATCCCAAAAATGTATCATTGAGCAGAGTTGCCAGTAGTCCGACATCTCTAACCCAGCTGTGTTGTGGATTAGAGAGCCATATACGTACAACCATATACTAACCTTAAAGGGATATTTCAGGATTTTTGACACAGGGCCTCATTTCTTAGTTATCCAGAGTGTTGTTGATTTCTGGAGATATTTTTTTCTTAAAGCGCTAGGCTAGTCTTAGGCTAGTGCATGTCTATGGTATCAGTTAGCCTGCATTAAAAACAGTCTGACCCACTCCACAGTGCACCTGAGGTAAATCACTTATAACACCAGACTAACCATATAAATGTCTGTGTCGATAGACACAGATAGATAGACTAGTCCAAACATCTATTTTCTTATCTAACGATTTCAAGAACATGCGTATAGTCACCACTTTTTGAGAACCTCTGCCTTGTCTTCTCTTAAATGTGAGTTCTTCTATTATGGCTCTTTTACCATGTGATTCCTTTTATTCGGTCTCCACATCTTAGCAAAGCCACGCCGTAAACCAAATGATCTTCAGCGCCGTAAATTCTGCCTATAGAACCAACATGTAACTTGCGAGGAACATGCCGTAACTTTTCTGCCTACGCTCTGTGTGCGCTTCAAACATCATTTTTAGCCGTCGGCGCCAGGGAAATGCGTGTAGGTAAAAATAGTCTGGGTAAAAATAACACATTCCAGGAGGGTGACAGATTTGTCCATTTAGCGCAAAAGGGCTGGGGCTCAGTGAAATATTGGTGGGAGGAACATTCCCAGAACCCCCCCCCCCCTCCTTTTCACTCCTGTCTCTCCATCTCCCTAGTTTGAAGTTTCTCTCTGGTAGGTTTTTTCATCTCATTTGTTGTAAATATTATGATGTGATAAAATGAAGAACAAAACTCCTCTACCTCGATTCATAACCCCCTCTTTCTGTCTCTATTTCTATTTGGTAGGATTTTCTAAGTGTAATTTCATTTTAATGACAGACTAGATAGATAGATAGATAATAGATAGATATATACTAGATAGATAGATAGATAATAGATAGATAGATACTAGCTAGATAGATAATAGATAGATAGATACTAGATAGATAGATAGATAGATAATAGATAGATATATACTAGATAGATAGATAGATAGATAATAGATAGATAGATACTAGCTAGATAGATAATAGATAGATAGATACTAGATAGATAGATAGATACTAGATAGATAGATACTAGATAGATAGATAGATAGATAGATAGATAGATACTAGATAGATAGAAGATAGATAGATAGATAGATAATAGATAGATACTAGATAGATAGATAGATAATAGATAGTTAGATAGATAGATACTAGATAAATAGATACTAGATAGATAGATAGATAATAGATAGATAGATAGATAGATAGATAGATAGATAGATAGATAGATAGATACTAGATAGATACTAGATAGATAGATAGATAGATAGATAGATACTAGATAGATACTAGATAGATAGATACCAGATAGATAGATACGTAGATACTAGATAGATAGATAGATAGATAGATAGATAGATAGATAGATAGATAGATAGATAGATAGATAGATAGATAGATAGATAGATAGATAGATAGATAGATAGATAGATAGATACTAGATAGATACTAGATAGATAGATACTAGATAGATAGATACTAGATAAACGTTACCTGGATGACTGAGAAACTACATTGTCTTATTAGATAGATAGATACTAGATAGATAGATAGATAGATACTAGATAGATAGATAGATAGATAGATAGATAGATAGATAGATAGATACTAGAATAGATAGATACTAGATAGATACTAGATATATATATAGATAGATAGATACTAGATAGATACTAGATAGATAGATAGATAGATAGATAGATACTAGATAGATAGATAGATAGATAGATAGATAGATACTAGATAGATAGATAGATAGATAGATAGATACTAGATAGATAGATAGACACATACATACATATTGTTTTTTATTTCATTTCAAGACTATTTGTAGATTCTCACTCAAGAGACAGGAGATGGAATTATGTTTTAACCTCTTAACCCCACCTGGACAAAGCACATTTTCTGCCAAATCTAAAAACTTATTGGGGAAAAAAAGCAACGAAAACGCATTAAAAAAAAAAGTGACAAAAACATGCCGGAAAAGCAACAAAAACACACAAAAAAACCGTGACAAAAATGTGACATAAATGCGGCGACCATCAGTTTTGTAGGTCTTAGCTTTCAAATGAGGCGTTACTCTGGCCTCCATAGGCTGTAACCTCTCCAGTCGAGAAGATTTTAGATTTGGGTAAAGCTGAACTGGAGAAAATGCACTCAGTTAAGGCGGGGGTGGGGATTCTTCAAAAATAGCCGCCTTTTGCTTTGATTACTGCTTTGCACTTTTGACATGTTCTCAAGAGTTTCACGATGTCGTCACCAGAAATGGTTTTCAGTTCGCAGACTGTTCAAAGCCATTGGTTTTGCCCTCACGGCGTCGACCTTATGAAACTCACTGAAGAAAATGCCAAGAATAAAGGGCGACAATTTTAAAGAATTTAAATATCAAACATATTTTGAATTGTTTCAGCTCATGGAACATTCTGAACAATAACGAGGCCGTGACTTTGGAAATGACTCTTTCTTTCTTTCTTCCTCTCTCCTATTCCCTACTTCTCCCTGCTCCTCTCTCTTCCTCTCTGTCTTTCTACCCCCCACCGCTCTCTCTCCTTCTCCAAAGACAACATAAACTCGAGCCGCATTCTTCAGACCGGAGTTATGCTGACCTCTCTGTCTCTCCTTTGTACTTCAGTGCTCTAAGTATGTGTACGTATACGGGCCAATGTACACTGCAGATGCTGGGATTCAAAGCGCGGCTGGGGCGACGGACTTTGTGAAGTGGGCGCGCTGAGTGGCAGGGAGTTTGCTGGTGGTGGTGCGGTTTTTTCAGGGGGGGCGATGGTTTGCATTTGAAAGTCTGACTAAGGATTTAGCAATGAGGGAGTCAGCTGAAGTGAATGAGAGAGATGTGATTCATGTGGGCCAGTGGGATCGCTTCTCTGAAGGTACAGGCTGCTCCCACGCAAAATTGGAAACAGGGGCCAGTGTGACACCAAATGTATTTTCCTACAGCTCTATCTCAATCTTTCATCTAAGGTGGCGGTAGGTCAAGCAGTTATCAGTGTGTATTTCCATTGTGAAAAGCTACAGATGTAACTTTCCTCCTTGTTGTATGTGATTTATCTCTAAAACATCAAATACAAGAGTAGTCTAAATGGGCTGAAACTGTATTTTTGTGGTTTTTGCATTGCAGTGTAAAAGATACGTGCGTCCGATACATAGACATAATAAATAGTAGACTCCTTCTGCTCACTCCTCCCCGTTTACGTTAATGGATATGTTTGAGAGGGAATCCATGCTGGATTTACAGACTCCTCCTACCCAGCTCCGACCAAGCATGTTCCTAAAAAGGGCAAAAGGGCGGGAGCTTCACTCTTTCTCTCTCTCATGTGCCGCTCGTAGATTATTATTGAGGGAACTTCCGCGTCCCGTGAGTGACGTAGCTCGCTAACAACACGTGACCACGAATAAACGATTCTGATTGCACGAATCCGTTTGAGTCTGGCAGAAGCGGCAACAGCCAGCTCCCTGCCCAGACTGATATCCCCTGTGTATAAAATATACAGAGGCGTATCATTCTGGATGCCAGGCTAAGTCTTGACACCTTGCTTGTGCAGTTTAGCACGTTTGACGTTAGCTACTAATTAGTTTTTAGCAAGCTTTTGAACAAGGCGTTTTCTGAGGGTTAAACGTGCCCCAGAAAAGAACCTTGGGCCACTCCAAAAGAAAGATTGGGCACATTGGACATAATTGCTCTTCTCTATTATAAAAGTTCTATGAGAAAACCCAATGGAGTACTGACCTGGGAAACCCTATCTTTATCAATTCGATCAATCAAAATGGTGTGTTCTACCGCTCTTCAATGAAGGTACTTGAGTCATCTTCTGTACTAGGTAGTTGAAGTCTCCAAACGTTTCGCCTCTCATCCAAAAGGCTTCGTTAGTGGACAAAATCTCGCTAAAACGTTTGGAGGCTTCAACTACCTAGTACAGAAGATGACTCAAGTACCTTCATTGAAGATGGACAACTCCTGTACGACTGAGAACTTACACAGACATTCTACTGCTCTGTTTCCCAACCAGGGGTTCCGGGAACTCAGTAGTAGGTACTTGGAATGATACAATAATGAATTTGAATGGAAAACATAATTAAATATTTATCTTTGCAGTAATATGAAATCATTGGAGTGTTTTTTGCTTTATTTGGACACAAAATATTGGCTTTTTTATTGATAAAAAGTAATAGCAGTTTAATACAACTAAATTAGGATTTTCACATTAAAGGCAGTATAATACCAGATCCTATTTAAATGGGAATCGGTTTCGGCCGGGGTCGAATTGAAACAAAACGAATCTGGAAACGAGACATCCCACATTTTTAATAGAACCATTGGAGACGTTGACTCGTCTCCAAAGTTGCGCATTTATAATGTGAGTCTGCAAATGCGCGCGGCTAATTAGCATAATTATTTCGGCGAAAATAGCGTGAGCGACCTGTGGCTTTTGTCACTGTATTGGCCTGATGGCAGTCAATTACAAAATATAAGAAATTTTACAGGTTAAAACAAGGAGAGAAGGAGCTCTGGCTCTTTCTCTGACCATCACCATCCTCTTCTCAGCGCAGGCAGAGGCAGGGACTCGCCTCACCACATGTTTAACTGACATTTATGACAAGAAAGTTGCATCTAAGGTCCGCTAGAATAGGCCAGTGTTAAATAAAAGCACATAAGAGCGAGGCAAGACTAATATTTCTCTTTCCTAGTGTGACATGACGAGTGGTTAGGGCGGTTAGAAACTACACATGATATACTTTAATAACTAAAATACCAACAACGTCAGCTTGAGTAAACAAGCACTAAAGGACACACAGGTTCGTAATTGAATAAGAGGCATAGACAGTTCCATTACAAAAAAATATAAGATTTCATTTATTTACTTTGTGTTAAGCTCAATAAGTTATTTAGATTTCATTTCCTTGTACCAAGTACCATAAAAAACAGGTTTACATTTCAGCTCATTCTCACGTTGGTTGTGATCAGCGTGGGCACAATTGTTCATTTACTTTTATCAGAGTATCCCAATGGATTTATCACAGTGGAGGGAAACAACTCAGACGACATGGGTACAGAGGTAAAGAAGGTACAGAGGCGAGAAGGCGAGACAGCCATGGCGTTGCGTGGAGACCTATTTAGAAAAAGAAACGTTAGGCTACGTAATCATCACTTATTCTTGCGTGAACCAAAACAAACACGTACCTCCTCCGAGCACAGAGGCACGCGCTGTCAGGACCCAAACAACCGGAGGAACCCACACGGAGGACAAAAGCCAGGCCATCGGCCACCATAGCCGGCCTCTGAACATCGCGGCGCGGACCGGAGCTAAAAGGGATACAATCGCCTGATCACCAACTATTTAAAGACACGGTAGTTACAATAAAGAGAATACTGTTTACCTGTGAGCCGCCCGCAGCTAACGCTCTGTGACTACCCGGAAGAGGGACGGTAGGCGCCGTGCGTGGGGGCGGTAGCAGTGAAAGCAGAGGACGGTAAAGCTAAAGCCGGGGCTATTTATATTTTAGGGCTGGTGCCATCTAGTGGCAAGTCCAGCCTGCTACACTAGCTTTGTGTCAATGCATTGCAGAGCCCACCTCTTCAAAGTCACTGTTAAATTGAAGCGCACGTTGCTGAACACCGGTGTGTGGGCTGAACCATTTGGCAAATTTTTAAAGGGGTGTCAGGGCCCTGAGATATCATCTATCATTACTGTTCTGTCTAGCAACCATTGTATTTGAGCCTGGTTATGTTCAATTCTTATATAAATTATGAGGACATTTAGAAAGTCCGATACAGAACGCTTTTTGCAGCACTTTTGAGGGCCCCTCCCCTGCTCTGGACCTTGGGTACCTGACTACCCTTTACCCCCCCAGTCTGACGCCCAGGCACAGGAAGAAGATGCTGTGTACAGTCACGGCTGAGTGAGACGCCATGATTTAACAAGAGGAAGTCCAGTCACATAAATCCCTTTGTAGTTCACACAGACAGTCAGCTATAACCCCATTGTTTACACTAGGGATCACTACACTGCCCTGCACGGTCTCACATGGTGCACACAGTCTCTCCCTCCACACAGGGTTAAAGAGGCTAATTGGACTGGGATCCTCTTACTGTACTGAGACTATAATGGAGCTCATATCTGTTGGAGGCAGAAGTGGAGCATGGGGACTCCCTATGCCTAAAGTGTGACATTAAAATTCAGAAATTTAGTAATAAGCTTGAGTTAAAAGGGGGAACCAAATGAGTGCGTTTACATGCACTCGAGTTTCCCGGTTATGATTGTGAGTTTTTAATGTTTCGGTTTTGCCTTTGATCATATAAACGCAGTTTCCCGATTATAGAAACCTGGAAATAGCCGTTTCCGGTAATAAGAAACCTGGATTCTCCGGCTGGGCTTCTCCAACAGTAACTGGGACATAACAGCATGTCCTGGTAATCGTAAACAAACATGGAAGCAGCGAGTCCAAAGAGCTCCTATTTCTGGAGTCAAGAGGAGAGTTTTTTATTTTATGAAATTAAGTTATATTTATTGATTAGGTTCAGGAGTAGGATCACGCCTCAACCAATCACTCTTTGCATACCAACCACTGCCTTCACTTAACCACGCCTCTAATTACCCATGAACTCCATGTCTGTTTTATTTTTCAGCACTGATTCTTCTGCTCCGAGGGGGGGGTGTCATCTGAGGCTGAGCCCAGATGATCACATGACCTTGTGAATGAATTCTTAATTGCATTTTGTTGTGGCGTGGTCCTTGCTGGTGAAAGAACTAAAAGTTGTGAATCAGAGATCAGGATGTAGTAGATGAGCAAAACATTTGGCCCAAAGTGAGAATACAAAAGAACACAAAAAAGCCACAGTGGTCGCATTTACTGTATGCTCTTAATATTTATTGTGCTCAAAAATGTTACTTAAATGCGCCTGTGCTGATATCGCCTCAATACGAGATGCCGGGATCCTTTATCCTTTTCCCAATTTCTCAGTTACATATAAACACCATATCCTGGGAACTGCCATAACCGGAATACTCGAGCGCATGTAAACAAACTGTGAGAACTATGTTTGGACTAAAGCAGAACTTTACAGGGTCTCGGTTTAAAGCAGCTCTATTTTGGGCCTAAAATAGAGCTAAACCTGGATGTAGAAGTCGAGAACAGCGGCAGTATCAACTCAGAAAGCTCGCGATTAGCTAAAGCTTAAGACTCTTTCATACCACACATACAGTAGAACGCCTAAACTGCTGCTGACTCTCCGCCGCAGGCCGATCAGAGGAAGTCTGGAGCTTCAGCGTCGCATGCACACACAAATGGCCTTTCCTGTTTGTGCAGCTGTTTAATTCAGAGCAAAAATGTGGATAAAAAGCCGTTTGAGGAAGCAATTTTACACGAAGGGGGAAAAAAAGTCTAAATACTGTACCGCACACGCACCTGGCGGCACTCAGTCAACGTCTGCAGAGATCTGACCCCGAGAAAAGCATTAAAATGGAGCTAAAGGGCAGATAATTAACTTAGCAGTGGTGTGCAATTAATCCCTGACCTGTGGCATGTTTGGAGATGAAATGAAGAAACTTGGAAAGCCTTTCAAACGGAAATGTAGACCGTAGTCGGAATGTAAAGACTATACTCTACTGAGCGAGAAGAACTAAAGCAGGGGTGCCCCAAGTGGGGCCCGCGGGCCAAATTTTGCCCGCCAAAACAATTCTGTTGGCCCGCCAAAGAGTGACCTACTTTTGTGCTGTATGGTTAATACTAACTCTCTTCCATTCATTCTCAATGGTAAATATGGATGCAGTACACTTTTTGGCCACCAGCGTCAAATTGGGGGCGCTGTTTTACTCCTTTCGCAAAGTTAAGGAAACACTGTTGTGGTGTCTTGGTGTTTATCACAGAACGTTGTAGCATCAACTTTCCCAGTTTTCCAGCTTTTATTGCAAGGTTTGTTGACATCAACATAGGTCATGTTGAAAATGGACTTTTAAAAGAATTTATGCTGAAATTACACTTTCAAAATGATCTAATGTGGCATTTTCTTTGAGTCAACAAATGAATAAGGTAAAGTCAATGTAGGTAATGTAGATGTGTTGTTTTTTACATTTTACATATTGCTACAATTGTTAATTTTGTTCTGATAAAACTAGGCTTTTGCCATAGTTAACATTTGTTTTATATACTATGTTATTTGCATAGATATAATCAAATGCAAATGTATACCGAAAAATAAAATAAAGTAACTATTATTATTTGCAGTTAAATGTGTTTCACATTTGACATCGCCGTGTTTGGCCCGCGACACACAGGCACTTTTTCATTTTGGCCCTCGGAGACAAAAAGTTTGGGCACCCCTGAACTAAAGTGATGGCGACTAAACTAAAGTACGACTGAGAGCTTAGACAAAATTATTAAGAGAACAACAAGAAAAAGCGTTCGGCAAAGTATGTGCAGGAAATTAAACGGGTTAAGAGTGAAACAACATTAAGTAGGCGCACACAAAAACAATAACACTTCGGGACAGGGCGATGAAACACCCACAATAAATCGCCTTGAGCGCAACCAGATCACAATTAGCCTGAGAGCTCTGCTAATCCCCGACACACAAGTCCACTTTGATTCCCACAAACACAACAAACTGTAAACCAACAGTGACATATTATCACCTCGTAAAGTGCTGTGGCGTCAGGAGCAATCTGGGCTTAAAATAAACACTTTATAGGCGCCGTAGGAGAACATACAGCCGAGAGAAGACATTGAAGGAAAGGCTAAATATGTGCAGGAGTCGCCAAAGAACTTACATAACAGTTATCAAATACAATACACCCATTAAAGTCAAATTGCATCCACAAGCCGTACGTCATGTGTCTGGACTCTGCTGGGGCCTTTGTTTGTAAAAATGATCCGGGACATTCACGCGTCTCTGCTTTTGTTTTATCAAATTTTGTTGCATAAGGGGGCTGTAGACTATTGAATTTGGAAATGTTTTCAGTAACCTGTAGATTTTTCAGTGCTAAAGTGCGCGTGTTTCTCTGATACTTCAGAAAGGAAAGCTCTGGGGAATGTTGAAAATGGGGACGTGGCTGTGTTGTTGAAGCTACACTACATGACGATTTTTAACATACAGTATGTGCAGCAGTTATGCATGCCAACCTAACAAGAAACACGCAGGATAAAAATGTGCATTTGGGATTTTTACATGTAAGGTAGGAGCTTCATGTAACCTCCCCGTTGTTGACCCGGAGAAAACGTAATGCCTTTTACATAATAGGCACACACACACACAAATCAACAACCAGCATAACCCCCGCCTTAAAGGAACAGGCCACCGTTTTTCCATACTGAGATATGTTCTTACCTGAGCTTAGACGAGTTGATGCGTACCTGTCTGGTCTTTGTGTGTGCGCTCAGTCACCTAAAAAAAAACCAAAGATGTTGTTAGCATTTGGCCTCTCCCAGTATATTCCTATAGCTCCAAACGGGGTGAAGTTAGAAGCGACCAAGCTCTTCCACGGGCACAAAGACCAGACAGGTACTGTATGTATCAACTCGTCTAAGCTGAAGAACATATCTCAGTATGGAAAAACGGTGGCCTGTTCCTTTAACCGAGCGCATTTTCTCTTGTTGGGCTTTATGGATCTTTTCCCTTGCGTTCTTGCCGTGTTGTCGTCGCTTTTTTCATTTTTGTTACTCTTTGTTACTTTTTGTCTCTTTTCCATAGTTTTTTGTGGCTTTTTGTTGTTTTTTGTGACTTTTTTGTCTTTATTTTTTTACTTGTTTTGTTTTGTTTTTGTGACTTTTTTGTGACTTTTTTGTTGTTTTTGTGACTTTTTGTTGTTTTTTTGTGACTTTTTTGTGGCTTTTTGTCTTGTTTTTTGTGACTTTTTGTTGTTTTTTTGTGACTTTTTGTGGCTTTTTGTCTTGTTTTTTGTGACTTTTTGTCTTGTTTTTTGTGGCTTTTTTCACTTTTTTGTGGCTTTTTTGTGACTTTTGTCTTGTTTTTGTGACTTTTTTGTGGCTTTTTGTCTTGTTTTTTGTGACTTTTTGTCTTGGTTTTTGTGACTTTTTGTTGTTTTTGTGACTTTTTGTTGTTTTTTGTGACTTTTTGTTGTTTTTGTGTGACTTTTTTGTTGTTTTTTGTGACTTTTTGTGGCTTTTTGTCTTGTTTTTTGTGACTTTGTTTTTTTTTGTGACTTTTGTTGTTTTTTGTGACTTTTTGTTGTTTTTTACTTTTTGTCTTGTTTTTTGTGGCTTTTTTGTGACTTTTTGTTGTTTTTTGTGACTTTTTTGTGGCTTTTTGTCTTGTTTTTTTTTTTACTTTTTGTCTTGTTTTTTGTGGCTTTTTTCACTTTTTTGTGGCTTTTTTGTGTGACTTTTTGTTGTTTTTTGTGACTTTTTGTTGTTTTTTGTGTTAAAAAAAAAAACTTTTTATCACTTTTTTGTGACTTTTTGTTGTTTTTTGTGACTTTTTTGTGACTTTTTTGTTGTGTTTTGTGTTTAAAAAAAACTTTTTATCACTTTTTTGTGGCTTTTTTGTGACTTTTGTCTTGTTTTTTGTGACTTTTTGTGGCTTTTTGTCTTGTTTTTGTGACTTTTTGTCTTGTTTTTGTGACTTTTTGTTGTTTTTTTGTGACTTTTTGTTGTTTTTTTGTGACTTATTTGTTGTTTTTTGTGACTTTTTTGTTGTTTTTGTGACTTTTTGTTGGTTTTTTGTGACTTTTTTGTTGTTTTTGTGACTTTTTTGTGGCTTTTTGTCTTGTTTTTTGTGACTTTTGTTGTTTTTTGTGACTTTTTGTGACTTTTTTGTTGTTTTTTGTGACTTTTTTGTCATTTTTTTTTTTACTTTTTTTGTTTTGTTTTTTGTGACTTTTTTGTGGCTTTTTGTCTTGTTTTTTTTTTTACTTTTGTCTTGTTTTTTGTGGCTTTTTTCACTTTTTGTGGCTTTTTGTGACTTTTGTTGTTTTTTGTGGCTTTTTTGTTGTTTTTTGTGACTTTTTGTGGCTTTTGTCTTGTTTTTGTGACTTTTTGTTGTTTTTTTGTGACTTTTTGTTGTTTTTTGTGACTTTTTTGTTGTTGTTTTTTTACTTTTTTTGTTTTGTTTTTTGTGACTTTTTGTGGCTTTTTGTCTTTTTTTTTTTTACTTTTTGTCTTGTTTTTGTGGCTTTTTTCACTTTTTTGTGGCTTTTTTTGTGACTTTTTGTTGTTTTTTGTGACTTTTTTGTTGTTTTTTGTGTTTTTAAAAAAAAACTTTTTATCACTTTTTTGTGACTTTTTTGTTGTTTTTGTGACTTTTTTGTGACTTTTTTGTTGTGTTTTGTGTTTAAAAAAACTTTTTATCACTTTTTTGTGGCTTTTTTGTGACTTTTGTCTTGTTTTTTGTGACTTTTTTGTGGCTTTTTGTCTTGTTTTTTGTGACTTTTTGTCTTGTTTTTTTTACTTTTTGTTGTTTTTTGTGACTTTTTGTTGTTTTTTTGTGACTTATTTGTTGTTTTTGTGACTTTTTGTTTTTTTTGTGACTTTTTGTTGGTTTTTTGTGACTTTTTGTTGTTTTTTGTGACTTTTTTGTGGCTTTTTGTCTTGTTTTTGTGACTTTTTGTTGTTTTTTTGTGACTTTTTGTGACTTTTTTGTTGTTTTTTGTGACTTTTTTGTCATTTTTTTTTTTACTTTTTTTGTTTTGTTTTTTGTGACTTTTTTGTGGCTTTTGTCTTGTTTTTTTTTACTTTTTGTCTTGTTTTTTGTGGCTTTTTTCACTTTTTGTGGCTTTTTGTGACTTTTTGTTGTTTTTGTGACTTTTTGTGGCTTTTTGTCTTGTTTTTTTACTTTTTGTCTTGTTTTTTGTGGCTTTTTTCACTTTTTTGTGGCTTTTTTTGTGACTTTTTGTTGTTTTTTGTGTTTTAAAAAAAAAACTTTTTATCACTTTTTTGTGACTTTTTTGTTGTTTTTTGTGACTTTTTTGTGACTTTTTGTTGTGTTTTGTGTTTAAAAAAAACTTTTTATCACTTTTTGTGACTTTTTTTGTGACCTTTTTGTTGTTTTTGTGGCTTTTTTTCACTTTTTTGTGGCTTTTTTGTGACTTTTTGTCTTGTTTTTTGTGACTTTTTGTCTTGTTTTTTGTGACTTTTTGTTGTTTTTTGTGTTTAAAAAAAACTTTTTTATCACTTTTTGTTGCTTTTTGTCACTTTTGTATCACATCCTCATTTTTGTCTCATTTTTGTCACAAGCAGCTTTTCTCCAAATTGGAGGAAATGTGGTCGGTTCAGGTGGGGGTTAAGAGGTTAAGCAGTCCAAATATCTGCCTTTTAAAAATGTCAGACTCTCCTTCCTCTCTCGGATGTGATTCTATCTTCCACAGTAGAGACGACCTGCCCTGCCCCCCAGCCTGTGAACTTTCCCTCCGCTCGTGTCTAAATAAACGGATGATACCGCTGTTTAAGACACGTGAGCGTCAGTGGAAGTCATCTGCAGTGATTCAGGCTGTCTCTAAACCGCAGTCTGCACGTTGGGACTGTAGGACTATTGTTAGACTGGGCCCTCCAGCTCTCTGCCTCCTCTGCCACACAGGTTGTGTCCTGCACTTGCCCCGAGACTTCACTGTGTGGGGCAGGTCTGTGGTCAGCGGCCCTGGGGGGATGTCTGAATATCAGCAGGAGGTTAAGGGGAAGACGGATTGCTGACACGCAGGTGACTCAAAGGCATTCTTTAAGGTGCTGCACTATTGTTTGTGACCAGTGAGATTTCAGAATGTCTTTTTTAGGGGAATGACCCCCCCAGAGAGGATACTTTTGTACATATATATAGTGGGGGGGAAAAACTCTCTGAGGAAACCTGCCCTCTTCAACTGGCCCGCTCTACACCCTGGCTATTTAATGCACCACACTATGCAGGGCTTACAACAATAATAATAATAATAATAATAATAATAATAATTAAACTCAAATTAAAATGATATTGAGGATGGTAATGACAGCTGGGAAGTAGCAAGATCTCGGAGTAATAAGTATTAATGCTTTTTTAATGCATTACATTATGTAGGGCTTTCATAATACATTATACATGAAAAATAAATACATTAATAAAGTCAAAAAAAGAGGAAATTGTACACAAATTGATATTATACTGAGGATGGTAATGACAACTGGGAAGTAGCAAGATCACGAAGTATAATATGTACTGCATAGTAACGTGCCTTTATAACATAAAAAGTGTGACTTCCGGTATACACTAATGATTCTAGTAATGTACTAATGTTTGGCATTGGTAACAATTTGTAAGAAATATATTAATGATCATGATTTGTTACTTGCTCTGTACTAGACATTGTACAAGAAATGAAACAGCTGTTGTTGTGTTTTGTATCTACTCGTTTCTGTGTAATACTGGATGAGTTAAAATAGTGCCTTGTAAGTTTGGTCTGTGTTAAAATAGTCGATTTGGTGTGATGTATTGTAATTGACTGATATTGTGAGTGTTGTAGTACATTCTTTTGCTGTTGTTTCTTTATTTTGCCGTTGTTTCTTTATTATTGTTCTTTATTATTTGTCGTTACCCTGCCCTATGTTCCCTTGTTTATGATTTGTTTATGATTTGTTACCTTGCACTACGTTCCTTGCTTTGATTGTTACATGAAAATGTTATTGTTTTTATTTTGGGGGTGTGCGCTTATAAGCCTTTTGCTTCGGCCCACTCCTTTTGAGCAGACTGGTCTTAATACTTATTTTCCACCATAATTTGCAAATAAATTCATTAAAAATCAGACAATGTGATTTTCTGGATTTTTTTCTCATTTTGTCTCTCATAGTTGAGGTATACCTATGTGGGAGAACTCGCACAACTGTTGGCTGACTAAATACTTTTTTTCCCCCCACTGTAATTGTAAACTTGGACTGCAATTTTCTACAAATACAGTGGTTTCAGATTATAACGTTAAGAACATTGGACACAACTGCAGCTCAATGGAGGTTTGGAGCTGTCTTCCATATCTAAACACGAAACGCCTTTTTAAATTGCTGGCCTTGAATTTTATTTATGCTGAGGTAGATACCGATCTTCTCCAGTAAATTCATCACCACTGTCCAGCAGACTTTCCCATAGCCATCCAAAACCATGAAGACCACCGAAACGTTCAGTGCGTGTGAGAAAAGCAGGCGAGCCGTAAGGCCAAAGGTAAAGTTAATCACAAGCCTGTCCAGATCAGTTTATGAATCGAGGTCACGGAGTACAAGTGAAGTACAGTAAAGTAGTACAATATTTAGATCTTTGACACAATGACAGCTCAATGGAGATCTGGAGCTGTCTTCTATATGTCTAAACACATGGAACGCCTTTTTTAATTTAGAAAAATCTTGGCCTTGTTGCAATTACGTTTATTTTAATTACGTGGGAGCAGATACCAATCTTCTCCGCTGCATTTCTCCAGGACTGTCTCATCCCACCAACGGACTTTCCCCCAAAGCGCTCAGTGCGTGTGATGTGTCATATCTCGTTCATCCGCGGGACCTTTTTTTTTTTGCGAGCGCCCCTCTCCAAGCAAGCGGGACGTTCCACCAATACCTGACGACTTCAAAGGCCTCACATTGAGACGCGCCCCTCCCACGCAGCGGCGGCTTCTCAAAAACAACGGAACTTTTCCAAACGCGAATGACACGCCACGGTCCGGGGTGGGAAAAGATTAGCGAGCTGACAGACATTCCTATAAGCTGAAGTCAACGCTTTATCTCCGAATACGCTCAATATGATCTTACTAATCCAAATAATAACGGCCCCGGGACAATGGGAGACTGGATACGCTTGAGCGAGGGTGGTCCGAAACAGGGGAGGTCAACATCATAAGCCCCGAGTTCAGGGAGTCCTCAGACCTCCGCAAAAGGTGAAAGGGAACTAAAACTACAAACGTCTATCCCTTCGACGTATTTCTTTTTTTTTTTTTAAGACAGGCGGCTGCTTATTTTGGCAAATCTTCCCAAAACATTTCGGAGGTGAAGTAAGTAAATGTGTCAGAACGGCATTTCTTGATCTCTCGTCTTCCCAAACATTTGAAACACGACAGCTCCTGGCAGAACAACAAACCGTGTCTGAGATGTGATGGAGCGTCTTAGTCATAAAGTCTGGCTGTGGCACGAGAAGGATTTGAAAGATTGTTCACAAGGGTTTGAAAATGGAAAGAAACCGAAAGCGGCCAACTACTTTTTTTTTTTTTCCTCGTGTTGCCAAATCCTCACCACCTGTTTCCCCAGCATTGTTTTGTTGGCGCGCACACAAAAATGTGTCACATCTGCACTTCTTTTTTTGTAGACAAAGTACTGAGAAAGCAGTGGTTTAGTCAAAAATCACCGCTTTTTAGTGCTCTGCTGCTTGTGTATTGTCTATGTTTTTAATATGTTGTACCATAGACCTTTTGTAAAACACTTTGGTCATCAATAGTTGTTTTAAATGTGCTATAAAAATACAATGGATTGATTGACTAAATTGCATGTACATTTGGTCGACTAAATTTTAGATGAATTAATCACCTTTGCATTTATAATATTTATTAAAGGTCCTACAGTATATCATGCAAAATCGACTTCTTGGAGCTTTTAGCCATGTTGTTATGCTATTTCCTGATCAAAAACACCCCCAGAGCGGTTTTTGGCTTCATTCACGCAGTTCTCAGTAATCCTCCTGAATCCTGCTCTCTGAGCAGCTGCTCCGCCCTCTCCTGGTAAACCACTGAGCTGTTCAGTTGTGTCGTCACAAAGGAACGGAAGTGCTCTACATCTGTAATGTAATGCCTTACAGCCTGATTTTAATTTGTAAAACAGCTTTTTCATTTTTGTTGTTGTAAGAGAGAAATAAAGAAAATAAAGGAATAAAAAAAAAAAATAAATAAAAAGAACTCTCCGACGCGTCTGTGCTGTCCCACGAGGCTAAACAAACGCACCCACGGCCGGAGGATCCATGGACTGTGTTGCACATGTCAACTCCTTATAACTGCATTATGTGAAGTAACTTCACTTTTTGCAGCGATATTTATATTTATAATACTGCAAATGTGGAATGAGCGGAGAGAGGGCGGAGTTAACTGAATCGGAGCGTTTTGTCTTCCGGGTTTGGAAAATACCCCCAGAAAATACTTATATTTCTCTCAAAAATGAGTACTCCATAGTGATAGAGGTACAATATATCATATATATGCCTATACTTTACTTTGGAATGGCTAAAATAGCATGATACAGATCCTTTAAAATCATGTTTAATCCAGGTCCTCTGCTTCATGGAGCTTCTCCCACATGAACAAAGCTCAGAGCTGTTCCTTTGGTAAAGATGATATGAGGCTCTTTCAAACTGTCATTGGAAGTTTGGATGATTTTAGTCTCATATTTTAGTGGACGGAAATCTTAGTCATATAATCTTTTAATTTAGTTTTAGTCTGCAAAAAATATAACTTAGACTAAAATTATGACGAAATATTTTAGTCGATGAAATTAACACTGCTTTTTTCCTTGGAAATCTTTTATCCTTTATTTAACCTCTTAACTCCGACCTGACTTAAAAAATGTGAGGTCTTAGCTTAGACATTTTGCCATTTTTCTTATTCGTACCAGAAGGCATAATCAGTCTTCATTCCTTCCTGAGGGAGAGTCTCGATCCATGCCAGGTCTAATTTCATCCACCCTGCTGTCAGAAAGCTGATCTCTCACCCGTAGATTTTGACATTGCTCTGTATAAAGTGTGTTGACTTTACCCAATTTTGATTCTCTCTATGTTAATTGACTTTAAAGGAACAGGCCACTGTTTTTTTCCATACTGAGATATGTTCTTACCTGAGCTTAGACGAGTTGATGCGTACCTGTCTGGTCTTTACGCGTGCGCTCAGTCACGCAAAAAAGTCTAAAGATGTTGTGAGCATTTCTCTTTTCTATGGGGTCAAACAGGATGGAGTTACTATATACTATATTGTGAGGCATAATAACACCTTAGGAGCACTTCGGACGTCAAAGTGCTCCTAAGGTGCTCCGCTTAGAAAATCGATGTTTAATTTTGCGTGACTATACTTGGATCGTGTAACTACGCACGTAACCGTATTTAAATAGGGGAAACGTGGAAGAGCTTGGTCGCTTCTAACTCCACCCCCGCTTGACCCCATAGAGGAGAGGAGGAGAGGAGAGGCTAAATGCTAACAACCAGTGGCGGCTGGTGATATAAAAACCAGGGGGGGCGCTGTTGTCTATACCTACTTTCAATTATATTTTAAAAGACACTTATAAACATTTTTCTAACCTAAAAAAGAAAGTTATCTTTGGAGCATTTTATTTCATTATTTTATGGAGAATATTATGAATAGACACAGGTAAACAATAAAGAAGCATTAAATGAATTTGAACTTTTGATAAATCTTTTTTCTGACAATAAAAGATGATCACTCGCTATACATATTTTAGTTTTGCACCACTAAGTACGAGATGACTTGTGTTTTGTACCAACAGAACCAGAACAAAAGCAGGAAGTGCGTTATTTTTTTTTTCAGAGTCCCTCTTTGATTTCCTGTACAGTATTAGAGCCAGATCTGCTATGTTTGCATTATGTGCCTCAGAGCCACAGGTCTAAACCGTAGTTTAAACCTGGATAGTTTAAACCTGTATAATTTAAACCTGTAAACTGTCAGACAAAAATGATCCTGTCAGAAATAACAGTCTCCGTACCTCTCTGTAGCACCTGAGCTCCTCCTCAATGAATGAATGAAAGACGTTCCCCTCACACCGTCCTCACGGTCCTGAATCTTCTCTCCATCAAATGTCCACGTCCTGGGACATGACTGTCTGTCCAAGTCAGCGAGGGTTGTCCCAAAGTTTGAAATAAACAAGCAGTAGCTAAAGCAGACGAGCTAGTTAGCATCGTAATACTACCACCAGCAAAGTCCGTTTAAACGCGGCGTCCGACTGAAGAAAGTTGTCCAAAGTCTATTAGTTTGACAAAATCCTTTCACCTCCTCTCAGGCAGCAACACGAAGCTTCTCCCGTCTCTCAAATAAGAAGTTTTTCCTCCCATGAGTTCGTACGTGAGCATTGATCGACACCGGCTAGCTACGCATGCGGGTCACAAAAATGATTGACAGCACCGTTGTCCAACTACATCAGACAAAAAACACAGTAGCAAATATTAATTGGCTGATAATCTAAATGGGAGTGTCCGGGGCGCTATCCTTGCGCCCCAGGAGGAAAGTTAAGGCGGCCACTAAGAGAGAAGCCTGTAGTCACATGGTTTACAAAAGTTCAGATACTTGTATTTACTTACAGCAGACCGGCGCCCCTCGGGTTAGAGACAATGCATTCACACACAGTAATGAATGAATCCAGTGTAAAAAACCCTTTTAAAATAAATCTCCGAAAGGCTTTTCTGCAAAATATAATCCAATATTTTGTATTATTGATCTATGATAATGATGATATTTTTGGAAACATTTTTAGGGAGGGTGGCGCCCCAGCGCCCCCTATGGACCAGCCACCACTGCTAACAACATCTTTGGTCTTTTTGACTGAGCGCACGCGTGAAGACCAGACAGGTACGCATCAACTCGTCTAAGCTCAGGTAAGAACATGTCTCAGTATGGAAAAAACTGTGCCTATTCCTTTAAAGCTGAACTGGTAGAACTAAAAATTTGTACTGCGATGGGTTTTGTGCTGCAGTAAATTTAACTCGAGTTGTTCATTGTCTCAAAAAATCTCTATATCAAGCTTAGGAAGTTGAAAACAGGAGTAGGAGCTATCCATCTCTGATTCTGTCTCCCCCTCAGCATCTCGTTCCAACATTCCTTTGTCTGCACCCAAGAAAATTACTTAAAATCCCTCCCCCCCCCGATTGCTCTCCGCCGTCCCCCGTCTGCCCCTTCTAGTTGCGTGCGACGGACAGAGGTGTACTCCTTTGTCAGGCCTGCACCCAGAGCTAACAGGGTTAACATGAGGAGGAGGAGTGTTGGGGCGGGGGGGGGGGGGGCACCGGCTCCTGCTGCCGCTGCTTAGAAGGGATCCATTTTCAAAGCGCTATCTTAAAGTTTGTTTTCTCTTCAACATTTCACTGCTGTTTGGGGACTCGACATCAGAGGGTTTGGCCAAAAGAGACTTGAGCCAAAAATAAAGTTCCCTAGAAACAGTGTTGCTACCTCATAACACTATTACTATGAGTACGGTAAAGGATGTCACTTTCTTACTAAATCCCACTGACTGCGACTGATTGATAGTTTGCACACAGGTTCCTAAAATCTACTTTCACTCTTTTGCAGACAACTGTCATAGCACAACACACAAACAAAGTGAACGCATCGAGAAAATATATAGACCCGTCCAGTAGCTCATAAAGGGGATCTGTCGAGGACTTGTCACTCATCGGTTTCGAAGTGAGGCCCACAAAACCACACAGATTCACATCGGTAACGGGAGAAAGAGCATCAAACACATCTCACGTCTGCCGTCACAAAAGATCTGTCAACGCAGGGCCGCGTGTTTGTCTTTGGGCACCATTGTATAAGATTATTTTACCAGTATGGAAAGTAACAAAAGGTTGGTAAACCCCTCCCTAGAACAGCCTGCTCCTAAACGATTATTAGTTGCTGATGAAGCATCGCAACGAGGGAGGGGAAATGTCTGCAAGACTAGAACAATGCAACACTGAAACAATCCCATGCAGATGATGGCTTGAACCCTTTTCTTCCTTTGTCTTTTTCGGCTGTGGAGCATTTTTAAATGAACATACCACTGAATAAACCACTCCACAAAACTGGTATCATGTTTTCCTTCCCCCTGTCATGTTGCATTGTCAGTGTCCTATTCCCAGGCGGGACAGGGAGCTCGCCTCTAGGGCAATCTCTCCAATACCTCAGTGGTTAACACTCCATTACCCCATGTCCTAGTCTGTTTAATGTCCTCCCTGTGTCTTAGGTGGCCCGTAATGGGATAGGTAGAGAATGCAAGCCCCCCCCCCTCTCTCTCACACACACACAGACTCACGCACATTCTCGGGATGGTTTGTCTCTACCTCTGTCTTCTTTCTTAAGTGTGACGGTAAAGTACGGGACCACCCGCGCTGGGACAGGCCTGGGGTCAATAGGGTTTTACTGCAGAGTTATCTCTAGACAAAGGTGAGGTTAAGCAAACAAACGTGACCTAAAGATATGGTGTTTTGTAATTTTTTTTTTTAACTGTTGCAAAGATAGGGGCAGGGCTAAAACATGGCTTAAAACATAGGACTAAACCAGGACTGAACTTGGATTAGTTCTGAATTGGGACCAAAATCGAAGGCTTTTACGGCTTGAGTATGGAAGTGCATCTGACCTAATTCTAGATTATAATTATAATTTCAATCACTGCATACAGTGATGCACATTGCTATGAAGGAAGCCACCATGTTTGCTTTCGGGTGACTAATGCGCTGAAAGGAAACTCTCTGTAACATAGTTTGTTGAATAAAATGCCACACACGCAGTTTAATTAAATGGTTTTCAGCAAAGAGTGGATTCACAAGGCCTAAAAATGGGTCATTGCCTCGTCCTTTGCAAACATGGAGTGACCTACTTAATCATTTGATAATGTTTGGTTTTCAAAAGGTTTGTAAATTAAAAATTGTTATAGTGCAGGGAGAAGAGCCTGTCCGAGCAACTACGGGTCATGGGTGGGGTTGTTAAAAATGAATAATAGGTCAAATTCATTGACAAGTAAGTAAGTAAGTGCTTTATTTGTCATTCTACAGGCGTACAACGAAATAGTGTTCAGGTGTTAGTCCTGAGCCACTGCGACTGAGCGAGCCACCACTGTGGGTCAATCTGACCAGTATGTTTTGGAGGTAGGAGAAACCGTAGCACCTGGAGGAAACCTTCAGTCTCCGCTGATCCTCTGAAACGGTGCACCGCCTCCTGGGTTTGTCCCTATTTCGAAGCGTGGTGTCCTGCACTGGTCAGCCCCACCTCCTCCTTCCTCTCCCTCTTCTGCACACTGTCGTTAATGTCCTTGGGCAAGACACTTCACCCACCTTGCTTCCAGTGTTTGCATACACTGGTGAATGAATGAGCGTGTGAATGGGTGAGTGGTTCCTGAATGTAAAGCACCTTGAGTGCCTAAAGCAGAAAGGTGCTGTATAATTGTGACCATTTACCATTGGCTAT
The DNA here is from genome assembly GCA_007210695.1 of Neogobius melanostomus. NCBI lineage: Eukaryota > Metazoa > Chordata > Actinopteri > Gobiiformes > Gobiidae > Neogobius > Neogobius melanostomus. Next base: position 2,466,091 of record VHKM01000104.1, read on the forward strand.
GTTTGGCCATTTAGACATGCCATAAGAATAAAGGCATGGCTTTTTCTATTTTTTTGTTTTAGAAATGTGGAGGACACGTTCAGACTCTATATCTGTAATGCAACATGATCCAGGAATTTCAGGTCAGCACACTTCAGCAAAGCCGCACCAGCACCAGAGGGCACGGTTAGCGCTCATGCTAAATCCCTGGGGTTGAACATGAAGTTTGCATGTTCTCCCTGTGTCTGCGTGGGTTTCCTTCAGTGTGTTCAGTTTCCCCTACCACTAAAAACATGTACAATACAATTAATGTACATGAGATGAATGAATGACAGTGTGTTTGTGGGTGCGAGTGTGGGAAAACAAATGCTACAATCCGGCGTAGCGTGTTTCCGTGAGTCCCATGTGTGTTCATTAACGTGCACTGTCCAGACCAAATAAATAAGTAAATGAATGCATAAATAAATAGAAGAAACGGTTAAAGTAAACAGGATTGCTCAAACCTGCATGAATGAAGAGAAATACAACTTTTGGTGGTTAAAAGCTAAAAAAAACAAAAGTTGATTTTCGCATGCGACGTCCCGAGGGAAACTGTTCTGATTGGCACTTGAGGAGTATCAACTACAGCTGCTGGATTAAATTTAGTTTTACACACAGAACGCGGGCAGACGGGGGGAGGGAAATGAATGGAAAGAGTAAGAAAAAGTCGTCGAGAAAAGAGAGTTTAATCACAGAAACACTGACCCATAAAACACAGCAGACACAAGTGGAAACCAAAGGAATGTGGCCAGCTGTGGGATGCATTCAGACACCGGAGCTCTACTGTACACGGGCCGAGAGGGTAAACCAGGACTGGACCGCTTAATCTCACGAGCTGTCACACATTTAGTTTAGTTCTCAGTTTAAGATACACTGTACACAACCCAAAATCTCTGTCTAGCTTCGCACTCTTCCTGCTCTTTTCCCTAAACGGTGTCTCTCTTCAGCAGTAGAACCCACATCCCCTCCGTGAGAGCCAAGGCAAATTACTGTAGGCCATTTCTGTCCACTGCTGACTGCTGCCTTTTCGCATATCCTAATAATAACGCTAACCAGAACAAGATGTTTTGTGATAGAAAGCGCTTATCACTAGATTCCAGAAACTGCGGCTTCTACTATTGCTGAGTTGGGTTCATTTACAAAAGTGGAAAAGTGTCATCTAAGACGTAAAGTGAGCCTAAGCAACGCACAATTTGGAAACTAACGGCTTCAACCTTTTTAAACCAGGTCTTAATATGGACTTAAATGGCCTATACTTGATTATTTTTTCTAGCTATGGAAACAGTTAGTTTAGACCTTCAGTGTTTTACCTTACACTTGACAGAATTGCTCCCTGAAAGTTGTGAAAAGTGCTTGTATAAACCGACCCCTGTGACTCTCCGGCCCCCATCTCCATCGTGGACTCCTTCCGTTTCCTGGGCACCACCATCACTCAGGACCTCAAATGGGAGCCGACCATCAGCTCCCTGATCAAGAAGGCCCAGCAGAGGATGTTCTTAAGCTGCCGACCAAGATGCTGGTGCAGTTCTACACGGCCATCATCGATTCCATCCTCACCTCCTCCATCACCGTGTGGTTCCCCGGCGCTACAGACCGGGACAGGCATCACCTGCAGTGCATTGTGCTGCTGCTGCTGAGAAGGTGATTGGCTGTGAGCTCCCATCTCTCCAAGACCTGTTCAACTCCAGGACCCGGAGGCGTGTGGGTCGGATCACAGCTGACCCTTCTCACCCTGGACACGGACTATTCACCCCTCTCCCCTCAGGCAGGAGGCTACGGCCCATACAGACCCACACCTGCCGCCACTTGAACAGTTTTTCCCCTCCGCCATCAGACTCATGAACCATAACAAGACCCAGTAACTCAGTTACAGTAGGTATGTCCTCACTCATATTTGCTGCTAACACTCAATGCACCTGCACATCTGGAAATACACTCACGCTGATGTTCTATGTCAAATTGTCGTTGTCTTTATCATAGTTTAAATGTAATCTTCTTACACATGCCCTTATAGTCTTATAGTTTAAAGTTTGTGTAGTTTATTATTTATCTAAAGTTATATGTTTTATGTTTCATGTTGCACAATCAACCGAAAAAACAATTCCTAGTTGTGAACCTGTTCATAACCATGGCAATAAAACTGATTCTGAAGAATTTGTGTGTTAAAACTGCAGAGGTGGGTAGAGTAACCAAAACTAAGAGTAAAAAAGTACTTGGAGAAAGTTTTAGTTAAGTACTGTGAGTACTGAGTAACTGTTTGAGCATAAAAGTTTGATTTATGGTCCAGCAGTGACAAAGATTATGAGAAACAAAACATGAAATAATGTAAAAAGTGTAATATTGTAATGGTTAAGAAAATCCAATGAAAACATACTGTATAAAAAGAATACAGAACTTATCAAGAATTAAGTAACAAAACACAAAATACATCTACTTTATGTGTCAAAATGAAGATTTACTCACAGTTACTTTTTTTACTCAAGTAAAAGTATATATACTTCATTTTAATATTACTCAAGTAAGTAAAAAGTACTGTATGAAAAAAACGACTTGCAAAAGTACAGTTACTTCTAATGATGGGATCTGTTAGTTTCAAAGAGCCATTCAAAAAACTGTCTCTTTTTAATATCAAATTTGAATAACGGCAACCAGATAAATCTAAGGCACCATCAATAAAAGGCCCACTTTTTTTAAATTTAAATACTGATATTTTGCTTTGAAAAACGTGTTTGTGAACAAAATCTTGCGCCACAACTAGTAAGAAGAGGCTGCAGCTGACAAATCATTTTTAGTGCATTTAGCTTTCGATTTAGAGCAAAAATCTTCACTTGTGTCGCCTGCTCCGTTGTTGGGCTGATTCTTGTGTTCGTTCGGGGAGTTCAGGGTAAAACTGATTGAAAAGGTGAACGGTTCAAACCGGATCTCAGGTGCGAAAAGAGATCGGGTTCGAACCGTTCACCTTAAAGAGCCGTTCAAAGAGCCGGTCGGTCATGTGGAAATGCATTGGTAAAGGATTGAGTTTGAACGGCACTACATAATTATTTAACATTTGTGCCTTCTTCCTGGATTGTCAGAGGTGATCAGTTTCTACTCCCTTAGTCTTGTATGAGGGCTTGGTATTGTCTTGCACAGATAAGTAAATGTTGAATCATTACTCAAGGGCAGTCCTTATCTTTATCTCTACTCCTACCGTCATTCCAGCTGCCTTTGTGGCTTTTACGAACAATTTAAACAAGCGTGCACACTCGAAAGCCAAGTTATTTTCACACCATTATCATTATGAAGTGGTCCCAGAGGAAACCACTCCCTCGCCGGACGCACTGCCATTTAGAAGGAAAGGTCAGTCTCATTACGTATGGACGCTTATGTGAAATGCACCCTGTGGATTCAAACCGTGGCCTAAGGGAGAGGTTTTTACCGTGCACTGATTGGCTGGAACGACAAGTAGCCAGGTTTCCTTTAATAGCTGCCACTTAGCACTATCAGGAAATATGATTAGCACTTCCGATCGCAATCTACTTGGAAATGAGGGGCTGGATTTGACACGAACCGCGGCAGTGCAACCTGGAACAACTTATGGGTATACTGTAGATCTTTTTTCTATATTTCATAAAGATTTTCTGGTATATTTCATAAAGATTTTCTGGTTTCTAAATTTGCTCCAGTTTTGTTAGTTTTACCAGATGACCCAAGCATGCGTCTTTGACTTTTGTGTGTGACTATTTTATCTTTTTATCCCATCATTCCCACATACAAAAATCTAATGGATGTTTGTGAAGGCTCTCATTCAACCAGGGAGTATCCATCGTAGAAAAAAGGTTACGTCATCAACTGGACTGGGTTTGGTAAAGTTGAGAACATTTCGATTCTAGTCACAGAAGCTTCTTCAAGCGCTTCAGGTCATAAAGACATGATTACCCAACCTGGAAGGGACTAAAAAGACCCAGGCTCCTCGCAGGGGGAGGGAACCAGACTGGTTAGTAAAATACCTGTTCAAGTTGTTTACAGTATCACTCAACTAGCAGGTCTTTCTTCTGCTCTGCTGCTGAGTCAATGGGCGTAGATGACCCATTGGCCTTAACAAAGGAGGTTCCAAAGGAGGTTCCCTCTCTATAACTGCCTTTGAGAGCAGGTGAACAACCCTTCTTGTCTATGTCTACGTCTACACCTACACCCATTGACTCAGCAGCAGAGCAGAAGAAAGACCTGGTAGTTGAGTGATACTGTAAACAACTTGAACAGGAATATTCAAGTTGACTTAACCTTTTCTACTATTAATAATGGACTCTCACGGTTGTACTATTACAGGCCCAAAGGCTTTAACTGCAGCAGCAGGAGCCTGGGCTGCTGTTTTAGACATAAATAAAGTTACACAAGCGTTTTTTTGTCAACCGATCAAATAGTGACTGAGGTGTTCGCATTGTGCTTTGCTTTCAGTGCGCTGAAGCAGGAGATGCCATTGAACTGACGCGGTGTTAAGTTGAACACCCCTGTGAGTTAGTTTAAGTTGGTGGAGTCCAACGGAGGTAACGCAAAAGTGTCTGCGTGAGTAAAAAAGGAGATACAAAAGGCAGGTTAGGCAAAAACAGAAATACTGAATACACTGACCAATGTATAAAAAAGTGTAGAAATTGTATATTTTTCATGTGCATAAGTCAAACCTAACTGTAGTGTGTGTCAGGCACAGATTATGTGTGTATAGCGGCTGATGTGAAAAGACAGAAAACCGATCCAACAATCCTATGTTTTCAAAGCTGACGCTCTACGAGGTGAGCTACAAGTTTGGAGATGTGTGGGTCAGTTTAAATAATAAAACTTCCAATGCTGAAATGATGTCCCAGCACGCGCCTGTCTGCTGCTGAAGTGTTTCAATCACCGGTAGTATTGTTTTTCTGACCAGCCCAGCCTCTCACTTCTTATTGTCTTATTGTCAAACTATAAAATGTACTGTAATAGTGCTGCAGTACCAGTTAGTACAAAACATGTATTAAAATGCAGAAAATACTGTCAATTCCTTTTAAATCTTTCTGGTATAACACTCCATTTGGCCATATATGAAGTACAGCGCTGGCATTTCTGGAAACTGGTGCTTTATTTTGGGCAGCAAATGGGAGGTTCGGCCTTTGGTATTTTGACGACGGAAAGAAAAAAAAACAGCCGGCCCTCCACCAAGCAAACTTCGCCTGCCCCAGCTCGACAGCGATATAAAACTGTAGAGCTATTTTAGGAGTTTTCAAAAATATTTGAAGTGTTGCATCACGCAGCAGCCCATTAAATATTTATAGAATCGGCCCCAGCACAGAGCCCTGCGGGACGCCTTTCCTCTGTCCGGCTGTGATAACAATGAGACTGGATGTGCGGTGGAATAAAGTGACCAATAATTTCCGACTTGGCTTCTACAACTCCATCCTAGTCTTTTTTTTATTGCTTTATTATTTGTACTACTATTTTTGACTTCTGTTTGTGAAACTGTACAACGTTTCTGGCTCTACGTGCCTCCGCTAGATGTGGAAAGTAATAAAATGACAGATAATATCCTGCTTCGGTATTAGACCTTCCAACGCCTTTAGTGTCTCCTCCCTATCCTGTTCCCTATCCTGTCCACTACTGAGCTATTTTTAGTTCGGCTTTGCTATTCTGGAATTTCGTGTCTCGACTGCCTGCTCTGGCGGGATGTCTGGGCGTGCGGTGCATGTCTGGCCTTCGTTCCATAGATCCAGCTCACGAAGCGGACGGGACAGAGCGAGATACTGTTACAGCTGAGTAAAACCTGTGGAGCCCATACGCAAACACCTCTGTCTACTGCAACAGAGAACACAGGGAGAAGGCTTGGGTTTAATGGTATTTCAACCTGATAAGACTCACAGAGACAGACAGAATGCAGTATAAGTGTTTAATTAATGAACATGAATGTTGTGAACATCAATGTTATGAACATGAATGTTATTGGGGCTCAGATCCCGGCGGAAGATCGAACAAACGATGTGAAATGCACAGCAATGATGAATGATAGCCAGAATCTTCCCCGGGCCTGGACCCTGGTGGTGGTGGTGGAGAAATCCTAGGTTGGCCAGTCGACGACGAGCAGAGCCGAGGAGAAGCCGGGTGGAGAAAGGGGTGGAGGAGGGTCGTAGCACGGCTGGCAAGCAGATGAGTGATAGCCCACGGGCTTATCAAGGGGGTCCTGAGCGATGAGCGGGATGAGCAGTTGCGGTGATTGGCTGTCGTGAAGGTGCGGCTTGAGCGGGGTCTGTGATTGGATGATTGGTGAGCGTTGCCGGTGATGAGGTGAATGAATGCAGCTGTGGTCTTCCCTGTTGAATTTGCGCATAAGCTTCATATGTTAGGTAAAAAAAAAAAACGCTATTAGATACCTGTCTTGAATATTTCAATAACAATATTATTTCATCTCACTTAACCATTAACACAGTACAGTGCATTGAACTCTAAGGCATTTCTTTAGGCGTTTCTTTAGGCTAATTAAATTGTGTCAATACAAGCAAACCCTAAATTAAGATCAAAACATGGGTCAAATTAAACTAAATTAGTTTTTATTCAGAGGCCGTGGATAACTTAAAGCGATATTTCAGGATTTTTGACATAGGGCCTCATTTCTATAAAGTGTTGTTGATTTCTGGAGATTTTTTAATTTTTTTATTTATGCAGTCCTTATATTTGAAGAGCTTAGTGGCGCTAGGCTAGTGCAAGGCTAGCGCATTTCTACGGTAACAGCTAGCTTGCATTAAAAACAGTCTGGCCCACTCCACAGTGCACCTGAGGTAAATCACTTATAACGCCAGACTAACCATATAATGTCTGTGTCGATAGAATAATTATAACCATTTTGCATTAAAAGAAGAAGAAGATATTTGAGCAGCATCAGCTTCGTGGCTGTAAGCTAACGCAGTGGCGGAGTGATCTGCTAGAAAATAGTCCCTCAAAATGCGGTAATTCATGTGATGCAAGGTCAGTTATGTTTTAAAAATGATTCTGTCGACACAGACATTTATATGGTTAGTCTGGTGTTATAAGTGATTTACCTCAGGTGCACTGTGGAGTGGGTCAGACTGTTTTTAATGCAGGCTAACTGTTACCATAGACATGTGCTAGCATAGCACTAGCCTAGCGCCACTAGACTCTTCAAATATAAGGACTGCATGAATTTAAAAAATGTATATCTCCAGAAATCAACAACACTCTGGATAACTAAGAAACGAGGCCCTGAAAACAATCCTGAAATATCCATTTAAAAATGACAAGTTAGCACTTGTGCTTCACAGCTAGAAGGTCGCAGGTTCGAGCCCCGGCCGGAGGGGCTTCTGTGTGGAGTTTGCATGTTCTCCCTGTGTCTGCATAAATTTCATCCAGGTACTCCGGTTTCCCACTAAAATCATGTACAATAGACCAGAATGAATGTAGTGTACGAGTGAGTGGTTTGTGGTCGGAGGGGCTGATGGCACAGACTGGTAGCCTTTCTTCCATCAGTCTACCCAGGGCAGCTGTGGCTACAATAGTAGCTTACTACCACCAAGTATGGCATGACTGAATAATGACTACAGTGTGGTGCTTTGAGAAGCTTAGCAATAAAGGCTTGTAAAGTGCAATACACGTGGAAGCTATTATTATTACTTAAGTCAGTAAGTAAGTGCTTTTTTTGTCATGGTACAACAAACTGGGACTAACACAAGTGTTGGGTTGTGCTGCCTTCAGTTCTCCTCTGAAACGGTGCACCACCTCCTGGGTTTGTCCCAGTTTCAGAGCGTGCTGTCCCGCACTCGTCATTTCCTCCACCTTCTCCTTCCTCTTCCTCCTCATCTGGTGGGTTGGGACCCAATCATTTTCAGTAGGTCACCACTCTAGTCTAATTGATACCTGAATCTGCTAAAAATGACAGTTTTTTTTTCAGTCAATCTTTTAAGGCCGAGTTAAGAATTTATAGTTAAAATACTTTCTTCTTTTTTTTTTTTTTTTTTTTTTACATTAGTATATTACCACTTCAATCCTTATATGGGCTGCAGCTTGTCATTCTAGGGTGATGGGGCCCAATTCCTGAACCACTGTTCTATAGGGGATACGAGAACAGGAGTAATATCTGCCCATGTGTCATGCCAAACTAAAGTTAAGACAATAAGTCAGCTTACACATGCCCTCTTCTGTAGGCCTGCATTTTCTGTTTATTTTGCCTACAGTGAACGGGGCATAGTTTTACAGCAGCCAGTCTGAATCCTATGCAGCACCAGCAGAGATGCCAAGGCAGCACTGACCTAGCCAAATTCTTCCAACGCTTTTTGCTAATTTTGCAGAATATCCTCCCTCAACTTTTCCCTCATATCAAGCTATTTTTCCTCCAGGGCACAAAGAAACCGCAAACTCTAAATCATAAAGTGTGAGTGCTGTCTAAGATGTTCTATAAATAACAAAACGAGTGTGCAAAGCATGAAACAACCATATATTCACAAACGGTGTGACAAATTTTCAAGGTTGAGCTGCAAATATTTGGCAACAACTCATCTCTGACAAAAATGAAGCTATTACCTACTTACTGTGTGTGTCTGTGAGTCAATCAGCGTACACTTTTCAGGCTTTTTGTATAAATACTCTCTGCCCTTATGCATTTGCCAATTAAGCTCATACGCAGAGACAGTAACCTGAACTACCAGGATCATCAGCCTCTCCATAAATAAGGCAGAGCTACATCTGCTTTGAGGATATTTGAGCAACTATATGAGGCTTGGGCAGAGCACACCCTGGACATTTATTACTAAGATGTTATTTCATCACAAAAAATAGCTCCTTAAATGTTTGCAGATTGTGCTCAGTGTGTTCATTGGTGGGTAGAGACAAAAGATTTACTCATGTAAGAGTAATGTTTTAATAATAAGTAGAAGTAAAAAGTAGTGGCCCAAATATTTTTAAAGTACTTGGAAACAGTTTTACTTGAGTATGTGAGTACTAAGTAACTGTTTGAGCGTTAAAGTTTGATTCATGATTCATAGTGACATAAATGATGAGAAGCAAAACATGAAATCATGTAAAAAAAAAGTAATATTTTATAGAAAATCCCATACAAATATATATAAGGAAATCATTATGAAGAATTAAGTACACTTAATTGTTTTTGTGAGATTTTTGGGGGGATGAACATAGCACTAAAATCTTAAATTCCCTTGTGCATGCGACTGGTTGGATCTGTTTATTTAGTTTAGTTTAGTTTAGTTTAGTTAGTTTAGTTTATTTGAACAGGGACAATGTACAATATACATTAACCTCAAAAAGGAGTAATGCATTGTACCAGGTCTAAGCACATTTCTACCTGTAGTCCCTGGGCAGGCTGATGTCAACAGACAAAGTCTTAAAAAATGCAGTTAATAATACATTCCCCCAAAACAGCATTAAAATGATCACACACATTTCACTTCATTCCTAAGCAATCAGGGAACAGGTTTGTTTAAAAGAAGCAATTTTTTGGCCTGGTGTGAAAAAGTGTTAAAATGTTCTCATGTGGTCAGCTCTGTTGGGAACCACTGTCTGATGGCCACACCCAAGAAAGCTGAGCTAAGGCTTTGTTATAACAAATCACAAAATACATATTATTATACGTCAAAATTAATATTTGTCACATGCCTCTGTGGGATTTACTCACAGAGGCACAAATTACTATTTTTTTTAACTCAAGTAAGAGTACAGATACCTAATTTTAATATTACTCCAGTAAAAGTAAAAAGTACTGTATAAAAAACTACTTGCAAAAGTACAGTTACTACAAAAAGTTCCTTAAAGGGGGGGTATTATGTAAAATTGACTTTTTCAAGCTTTATATCATGTTATTATGCCATTCCCTCATTAAACACATGCCTGGAGTGTTGCCTTGGCTCATTCACATATTTTTGAGTAATCAGTAAAAACTTAGACGGCAGCCATTTGAGGTGTAGCTATGCCTCAGTCCTCCTAGGAACGCCCCCACCTCCTGGAGACGCCTCTGGACCTTTCGTCACCAGCCAAGCCACCAACCACTGCTCCTCAGCTCAGCAGAGCCCCCTCCCCGCACAGTAGTGTTGTTTAGATGCCACAGCAGTGTGCTGAAGGGGGCGTGTCGGAAAGCTTCTTAAAGAGACAGAGGCCTATTTCAAGACGTTCAGTACAGCCATTTTGAGAGAGCAATTTTATTCAAGGCAGTTATTTTAATTTACTGCATATACAGACCAACAGAAGGTTACGTCATCATTGTAGTATGCTATAGACTGGTGCTATGTGATTGAAAAAGCATAATACCCCCTCTTTAAGTACATGTACTTGAGTAAATGTCACAGAGTACTACCCACCTCTGTTCAAAACCACATAATTTGGTGCAGAAAAAGAAATCGTAACTTTTAATTCGACCTGACAACAAAGAATAGTTTCGCAGATGGTAACCATAATTTGCTCGTCAAATTTACACAGAAATGTAGTAAGCCTTTAGGGTGCTACTTGGAAATCGCTGGGAAGCTATACTTTCTTCCCAAGCTACAAGTTGGACACCTGTAAGAATTATTCTCAATCATTCCCCCTTCGTCGGGTCTTATGTCCGTACCTACTGGGCTCCACGCATCAAGCTTTACATTTTCAATAAATCAGTCAATGCATTTCACTCATTTGTCTAATTCTCCATGAAAAATCCTGCTAAATGATCAATGCAGTGTACGTTTTTGCGAGATTTCATTGGGCTGAACATAGCACTCAAATCTTTCATTCCCATGTGCGTGTGACTAGTTGGGTCTGTTAAGGTTTTCTCTCTCTGAAGTCGCTTAGATCCTTGAACATTATGCAGAGTTTTGAGGGTCACGCAACAGCGGGCCGGATGGTGCGTTTCTGAGAGAGGGGTATTGTGTTTTGCCCCTCCAGGCTTTTATACCTTCTGCACTCAGAGGAAGGAGGAAGGGAGAGTTCAGAGGGGCTCGGCAGCTGGACTTTATTTAGGGGTCAAAAAGTGAGCGAAAAAATTGCACCAAAGACATAAAAAAAAATTCCTTTGAAACTCAGATGGTATCAGTGTCAGAGGTGAGGAGGCTGCTTCTCTGAAGATCCTGGATGCACATACTTTGTTAGCTGGCTGTACTTCCTTTAAAATGCCTGTGTTTCGATGGTTGCATTACAGCAAGTCCAATTTAACATCAGACAAAAGGGAGTTGAGGCATTTTTTTGTTATAGACTTGAAAACCTTCCAAAGATGCTTTTTAGATAATGCGTCATGTCCCTGAATATGACAACAATGAACCGTGATGTACCATGTGCGTACAAACTACTGCCTGACTGGATTACAAAGAATGCCAGGCAGCTTTAGTCTCTGGGATAACTTTTTCAATGTGCCACAGTGGAAACTTAAGCCTGTTCTGTACCACATTTGATGTTGTCTTCTTCAAGGCCCCTGGAGCGAAGCATCTGCACACACGACTCATCCAAGCCCAAAAGTCTGCCACATCTCCCCTCAGCTACCACCCGTCCTGAGAAATATGGACTATATTAGCCGTTAGACAGTGCTGTCCCAAAAACAGGCTCATATGGATGGGAACAGTGGCTGCATAAGGCTAGAGCTATATTTCTCCTTAGGGGTATAGGAGATAACATAAACGGATGAGATGAGGGATTGCACACAGTCGCTCCACAAAGGCTTTTTACATTTCCACAAATGCTTGATGAGTCACACTTTGAAGCACTTTCTTTTTGTTCTAAACATGGTGAACACAATCTGAATACATTTAAATATGCAAAATATGAAGAGAAAACTTTTGGATACAAAGGTCAATGTTGTGTTACATTAGTTGCAGAGGTGGGTAATACTCAAGTACATGTATACTTAAAGCAGTACTAAGTCACGTGTTTACCTTAATAAATCCTATTTGTAGTTCTTCTGGGGGTAATACAATTATTAATGAGATGATTGGGGGCGTTTCATCGCTTGCAACTTGCCTGCCTCCGGGTCAGAAGCCCCAATACAAACGAATGGAATCACGAAGAAGAAGCTAACGGGCTAACGGGCAAAGCTAACTGCGGGCTAGCGCCACTTTGGCAGTATTTACAGCCAAGTTTGAGCGGAAAAAAATATCTCAATTTTGTAATTTAGTTGTGGCACAATGTACAATATCCCAGTTCTGAAATCTCTATTGGACTTTCCAATAAAAGTGGTTATTGAGCCTGACATTACCCATATGCATTGTGTCTTATGGGTGAGACATTGGGTGCTAGCTGCAGAATGGCCTTGTTGCTTCTGTCAGTCCGTCTCTGGGCAACTTTGGCCACACAAATAGTTATAATCACTGGTGCAACAGAGTGTTAAATGAGTAATGTATTTAGTCATCAAGACAATTCAACTAGGACTATCACGATAATTACTACTGTATATCGTTTTTTTGTAAATTTATTTATCGTTAGGTTCTTTATTTGTCATTATACAACACTGTACAACAAAATCTGTCCTCTGCATTTGACCCCAGGCATGTCTTCCCTGGAGCCTGGACTGTGGTGGTGGTATTTGAGACCGGTGAAGGATATAGCAGGGAAGCCATGGGCAAAGAGGGGTGACGGGGTGGAGGTGGGTCGCAGCACAGCTGGGAAGATTACGAGCCATGAGCCTAAACGCAGGACCGAGGGCGATGAGGGTGAGGCTCTGCGCTGGTAGGCTGAGGTGGAGGTGTGACCCTTGCAGACGCGATCATTGGCTGGAGGCAGGTGATACTGAAATGAAGTCTTCCAGGCTCAATTTACGCCTAGGCTTCACGTACAATATCTGCTCTTGACCTTGAACAACGCTGACACTTGCAGGACACATCTTCTAATACATGTTTCCATTGCAGGGGTTCTTTCAGATACTTTGTCATTGGCATGAAGACACTCCATAGTTTTTTTTCTTCTTCAGACTACCCAACTATAAATCTCCCTTGAAAGTCTGCAAGCTCTTTCCTCACCAGTCGCCCACTCAGCCAAATTGTGGTTATAATTAAGCCCGTCTTTACAATGGCCTCCTAAAAACCCAGACTTTGGTGTTTCTACAGACTCTGTGAACTCTGCCCCCCTTCCCGCTCCGTGTCGTCTGCTGCTGTTTGTTTGACACTGTCGCTGCCTAATGACCAAAATTGCTTGACTCTGGAGGTTCTGGACTGGGATGTATTAAAGTAATGGTCAACAGGTGTGCCAGGTCAAGTAATAACAATATTCCAATTCACCGCACTGTGCAAAGTCAACACGTTAGTCACACACTGTACGTCTGGAAGGTTCCGTCCAAAAAAATACCCTGTTTTTTAAAGATCGCAGCTGCGCCTTTGTGCATGTGCTGCGGGGTTAGCGCAGAGGTTGTCCATCACGCGTTTGACAGTACAGGTCATTTTGAGGGGGCAACATCACAATATGCGTGATTGGAGCGTGATGAATGGCTGACGCTTGGCCAATTTGCAAAGTCAGGGCTCTGGGGTGCACTCTCTCTATATACATATAAATGGTCGTCTTGCGCCTTGGCCTCGACATTACGGTAATTGCTGTATTTATAATGAAAACAATCCAATCAAGAGTAAAGAAAATCGGGTTGTTTGTGACCCCCTTTTTGAAATAAAGCATTTATTCGAAAGGTTTCCACATTATATTTGATATTTTGTTGCCTGAGGAAGGAGGCAGACTAAAAATTGAGGCAAGATACAGTTGATAGAAGGCCAGAAATGAGGGGAAACTTGAAGTGGAACCTTATATTTGCTAAGCCCCGTGCCCTTTAATACTGTATATAGCAATTACTGTAACTTTTTATAATATTCCATCCTCCATTTTCTTCCGCTTTATCCGGGGCTGGGTCGTGAAGGCAGCAGTCTGAGCAGAGATGCCCAGACTTCCCGATCCACACACACCTCCTCCAGCTGTTCTGGGGGACCCCGAGACGACACCAGGCCACAGAGACATAGTCCCCCAGTGTGTCCTGGGTCTTCAACGGGGACATGCCTGGAACAGGGAGGCACCCAGGAGGCATCCGAAACAGATGCCCGAGCCACCTCAGCTGGCTCCTTTCGAAGGAAGGAAACTCATTTCAGCCGCCTGTATCCGCCATCTTGTCCTTTCGGTCATTACCCAGATCTCATGACCATAGGTGAGGCGAGGAACGTAGATCGATCGGATATCGAGAGCTTTGTCTCCTGACTCACCTCCCTCTTCACCACAACAGTCCGATACAGCGATGCAGCGATCTGTCTATCGATCTAACGCTCCATCTGTCCCTTATCCTGATACTTTAAAATGGAAATAGTTAAATATGGGGGTGAATTGGATAACCTTTTATGATAATCAACATCCAGGGTTAAGTTTTTCCCTGTTATTTTGGTCCATATGGGATTACACTTTCATTTAAACCACAGAACGTCACATTCGGCAGACGGGGCAGTGCTATACCTGGGTTACAGTAAGGGACTTATATGGGACGCAGCCACCCTGCACTGTATCGGTCATCAATCAGTGACAGGGGGTCTCGTGATCTGTCCTCAATATGGTGAACTCAGTCACTAGTCACGTGTCAGTAAAAGATTGATTACGACCATAACTACATAAACAAACATTTACTGCTCAGTTTCAGAGAAAATGCTGAGTACTTCACTTACTCCTTTTCCTGAAAATGATTAACTCCTTTTGAAACCCTCCTGTCTCATCATTGCTGTACATGCTTAGAGTCTTTCGTACCACCATGGTCCAAGGCTTTTGGGACTACAGCCTCTTTATAAGGGGCCGACTAGAAGAGAAGTCTTTCCCTGGTCCTTTCCTGAGAGTCTCCTCCCGCGGTACATTTCCAGAATATCTCCCTCTAAGGCGTTTGGGCAATTACAGTCAATCTGTGAACTTTATTTGTCTGAAATGCCCAAACTGGAACCCGTGATAGTTCAAAAACTCAATATGGCCCTTGCATCAAAAAGTTTGACTCCTGTCTGTGAAGGGGCAGCAGCTCTGTTACAGCTTCTCACATTATCCCTAAAGATGTCCAGCCTGCAGTGAAACTTATATAACTTTTATTCATGATCAAAAGATTATAACCAGTACAAATACTCAATGGCAAAACTGTAGCAAAATGAGCTGGAATCAAACCGTCGACCTTTGGATCGATGGGCAAACATTCTGAGCCATCCACTTGCAATGCGAAACATTATCAGCAGCCAGTACTCAGAACACAACCTGTGTCCTTTAATCAATGCAGCGGTGGGCAAGTTTGCTTGTTCAGGTCGATTTTTTCAAAGTTGAAAGAAGGGCCGAATCTCCCACGTTGACTTGCCTTGTACATAAAGTGTTTCCCTTTCATAGACCAAACAGGGTGATCTTGTGGTCCTCAAAATGAATTTTTCAAACAATATTTCTCCAAGTCCAGAGGAGCGTGCTTGGGGGCTGGATTGGGCCCAGTTTTAAGGCCTCAGTGCCTGGTCCTTCTGATTACGTTACTTTTTCATTGTTTCAATCTGCTCCTCCATACTAAAACCCATGCATTGTTATAAATTAATTTTCCCAGGCTGATGCAGGACAATAAAAGGAGAATGACAATAAAGTCTCTGGGTGGAGCGCCATTCACATCCTGTTCCAGTCATTAACTCCCAAAGACGGGTGGATCCACTGGTCAGCTGTTTGAAAAGTGACAACCACAAACTCATTGTGTTTAATACGGAAAAGTGGCACCACTTACTGCGTGTTTGAAGTCACACTTGGTTAATAGGGTAAGAGTGGAGCTTAATTTGTGGGAAAATCCTGCATATTTAATGTGCTTTCAAATTTAGTCAAATGTGCTATCGAGAGGTAGTCAGTGGAGATCAAAGTACTTTATTTCATTACTCGAGTGAAAGTACTGACACTTCTGGTCAAACTTTAACAGATAAAGGTAAATGACAGATGACAGGTGAACAATACCTTTTTAGCTCAAACTTTATCGTCTGTACATATTTATTTTCATTTTATTTACATTTTTCTAATGTAATGCTTTATTTTTCATCCTAAGTAGGTTGTGTTTCATTGTATTTCATGTTTGTAGCGTGATATTTTAAGATTATGTGCTTTACAAAGTCTTTACCTCTTAACCCCCACCTGAACCGAGCACATTTTCTCCAGTTTGGCTTTACCCAAATCTAAGGTTAAGCTTTAGAGTTATTTTCTATGGCATTAAAAGGTCAATAGTATCGTTTATCGCGATATTTTCGTGGCTAGTGATACGGCTTCGGGATGAAGAAGATCGCTTCCAAATACCACACCTGTACGGCAACACAACGGGGACAAATCTTCTTCCTTGTCAGTGACATTGACAGTACGTCTGCACAGCGCCCCCTACTGTTCTGGAGTGTGCATCATAAGGCTTCTGAATGGGACAAAACGCACAATGTATTGGAGCATAAATTATTATATCTATCTTTTACAGTGGAGTATGACGTTCTCAACAAAAATACTATCTTGTAAAGTACTGAGCTTAAAAAAACTATGTAACATATTGAGCAAAGTAAAAATACAGTGCCTGCGAAATACTAAACACTGAACTTTGCACATTGTCATGTTACAATCCTAAACGTAAAGATATTGAATTTTACTGAAGTTCAACCACGTAAAGACAACTGTGAAGTGAAAGCAAATGATACATGATCTTTATTTAAAAAAAAAAGTGAAAATGGGCGCATAATATCATACAGCATGACTAATACTTTGGAACCCCTTTGCTGCAATAACACAGCAAGTCTTCTGGGTATGACTACAGATTTGCACATTAAGACTGACATTTAGCCATTTCTTTACAAAAAACTCAAGCTCTGTCAATTAGAAGGAGAGCGTTTGTGAACAGCAGTTTTCAGGTCTTTCCACAGATTTTCAATAGGATTTAGGTCAGGACTTTGACTGGGCCATTCTAACACATTAATATGTTTGTTTTTAAACCATTCCATTGTAGATTTAGCTTTGTGTTAGGGTCATTGTCCTGCTGGAAGGTGAATCTCCGCCCCAGCCTCAATTCTCTTGCTGACTCCAGCAGGTTTTCCTCCAAATGTCTCTGTATTGGCTCCATCCATCTTCCCAACTATTCTTACAATCTTCCCAGTCCCTGCTGAGGAAAAGCAGCCTCATAGCATGATGCTCCCCCCACATATTGACACTGGGGATGGTGCACTCAGGACGATGAGCAGTGTTAGGTTTGCTCATACATAACGTTTGCATTTGGGCCAAAAGTTCAATTTTGTCTCATCTGACCAAAGCACCTTCTTCCACATGGTAGCTGTGTCCTCCATATGACTTCTAGCAAACTTCAAACAGGATTTCTTATGGCCTCCTTTCAATAATGGCTTTCTTCTTGCCACTCGTCCATGAAGGCCAGATTTGTGTAGAGTACGACTTATAGTTGTCCCATGTACAGATTCCCCCAGCTCAGCGGCAGTACGTCACAGCTCCTCCAGAGTTATCTTGGGGCACTTGGTTGCATTTCTGACCAGTGCTCTCCTTGTTTGGTCTGTTAGTTTAGGTGGACGGCCGTGTCTTGGTAAGTTCGCAGTGGTGCTGTACTCTTTCCATTTCCGAATGATGGATTGAACAGTGCTCCGTGAGATGTTCAAATCTTGGGAAATCTTTGTATAACTTAAAGCTTCTTTAAACTTCTCCACAGCTTTATCCCTGACCTCTCTGGTGTGCTCCTTGCCTTCATGATGTTGCTTAGTGACCAATACACTCTGACCATAGCTCTGAGGCCCTCACAGAACAGCTGTAATTATACTGAGAGTAGATTACGCACACGTGGCCTCTATTTAATGGTTAGGGCAAGGTGTGAACATTCTGCAGTCATTAGGAATTTATAAAGCAATTAATGCACTCAGAAATGCTGCATGAATACTTATGCACGCCCACTTTCACTTTCTATTTTTGAATAATAACAGAATCATGTATCTTTTTGCTTTCACTTCACAGTTGTCTGTTACTTGTGTGTGAATGTTCAGTAAAAAATTCAAAATAAAATCTTTACGTTTAGGGTTGTAAACATGACAAAATGTGCAAAAGTTCAAGGTGTATTAGTACTTTCGCAAGGCACTGTATATATCTGCTGCATCTTGAGATAAAAACGTACACGATACAGGTCATGGGTCCTCCTTATATCACTCACAGATAATGCTCAATATGCCACATCACCTTCCCTGTCTTTATCTTTTATCTTGATAAATCATTCTCCATATAAAACTCCGTGACAGCCATGTCGAGAGTGAAATCTATTTTATTTGTCTTTTATGGTGCACACATGGCCTTATGGAGCATTGGTCTATCGTCACGTGGATCAAAACAAAAGCCGCTTTCAAAACAAAACTATTGTCCAATTAGAAAAGACTTAATGTGGAAATGTGGTCGCTTGCTTTGTGCTGGGACTTTCTGGGAGGGACACTTTTTGTGACTGAGATATGCACCAAGCGAATTTGATTTGTGAGAACTATGGAAACAATCCAGTTATTATTGGAAAGATATCTCTGTTACTGTATGTGAACATGCCATTCCTCAACAAACACAGACAATTGTTCTTTATAAAGCTTACATCTTTAAGTTAAAGATGCATTATGCAACGTTTATGTGAAAAATATATATATTTGTGCGTAAATGGTAAAGGGTCACATTTTTATAGTGCCTTTCTAACTGCTGTAGGCACTCAAAGCGCTTTACATCAAGGAACCACTCACCCATTCATACACCAATGTCGCAGACACTGGAGGTAAGGTGGGTGAAGTGTCTTGCCTAAGGACACAACAACAGTGTGCACCTGCGGGTTCAGACCGTCGACTATCCGATCACAAGACGACCCGGTTTACTATCTGTGATTCTCAACCTGGGTTGTCTTTATGCACACAAGTTTGTGACAGAATTTACTTTAATCTCAGAATCCATAGTATTCAATCACCGAGCTCTAAATACTGGAGGGTTTAGTTTCTCAGATGAGAAACAAAGGAACTTAACAAGTACTTTTTCAAAATAACGCCATCCAACACTGATGGCAAACTTGTTTCAGCCATACATTTGGCACTTTGATATACAGGACAGGGATTAATTCTGCTTTTTTTTATCGGATAATCATCTCAAAATCAAAACGCAAATATAATGAATGAACTATGGGGCGATCGGATAAAAAATATGTAGCAGTAGGAGAAGAGCATAGGCCATCCTCAAGGTTAAACAGAATGATGAATAATGTGGACCATTACTTATGTTGCACCTTAACCTACTGCCTTTTTAGATATGTGTATTTATTAAAGGCACATTATGCAACTTTTGATGTGAACAAAAACCTTGATATTTGTGCGTAATGTGACTTTCTGTGACCTAATGGCTGTATGGGTGGTTTGCATGGCGTCTTTAGTTTCAATCACGGTGGCCTCTACAACGCCCCACGATCAATTGTTTTGTAAGTTTTCTGGTGAGAGGGTCAACTGAGAAAACCTACCAGAAACTCTCAAAACAATTGACCCTAGAGGCACTGTGATGGAAAGTAAAGGCCCCATACTAACAACTCATGCAGCTGTCACTAAAAGTTCAAATGCGCAATAATACGTTTTTTTTTTTTTTTTTTACATAAAAAGTTCCATAATGCACCTTTAAAATCTGTGTACATTGTCCTTAATAAGATTAAAGCAAAGTAATATCATAATTCATCACACATTTTTGTCACCTTTTCAGTTACTCCTTTGTTGCTTTTGGCTTGTTGCATTCGTTGCTTAGTTGCAGTGGTGGAAGAAGTACTCGATATTCTTACTTAAGTAAAAGTGCAGATACAGGACCAACAATTACTTAAGTAAATGTATCTGATAACATTTTTACTTAAGTAAAGTAAAAGTATGCATTGTAAAAATGTACTTTATAAATAAAAAGTAAAAGTATTTAAGAGTTATTGTGCAGGATTTTTCAAAACGAGTAAACTACTAAGCAGGTCAAACAGAAGTAACCAGGTCTAAACCAGGACTAAACTAGGTCAGATCTAAACAAGGTCTAAAGGAGTAAACCACTAACCAAGTCTAAACTGGGACTAAACCAGTTCAACGTAAAGATGTCACTTTGAAAATAAAATACTTTTAACACAATTTAAAAATGTAGTGGAGTAGAAAGTACAGATACAGGCTCTAAAATGTAGTGAAGTAAAAGTAAAAGTATTCATAAAATTTACTTAAGTAAAAGTACCTATAATTTGTACTTTTTACTTGTACTTCTTACTTTGTTACTTTCCACCACTGCCCTTTGTGATAATTTTGTTGCGTTTTCATCACATATTTGTATCACTTTTTGATCCTCATTTCTGCCGCCATTTTGAACTTTTTTCAAGAAGCTTTTAGATTTGGGTAAAGCCAAACTGGAGAAAATGTGCTCGGTTCAGGTGGGGGTTAAGAGGTTAAAGTGCATAATAGCAAAGACATTTTCATTATCAGCTACATGCATCATTACGAGCACCCTCAAGAAAGACACATAGAAACAGTAACTTTTTAAATCCATTTATTTGAGTTGGATACAGTACAGAGGCGTTTTGTCGAGTAGAAAATGTCCCCAAATGGATGAATTAAGACATTTTTTATTTTTACTTTTTATTTGACAAACTCTTATTGAATTACAAACACACGTCTGAGATGATACCACTTTGTTCACAACAAGAATGGCGTTGAGCGTACGGTTCTCCTTTCACAAATCGGATAGAATATTGGCCAAAAGTTCAGCTCGTTCAGCTATTTTCAAAATGGCTTGATCACCAATAAATACACGTAATAAAGACATTGTAATTGTAAAGTTCATCGTAAAAAAGATACCGAAGGCACAAACAACTTAATCTACCTTGGCAGTCCAGGATCACAGACAAAAAAAAATAAAAATAAAATAAACTTAACGGCAATCGCCAGATAATGAAACTTACCCCAAAATAACACTTAAATAACATCATAATGCTACTACTTATTATTACTGTCATAATATCCAGTCAAGTTTTCCTATGATTAGGCGTTATGCGAGCAGATATGCATCGGCAATTCCAGTTTTGGCAGAGTAAAGTTTTCGTCGCCAGATATTGTTTTCATATTTTCAAGGCGCTCCGGCCTCGGTACGAAGGTCAGTAGATAAATCAATTATTGCTTTAATCACTCAAGGTTTTCCTTTAGAAATGTTGCACTGACCTAGATAGAGATACAGCATAAACAGAAGTGGGTGGCAGCCAGTCACGATAAAGTCATTCGAACTTGTACTGAGTAATATTTCTTTATTAGCTTAACTGTGTAACCCAGATATTTGTGGGTTTCAAATAAGAAGTTTCTGAAAACCTGTTTCCTGAGCTTAGTTATTTTGAAGGTGTGGTTTTAGTTCAGTTAAAGTGCATATGACACTTTAGGCACGTTTTTTTCTAAGACATAGCTTACACAATTATATTTAAGATTTTGCGTAAGAAATCCTACCCAGTTTTCATTAGTTTGACATTTTTGTGATAGTTTCGCTTCCTAATGGGTTGTGAAGTGATGATGTCATCGCTCCACTTCCTGGTCCAATGGAATTTTAGTCCTATTCACTATAATGGGATTTTACTGATTTTACAAGGCTCTTTTTAAACAACAATGAAGGCTTATTTTAAATATAAAATATCTTCATTTTGCCTGGAGAAATTGTGAGCTAGATTTTTCTAATTAGGAGTAAAACAGTTTGGGGGATTTCATCTGTTATTTCAGCAGGAGATTCAGAGTTTGTTTATAGAACTCTCAACAGTTTGAACCCGGGAAGAAGCTTATTATTATTAATGTGTGTGACGTTACACTTAACACGTTGGACAGGAAGTGACATAGATAGAGGCAGACAATTTCAAACGGTTGCCGTGCCGATCATGTCATGTCAATGGAAGTCATATTTTCAAAATCATTAAAGCCGTCATATGCCTTTAATGCTAAAACTTCCAGGAATGTTACCCAAAAAACTGATTCAAATTGGAATAACATGTATATTATGTCATTTTTATGTTGCATATGAGATACCTATATTTGTACTGGTGACAAGAGTTGTCACAATGTTAAAAAAAAAGATATTTTAGTTTTTTTTGTCAGCAATTTTCAAAAAGCTGTTATCTGTTTTCGCACAGATAACCAACAATTGTACCAATGGCCACATTTTGAGAATGTACTACAGATAAGTTAACTCTCCCAGTGGTTTTTCACCAGATCTTTTTACTTTGACTTCTTCTTTAAAAGCGACAATACTCTTACTGGAAGACCGTTGTTTAGTGTCTGTACCCACTTCTGTCCTGCCGTAAACGTTACACCGACCCAGGTAAGTACTGGAGCTCCCCAGTCACCAACTTATTTTGTCTGAGACTTCAAGCAAAGGAAGGTATTTTTCTGCCATAACATAAAGCAATACGTTTCTTATATTTTGTAAAATCAAAAACAGAAGCATAGTAATAAAACAAAATACTAACATAGTATAATTTTCTCACTGTGAATCCAGTTGACAATAAAATGCAGTACAAAAAAAAAAAAAAAAAAAGGCAATAAAATGCAAAGTTATAATATGTTTTTAACCCAGGACCTTTTGTATG
This sequence comes from Neogobius melanostomus, assembly GCA_007210695.1. NCBI lineage: Eukaryota > Metazoa > Chordata > Actinopteri > Gobiiformes > Gobiidae > Neogobius > Neogobius melanostomus. The sequence continues at coordinate 2,488,652 of VHKM01000104.1, forward strand.
AGACACTTGTACAGGATCCCCATTGGTTTAAACATTCAACACTTTTTTGCTTGTGGGGGTGTGGGGGGGGGGGGAAGCATTTGGCATTTTGGTATTTTCAATGATGTCAGTCAGTCTTGTCCCGAATTTCAACTCCTGATGAGGAGTGTAGCGCAAAAAAAAAAATGTACAGGCCAAAAGGACAAGGAGCCAAGGAGGACACGCGAACGGCCCTGCAAGCTGAACAAACAGCCTGTAGCATCTCGAAAAGTAAAACAAAAAAGGCCGCCGTTAAAGCCCGTGCGAGTTCATTCTTTGCTCTGAGGGGTCCGAGTGGGTCGCAAAAACTGTGGCGGAATCAGCGGATTTGACCCTGTTCAAAACCATGGAACAAAGCAACAAAATTAACTTAGCTTTGTGCCTGTTTTGGAAACCCCTACACGGAGCGGTCCACCTTCCAAAAAGTCACCCGGGGACCCCCCCAACTCAACACTCAAAAATCAAAACACTTTACTTCCCGACTCTCTCTCTCTCTCTCTCTCACTCACTCTCTCTCGAGTCATGTGTCAAAGCTTCATCACTTCTTTGGTATGAGCAAAAACTTTCCAGCTTGCCTTCTCATCTCACTTACTCAACTCTCGCTAAGCTACGTTACAATTCCCTCTGAGCTGCCTCCTTCGTCTTCCCCGTTAAATGTCGAAACAAGAAAAGTCCCTTCTTATCGCAGCTCTACTCGACGTGTCATTCTATTGATTTAGCGACTCTGCAATACCAATCTACTGAGCAAAAAGAGGTTTATCTACACAAGCGAAAATAAATTAAGTTAAGTTGGGTTGAGTAGTTTGGAAGTTTGCCAGTTCTCCTTGTGTCTTCGTCTTTAGATTTGATTTACCACCAGTTCTTTAGTTCAGGTTTAGGTTTAATTTATCATTGATTTAGACTTAACACCAAAACCGACCAATACTACTCAAATCAACCCCATTTCGACTGATGTAGGCATCCGAATTTTGCCATTTAGCTCTAAATCTCTACTCTCGCTCACTCTCTCTACCAAAACCCGCCGACTAATTGTGTTCGAATGGTTAAAATAAACGGACTAATACACACAGCTGGAGCGCCACCTGCACTTTGGTCATAAAAAATAAATTAAAAAAAAACTCACACAACAACTCGCCCTCGCCTTTTGTGTCTGAGGAATTTGCTCGGTCATCAGCGAGCGCTAAAACAAGCAACCTTGTATGGCTTTCTGCTGAGCTGGGCCCTCACACGGGACATTTGTGTCGCTCTTTGGACACTTTTAATGCTTTGAGGGCTGCTTGAGTAAACGCCTTGAACTTGAGTCGCAATTTTCAGGACTTGAGACTTGCTTGACCAATGCTCCAGAAAGACTTGACTTGTCTTTTGTGAAATGACTTGCTGGAACACTATATTTATTAGTGATTCGAGTTTAACCGATGAAAGAACAGGATTCATTGCGTAAAAAGTGTACTGTGAGCAGGGGCGAATCCGAGCATACAAGGGCTGGGGCATTATGGGGAACCCCTGACTCAGAATATGCAAAAATATTATTTTATATTTATATTCAAGACTGCATGGAAAAGCAGCTCATGTATAAATGACTCATTTTAATTTTTTGTGTGAACCAAGTTTAAACTGGGACTAAACCAGTTCAACGTAAAGAGGTCACTTTGAAAATAAAATACTTTTACTTTTAACACAATTTAAAAATGTAGTGGAGTAGAAAGTACAGATACAGGCTCTAAAATGTAGTGAAGTAAAAGTAAAAAGTATTCATCATAAAATTTACTTAAGTAAAAGTACCTATAATTTGTACTTTTTACTTGTACTTCTTACTTTGCTACTTTCCACCACTGCCCTTTTGTGATCATTTTGTTGCGTTTTCATCACATATTTTGTCAATTTTATGTTGCTCTTTTGTTGCATTTTTATCCTCATTTCTGCCGCCATTTTGATGCTTTTTTCAAGAAGCTTTTAGATTTGGGGCTGGGGCATTATGGGGAACCCCTGACTCAGAAACGGTGAGAATATGCAAAAATATTATTTTATATTTATATTCAAGACTGCATGGAAAAGCAGCTCATGTATAAAAGAGTGATTTTAATTTTTTTGTTGAAGTAGCCCCCCCTCCCCGGTGCCCCCGCCTTAAAGTGCTGTCCTAGCGGAGCCTTCAAAATGCATTTTCTCTTATTTGTGACTATTCAATATTGGCTAAACTTAAAATTCATATGCGTTAGATTTTTGAAATAACCTAAATTTTCAAAGCCAACATTTGCATATTTTCAAGCAGATCTTTATTTTGATAACAAGTCAGAAAGGTGTGTGCGACTTGACTTGACTTGAAAAACTACGACTTGACTTTACTTGACCCCCATGACCAATTGACTTGGACCTACTCGGGACTTGGACCTTCACGACTTGGACTTGACTCAAGTCTTGCACTCCCGACCTCTGTCTCGAACTAACTAAAAAGCTGCGCTACCCATTTGTTAATCTTTGGGTAAAGCATCGACTGATAAAGACATGGCGTATCTTTGGTAACGACAATAAAATGTCTATCGCGGTCGTGTTTATCAAAAAAAAAAAAAAAAAAGCACCAAGGTCAGCAACCAGGCGCATTCCCGGGCCGTGAGATTGCAGGCTGCAGAGCGCCCCTTCAATCTCTTATTTCACAAACAAAACATGGCCCGGCTCGAGACCCGCCGCCGTAACTTAACCTTGACGCCTGACAAACTTTAAGATCGAAGGCGAAACTTGACGAAAAGCACGGATAGATTGACGCCATTTCAACTCTGAGCCCCCCCCCCTTTGTAAAGCTATAGCGTTATCCGTGTGCGCGAAAAGGCCCTGGGTTAGGCTTGCACATTCATTAAACATAATCGACAAAACACTGGGGGCGCGCCGGCTTCAGCTTGGAAATGACATGCATAAGTTTAATTTTTATGAATAAAAAAAAAAAGGCACTTCCTATATATCCCCCTATAGTATTTTACATAGGACTACACCTTTATGATGATAATAATAAGCGCCGCATGTTACAAATGCGGACGCTTATATAGTATATTGAGTATATAGCAAAAAGTAGTTATGTATGTCAATTCCAGCTTGGGACACCTTCCAATAACAGCCAGCCGCCCGCCAGATTAGCACTTAAAACTAAACAATAAAAAGCTACAAAATATTAATAATAAATAATCAGCAAAAGTCAGATATTTTTGGAACAAGACCCTGGTTTTTTTTCGTAAAGATCACAAAAGCGTTGTGTGTTCGTGTGTGTGTGCTCTGTCTGAGTTTTTTTTTTTCTCTCTTCTTTTTAAGGTGCTTTTGTAAACTCGGATTTCGGGCGGTGCACGACGGGACGCCAAGTTTGTGATTCTAAACTTGCCTCTCTTGCTGGAAATGTAAACATGGCGAACACAGCAAAGTCTATGGGTGGGCCCGAGGAAGAGAAAGTCGTCTGGGTGGCGTCGAAAAAAAAAACAAAAAACGCGCGCCAGCTTCTTCTTTCTCTTTCTCTCTCTCTCTCGTGTGCACAAAATCCTAACTGGGTTTTTCTCCCCGTGCACCTAAGCGTGTTCATGTGTGTGTGTGTGTGCATATCATTTCCATAGTCTTTTAAAAAGGGGAACAATGCAACTGTGTTTCGTTTCTGTGTGTTATTTTTTTTGGGTGAGTTTTCCCAGCAGAGCGTCACCCGCAGGCGAATCTTTGGTTTTCCCTTTCGCCCCAATTTGATCTCTTCTTCTCTTTGTATACAATTTGGACACTTTGCTTTGATGAAACGTTTAAAAAAAAAAAAAAAAAGGCCATTCTAAATGTGTTATTTTGCAAATAGGTGGCGTTCACGATTTAGAATGTGATGATGTCATAATGTCAGGTGGAGGGCAGGGGCCAAATAACTCTATGGGAGAAATACAGTTTTTGTAAGAAATCTCCTAAACTAAAATTGAAAAATGCTTTTGCTCATCAGTATTTGACAGTGATTGGATTCAGAAACCTGTGATATTATTTTTTATGTCTGAAAGTCCTTTCTACTGGACAACATCACGCTCATGTTTTTGAACATTGTCCCCACTTTTTGACGCCTTTCAGGGAAAATAATTAGACATTTGTTCATATGTGCTTGAAGAGGAGACAATGAACTTTGTGACAGTTTTTGTTTCATGAGGATTCTTCCAGTAATGACTGTGATATGAGCCAAAAACAAAGACATTAAAATCTGCATTTTGTCAGTTACTGCAGTTACCATAGTTACCGCCATGGAATTTTCAGTTGCCCTCCACCTCAATTTAAAACTATGGGCTTTTTAGAATGTTGTGATGTCACGTGAACGCTACCTATTGGGGCGAGATGTTTCTAGACTTCAGTGATGGTCACTCCGGCCAAAATTGTCTATATTTTGGGCAACGAAATAAAAATAATGGATTGAGCCAGATTAAACTTTATGGTTGAATTTTATTGACATATTAGTAACTAAGATTTTTTTCAAAGGGGATTTTGGTTATATTGTTTAGTTTTTCAATTAACTAATCAGAACTGAAAAAATCTGTAAAAACTCAAATTCCGCCTGTTTTTTTGGGTTCAAAGCTGAATAAATCAGGCTAGGAATTAGATATTAAATAATCCCTCTGAAAAAAAGTCCAAGACTGCAAAAAGTTTGGAGTCCGTATGAGCGACTATAAGGGCTCACCCGCTGCCCGAGTGGGGCCTTCTCTCATTCAGAGAAAACAAGCCCTGAAGTTTTGTAGCGAGTGGAACCTTCTTTGGCTCTTCCGCACCAGGCGTCTCCCAGAAGGAAAAAGACCATATTTGGGTGATAGCGTCATCACGGGGACCCTTCACAGGACACGTGGATGTAAAATCTGTCAATATTTGTGAATGAATACCCGCGGGAAGACGGTCTTCGAAAATAAGTATCATGTGGGGTGAGTTTTGTCATTTTTATACTCGGACATGAAAACTAAGATGTAAAGGGAGGGAAATGGATACAAATCTCCACGTGAAAAATCAGTACTTTCACCTGCCGTGTCTCGCCTTTAAAGTTAAAACAAAGTTGCATTGCTCCCCTCTTGCCACATTTGGAAATCCTCCCTAGCGGTTATCATCCCAGCAACACACTGGTCGTTAATGCCATTCGTTTCACACACAAACGTCTGCATATCACTCCTACCACCCAGTCTCTTCATTGTAAAGTCTCTTATGTGAGGTTGCTGCTGATGTCCAGGGCTTGCTGATACACCTGAGTCATGTCCTCCAGGTCTCCCAGCAAAGAGAAGCTGCCATTGTCCCCGGGGGAGGCTTTGGTTTTGGCACTGCGGCTGATTTTGGGGCCGTGTAGCGCCGGCGCGGCCTGGAAGCCCTTGAAGTTGCCGAGCTGGAGGAGGTTCTCGGCCGACACGCACGCCCTGATGTTGGGGCGGAGGTGGGGGGTCGACGGGTGCCACTCCGCCCCGCCCAGGGAGGTCGGCGACAGGGAGAGGACCGAGCTGTCCTCCCCGACGATGCTGGACGGGCGGCTCTGGCTACGGGACAGCCCCGCGTCCGCCGAACTCGCCTGGTCGGCCATGGCGCACGCCGCAGCCGCCGCCCCGGAGGGCAGACCGCTGTACGTCGAATACTTCCCGTTGCGCTTCAAGATGCCCTTCCGACCCATCGCTCTTTTGGGCGGAGACGTGGCCATTACAGACATGCCGGCGCCCCCTAGCAGCTCGGAGGACTCGCTGCGCTCTGGGGATGAGTAGTACCCTGATTCCCGCTGTTGGTTGTTTTTCAAAATGCCCTTCTTTGGCATCGAGGGCACCATTTTGGCAGGCGAGCCCCCTCCCAGTGTTGGCTCCTCGTCGTCTTTATCGGGACTCGAAACTTCCTCCCCTCCTTCGGCTTGTAGCGGCAGTGCGGTCTGGCCAAAATCGACCTCTAAATCTAAACTCTGCTCCTCCGTCACCCTCGTCTTCAGGATTCCCTTTGGCCTCTTGAGACCCGGTTTGTCCTCCGCGCCGCCGTGGGACTGTCCCGTTTCTACATTCTCCTTCTTGGATTTCTTGGGGCGTTGGCGAAGGGGCGGGGCGGGGGCGGTTTTGGCAGCGGTCCCCCTGGGTTCAGTGCGGTTTTGCCAGTCGATGAAGCGGGCGAGCATGGGGGAGCCGCCGTGGTCGCGCTGGGTGTCGCAGTCGCACACGCTGTTCTTCCAGCCCCAGTTGACCCACCAGTGATTGGCGATGTCCTCCACCGTGGCCCGCCGCTCAGGGTTCACCATCAGCATCCAGCGAATCAGCCCACGGGCGTCTGACAGGGAGACAATGAGAAGGAACATTAACGCAATATGTCGGCTTAAGAGGAGACACTGCAGGCCGGTTTTGGGTCAGTTTGCTCGCTTACCCTTATAAACTTTCACCTGGAAACAAATAAATGAGCTAATCTTCACTATTTAAGCCGTTTAATGCACAGATCCTACATTCTCTATAGCAGGGTTGCCAAAGTGGGGTCGAGCCCCCTGGGGGGCCTCAGAGGCACTACGGGGGGCCCTCCAAAGTTTGCCAACAAAACAAGTACATTGGGGAAAACATTTTTTTAAAGGAAAAGTAAATTTATTTGCTACATTATACTATTTTAAACCAGTATTTAGCCTACAGTCATTGCTAAATTAGATTTTTATGTAATCTTAGCTGTAAAATAATGTAAAATTCCTCAGAATCGAGTAAATATATCATTGCTGGGGGGCCCCGAGAGATTTTCGGATCAATAAGAGGGCCGTGACATCCCAGACTTTGGGAATAGCTGCTCTATACACTGTAAAATTTGTTTCAACTCAAAAAACTAATTCCAAGGGCTGCAAGAAATTTATGTGTAACCAATAACATTTACAATCTAGTCGATGAAATTTGAGATTCACCTCTTTCGTTCAATTGTATTCTTAGGTTGACATAACTGTTTCCAGTTGTCTGAAGTGAAAAACTTAGGTTGAACAACTGATTTATTTGTAACTGACGTTTTTCACTTCAGACACTGAAACAGTTATGTCAACCTAAGAATACAATTGTACGAAAGAGTGAATCTCAAATTCAATCGACTAGATTGTAAATGGTTATTGTTACCATAATTTCTTGGCAGCCTTGGAATTATTTTTTGAGTTGAAACATTTTACATTTTCAGTGTAGATTTAAATGAGGAATTTTAACTTCAAGGGACACTCTTTAAAAAAGGTTTTTCTCATATTGTTTCGACAACATTTGTATGTATTGGGCACTTACAAGATGATTTTATAATAATTTAATTTATTTTTTACAATTCTGACATTGAATGTGATGTATTTTTGATTGAAAATAGCATATTTGAGTGAAATGAACCCAAATATCAAAATACAGTATTCAAAACAAACATCACTAAAGCAGATTTTAAATGTTTTGCGCCTTAATTTATTCAAAATGCTTATTACGTTTTACAGGAGGGGGTCCTGAGTTGTTGGTCGCGGCCTGAAAAGTATCCTCAAAGAGCTCTCTTGTCATTTTAATTTTCCAAAACCAGGAGGAAGTAAAAAGTAAAAGTCACTTTATCAAAGAGCCAAAATTACACAAACTCATTCATAACTATAGAGTGTGCTTCACTAGTAACCGTTCCTTACCTGACGACTGGGTGGGCTCCTTGTATTCTCCGTTGCTGATCTGGCGAATGAGGTTCTTGTGGTCTCCCCCGTCAAAAGGCATCGTCCCATAGACTAGTGTGTACAGCAGCACCCCCAGAGCCCAGCTGTCGACCTGGAGAGACATTTATACACAATTAAAAGCATCCATTCATTGAAATCCATCTTCTCCTGTTTATTGCGTGCAAAGGTGCCAGAGCTAATGCAAAAATCCACTCAAGAGTTGTTTCATTTGTTTTTGTTTTTTGAAGCCGGGTGCCCACTTTCACACACAACCTGACATTATACTGTGATATGGCAATGTGGGAAAAGTGTCTTGCCAAACGAAACAAGAACAACAGCGAGTACAAAATAGAGCTGTCAAAACAACTTCACCGGTGTTATATAAGCTCTATTATTGGCCTATCTCCGCTTCACTTCGGAGTGTTATGCGTCTGATAAAGCTTTCAAGATTAGGAATTTGTGTCTGCCCAGTGTTTCCTCAACAGCGGGTGACAAATGATGGCGCTTTTTTTGGTGGGAAATAGCCCGTTTCCATCGGACTCTCTCTAGCTTTGCTCCGTCATGCAGAAACTGGAACTTTTCTGACCGCCACTCTAATGCGATGTGGCTTCCTAAGTGGGCCGTTGCATAAGAGCTGGAGTGTGTCTGGGCCAGGGGGCAGTCGATAACCACATGGGGACAGAGTGGGAGCGGGCTAATGACTGGGTTGAGAGGGCCTGACATCCCGGTCCAGATGACATTTGGTGATTAGCGGATGACCTTCTAAATGTGCACGTGGAGCTGCAGGGGATGAGAAGGCTAAATGCTGGGCAATAGACTGGTTTTAATAAAGATGTGAATCAGTGCTTTCCCGAATGTTTTTATACCCTGTGAGCTCCTTTTACGTATAACAAAAATGGCTGAGAGCTCCTTAAGTTGTGGTGACACTTGTGTGACTAGGAGCTCACTCTGGGAGTTACAGTAGAAGCCAAGATGATAAATAAAAATGACTTTATTCACTGATGGGCAGAAATGTCAATATTGCGATACCAGTGTTGGAAGTATTTGGCAATGCTTTACTTTCTTCTAAATCAGTGGTTGCCAATGAATATGGCAGAGAATGATGAGCCACGACCCAAAACAGAATTGATTTTCTTATACAAAAATGTTGTATTTAAAAAATCATGCATTTAATAGCTGAAATCTTGATCAAATAATCAAATAACAGTCATTGTAACAGTCTCAGGTAGTGGTTTTATACGTAGAGAAGGTAAATGTAGATTTTTATTATTTATTTTTTCTGGGAAAGGCTCGGGTCCCACTGAAAAGGGTTCCACGAGCCACCAGTTGAGAAACACTGTTCTAAATGATTGGGTTTTAAAATCAAATTTATTGACTTGACTTGATTTGATTTTTCTGCTAATAGGAATTACTTTTACGTTCTCTCTATCTATCCGTTTATGTAGATGAGCAGCATGACATTTTTTCCGATACCAGTATTTTAAAGCAAAACTAAGTAACTCATGCCCCTAGAGGCCATAAGCGGCACTGCAGGTGTCGTAGCATGTTGTGGTTTTTTACTCATTAATTGTCCGCGAGAGTAAATACTACGGGAGAGAGGGATATTGTACATCCAATTACACAATGAAGATACATTTTTTTTCCACTCAAACTTGGCTGTAAATACTGTTTAAGTGGCGCTAGCCTGCAGTTAGCTTTGCCCGTTAGCCTGTTAGCTTCTTCTTCGTGATTCAATTAGTGTGTATTGGTGGCTCCAACCCGGTGGCTGTCAAGTTGTAATTGTGGTTTTCTGGCCAGAGACACCAGGGGGAGAAGAAAGACCCCCCAAAACACTTGTATCACCCCCAGAGGGACTACGGAAAGGATTAATTAAGGTAAACAAGTTACTTAGTATTGCTTTAACATTACCCAGCCCTAAGCATGAGAAAGATTATGGCCTTGTACTTTTCCACGTTCTAATGCATTTTTATTTTTTTTAAGTAAAACGTATTAGTATCGGTATGGGATACAAGCCAAACTATCATTTCATATTGGGTTACAATACAAAGTAATTGATATTGGGAGCTTTTGGTATGTTTTCAGATCTCTGCTATGAATAAATACGAGTACAACTGTTCAATATACAAATGTAATAATTGTAAATCTAACTCCATTGCAATCACAATTTCTCAAAACCATCCCTACATGTGGTACTTGTAAAAGCTGGTGTGAAAAGTCTGAGAACCACTGCCTTGGGGAGATTTGCTCTGCTTTTGATTGGTGTGGCTGCATCAGAGGAGAAAATCAGATTGCAGCTCATTAGGGACCGAGTGCACTTCCTTTGGAGACTGAATCAAGAATGCTGCCGTCTGTCAATGTCACTGCCCTGTTCCCATGGGCCAGACGGGGCGCACACACCATTGTCTTCGCCCCCTTGTTCTATTTTCGTCGCCGATGTTTGCTGTAATTTTGCGGCCTCACCCCAAACCCGCTTCTGTAATTTTGATAGCGATCGGGGACTGCTTCTCCTTTCGGCGCATGGGAGCAAATTATAGTGCGTCGCATTAAATTGAATGCTTGGGATGTGAGCGCACAGAAATCCAACATTTCTCAACGCAACTTTGTTTTGTATGTAACTGATGTTTTCTTTGGTGACAACGCCCCGCGCTTGGGAAATGCCGGAGAAGCAGCGCCGTATTTGGAAGATAGCGGACTTTTTTCTCTCACCAAAAGTACTCCTCTAGTGTGCCATTATGCGGCTGCGCAGGTCCTCATTCCTGTCGACTTAAAAAGAAGCGAAAACTACCCTTGAGTTGTTCACTTCAAAGTTCCCAGGCTTTGTAGAAAGACAGGGATTTCAGTCACACGAAAGACTAATCCCATCAAAGGAGTCTAAAACAAAACTGAGCTAAGAATTATACAATATAGTGAATCACAGGTTGTTCACCTCAAGGGACCGGGTCACTACCTTAAAAATATTTGGTTAAAAATAGCCTGACCAAGGTTTAAACCAGGAGAAACTAAAGATTACTGTGAAAAAATGTTCCCTTTCTGACACAACAAAACCCAGGAAATATGGCTTGGATATGGAGCACCTGAGCTGTAGTAGAACAGACAGCAAGGTCCACCCATCAGGCCAAAGTAGAACCGATCTAGGACTAAACCAGGTCTAAATCCATTCTACTACTAGACTACGACAGGACTAAAAAAAGAAGCAAATCCGGGTGTGAATCTGAAGCGAACCAGGTTCCATCCAAGACTCCTCAGTGCCACCAGAAGATGGCTATGTACCACAATGCGAAAACCGCTCACATGGAGAGGAAAAGCTTGGATCTGACTGTCCGCAAAGTCTCACCTCTGGGCCTCGATACGGTCTTCCATTTACAATCTCCGGCGAGGCGTAGAGCGGGCTGCCGCAAAACGTCTGCAGCAGCTTGTCCTTATGGTAGAGATTGGACAGCCCAAAATCAGCAATCTGTAGGAAAGGTAAATCAGTCTATTTGAAAGACAGTTTAGGTAAGATGTTTGGGAGGTAGGCTCAAGATTGAGAAGGTCTGGGCAAGAACAGAAGAGCGATAGTGGATATATGAGTAGAAGGAAGCAGAGGAACTAGTCTGGACCCCAACGCATTTTCAATTTCTTAACATCATAAGAGTTACAAAGGCATCAAAGAGCCAGATGTAACATGATGCAGGATGGATTGGCTAAATTCTAAAGCTTTAAAGAGGGGGTATTATGCTTTTTTCAATCACATAGCACCAGTCTATAGCATACTACAATGATGACGTAACCTTCTGTTGGTCTGTATATGCAGTCAATTAAAATAACTGCCTTGAATAAAATTGCTCTCTCAAAATGGCTGTACTGAACGTCTTGAAATAGGCCTCTGTCTCTTTAAGAAGCTTTCCGACACGCCCCTTTCAGCACACTGCTGTGGCATCTAAACAACACTACTGTGCGGGGAGGGGGCTCTGCTGAGCTGAGGAGCAGTGGTTGGTGGCTTGGCTGGTGACAAAAGGTCCAGAGGCGTCTCCAGGAGGTGGGGGCGTTCCTAGGAGGACTGAGGCATAGCTACACCTAAAATGGCTGCCGTCTAAGTTTTTACTGATTACTCAAAAATATGTGAATGAGCCAAGGCAACACTCCAGGCATGTGTTTAATGAGGGAATGACATAATAACATGATATAAAGCTTGAAAAAGTCGATTTTACATAATACCCCCCCTTTAAGTGAAAAAAGTAGAGCTCTTTGAGTGAAAAGATGCTAAATCTTTTCATATTTGACTATTGCATTGGATATAAAGCTTAAAGCTAAACGGCAAAGTATTGATTAATTTCTTGTACAGCTTGGAAGACCGCACACCAGATTAATGGATGTAGCGAAAGAGGAACATGACGTTAGTTGGAGCGTGAGAAGAAGATGCAGATGGGGCTGAATCTTACCTTGATATTACAGTTTTCATCCAGTAGCACGTTTTCCAGTTTCAGATCCCTGTGTACCACTCCATTCTGAAAAGGCAAAGGAAACATGCGATTAGTCCTCCTGTTTTTGTCTGGGTTTTGAGTAGCACTGAACAGCAAGTTGTTTAGTCGATTATTACATTTTAATGCCACAAATGCACACAAAATAACCCACATAATGCATTTCTTAAGATTTGCAAACAGTTCATCAAACAGACGAAAGGGAATTGGACAAAACTGCCAACTTTGCAGCAAAAAAATGTGCCACAAGTTTCCAATAAATTTAGATTGAATGTCAGTTTAATGCCCCGCTGAAACCCTGGCCTCACTGACTTACGACATACCAAATGATTAGAAGAATAGAAACCACATTTCACTTTCTGATATGGAGAAATAAAACATAAATAGATTATCTCCCTTGCTCGCAGCTCTCCGTGTGGCATTGGGGGGGGGGTTAAGAGATTCATTTGTTTGCGTGTTGTAGATATAAAAGGGAGACGCGCTTGTGTCAATGATTCACACCCGCAGCACCACCCCGCCCAGAGCCATGTTGTGATTACAAGTGATGATTCATCCAACATTACTGTCTGCACATCTCTCTCTCTCTCTCCTCTCCTCTCTATAGACGATGACATCAGTCCTATCTCCAGCTGGTAAAAGCACCGCAGCAGCACATTTTGGCTCAGGCGCACAATTTCATTATTACTAACAGTCACTTTGGCCGTGGTAGGAATATTACTCCAAAGGCATTTAACATGAAATAAGGAAATAGTTTACACTGATGCAATAGGTCCAGAAAAATGTGCTTGATCGGGTTACCTGTTAGGCTGTTCTATGAGGGCAATGGTGATCAAACCTTTCGCTCTTCCTCATACGATATTTAACCTTCCAAGTACCACCTCTCGAAATACAAAATTATGTCTAAACTGTGTGTAATCCACCAAAAACACTCGATTTACTGAAGCAAGGTTAAAAGATCTGGAATTAAAATGAAAACAGTTTAAAATTGCAGATGACCCTGAGAACATGAAAAGACAAAAAACAGTGTTGATATTGGGACTGAAAAAGCTAGATTTCTAGTAAATCAGAGACTTAAATCACAAAATTACATGATTTTGATACTGAAAAAAATCTCAACACTCGATACAGATTTTGATATCTCGGCAAAAAGAAAATAAATCCCCTACTAAATAAATACTATATTTGGTTCTAATTAGTAACTCATGCCCCTAGAGGCCATAAGCGCCACTGCATGTGTCGTAGCATGTTTTTTTACTCATTAATTGTCCGTGAGAGTAAATACTACACTGACAGAAAAGACAAAGGGAGAGACGGATATTGTACATGCAATTACACAATGAAGATCATTTTTTTCCCACTCAAACATGGCTGTAAATACTTTTTAAGTGGCGCTAGCCCACAGTTAGCTTTGCCCGTTAGCCTGTTAGCTTCTTCTTCATGATTCTATTAGTGTGTCTTTGTGGCTCCAACCCGGAGGCAGCGAAGTTGCAATTGTGTTTTGCTGGCCAGAGACACCAGTGGGAGATGAAAGACCCCCCAGTCGTCCCATTAACACTTGTATTACCCCAGAAGGACTACGAAGAGGATGTATTAAGGTAAACAAGTTACTTAGTACTTCTTTAATGTTTTACATCTTCTGCTGAAATATTCATATTCAAATGCTTACTGTATAACCTCAACATAAACTATCTACAGACTGGATTTGACCCATGTCCATCACATTAACAGTCTGTTTCATGAGTCAAATACAAATAGTAAACATGGAACTATACAGTTTGCGTTGATATAATTTAAAATTTGAGAATTTTAAGAGGAAAACATCTTAATATCCAATGCTAACTGATACATTAAACGAATGGAAGCGGCTACGCTAAGCTACGCCATCGAGAGAATGGGCCGCTAAGCTAATGTTAGTTACATTCGCAAATTCTACCGTTTCTATCAAAACGCCTGCTCCTTTCAACATGCCCTGGCAGCAGTAGTCGTATCCCACATTTAGACCATGGATAGTTTTACAACTTTATTCTGGGTTTTAGTAAAATTTTGCTCAAGGAAAAGTTTTGCGATACATGGTACTGACTGCGCACCGGCCGTGGGAGCGGAGCTGGAGGAGAGAGAGGAGAAAGTATCGATACCTGCTTATTATTGACTCGCCTTGGACTTTTATTTTTGGTCCATTGTCTGGTTTGATCCCTACGTTTCTCCGGACGTTGCCCCACTTCAAGATGGTACATTATGTGGTGGAGCTCGGAGTCCAAAGTTTGAGAACCTCTTCTTTTGAATATTCCCACAAATTCAGCCCGGGTTTTTCGAGGCCAGAGCATTCCTATGTAACACTAACCATGCCCCTCTAATACTGCGCCGTATAGCAGCCGCAGTTAATGTGGCGGCTTTTTTACCCGGTCTGCTTTTCTTGGCACGGCGCAGTTAGGGAGGCATGCGTTTCTGAGTGAGACGAAACACAGGCTCGTTTAATTCAGGCTTAGGCTCCGATTACGGCGCTCCCAACACGCACTGTATCAAGTCGGGTCCTATCTGTTGACACGCTGATAGATGTCCTGACATAGCCCTTGAGCGTTATTGAAGGGACAGAGAAGGGTGGCGTCAACTCCCGCTTGACACTTCATCAGCTACTTTCGAAAATACGGCTGATTTGGATGGGATTTCCAACAGTACTTTGAGACCATTTAATGATTAATAAAAATTAGATGCGTTTGGGGCTCTGCTTTGTATATTCTCCTCGTAAATATATAGTCAATTAGTTCAATAGTCCTAATGAAAGCCAGAACCAGAGGAATCAAAATACCTGGCTCAAAGGACCTGAATCCCATAGAAGTAATGAAATGAAATCTCCTTCCTTCCTTCCTTCCTTCCTTCCTTCCTTCCTTCCTTCCTTCCTTCCTTCCTTCCTTCCTTCCTTCCTTCCTTCCTTCCTTCCTTCCTTCCTTCCTCCTTCCTTCCTTCCTTCCTTCCTCCCTCCCTCCCTCCCTCCCTCCCTCCCTCCCTCCCTCCCTCCCGCCTTCCTTCCTTCCTTCCTTCCCTTCCCCTCCTTCCTTCCCTTCCTTCCCTCCCTTCCTTCCTTCCAGCTTCCTTCCTTCCTTCCTTCCTCCCTCCCTTCCTTCCTTCCTTCCCTTCCTTCCTTCCTTCCTTCCCTCCTTCCCTTCCTTCCTTCCTTCCTTCCCTTCCTTCCCTCCTTCCTTCCCTTCCTTCCCTTCCTTCCTTCCCTTCCTTCCCTTCCTTCCTTCCCTTCCTTCCTTCCTTCCGAGCTTCCTTCCTTCCTTCCTTCCGAGCTAGTTTTTCTTAGCATTACTGTGAAAGTGACCCTAAAAAGTGATTCTGAAAGTTGTGAAACGTTTCTATAAACTCATCTCTGTGAAGACGCGAGATGTTAGAAATGGGTTAGGATTGTTGGGAATGAGTTTGGACACGCATAACAGTGTAAACTTTCACACTATCATTCTTTTTTGTGAACAAAGAAATAGATAAAGGGCCTTAAACCAAAGAACCACAGTCATAGAGAGAAAAATTAGAGACTAAAAGCTTTGGATCTGCGCTTTCGGGTGAGTAAGTTTGCCCTGCTTTGGAAACTCCTGAATTGGTCTTAATATTTAGTCCTGGTTAGGTTGAGTCCAGTTCTAGCCCTGGTTCGGTCCTGAGTGCGCCTGCGCCGTTCACCTTGTGGCAGTGGTGCACAGCGGAGACGATTTGCCTGAAGAAGTGTCTGGTCTCTCTCTCGCTGAGACGGCGCCGCTCGCTGATGTAGTCGTACAGCTCTCCTTTACTCGCGTACTCCATCACGATGACGATCTTATCCTTGTTCTCGAACACTGGGAAGAGACGGAAATCACTGGTTATTAAAGTCATCAATAGCCTAGGAACAGTCGCTGTAACCACGTTTTTCAGAGGCACATTGCTTTAGAAATCACCAAAACACATCCTAAACCACTTACACCAATTCACAACCTGTAACCATTCATTTTACTTAACAATGCATCCCATCCATCCATTTTCTTCCACTTGTCCGTTGCTGGGTCTTGAGGGCAGCTATTGGATCTGCCCAAATCACATAGCCCCAGCGTCATGGCTCCTCCTGCAGGTGGTGGGTCCACGGGAGGACGGCTTCACGATTCTAACCGGGCCTGTTGGTCTCTCATAAGGGGCTTCTGAACCGCTCTTTGTCTGACCCGTTACCTAGGACCTGTTTGCCATGGGAGATCCTACCTCAAATGATCCCGAATGATGCTCAAACCCCTCCACCACGTTAAGGTGGCGGTCTTAACAATGTATATCATTTGACAATTAACTTCACATAAAAAATAAGGATATGGGCGGCATTTTCCCATACAAAAGAATATTGTTACAACAACTACACTTAGCTCTATACGACTTTAATGACAATGATCGATTGAAAGGTCTGTCTTAGTATGTAACTCGAAATTAGAATCCCTGTAGGTGATACATTTGCAAAGTCATTAGTCCCAGCTCACTCAAACTCAAAGATCGTACAGTTCAGGAGTGCACTATCCACTGAGCAATAGGCCTGCCACGATAACAACATTAGCATTTAGCATTAGCATAAATTGAGGCACGATGTTATTGTTGACCACTTGATGCCACTGAAACTAACTTGTTAAAAAGAAATGGAAATCTCTATAATCCCGTGTTCTAAAAGTACATAGTAATATATCCTTTATAACACATTAGTTGCGATTAAAATTAAAGTTAGTAAAGTAAAGTGCTTTATTTGTCATTATACGATTGTACAACGAAATTGCATAGATCAGACGGTGGGTAAACTCAATGAAACACAATTTATTTAGGTAAAATTGTTGAAGTATTAAAAAAAAAAGCATAAAAAATAAGTAATGTACTGACGATGAATATTGAGCTTAAAGATATATTTTGTTTTTTCTGTCATTTATTGGACAATAAGTCGATATAGTAATTCATTTTCATTTATCTCAAGCAAATCGTGTGTCAAGAACAAAACATAAAGGATAGGCTACGCAAAAATAATGACTTATAACTATTACACAATACTTGCATGTTTCTCTCAAAAATATGTCTCGCCTATGGGAGGACGCTTGGCTTGTTGTTCTTCCACGTTAGGGGTCACACATGTACGCCATTATTATGCAAAGATCGCTGCAGTCCTCACCTCCAGCCCCTTTAAAGTTTGAACCAAATTCCACAGAGGTGTACATTACTACGTCTTAAAAAAAAAGCTTACATCACCCTGACCCCACCTTCTACGTGACTGGACTCCTCAAAACACAGCGAGGAGGGACTGCCGCTGACTTCATCACGTCCCCTCCCTCCGCTGGGACGGGGAGCGCAGAGAAAACACACTCATCGCATGACCCAACGAGCTGTCATGCGACGGCTTTAACACCTTGTTGTGAGATATGTTTAGCAAAGCATTCGCATATTTCTCACTGCAGTAAAGGTCAACTGTGGCTATGGGAAATACTCGGAACAGCCATAGCATTATGAACACCCACGGCTCTGAAGTTAGCACTCTTGCCTCGCAGCGGGAAGGTTCTGGGTTCGATTCCCGGGCAGCGTGGGCTCTTTCTGATTGAGTTTTGGCCTAAAGATATTTGAATGGGCTTACCTGCTAAAATAAAACTTACTGAGGCTCCTTGTAACAGGCTAACGGAGCTACTCTTGTGACCACTTCTGAGCTTGTGGACAATGGACTTCTGACCTCTGGGTGAAGTAATTACCTGTCTTACATAACGGCACTGCTGTCAGGGCTTGTTGGGTTTATACGGACAAAAGCATCTGCCAACCGGGCTTTTGATCCCGGGGCAGGACCCCACAGAACACAAATTAGCACCTATTGTGCCACTGCCATCCACCGATGACATGGGGCTTTAGACAGGTGCAGGGCAAAAAGTTTGAGTGAGGTCATGGCGTTTTTGCCTTTTTCTACAAACATTTGCAGTGTCTGTGCTCCACATTGTTTTATAAGATGCTTTTGTAAGTCCATACTGGCCATGAGAAAACAGCTTTTCTAAAAGATAACAAACAGATCTAAAGGTCTTTGAGCAGCATTTCTTCTCCTGAAACACTGAAGAGGCACAGAGAGCCTCCCACACCTGCAGCACAGTGGAAGCGTCATAAGAAGCGCCACAGGAAACAAAAAAGGGGCATACAAGGAGGTATCAGGGCAAGCCACACAGTTAAGCCACACAAGTCTTCTATCCCTATACTCTGGCTAAGGCGGCGTTTCACAGGTGAACCTCAGGTGAAGAATGGCGTCAGAGCCACGGGAGAAGGAGGAGGACAAAGATGAAGATGAGAAGGAACGAGAGGACATGGAAGAGGAAGGAGGAGGTGAAACCAATGGCCGCTAGCTGCTCTGCTTTATGACCGCAACACTGGAGGCCACCAATGCTCCGCCATTGCTGTAGTACCTCCATATCATCGCTAGGTCCCCATTGAAAAGCATTGGACTTTAGACACGTTAAAAACAACTTTAACGCCTGGTTTCAATTTTTTTAACACTTTCTATGGCTACATATTCCTCCTGAGATAACGCTGGGTTAGTCACAAAAAAAGAAACCAGGCTGGTTTTCGAAAAAAAAAAATATTTTTATCTCCTACTTAGACTGTTAGCATTGGAGCTGCGCGAGCTACACGTCACGCAAGGGCCGAGTCTACAGTGAAAATCCCGCCCTTATGCCCTTATTAGGAACATGCTTCGTCAGAGCTGGGGAGGAGGAGCCTGCAAATCCGCCATGAATTCCCCCTCGAACGTGGTCATTATGGTAAACGGGGAGGAGTGAGGAGGAGTTGTCTATTCTTTTTAACGGTCTATGGGTGAAACTGACCAGTGCAGGACACCACGCTCTGAAACAGGGACAAACCCAGGAGGTGGTGCACCGTTTCAGAGGAGCACTGACACAATTTTAATCAAATTGTGTCAAAACAAGACTTGGAAAATAGTAAATCAGGAGAAAAACAAGAAAGAAAATAAAGAAAATAAGGAAAATCGTGGTTGATTATAATGCTGGGGTGCCCAAAGTGCGGCCTGGGGTTAAATGTGGCCCTCAGATCAATTTTTGGTGGCCCTAAGGCTTCTTGTTGAGTTGGCACACGTCATCAGCGATGGTACTGCAGGTTTACTTATTCCACCCAATTAAAACCTCAAAAACTAGCATTTTATTGTGAGACAGAGCTGGTATTAAGGTTCCAGCCTAAATAAAGGTGTGGGGAGTGGTTTAAACCTCTCCTAAATGCTCCCATTTGAGTGTTTGACTGCACTGGCTTCAATATCGAGCACCAACATATTTGCATAATGAAAAAAAGGTTTTGTTTTCCCCTTTTTTAGTATGCCCTAACCTTTGCTGCCATTACCGAACCGCCCGTTACTGCCTGGGTCTGTGTCATCTGGAGAGAATGCAATGCAATATAGCAATTACAATAAAACAGTATCTATTGCACACAGCGGGTTATTTCATCAAATCAAGTTTTTATAACTCAAACTCACTGCCCTTTCACTTTTACTAGAAGCACTCCATAAAAATAAGCACTAATAACTTTGTAAATAGCCTAATTTGGTGAGTTTTCGGTGGATGTTCTCAGACTGTGGTAGAGGTTGGTCATACGGAGTGTTTTTAACTTTGTGCTAAGGAATTTTTTGTTATCCATGTCCAGATTAAGCAAATTATGTCACAACTTAGTCCTATTTAAAACTTAAATTGTCGTGAGCTTTATCATTTTATACAATACTTAACTACTGAAGAAGCACCTGAGTCTGTTAAAGAGGGGTATTATGCTTTTTTCAATCACATAGCACCAGTCTATAGCATACTACAATGATGACGTAACCTTCTGTTGGTCTGTATATGCAGTAAATTAAAATAACTGCCTTGACTAAAATTGCACTCTCAAAATGGCTGTACTGAACGTCTTGAAATAGGCCTCTGTCTCTTTAAGAAGCTTTCTGACACGCCCCCTTCAGCACACTGCTGTGGCATCTAAACAACAACACTGTGCGGGGAGGGGGCTCTGCTGAGCTGAGGAGCAGTGGTTGGTGGCTTGGCTGGTGACAAAAGGTCCAGAGGCGTCTCCAGGAGGTGGGGGCGTTCCTAGGAGGACTGAGGCATAGCTACACCTAAAATGGCTGCCGTCTAAGTTTTTACTGATTACTCAAAAATATGTGAATGAGCCAAGGCAACACTCCAGGCATGTGTTTAATGAGGGAATGACATAATAGCATGATATAAAGCTTGAAAAAGTCGATTTTACATAATACCCCTCTTTAAAATGGATAGTACTGTGTTATTGTGACCATGATTTTAGTTGAAGAGATTTATTTAATCTTAAAATCAATGATAATTTGTACGAAAATGCACTATATTAACCAATTTCGGTTGGTAAAATTTGATTGATTGTCGCTTTCCGAGTAACTCCCAGTACTCGACTTGCAGACTCGGAGATGCGAGTTAGTGAGAGATCAACGACTCGGTGTTCATTTTGACGACATAGTTTAATTTTGTTTAATTATCACATTTTCGTCAAAAGATTACTCAATTTCATTTCTACTTTTAGTTCAAATCTATTCATTTAATTTACACTGTTTCAAGGGCCTTCTTCCACATAAACTAAAACTGTTCTTGAAAGTATAGATGTTTTAGTGCTTTGAAATTTCATTATCATTTAGTTTGTAATAGTTGAGTTTTAGTTGTAGTAACCATACTTTTAACCTCTTATCCCCCGCCTGAACCGAGCGCATTTTGTCCAGTTCGGCTTTACCCAATTCTAAAAGCTTCTCAACTGGAGAGCAACCGTGTAACGCCTCATTTGAAAGCTAAGGCCTACAAAAATGATCGCAACCTTTTTATTACTTTGACTAACATTGTGTCGAAAAGCTTTTCCACCTTTATCAGGCCCAAAGCGCTTTACATTAATCAGTCACCCATTCACACTCTCGTTCATACACCAGTGTACGCAGACACTGGAGGGTGAAGTGTCTTTCCCAAGGACACAACAACAGTGTGCATTTGCGAGAGCTGGGATCGAACCCCCGACCTTCCGATCACGAGACGACCCGCTCTACCATCCGCCCCGACGGTGACATTGGCTCAGAGTTGATCAAAACAAGTCCTAAGTGACTGAGGAGTCTGTGACGATTCACTTGATTTAAAGCAGTACTAAGTAACGCGTTTACCTTAATAAATCCTTTTCGTAGTCCCTCTGGGGTAATACACGTGCTAATGGGATGATTGGAGGGTCTTTCACCTCCCCCTGGTGTCTCTGGCCAGAAAACCATGCTTGCAATTTTGCCACCGGGGCGGAGCAAGCAATACACACTAATGTAATCACGAAGAAGAAGCTAACAGGCTAACGGGCAAAGCTAACTATGGGATAGCGCCACTTTAAACAGTATTTACAGCCAAGTTTGAGTGAAAAAAAATATTTCCATATTTGTATAACTGGATGTACAACACCCTCTCTCCCTTCACCCTTTCTATCAGTGTAGTATTTACTCTCCAAGACATTTAATAAGTTAAAAAATCGTAACTTGCTACAACACCTGCAGTTGCGCTTATGGCCGCTAGGGGCAAGAGTTACTCAGTACTGCTTTAAAGTGAACCCTGCTACCATTACTACTGCGTAACAAAAAGTACAATGCACAAGTTCTTTGCATACAATAGTCTAAATCGCTGATGAATGTACAATGTAAGGGAGTGGTGCACATCTGGTTCAGCTTTGTCTCGTGCAGCGGGGCAGTTAGCCGTTAGCAGAGCAGTTAGCAGAGGAGGGTGTAGCCGGATCCGTGAATCCAGAGGCAATGCATACATCTCTGAAGCGCAGCTGGGTGGAGGGCTGACCACAACAGTAAACTCTGGCTTTAGGCTTAAACACCGAAGGAGGAGAAGAGCCTGGTCTGCTTTTATAGACCTACCGTGAGTGTGGGAGTCCGTTCAAGCTGGGTGTTCATTTGGACAGAAACGGGGTGTTAGACAACGCACTCCAGACTGTTGATATAAACGTATATCCTCAGTAGAAGTTAATTATTACGTCCATTTTTGCGATTTCAAAAGCATACGTCTCTATGTTTACGTCAAGGCAAACTCAGACTAAACCAGGATGTGAACCAAGAAGGTACAAAGTAATGTGTCGTCCCCTTTGGAAAAAAATCTCCTCTGCATCTGACCCATTCTTCAATACTACTGGGGAAACCCATCCCAGGAACCCTTGAGCCTGCATTTTGGAGTACATACAGCTGGCCTGGAGGACAAGCCTAGTGTGCCTCTTTGATTGAGCTAAAAGTCTAAATTCAACACTGTCTTTTGTATGACATGCAGTTAGAGATCGAACAACATGTTTTTTTCCATGGCCGATACCGATACAAGTTATTTAACACTAGAGGAGTCAATAACCAAATCAGCTCTGCTCATATTTCGGAGCCAATATGTAGGGCTAGTAGGGATACTTTTAAACCATAATATGATATGACAATTACTACAATACATTTACATTTAATGTGGGTTACGGCACCATTTTCTGTGGTTCGAGGGCCATTGCCAAACCCTATTCTAGATCATTCTTGTTGATAATTTTTGATAGAAAGATTGAACTCTGCAAAGAAATACTGCATTTTGCTAATAAATCCACTAAAAATGGCCGAACTGTAAAATATTTTAAGTAAAAGTTGAAATGAATATTGTTTTTGACTTGTCATGATTCATCGAAGGTGGGAGCATGAATATTGGCCCGTTATACTGGACTATTCTTACTATTTTTCCCCAACAGTTTTTTGCCTTTACACAATGAAAGCCGCTCATAACTTAATTGTTATATTAGTTTTTATTTAGTAGGGCTGGGACAAAATGTCGCTTTGCAATATATCGCAATACTTTGTATACTACGTATCGTATTGGGCCCGGAGTATTGTGACACATATTGGATTGAGAAACAAAAGTGTATCGTCCTAGCCCTTGTATTTAGTAGGAGTTGTGTAGCGTTTTAGCTTATCCTGTTAAACATAGATTAAATTTGTGTTTTTATAATCGCACTGAATAATTTGGCTTCTACTTGAGTTCATTTGAAGTGCATTTAACAGCCTAGATAATGCTGTATTGATCCCTCTGCAGTTTATAAAGCTGTACGTGTTCCGTTAATCATTGTCCCGATAAACACCACTCCAGTGCTCTCGGAGACCTCCTGCTGACTACTGGCACACTTCCCGCATAACAAATACCGCCGTTTGTCCCATATCCGCGGCATTACGGATAACAAAACAAGGACTTTGAACCGTAGACAGTGGGTTGGCCTGTTTGATCAGAGGCATATATTCATCGTGTTATTATGCCCATAGCAGCTGTTTAGAAAAGCCCATTGAAATCGCCATGTTGACTTAGGGACGAAATGCTTCACTCTCACTTTATGAAGTAATTGCGCGCACATAGGTCCAGACTGTGGCGCATACAATAATGAATGTCGAGCAATTCAATAGGTATTGTGTAACCTTATAGCACTCAATTTATCCACATTTGTTTCGCTGCCAAACGGGCCCATTTTACACGATATCAAATTGTTCCTCAAGGTTATATGGCATTTCCTAGCCAAGAAGCGTAATTTAGTGGATTAGTGATGTGTTTGATTTGATTAATGCTTTCTTTCTATACATACAAAAGGCAATGCTTCATACTAGGGGGCATACTACTAGGGGGCGTACACAAATAAAGTCAAGACAAAATCGGGTCTATGTTAATGTTTTGTCAACAGCAGAAGTGGAAAAAAACGGCACTTTAACCTAGCGTTAGCATGTAGCAACTGTGAAGCACTTTGAATTGCCCTGTGTATGAATTGTGCTCTACAAATACACTTGCCTTGCCTATTATGGTTAGCATTCCCTGTTATATGTCCAAATTTGGGCGGTTGAACCACTTTGTTCATCTTCATGTCTCATATTCAGCATTTGTTAATGTAGTAGTCATGGAGTAATTGGTGAAAAAGTAGCTATTTTCCCCTTTGCCGTCTGTATCTACTGTTCTAAGTCAGTGGTTCCCAAAGTAGGGGTTGCGGGACACTCAAATGGGGATTGCAAGATGATTTAGAGATTATTTGTTTACATTTCTGACATCAAATATATTGTATTTTGGATTTAAAACCGCATATTTTCGTGAAATGAAGCCAAATATTTCTAAGTTACAGTATCCAAACTCCCCTCCTGGAAGGTGGCGGACCTTAACGTGGAGGTGGAGGGGTTTGAGCACCCGAATGAACCTGGGGGCTCTGTTGTCGGTGGCTTCGTGGGCCTGGTAGGGTCTCCCATGGCAAACAAGTCCTTGGTGACGGGTCAGACAAAGAGCGGTTCAGAAGCCCCTTATGAGAGACCAACAGGCCCGGTTAGAACCATGAGGCCGTCCTTCTGTGGACCCACCACCTGCAGGAGGAGCCATAGGGGCTGGTGCAATGTGATTTGGGAGAGAAAATGGATGGATCTATGGATGGAAGTATCCAAACTAACATCATTAAACCAGATTTTAAATGTTTTGCACCTTAAAATGATTGCAAGTGATAATAACATTTGACAGAAGTCGTAAAAATTGAGTGATTTTAGTGGGTCATATTTAGTCATATTTTAATCCATCTTTAATAATTCATTTTGATATTTTTTGGTCAAACTTCTTGGGGCAGGGCAGTATATGTGCTACTTTCCGGAAATCTAGGACTAAACCAGAACCAAAGAACACATAAGTTCCCCCCGCAAAACAAAAATGTAAACATGTTCCTTCACACCTGTAATAGCATACTTTATCTTCTTGCACTCAGACACCATAAAGACACAGACAGTAACACGGACCTACTATAATCTGGTGCACAGCTGCAGTTCCTTCTAAGTTTTTGCACATGTCTGGCTTTGAGATCAAGACCAGAGAGAGGACAGACAAGAGATGAGCCTTCTCAGATGTGGAATCCCCCAAAATACCTCCCTCCCTCCCTCACTCCCTCCTCCTCCCAACCCCCCACATTACACACACACACACACACGCCTGGTTCGAGCGTCTTATGGGAACATTTCATAGACCTTCATTCATTATTCTGGAGCCTAACCCTGGCCTTAACGTGACTGACACCATATCTAATCTCTGTAACATTCTGCTGATGCCGTCTGTTTATCACTTAGCCTCAGTGTTTATAGTGATATGGGGGCAGGGGAAATGTAGATGGCAAATATGCTGATTTCGTGGTGAGTTTGGATACTTACACCTAGAGTATACTGGAGTGAAGTATATTTTTTATTATTAAAGCAACATTGGGGATTGTTGACCTGAGCGTAACTTAGCGTAACATCGACTACACTGGTAATAGGAAGAGTTAGAGAAGCAGCAGTGATAAATATTAGAGCTAGCTGAAAGTACTTCATGACATGACTCAGTGATACAATGGCTAAACAAATATGGAGGAACATGTTCATGAAGTACAAAAACAAAACTCAAAAGATCAAATGCCACAAGATTGTTTGGCCCTGAGAATAATATTGTGGATTGTTCCTTTACGGCTTAAAAGTGCTTAAAGGGGGGGTATTGTGTAAAATCGACTTTTTCAAGCTTTATATCATGTTATTATGTCATTCCCTCATTAAACACATGCCTGGAGTGTTGCCTTGGCTCATTCACATATTTTTGAGTAATCAGTAAAAACTTAGACGGCAGCCATTTTAGGTGTAGCTATGCCTCAGTCCTCCTAGGAACGCCCCCACCTCCTGGAGACGCCTCTGGACCTTTTGTCACCAGCCAAGCCACCAACCACTGCTCCTCAGCTCAGCAGAGCCCCCTCCCCGCACAGTAGTGTTGTTTAGATGCCACAGCAGTGTGCTGAAGGGGGCGTGTCGGAAAGCTTCTTAAAGAGACAGAGGCCTATTTCAAGACGTTCAGTACAGCCATTTTGAGAGAGCAATTTTATTCAAGGCAGTTATTTTAATTTACTGCATATACATACCAACAGAAGGTTACGTCATCATTGTAGTATGCTATAGACTGGTGCTATGTGATTGAAAAAAGCATAATACCCCCTCTTTAAAGAAATATTTAATGAATAGTTACTCACAAATTTTTCATAATATCTTGGTTGGAGTCTTTAAATACATTTTCATTTTGTTAAACTGTTCAACAGTATTGAAAATAAGGAAACATTTCATCTTTATTTACTCGCTTTTTGTGAACCAAATCTCGTGTCTCGTCTCATGGAATTTGTGTCTCGGCCCCTATAGCTTTTGTTTTAATGCTCTATCGTCAAAAATGTTTTGTAGTTTAAGTAATCCGGTGCATTTTGGCTGTTCCTTCTTCTGCTGAAGCGCTCAAAGCTGCATTTCCCAGATTTGGTTGCATCACAGAGGGAACACAAAACCCATTCTGAGCAGTTTAGTACTCAAAGTGTGTTCATCACAGCACCATGGATTTGCCAGCATGCCTTTTTTTTTTTTTTTTTTTAAGTAAAAGCTTGTTTTCTGGGCCATTTCGAAATCCTGACCAGCCCTCTCTCAATCCTTACATATAGACATTATTTCAAATATTAATACCCAAAACAATATTTGTAAGTCCACTTTAATACCTTGGTGTTATTTTATAATATCTGAAGCTGACTGACTAACTTTGGAAGATGCTTCTGCCAAAATCAGATTTTTTTTTTGGTATCAATAGAAATCCAAACTATGCCCCGTCTGAAAAAGGGACATCGCAACGTTCTGAAGGATCGGAAACGGGTCCCATTCAGTTTCGAGTCCTCATAGGGCTCAGTAAACAAGTACACAAGCACGCATCATAACGTTTACCACATGCACACCCCACACTGAGGGAAATCCAGACTCAAAAGCATCAAAGTCGGGCCTGCTTTTTGGTGAGGTCCCAGACATTGCCGAAATGATAAATAACATCCCAGAGCTGTAGCGTCTTATTATGACATCTGTACGTCAAAACAAGGCATTCCCACAGTGGAGACCGGGAATATCTGAGGCAAGAGTGGCTTTAGGCATGCAAATGTTTGTTTATGGGAGAAATAAGGTGGATAATTGGTATGTTTTCCGTGCATTTGATGTCTAGGAAATGGCTTTGAGGTGTGGCGGAGAGCAACTAGACTTTTTTTTTTTCTCTCGCATATTTCAGGCTTATAAACCTGCTTTTACACACCACAGCATTCATATCTCAAGTTATATCATTTACATCCATGTGTGGGCCAGAGTTGTTTTTGGCAGCCCACTTTTCACAGTTTTAGTCTTTTGGACGAAAATGTTTTCAGTTTTAGTCACATTTTAGTCATTTCTAAATGTGATAGTTTAAAGCAGTAGTAAGTAACGTGTTTACCTTAATAAATCCTTTCCGTAGTCCCTGTGGAGGTAATACTAGTCTTAATGGGAGGTTAATGGGGGTCTTTCATCTCCCCCTGGTGTCTTTGGCTAGAAAACCATGCTTGCAACTTGACTGCCACCGGGGCGGAGCAAGCAATACACACTAATAGAATCACGGAGAAGAAGCTAACAGGCTAATGGGCAAAGCTAACTGCGGGCTAGCACCACTTTAAACAGTATTTACAGCCAAGTTTGAGTGAAAAAAAATATTCCCATTGTATAACTGGATGTACAACACCCCTCTCTCCCTTCACCTTTTCTGTCAGCGTAGTATTTACTCTCCAAGACATTTAATAAGTTAAAAAAGCGTAACTTGCTAAGACACCTGCAGTTGCGCTTATGGCCTCTAGGGGCAAGAGTTACTTAGTACTGCTGTAAGTCAGGTTTTAGAGTAGTTTAAGTCAGTTTCATTAAAAGTGATGAAGCATTAGTATTTCAATAAAGTAACTTAGGTCAAGAAGTATTGAAAAATAAGTATTGGACATTGGGATGAAGGGTGACTAAGCTTTGACAGACATATTCCCCCATAAGGAGAAGTATCATTGTGAACATGGCGTTTCCCAAAGTTATCGTTATTTCGTCTTCATTCGTCTTGTTGTCCAGTGGTTCCCAACCTTTTTTGTCTTCTTTAGAAAGCAATCACTTAAAAGAGCTATTTCTAAGTAAAAATACAATGTTGTGTTCAAAATTAACCAAAAATTCTCTCAAAACTACACATATTACTAAAAAATATAGCTTTTCCTGTCAAAAATAATATTCAGTTTCTCCCCTTTTTTTAAAATCTGAAATAGTCCCCTGCAAGGTCCTCGAGCACCCCGTACCCCTGGTTGGGAAACACTTTTGTAGCCTATAGTTTTTGTAGCCTATAGTCTTTCTTGACAAAAACAACACTGGTGTATGTGCATGTAAAATAGACTTGATGAGCAAAGACTTTTGTTCACAGGACCCTGCAAGTGATTGTAATTCCAATTGCTTTGTTACAGTAATGCAAGTGGTACTAACTTCTGTACTTTCTCTACAAAAACAAAAACAACCCCTTTAAAAATATATATATTTTCACAAGGCCACTCCAAAACAATAAAATGCTAATCACTGCTCACCTAAAAATGTGGTGAGCTGTGAAGTGATGTGAATACGTGTAATGTTATTGATGTTATTTTGCTTTGTTTTACAGATTTGTAGCCCTCACCTTCATATATGGAGATGATGTGGGGGTGGCGCAGCGACGACATGATCTCGATCTCTCTGCGAATGTGTACCATGTCCTGCTCATCTTTGATCTTGTCCTTTCGAATCGACTTGATGGCCACCTGCAAACACACGAGACAGTACTTTGGTCAGACTGTGCTGTTACAACATAAATACAAGACAGACTTGAAAATGATGTGTTGTTGTAAGCATTAAGGTAAACCTTCACTTGAGCAAATATAACACAAGTATCCAGGTACTTTCCTTCTTTAAACTACAGCAGTGCTTGTCAGGCTTTATCTCGAAGAAACTCCTTTAAGACAAACAATAGCATCTTTATCTGCAGCCACAATAAACTGGTGTAAGGTGTTATAACAGAGGAGGCCATTGTTTGTCTTACAGACTGGCTGTATATTTAATCAGAGAATCTCCGAACCATCAAAATGACTCCAATCCTCTTTTAATTGAGAGATCATAGAGCAGGTTCACACGGGATGAGATGGCGGCCTCTATCAACACGGTCAAGCTTGAGAAAAGGGTATAAAAGTGCAGTAAAAATCAGTCATGGTCTCAGGAGGAGGGCAGGTCTTAATTTTAATCCTTTCAGCGCCATTACGAAACTTAAAAAAGGATTAAATCACAGGGGTTTCTTACTGTGACCCCACACATTTAGAATATTTATTAGGGCAAAAAAAGAGACCTTGATTTAATCAGGAAAATGCCACTGAGATCCAGAATCTCTTTGTCAAGGGAGTCCTGGCCTCAGAGGGGATTCTATTGTACATGTTTTTAATTAAAAGGGGAAACAGGAGCACCTAGAGGGAACCTGCGCAGACAAAGGGATCACATGCAAACTCCACACACAGAAAGAAAGAATGAGCGCATGTCTTTTTGTTGAGTGAACAATGTTATAATGAATCAATCTTCTGAAGTTAAAACAACTGGGCTTAAGTTATGAGTGAAGAGTGAAACATTGACATCTGAAAACGTAACTCCCGTTGTCTTGTTTTTAACCTTACAAAGTAGAATGAACTACGTGAATGACTGAGAAGTTACACCATTTTAATGTTATAACTAGAGATGCACCAATCCAATACTGGTATCGGATATCGGAGCGGATACCCGGAAAAATATAATATTGGGTATCGGCTAGAAATATCCAATACTGAACCGATACCAGATTTGGCTCTCACCGCTTTAAATACACCACTTTCACCAACTAAATCAAGTGAAATGGGCATGTTGTAGGTCATTTTGAAGCTGAGATCTTGGAGAATTCAATCACCCAGTTAGTTTTAACCTCTGCAAACCTATTTTTCATCGCCGCACAAATGCCGCGGCTAGCAACAGCATGCTAAAGCTAGCAACAGCATGCTGATGCTAACGTCAACTAATCAAGACTGGGGCAGAAACTATGATAGAAATACCTAAAGAAGCCTCATAGAATAAAATCAGCCACTGCTACGGTTTGTATTTTATTTTATGAAATGCTGTTAATCTCTTACCACCCGCCTTAACCGAGAGCATTTTCTCCAGTTCAGCTTTACCCAAATCTAGAAGCTTCTTGACAAGAGTTTACAGCCTCTAGTGAAAACTAAGACATACAAAACTGATCTAAACGTATCTTTTTCTCACGTTGTTGCCGTGTTGTCGTAAATTTTTCCACCATCTTTTTCATCTCATTTTTACCCGTTTCTTGCTGCTTCTTAACGGTGTTTTTGTAACAATTTAGCCACTTTTTTGTTGAGTTTTTAGTTACTTTTTTTTCTGGACTTTCATCGCTTTTTTGTCACATTTTGTTGCTCTTTTTTGACGCTTTTTTCAAGACGCTTTTAGATTTACTTTATTTAAACTGGAGAAAATGTGCTCGGTTCAGGTGGGTTTAAGAGGTTAAAGAGTAACTGATGTAAACAAATTAAAGTTAAGCACAAGTTGTAATTGATTCCGATCAATTACATGCGAGTGTTCATAATGTAATCTAATAAGCGGTCATCATAGGCTATTTAGAGTAGAAAAGTCCAGTATATTCTTAATATGGACACTTTATTGATTCTCCACCAATGACGAGAAAAGAGGACCAACTTTTCACTCACAGCTTTTTAGGAAAGTCTCTTGGTATCGGTGCATCTCGAGTTATAACGGTTCAGCAGAAAAGAGAGAAACAATGAGTCTTAAAAAGACTCAAAAAAAAACATTGATCTACTTTCCCTTTAGCCCACTTTCTAGTCTCCCCCGTGCCTGCTGGAGTTTTATGGAGGAAGACGGAAAGCAGAGTGAAGCCGGGGTTTGCAATGGGCTCTCGGCAGGAGTCTCTTCGGTCCGCAGGAGTTTTATTATGGGAATATTCACTGGCATGGCAATACCACAGGTCAACTAACTTTGTTCACTGCCGTTCCCCCCATTCCTGTTCCAGCCTTAAATAAGAGGTTAGCTTCCTTCAGTCCAAATAAACCAATCAAACGCGCTCGTCCCGGCACATGTCTCTGTAATTGTAGCCTAAACACAAGAAGTGGATGTTTCTCCGCTTTGATCAAGTCTCACATAGAGTCTGTCTGGGCTGTCGTTTGTTAGTTTAAACTTTTGCCTCCGGCCCCGATCCCTTGAAGCAGTAACCAGACTATAGGCGGGACTAAACCAGGACTAAAGTAGGACTGAAGTGGTCCAAGTCTTTGTACCAATACCGGTTTAAATGAGGACAAAGCAAGTCTTGGGTCAAACAAGGACGTGGCCACGGCTGGGCACCGTTAAATGAAAAAACTACTGGCACTGCTGGTATTGAAAAAATTAAAGTATCGAAAGCAGATACTGGAAATTGTTTATATCTTTACATCCAAGTTTTGATCCAGGGACAGCATTAAAAGGAAGTGACTTGGTTGTTTCAGCTCAAATACATTATTTTTCCTCAATTTTGTTTGCACCATTTCCCCCATTTTTTAAACAGATTTGTTTTTATTTTGTTGCATTTTCCCAATTTATTTCCCTAATTTTTGCTCATTTTTTATGACTATATTTTCCCATCTCCCTCCATTTTCCCCCATTTGCTCCCCATTTTTAACACAAATTTTCTTTATTTTTGCCACAATTTCCCCCAAATTATTCCCAATGTTTCACACATTTCCTGACATTGGCGATGAACCGGATATTGTAAATTTGCAGATCTTCCAGTTGTTCTGTTTCTGGTTCTAGATGACAATTATTTTAGTATAGGTATCGGCAAAAGTATTGTTCAGGTATCGGTGTTGTAAACCAAGTATCGTTAAAGTACCGGCATCGGGGGGGAAAAAATGTATCGGTACCCAGCCCTAGACATGGCCAGTGAAACAGAACTGAAATCTGAGTCTCAACTAGAACTAAATCAGCATTAAAACCGGCCTTAAAGCAGTACTAAGTAACGCGTTTACCTTAATAAATCCTTTCCGTAGTCCCTGTGGGGGTAATACAAGTGTTAATGGGATGATTGGGGGGTCTTTCATCTCCCCCTGGTGTCTCTGGCCAGAAAACCATGCTTGCAACCAATACACACTAATAGAATCACGGAGAAGAAGCTAACAGGCTAACGGGCAAAGCTAACTATGGGCTAGCGCCACTTTAAACAGTATTTACAGCCAAGTTTGAGTGAAAAAAAATATTCCCATTGTATAACTGGATGTACAATATCCCTCTCTCCCTTCACCTTTTCTGTCAGCGTAGTATTTACTCTCCAAGACATTTAATAAGTTAAAAAAATCGTAACTTGCTAAGACACCTGCAGTTGCGCTTATGGCCTCTAGGGGCAAGAGTTACTTAGTACTGCTTTAAGTCTCTAAACTTGGACTAATCAAGTCAAGCCTTAAAAGCTTGACTGATAAAATAGGTCTAAAACATCCAAACCAAGACTAAATAAGATCCAGGGAATCTGCTGGGCATAATTGTCCCAAAATCAAGGCCCTAAAGTTCAATAAAAAGTATTGAATTTGCGCCATCATTATCACTAATTGTCTTTCCAGTTAATTAAAATATACAAAATTCCTAGTCATCATAACAAAAAATAGCAATACATTTCCACTCAGTTTGAGATAAAGATTTGCTCTAAATCTGGCCAATGTGTCTATTCTTTTAATGTTTCTGTTTTCTCCCAATAAAACATATCTAAATTGATTACAAAACCTTTAGAGGGAAAACATGTATAGGTCTTTTGCAATAGTGGCATTAAATATTGTATTAGGGCATTCAAATTTGACTTGCCGTCACCTGTAGCCAACTCTGAACCCCCCTGAACCAGGATCTACTAAAAGATTACTTCTAATGTAAAACTAAGGGGCTTCATCAACACCCACTTTCGTCCTGGTTTGGTCCTGGTTCAGTCACATTCATGCTGAGGCGGAAAATAAAAGAAACGGCTGCGCCTTTTTTCTTTTTACCTTGAATCAAACAGGTTGGTTTCCATTCCAAATAAACTCATCACAAACGCCTCGCACGTCACTGTAATTGTAGCTCAGCGCTTTCCTTTGATCAAACCCCATACACAATCCATATATCTATTTAGTCTTGTGTCCGTTGGTTTAAACTTTTGTCCTCCCGTTTTTTTGTTTTTTTTGCGAGGCCGTGGCAGTAATTCGTTGCAGCAGTAACCACAGGCCGGTAGCGGGTGCCAAGCTAATTACTGTGTACATCCATAAAAATAGTCCCAAACCGGAATAGCTCCCCTCCAGAATGAGCGTGCCTCGAGTTCGCTGCATTTTAAAAGAAATCACAGTAATGGATTCAAATGGGTCTGAGGGGGTCCTGCCCGCTGCGTCTGTAATTGGTAAAAATGTGTTTGTTTCTCCTGTCCCCCCCCCCCCAACCTCAGATTCCAAGACTTTTGCAAACCACGTACCACTTTCGCAAATAACTGCTTTAATAAGTACCATCTTTAATCAACTAAATGGACATAAACCAGTTCTTAAGTGTGGGCAAAACAAGGCTTAACCAGGACAAAAACAAGGATTAAATGGAGGACTGAACTCATGGTCTTCAACTGGAAAGAATTCTACTAAATTAATCCCAATTTGTGACTACAAGTTTATTTCAGGTGTGCCGGAGAAGGCTTTGCACAGTGGTTAATCTCTCCCATCATCAACACAGATCTTGATGAAAAATGAACGCAACACTGTGATCAAAGCTAAATAGTAGAGTGTAATGGCGAGAATGGTCTTCTCTCAGAAACACTTCAGCCAGAGATGAACAAATCCCTATTCTTGGGTTTTGATCTGGTTTAGTTCCACAAAAGTCTTGATCGAGTCCCGTTTTAGTTCTTGTCAAGTCCCAGTTTAGTCCTTGGTTTTAGTTAGAGGTCGGCCGATATTTTTGGGCCAATTTTTCCAAATGTTTTTGTCTATGATCCTTTGTATGAAGCTTCTAAACTGTAAAATGTGTCAGTGTTGAACTGTGACAGCAGGGGACGCTTCATTAGGACTTTCAGGTTTAGTAGGTGCTTCATTTGAAAGACAAAATCATCAGATCCAAAGAAAAAACAAAGTCTCTATCTCTTATGGTTCCGAAATTATAAGCAAAAGTCTGCGACATAAAATATACAAAATATGAAAATGGACAAACATTTGCAGATCCCGGATTTTCAAAGCTCTGACGGGAGTCTCTATCACTTTGGTTTCAGAATATCAGCCTTTTATATATATTGACTAAAACTAGAGGTCGATATATCGGGCGAATTTGGGTATTTTACAATATCGGCCTTATATCGACCATATCCCATATTGCAAAATACCAAATATCGGCCCGATATATCGACCTCTAGTTTTAGTCCCGACGTGATTTAGTCACTTAACCTCTTAACCCCCGCCTTAACCGAGCACATTTTCTCCAGTTCAGCTTTACCCAAATCTAAAAGCTTCTCGACTGGAGCTTACAGCCTATAGGCCCAGAGAAACACCTCATTTGAAAGCTAAGACGTAGAAAACTGCTCGTTACTTTTTTGTCGTGTTTTCTTTCATTTTTGTCATTTTTGTTGCTTCTTTATCCTTGCTTTTAGCCACTTTTTTTAATCGTGCTTTCGTCACTTTTTAAGTCGCACGATTTTGGTGGCTCTATTTTCGCTTTTTCATCACTTTGTAATCATGTTTTGTTGTAGTTTTTGTTGTTGTATTTTTATCCTCGCTTTGGTACTTTTTTCCAAGAAGCTTTTAGATTTGGTAAACCGGAGGAAAATGTGCTCGGTTCAGGTGGATATCAAGAGGTTACATGTTGTCCTTGGTTGAGCCCTTGTTTAATTCAGTTGAGGGTCTAAACTAGGTCAGCTTAATTACAAATGTTACTCGAAAAGCCAAAAGTGATTTGCGAACAATTCCAAACGCCAAATAAAAGGTCTGAAATCTTGTTTGTCTTAATTGAAAAATCACCGCCTAATGTTACACGCCAAGGTTGAAGAATTTTTACTGTCCACTTCTAATAACGGGTTTCGCTATCCGTCTTAATGATACAGAATTCCTCGTTTAACGGGGTGAACTTTGCGACTCGCTCTCCTCGTGGGGTTTGAGATCGGGCCAGGTATCTCTCGAGCATCTCCTCATGTTTCCCCCCCCGACCCCGAAACGGATGATTAAACAGGACCGCGGATGGGCCGGCCAAGCCAACTCGCCCACCGCGCTGCTACGGCTGTCCACAAGTGGATCCCCATTACTGTCAAGCGGAGTCTCTCTCATGCAACTGCCCTCCACAGATAGTATCACGCAAGATACGAGGAACACATGGCCATATTTCATCAATGTGTTGAATATTGTGAATGATACTGTTGGGATCAGAGGTCGATTGATAAAATGGCCGGCCGATATAAGGGCATTTTACAATAACGGCCGATGTCATGTCGATTAAAGGCCGATATCTCGGTCTTCCAGTTTTTTTGCATCAAAAAGAGCTTAGTCACAGAATTAAAATAAATTCTCCCACAACTTCCTAGACCTCAGGGGAAGCTGAGGAACATCGCGGTGAAAACCGACCTTCTAATAACGGGTAAGTTTGTTCACCTCAGAGATTGTGTTTCAGATAATTTTTGTTGCGGACTTTTATGTATTATTTTCAAACCATAAAAGATAGAGACATACCGTTTTTTGTTCCGGAATCCGCTGATTTTTATCTTTCAAATGAGCTTCCTCTGAAGTACTGAACATGAATGTAGCCCTATGCCTCTCAAGTAAAGCACCCTCCCTGCTGTCACAGATCAACACCGACACATATTACAGTTTATTTTTTATTGGTTTATTTGGTCGGGACAGTGTATGTTAATGAACATACATGGGTCTCACGCATGTAAACACGCCACTCCGGATAGTAGCCTTTTAATTTCCATCCGTCGTCCCCCATGCGGACTCTCAAACACTCTCTCATTCATCCTGGCCTATTGCACATATTTTTAGTGGTAGGGGAAACCGGAGTACCTGGAGGAAACCACACAGAAAGGCCCCGTCCAGGTGGGGATTGAACCAGGAACTTCTAGCTGTGAAGCACGAGCGCTAACCGCTGCGCCACCGTGCCGCCCGGTAGAAACATTATACACAAGATTATAGACGAGACATAAAAAAAAATATATATATATATATATAATATATATATAATATATATATATATATATATATATATATCGGCTGCTTCAACCTATACTGTAGACTAACTAAGACGTGGTTTAGCGGCCACGATGGTGCAGTTGGTCGTGGGTTCGAATCCCAGCTCCCAAAAATGCACACTGTCGTTGTGTCCTTGGGCAAGACACTTCACCCTACTTGCCTCCAGTGTCTGCGTACATTGGTGTATGAATGAGAGAGTGAATGGGTGACTGGATCCTTACTGTAAAGCGCTTTGGTCCTGATAAAGGTAGAAAAGCGCTATACAAGTTGAGTCCATTTACCATTTTAGATTAGACATTCCTCTTACAGTATCACCGCATCATTTCTGTTGGAACTTGATGCCTTTGGTAGCGTTGTCACTATATCGAGACTTATCAATCAATAAATTAACTGCTAAACGATACATTTTTGTGCTCAATAGTCTGTACATTTATGTGCCCTTTTTCTCTCTCTCTCTCTCTTTGTAAAACTGGGATGTTTGTTTAAGAGTTGAAAGTATCAAGTATCTTTAGAGTCAATAATATCATTTATCGCGATATTGTCCTGCCTCAATATATCAAACATCAGATTTTGCTTTCGTGGCAAGCCTATGCCTTGGTTTAGAAAATGTGTGTCAACATTTAGCTGCACTATACTTGTAAATACATTGTGTGCAGCCTTTTCAAACACCTCCTCTCTCTGTCTGAACTAGTTGTGAACAATGATGTGACAGAATGAGTGAGGCGTCTGACACTTTTACACAGACTGTATCAATAAAAGCACCCATCGAGTCATAATAGTGTATCCCCGACACCAAATCTAACTCAGGAATGCCAGACTCCCCCCTCCGTACCTCTCCAGTGTAGGATCCATTTTTGGGGGGTGATGTAATCCTCCTGAACTCATATTGATATAAGTGAGGTCGTCCCGGGCTTGTTTTGGTGCTGGGGTCCCCCTTATCCCTCCCCTCCCTCTCTCTCTCTCTCTCTGTGCATGACGGATAAGCAGGATATTAACCTTCCCCTCCGCTCTCATTTCCTGCGGCGAACGGACTTTCATGTGTCACTGCCCATTCGGACCAGGGAGAATACGATATGGTCCTTCAGAAGAGTCATCACTAGAGCATTTAATTCACTGGGACGCGGGGGTTCAAAATACCACCGAAAAACAGCTCATGAGCCTGTACCATGACTAACCCGCGTCTAAACAATGGGGTGAAATGGGGATTTGCACAAAGGAATGTGTAAGATAAGATAGAAAGGACTAAAACAGGATTAAATTAAGTCCAATGCTATCAGGTCGAGACACTGCAGGTCAATACGGGGGAAAAGCAGAGATATCAATTTGAAACTTTTCTTAGTTACAAAGATTTACTCAGGGGATTTTGGATATCTTATCTAGTTTTTTTTTGTATTATTATAAGTGAACGATTGGAAAGTTTGGTGTTTTTACAGTAGGTGCTACTGAAGTGGACATTTAGTTTCAGGAGTGTAATTAAAGCCTCATTTTGAACGTTTTGCACAAAGGAAATGATCATATTTGGATTACAGTGTTGTCAGGGTGACCCCCAAATGTCAGTAATACACGTGGGAAACATGGCAGGGAGCAGCGATGTAGTAATTTCCTGACGATATTAGAAGCGCAAGTTGACACAACATAATAAATAAACATCACAAAGAGTGAGTTTGGTCTATTTTTTTACTTTGACATTAAAACGAAGGTGTTAAAGGTGCATTATGCCACTTTTTTTGCGAGTATTAAGCTTGATATTTGTGCATAATTGACCTTTCAGTGACCGAATGCTTGTATGGGTGGTCACTGTGGTCTCTACAACACTCGAGGACCAATTGTTTTCTAGGTTTTCTGGAGAGAAGGTCCATCAGCGGTGAAAACCTACCAGAAACTCTAAAAACAATTGACCCTGGAGCCACGGTGATGGAAAGTAAAGGCGCTATGCTAACCAACAAAAAGAAAAACTCACATAAAAAGTTTTTGATGCACCTATTATGCAACAATCTTTAAATCTAACACATTTCGAAAATATTTAGGTTTCCACCTGCCGTGTTTCACCTTAATCAATACATTTTGAATCCAATCGCAGTTTCCTGTGACAGTAACATCATGATGCCAGTCCTGATTTACATAATCCTGATTGAATTAGTTCTGGGTGAGTCTGTGTGGAGTTGTGGTTTCGTGTTATATAATTCCTGCTTTAGTTTTAGTCATGGTTAACCAGCGTGCCTTCAAATACCAGCTCAAAGCTCGGTTACACATCTTAAATTGTGGGGTTTCTAATTGACCTGCCATGTCGTTAAACAGTTGGCTACACTTCTCAAACACTGGTGGTTTAGTTCAAGATTGGTCCTGGTTTAGTCCCGACGCAGTCCAAGTTTTACCACTTTTATCCAGTGCTTTAGTGTTTCCATCGACCAGCCAGTTCACTCGCCCCTTTGACGAGGTAAGGTTATAACAGGCGAGACATTGCACTTTTGCTGTAGATTCCTGACATAAATATGGGGATATACTGTATTTTCAGTGACAAAAACCTGAATAATGGATAGAGCCATGTCGAAATACTTTCCTTTTGTTTGTGTGTTAGTAAATCAGAAGGAATTTTAGACATCTAGTTTAGTTAGTTTTTGAACAAGCTTATATGTACACCAGCAAAAATTTAAAGAGGGGGTATTATGCTTTTTTCAATCACATAGCACCAGTCTATAGCATACTACAATGATGACGTAACCTTCTGTTGGTCTGTATATGCAGTAAATTAAAATAACTGCCTTGAATAAAATTGCTCTCTCAAAATGGCTGTACTGAACGTCTTGAAATAGGCCTCTGTCTCTTTAAGAAGCTTTCCGACACGCCCCCTTCAGCACACTGCTGTGGCATCTAAACAACAACACTGTGCGGGGAGGGGCTCTGCTGAGCTGAGGAGCAGTGGTTGGTGGCTTGGCTGGTGACAAAAGGTCCAGAGGCGTCTCCAGGAGGTGGGGGCGTTCCTAGGAGGACTGAGGCATAGCTACACCTAAAATGGCTGCCGTCTAAGTTTTTACTGATTACTCAAAAATATGTGAATGAGCCAAGGCAACACTCCAGGCATGTGTTTAATGAGGGAATGACATAATAACATGATATAAAGCTTGAAAAAGTCGATTTTACATAATACCCCCCCTTTAAAAAAATTCAAATTTAGTGGTCTTTTATGGGGTTCAAAACTCAATAAATCAGGCTAGGAATTAGATATCGAAGAATCCCTCAGGAAAGACTTGACAATATTTGTAAGTATAAGACTGGAATATTTGGTGTTTGTGGTACTACAGTATAGTGGAGCACAGTTTTCTGAATTGTGTCCTGGTTGGGTCCTGGTTTCCTCCAGTCTAACTCAAGTCTAACCATATTTTATATTCCACAACATAATTTGTGTAATTTTGTAGTAAAACCCGAATGAATGCTTTTGAGGTTTTGTTCTTCCTGGTTAGGTCCAAGTTATGTGATAGATATATATGATAAAAGTTACGGTAATCCTGTTTTTCCATTGACCTAGCGTGCCATAACACTGCTTGGTTTCTGCTTTGAATTTGTCCTGAATTAGTCCTGGGTTGATTCTTGTTTGGTTTATTAATGTAGGCTAATAGATAGAGACGGCATGTTTGGAATTGGCCATAAATGCTCATGTTTGAAGCAGCCAGAGGGGGAAAACAAAGAAAAGGAAAAAAAAAGAACGTTGTCCCATTTCTCCACCATTACTTTAACAAATGCTGATTTATGATATATTTTTGTACTAAATAAAAATACAAAGACACGATGAGGAGCAAAACGGTTCAACGTCCCATAAATACTTAAAAAACGGACGATGCTAACTTGTAAGCTAGCGGCGCTAACGTTAGCTTTATGCTACGTTAGCTAACAAGCACTGTTTACTCGCTTTTTACTGGACAATTTCCTGTAAAAAAACATCCATATGGACACGATTTTGGCTTGACTTCACAGGTGTGTGATAAATATATTCATAGTCCAAAAAAGGCTAAAATAGTAAAAATAAAATTGTGATTCCATAAAGGTTTCTTCCCCCTCACCGTCTGTATAGTTATTACTCTAACAGAGGTTTAAATAGTGTAGACTTTACTGGGTTGATTAAGTCGGGAACGTTTCGCTCCTATCTTCAGCATAGTAACTTTATACGACCCGAATTGCGGTTCCAAGTCTTCCTTTCATTTGCGTGCCCTCGTATAACGTCTCTACGCTCAGCTACACCTCATGAATCTAATATTTCCACCGTATAATATGACTGCTGTGCACATTTCTGCAGACAGTCACTTAGCCTCACTTTTGCTGACGTTACCGAGTGTGCCCACAACCTATCAATCTTTCTCATGCGCTAAACGCTGAACGCTCCCCTTCCTTTCTCCCGCTCCCTCTGCTCGCCTCGTTTGGCCGGCGGGACGGAGCGTGGAAAGGTGAAGGAATTTAAAAAGGGAGATTGCATAACGGTCTCACCACACTGTCGCGTCTGCCAGATGGTCACGAGGGGCTGGGGTCGAGAGGTCAGGCAAACTTTAGCTTAGACGTGCGTGGACAGGGAAGAGGCTCGTCCACGTTTGCAGATATGTGGGTACGTTTAATATGGAATAAGTCATTTGAGTGAAAAATGTGATGCGTATACGAGTGGCAAGATTAATCAATGTTGAAATGGGAACAACAGCAACGAGCAAAATGCAAAAGTTTAAACTAATATCCTGTGCAAACAACAAAGTATCTCTATCTTCTTCTTGACTAGGAACTGGAAAACATGGTGAGACACTGCAGGTGAACAGGGAAACGTTTTAAATTTAGAGATATCAATTTGAAACGTTGGCTGTAGATTACTGGCATGAATACGAGAAGAAAATGTATTGGAAGTTTTGTGTCATTTTATGTTTTCATATAAAAATAAGACATTTTATGTTTAAAACTGCCCAAAATTTCCCACATTTTTGGTGACGAAATCTGAATGGATTGAGCCAGGATTAATTTATGGTTTGATTTTGTTGACATATTAGTTACAAAGAGCGATTTTGGATATCTTGTTTAAAATTAAAATTTAGCCTTGTTTTTTGTTTTGTTTTAAATCCAAAACTAAATTAAATAGGCTGGGATTTATATATTAAAAATCTCTCTGAAAAAACTGTTCAGTCCAAGGCTGGAAAGTTCGAAGTCTGTTGCTACTTACATGATGGAGATATTGTTGCACCAATGTGAGAAAAATGCATTCTGAGAAAATGGCCCTTTAAAGCAGAACTAAGTAACTCATGCCCCTAGAGGCCATACGTGCCACTGCAGGTGTCATAGCATGTTGTGATTATTTACTCATTAATTGTCCGTGAGAGTAAATACTACGCTGACAGAAAAGACAAAGGGACAGAGGGATATTGTACATCCAATTACACAATGAAGATACTTTTTTTCACTCAAACTTGGCTGTAAATACTGTTTAAGTGGCGCTGGCCCGCAGTTAGCTTTGCCCGTTAGCATGTTAGCTTCTTCTTCGTGATTCTATTAGTGTGTATTGGTGACTGCGACCCGTAGGCAGCTAAGTTGCAATTGTGGTTTTCAGGCCAGAGACACCGGGGTAAGATGAAAGACCCTCCAACTATCCCATTAACACTTGTATTCCCCCCAGAGGGACAACGGAAAGGATTTATTAAAAGTAAACAAGTTACTTAGTACTGCTTTAAAATACAATTTCCCACATAAATTTATTGTGAAACATTGAATCAGTGCAATCATTAAACATGTCATTGTGAAGATTAGGCATTTTTTTTGTTTCCTGGTTAAAGTTTATATGTTAAGAGACCAATTCAGCTCAAACCTGTAGTGTCAAAGCTCAAAGAATACATTTTGCATGATGCGTCTCCTTTAAAAGTGGGCCACCTGTACCACAGCTTGAGACCCACTATCAAAACATACAAGACGTGAACTCCTTGCGTATGGACTTGTTCTATTGCAATACTTACTCACGCAGCATATCACTAAATGTAGAGTTGCTCAACCGTAGCCATTCATTTTGCTGTCAAATACTAATACCACAATTATCGTCTTTGGCCAATTAAAACAAAAACAGTGTCTCAATCCGAGTATCCGACCCGCGTCAACATCGTACTGTAAGTTGGAGCATTGTGCAAGCTGCAGATGCTAATAAAAGCAAAGCACTTCATTTTAGCTCTACTGCTTTGACAACTGAATAGGAAAACATACTGTGGCGACGCTCGCAGCCAAGTAGGACAGGTCAGCAGAGAGTAAAGCACCATTAGTCAGCACCATGTGAGCATTTGTGGGCATATTAAACTTTAGAGCACGAGCTGGAGTATATTTGATTCACTGGGGATAAATCATGGTGCAATAGTCCTTGGTGAAGTTGATTGGACCGGGATGCTTTATCTCGTCGATGTTTTGGCATCTTACAGGTTGAACTCCACCTATGTTGTACTACACGTGTCTTCACAGAATAAGAAGCTCTCAGACATTTTGGTTACGTAATTAAAAGTAAATCACAGGGTAAAAAAGACTGTGGCAGTGTTTCTCAACGGCTTAACCCCAACGTTGGTTGTGGACCCATTTTCAGTGGGTTCCTCCAATATACAGTACATTTACTATGAAGTATGAAAACATTACTATGAGCTGTTTAAATGACTGGTTCCGAGTTATTCTAATCATGCTTTATCATTCAAATTTGCAACAATAATAAACACTAATCAAAAATGGAAAAAAATGCTAATATTAGTGGTTTATTGTTTGGTTTTGTCCAATGCCATATAATAAAGCATTGGGGAACAAAAGTAATTGTGTGCTTTTTTATCTTGACTTTAAAAAAATGGTGTCTGTGCAATAAATAAACAGATTATTTACGGCATGCAGTTATATCAAGAATTATTTGAAGTACAAAACGTTGGGGCGACAATTGTTGACCTTATTATTATTATATTATATATTATATGAACTTCCCCGTGGGGGGGGGGGGGGGCGATTGTTGGGGGACCATGTTGACCTTCTCCTAAGTTTTGCCCTGGCATGCCCCATCTGTGGAAAGTTCCTTGTGTCCTGCCAGACTCAACGTTCGGGTCAAATTTTGACACACGTGGACATGTATTTTGGATAGGGGCTGGTGAAGAGCGTTGGGACAGTCGGGGAAAGGGGAATAACAGCAGATGGCGGCTTCTTAAACAAATGAATAAAGTTGCAACATGTATGGCATCTAATTCCTAGTCCCAGTTTAGTTCTGGATAAGACCTGCTTTGAACCTTGTTTTAGTGCGACTGATTATCCAATTCAGTCCTGGTTAATTCTCACTATAGTGCCTTGTGTAAACATGTATAAGCAGTCGTTTACTTGCGTATCATTGTTGTTATTATATGTTTGATTACCATTTTACAGTTAGTTTCTATAAAGCCAGGTTAGACAAATTGTGTTAAGTATTTTACCCATCCTTCCACTGGGACAAGAGCAGAAGTGGCCCATCTCCAGATCTTGAGGCTTTGGTTAGGACTATGTAGCTGGAGCCTATTAAGCATGAAGGCTCATGACCCATCTTTTTAGCTTAACTTTTAACTGACATCCATTTATTTATTTAGTCCTAATGATATATTGTATATTGTGTATATGCATGTATGTGTGTATATATATATATATATATATATATATATAAATGGATGTATGATGCGGGGCATATTGTTTTAAATGTTGTAATCTGTAAAGCACTTTGTGATACCTTTTGGTATGAAAAGCGCTTTATAAATGAAGTTTGATTGATTGATTGAGGCAGTAACTACTGGAAATGCATACTCTGCCTGCATGCTCTGCAGACAGCGTAATGCATTCAACCAGTCCCAAACACGATAAACAGAGTCCCTCACAACAGGGTTGCCATCTGGCTTTCTTTACCAAATCAGTTTGCCTTCCACTGCACACTGGGAGACACAAACTTTCCTGGTAGAATCCCCAGAAGGGAAAAGCCGGGGGGAAATATGAACATAAACAAAACAAGCTCTCGGCGGCATCTCCAGAGCGCACATAATTAGCCTTTAGTTTCCATGATGGCTCTGGTCTATAGGGTCAGAGGAGGCGGATTTGCACTTGGGTATCCGGTCGTGAGGCACAGCTAGTGGACAAGCGTGTGCAGCCACAGCGCTCCCCCTGTCCCCTGGGCATGTTTCAACCGAGAGGGGAGATCCCAACGGGGGAGGACATGCACGCGCCAAT
Organism: Neogobius melanostomus; assembly: GCA_007210695.1. Classification (NCBI taxonomy): domain Eukaryota; kingdom Metazoa; phylum Chordata; class Actinopteri; order Gobiiformes; family Gobiidae; genus Neogobius; species Neogobius melanostomus. Next base: position 2,533,121 of record VHKM01000104.1, read on the forward strand.
GACTAAACAACATGGACCGGAGACTATTTTGGGAGCAGTGGTGTTTCAGCATGTGCAAAAGCAGGAATAAAACAGAACTAAAGCAGGACAAAGCCAAGACTAAGCCATTCAGGGTTAATGAAACGCCAGGAGTGGAAAAAAGCAGGACTACACAAGAGGACAGTGGTACTAAACCTATAACGCTGAAGAATACAGAACTATAGTCAAACGAGGACTCAACCCCACATAGTAATTCAGGAGCAGTGCTGTTCAAAGAGAAGCACGCAACAACTTAGGACGGTGGTTCAAATCCCAGGGGCAACTATTGTTGTGTTCTTGAGCAAGACACTTCCCTCACCTTGCCTCCAGTGTCTGCGTACATTGGTGTATGAATGAGAGTGTGAACAGGTGAGTGGTTCCTTGATGTGAAGTGCTTTGACATCGAGACCGTTAACAATTTACCGTGCAGAACAGTGGTTCTCAAACAGTGGTATGTGTCCCTCTGGTGGTACACAATCTCGTTTCAAGCGCTGCTATTATGAAAAGTGGTTTTGGCACAAGTTTTGATCAGGGCAGGTTTAGTGCTATAGATGAGTCCTACACTAAGTCATAATTTTAAAGGTTTTCTGTTTTGTGGTTCGAGCGTGAAGATGACACTTTCAAACCAAATATAATGTGTGGTGATGTAGCTACTAAAAGTGAAAAGTGTACCAACTAGGTTCCTTAACAGCAAATTAGATTATGTTCTATCATCTTTCATTTCCCCTCCATTTCACAACTTGTCCCACCGTTACAGCGTAACAACTTCCAGCATGAAGCATACTGTAGATAAATGTCCTCTTACCACTCTGCCCGAATGCCTCTCGATGGCCTTCTTGACCTTGCCGTAGGTGCCTCTGCCCAGCGTCTCCAGCAGCTCGTAGCGGTGTTTCAGGTTGTGCTTGTGGTGGTGCTTCTTCACGCCTGAGTTCCTCCGTCCCTCGCTCATGCCCGCGGCCGAGGCCGTGTCTTCAGGTGAGCTGCCCGGGACAGGTGTGGGGGGAGCGGGGGGCGGAGGGGAGCGGTCTACTCGGGACAGCCTGCCCAGGGACGAGTGGCCCCTGTGGGCTTCGGCGCGTGATGCCCTCCGATGGGGCGATAAATAAGCGGTCTCCATCTCAATGGAGGAGAGGTTAAACAATCTTCCCGAAGTTAAATAGTTCTAACTACAAATACAAATGATAATATAATACTTATAGGCCTAATAATAGCTGAAATAAATAAATAAATTACAAAGAATAACGTAGTCTAGGCTCTATCATAAGGAAATGCGCATTTCCAGATTGTCTTTATCATTTGACATTGCTCAGCGTGATTAACTGATACTCTTTCTACCTAATCATGTTATAAACAATCCTCTCTGCATATGCATCATACTAGCCTTAAATAATGGCTATATTAAAATATTGTACCGTTATTGATATAAGAAAGGCATCAGTTTCGAGGCTTGGAGCCAGAAGCCGCAACTGCCACAACTCAAGGCTGTTATATTGTCTACAATGAAAAAAAAAAAATGGAAAAAAAATAAGAAACTGAAACAAATTTCTTATGATCTCACCCCTGGATTTGCGGATGTGCTCTGGCTGCAGTCAACTGTGCCTCGTTCAAATTCACTACGGTCCCAAACGCTGCCAATTTCAACATCACCGAGTCGTATCTAGAGCGAAAGGAAGGCGAGAAAGCTGCAACAAAACCGGCATTCTGGACGAAAATGACCCTCATTTTGTCCGCAGCCTTCCCAGGTAGATCCCCCGCTCGCTCCGCTCACTCGTCCGCCGGGCTCTTGTGCGTATTGTGCGCCTGCGAGCCCCGAGCCATAGCGGTAACACTGGTAGTAGCAGAAATGGGAAGTAAGGAGAGCGCGCAATGATCTGAGACTCGTATCACCGGCCGAGGCGAGGTGAATTTGGCCATGTTCTTTCAGCGGCTCGAATCTCTCCCTCTCCGTGTGGGTGCCGTCCTGTTTCTGTCTTTCTCTCTCTCCAACGTGAGAGGTTGTGAATGCGCGAGGAGCCGTGTACGGGGGGGGCGTGGTTTTACACTGGCCCAAACTGCGCCTTCCCCCGCCGCGTGTCTCCTCCTCGATTGCCCTTTTCTTTGTGCTCTTTTTTTGGGGGGCTCTTTATCTGTAATACACTGCACTCCGATCAGGGGCGTAACTTGCGACTCGTCAGCACAATCCCTGGCCATTTTCCGCTGGACCCTTTAAAAGTTTAAAGGCCGAGATGCATTGAAGACGTGTCATTCTCTCAGTTTTTGGTCATGAAACATCAGTCAAGGACAATAGCAGACAATGAGTGCCATGGTAATTTGTTATGTTAACTCATCTTTGTCTTTTCAGTAGGCTGTTCCATCAAAACTCCAAATCTGTGGAACCCAGACAAAGAACTGGACTGCATACTGTAGGGGGAGACCGGTTGTAACAGCACCAGTTCAACTACATGATCCTATCAGCCTGTATGTAGCCCCTCTCTTTCTGATCACACACAGCACATTTCAAGATTTTATCTGCAAAACAACGATTTTGAGGTAAAAAAAAAAAACAACCTTTTTACTCACACTTGACTTTGTGTGTGACTTGGCTTTTAAATGAGCTAATAAGGTCACCTTATTTTCAGGCTAGCATGCTAATACAGTTAATTAAACAAAATAAACAGGAGCGGGGTCAGTTGTAACTCATCAGATTACATTAAGAACTATGTTTTTTTTTTAACCATTTAAAACACAACTAATGCGTCATTTTAATCATTTATAGAGTGGTTCCCAACCTTTTTTTTGTCTCACGTACCCCTTGAGTCATAATGTATACTCTGAGTACCCCCTACCTTTTGGATCTTGCCAATATTATTACAAAGTGACCAACTAAACTAAGATTATACAGTGTTTAGCGGTGTGTTGTGTTCAAAATTAAGCTAAAATACTCTCAAAATCAAACCTTGTACTGAAAAACTTTCCTTTGAAATTCATATTGAAATTCTACTCAGTACCCCACTACCCCTGCTAAGTGCTCAAGTACCCCCAGGGGTCCCCATACCCCTTGTTGGGAAACATAGAGTGCCGAAAAGAATGAAAAAAGAAAATAATGTTGTTTTCTTTAGTATTCCTTTGTATTTCTTAACCCCCCCTCCTGGAACCCCACCTAAACATGGTGAGGGGTTTGAGCCTGAATGATCCTGGGAGCTCTGTTGTCGGGGGCTTCTTGCCCTGGTAGGGTCTCCCATGGCAAACAGGTCCTAGGTGACGGGTCAGACAAAGAGGGTTCAGAAGCCCCTTATGAGAGACCAACAGGCCCGTTAGAACCATGAGGCCGTCCTTCTGTGGACCCACCACCTGCAGGAGGAGCCATAGGGGCTGGTGCAGCTCCAACAGCTGCCCCCACGACCTGGCAACGGACAAGTGGAAGAAAATGGATGGATGGATTTCTTAACCCCCACCTGAACCGAGCACATTTTCCCCAGTTTGGCATTACCTAAATCTAAAAACGTATTGAAAAAAAGCATCAAAATAGGGATGAAAACGAGAATGAAAGCGCAACAAAAAAGGTGACAAAAGCGTAAGAGAACACGGCAAAAAAGCATTCTAAAGAGCAATAAAAAAGCGACGAAAACACAACAATAAAGTGACAAAAGAGCGACACAAAGGCGACATAAAGAGAGACAAAAAAAACGCTTCAAAAATGTGACAAACCTGCGGTCAAGAAGCTTTTAGGTTTGGGTAAAGTCGAACTGGAGACGATGCGTTCAGTTAAGGCGGGGGGTAACGGACTCAAATAATGAGTCTATACCTTTTCTGTTCAAATATTAAATAAATGTTTTCTGGGAAAGGCTTGCCACCCACTTTTGGGACCTGACCCACCAGTTGAGAACCATTGCTTGAACATATATCAAGCCACATGACTTTATTGGGTCAGTTTGCATAAACAGCTGTGATTTTTGTGATTTTTATTAACAACAAAAACAATGTGATCATTGGCGAGCAGTGAATGGGGTTTGCAGGGAGGAAACTTGATACGTGACACCAGTGTGTTTTCATTAGTCCATGATAAAAGACATGCAGTACAAATATTGGCCCTGTTTACCCGCGCTATACATTTCCCCCCACACTTGTGTACATTTGTCATGCTAAATGAATTCATATGCATCTGGTTTCCATAATCAGGCCGAGTGGAGTTTCGTCTCTGATGGGATTATCAAGTTAATCCCCGTCAGATGTACAGACTTTATAAGCAAGTATTTTCTTACAAGTTTCTTTCAACGTTTTTACTATTTGGCCAAAGCATTGTTGTAAGAATCAAGCGTTTTTAGGCGAGCTAATAAACTGTAACAATAAAGTGTATTGCAGTGGGGTTATGGAGTTTAGTCTAGCCAAACTCAAAAGGACTTGCAAGGTTGCAGCCGCGATAAAATTAGTGACAACATGAGTAGTGCACTGGTAGAGCAGAAACCAGTGGTGAAAGTAATGAAGTAAAAAGTACAAGTGCACTCAGAAAGTACAAATCTGAGGTACTTTTACTTGAGTGCCTTTGATGATGACTACTTTGTACTTTTACTTCATTACATTTCAGAGAAGGTACCTGTACTGTCTACTCCACTACATTTTTGATTTGGAGTTAAAGTAAAAGTGTATTTTGAACAGTGATTTAAACACATATTTTCACTTTTGGCCCAGACCTGGTTTAGCCCTGGTTTAGTTGTTGTTTAGTCCTAGTTCATTCCTAGTTTAGCCCTGCTTTAGTCCTGTCCTGGTTTAGTTCTGGTTTAGTCCTGGTTTGAAAACAATACTTTTACTTTTTACTTCTAAAGTACCGTTGCAAGTGAATATTTTTTTAACTTTTACTTAAAGGAACAGGCCACCATTTTTCCATACTGAGATATGTTCTTACCTGAGCTTAGACGAGTTGATACGTACCGGTCTGGTCTTTGTGCGTGTGCTCAGTCACGCAAAAAGACCAAAGATGTTGTTAGCATTTGGCCTCTCCCAGCATATTCCTATTGGTTGGACCAAGCTCTTCCACGGGCACAAAGACCAGACAGGTACGCATCAATTCGTCTAAGCTCAGGTAAAACATATCTCAGTATGGAAAAACGGTGCCTGTTCCTTTAAGTAGAATTTTAATCCTATAGTATTGCTTTTACCTTAGTAATATTGTTGCTTTTGTATCTGTACTTTAAATAAATAAATGTAGTATTTCTTCCACCACTGTTTTACTCCATGAGCTTGTTGTGGATGGTGACTAAATGACACTGGCAGTCGGAGCGGGCGACTTCTGCAGTCTGAAAATGCCAACATGGTAGCCTGCTCTGGGGTCAAATATCCCATCAGTTTCCATCAAGTATTTCCCAATGCCCATTCCATTGAGCCTCAGTGAGTTTTTTAGCAGGTGCGAGATCTTTAGGCCAAGTCTTGCATGCACAGTTAGCACAGTCATGTAGCGTCTCTTCTTCTGGACAACCTGCCTAAACTCACGTCTGTGCGTCTACTCAGCTATAGTTTCATAGTAGAAGAACTAGTACAAGAACATTTGCCTTCTTGTGCATGAGCCATAATGTTTTAATTGTATTTGCTGAATACTTTAACTTTAACCTCATGTTCTTTCACAATAACAGGCTACTTCTATGTTGTAGACTGTGCAGGGGGCGGTGGGGAAGTACCACCTAAATAGTCTAGAAAACAGCATAATTGCGGCATCATTAAAAGAGATTTGATTATAGGTACTTTATTTATCCCACCGATGCTCGTGACTGTGTGGTTGCCTCAGAAAACCCATGGGAAGTTTATCCCAAACTGCACTTATTGAATTAAAGAGACATTAGTTATTTCCTATGGCACCAACAGACGCTCCTTTCTTTTCCTCCTGTAACGTGTTTAAATTAAATTAGGTGGGAAGAATATGCAGACAGATTAGAGACCTATCTGACGACTCCTGGCCTCATGTGCACTCAGTCTAAGGCAATGGATGTAGCAGATGCAAACTATTCAGGGAAGGACAACACTGCGCTCTGGTGGTGAGAAAGAGTAATTGCATCTATGCTGAAGCTCAAAAAAGTGCTGGTGTTTCACAGCTAGAAGATCCGAGTTCGATGCCCACCCAGACGGGGCCTTTTGTGTGGAGTCTGCCAGTTCTCCCTGTGTCTGCGTAGGTGTACTCCGGTTTCTCCTACACTAAAAACATGTAGGGGGGTCAATGACGTATAAGGGGTCTAAAAACATATTTTAAAAAGTTTTTTCAAAACTGATGGCATGCATATTTTGAGTCAATAATTTTGTGTTTAAACAAGTTATGTATGTTAAATAACATTTAAAAGTATTTAAATGTATTTTTTCGATGTATTTGTGTATCAGGTGGCGCAACCAAGTTTTTTCTAAAATTTAAATAGTTCAAAAATGTGTACAAAGTCAAATCTTTGCCAAGTACATCTTAGACAGTCTTTCTCCTCTGAACATTTCATCTGTAATTTGTAACTGACTGATGCTGTAATCAGTAATAAAACAGGAGGACCATGGACTGAGTGCTCGGTGTCAGCCCAAAACAGTTATCGGTTCAGTATCTGATATTTTAAACCAATATCTGATTTTTTTTCTAGTATTGACTCTGATAACTTATACCAGTATTGGATCAGTGCATCCCTATAGTTTTTAGATGGTAATTTGACATTTTTTGCAGTTGCACCACTTGACTGTCTGGTTGCACCACCTGACATTAGCAACTAATTTCAAATTAAATTGTCTTTTATGTGGACTCTTACATTAGCTTTAGCATTTGTTAGCATGGGTAAACATTTACTTTTAAAACAAATTAAGACTTTTATAATAAAATAATATTTTCCAATATTTACATCGGTTGTACCACCTGACACCAAAAGTGTGACAGTTTACCTATGAGTTGGAAAAAAGCAATTTTTTCTGAATTCTTGAAAGAGAATTTCCAAACTTTTCACTCAGCCATAAAGACTAATTGTTCTTCTGGCTGATTTAATATCTTGTTTGCTGATACTATTCTTTATTTCAAAATACCAGCCCTGTTCTTACGGTTGTGCCACCCTGATATTTTAAGATTACAAATTGTCGGACAAAAGTTTTTTAGTGATCTCAAAAGCGTTAAAACTATTAATATTCACAAATGAAGCTTATTTGAAAGATATTTAACATACAATTATGCCATGATGTTTTATTTTATAATTGTTACCCTGAAAGTACAATTTTCAGAAGCTTTATTAGTCTAATCATTTGCTCGGACGGTTGCACCACCTGACATTTTAGGGGTTTGAGGTGGGAAAACATAAAAAAATATTTATTATTGAAATGTAATGAACATGTTTTTAAACTAAATAGGTTTTGTAGAATAAAGTGATACATTTAATGAAAAGGTCAAATTATTTTTAAAAGAAATATAACACTCGGACACAAAAATATGCACGTCATGTCAATCACCCAGGGGTTGTGAGAGTGAGTGGTTAGTGGTGGTCAGAGGGACCGATGAGGGGATTGGAAAACAATAGAGAAAAAAACTGGGGGGAAAAGTATGAAAAAGATGATTAAGAAACAGTGGGGAAATTCAGAAAAAAATGGGGGTAAAGTGTTTTAATTACAATTATCTTGATGAGCGACAAAGCTTTGTAACTTCAGATGTTTGCAGCACATTTTTGCATATTTCAGATGGTTTGCAACAATATCGCGTTATCATCGTCACTGAGAAAGCAGCCTCCATAAATATCGAGATAGGCCTATTCATTTTTGTCAATATCGCCCAGCCCTTAAGATAAGATAAGACAGCCTTTATTGATCTCACAATGGAGAAATGTACTTACAATGGAGAAATTTACTCCATTCATTCCATTTACTTATGTCTGTGTACAAATAAAGTTTTGGACGCCTCCTGGTCGCCTCCCTCGGGAGGTCCCGGGGAGACCCAGGACACGCTGTGTGGTCTGGTTCCGCCTCGGATCCCTCCAGAACAGCTGAAGGATGTGTCTGGGGAGAAGGAAATGTGGCCATCTCTGTTCAGACTGCTGCATCCGCAAACCAGCCCCAGATAAAACGGAAGCAAATGGATGGATGGACAATAAAGCTGATATGCACACATTTGATTGATCTGATGATTCTGTTTATGATTTCACCACATGAAGGCCTGACCCTCAAACTGGAGGAGTGGTTCCAGCAGATCCCAGGAAATACATCAGACATCTCGGTCCAGAAAAGTGCAGTTCTAGGAAAAGCAAAGATACTGCACAGAACCCTGAAGTTCCCAGGCCTCTGGTAGAGGACCCGAGCTTGGAGGAGAAAGAGAAACTGCCCGTGGTGGGTGAGGAAGAGTTTTTATTTATTTTATTTTTTTACATTGAGCAGGCCTACTTGAGTAACTTTTTGAAGAAATTGTAGAGTATTTTTTCATACAATGCTTTTGACTTCTACTTCAGTAAAATTATAATCTAAAGTATTTGTACTCTTACTTGACTGGCTCAATCGTGTACATGAAACATAAAACAGATTAAACATATAACTTAGATAAATAATAAACTATAAAACCATAAGACAATTCGGGCATGCATAAGAAGATTACATTTAAACTATAACAAAGACAATGTGACATAGAACAACAGCGTGAGTGTATTTTACAGATGTGCAGGTGTTTCGCAGCAGATGTTTGTGGACTTACGTTCATGAGTCTGATACAGTTATTATTTGAAAGCAACGTTACTCTACCCCAGTTTCTTACGTCACGTGCGTGTCCCTTCTCGTGACCCCAGGTGCTGCGGCACGTGGTTCTCCTCCTTCCCCTCGCGTGCTTCCGTCTTGCACGTCACCGTAGACTTGTCATCCGAGATATTTACCCCAATTCAATTTAGGCTTTGTATAGTCGCATGTTAGCGTTGCTCGTGTCAGTAACTTAACTAACGCTGGAGAAAAGCCTTGGGAAGTTTTAGCCCCTGTGCTAATTGCACGCTCTTTTGGACGAAGCTAATGCGCCGCGTTTCCAGCGTTTAGTGTGAAGAAGAAGAAGTAGTGCAGAAATGATCAGTGCAGTGCGATGCGTGTTCTCCAAGCTCCTCTCTCCACTTTGGAGGACGGTGGAGTCGGACGGGAGCGGCCCTTTCTCTGGTGCAGCAGGTATGACTTAGTTTAACCTCTTAACCCCCGCCTGAACCGAGCACATTTTTCTCCAGTTTGGCTTCACCCAAATCTGTATAAGCTTCTTTCAAAACAGCGACGAAAACGAGGAAGGAAAACACAACAAAATGTGCACAAAAGCGATCAAAACGTGACGAAAACACGTCAGAATAGCAATGGGGAAAAAATCACCAAAAGTCACAAAAGAGCGCCTAAAAGTGACAAAAAAGTAACTAAAGAGCAACAATAATTCTAAAAAAAGTGACGGAAAATCAATGAAAATGCAACAAAAATGTGACAAAAACAACCAAAACATTACGATCAGTTTTGTAGGCCTTAGCTTTCAAATTAGGCGTTACACTGTTGCTCTCTCCAGTCAAGAAGCGTTTAGATTTGTGCTGCCTTCATGTGATCTCGTAAATACCACTTGTCGAATGGAGAATTGCACACACCACCTCATCTCATATATTCCTCTGGGAAACTGGGAGATTTTGATTGAATACATTTTTTAGCTCAATCTTAGTCACTTTACCATAGGGTGACCAGATTTTCCAACCTAAAAACTGGGACACAATTCGCCGCAGGGTTCCAAATCTTGACTGTCTTTTTCCACGCTGAATGGTAAAACTGTTAATGTTTCACGACATGGCCGATTCGCATTGAGGAGATGCTAGATTTACATTTTTAATTGGTTTATACTTATGGTTTATACCAAACTTATTTATAAGTTTGTTACTTTGGGGACTATATTGGCCAAAAACCAGGACACTGGACAGAGACTAAGTAAAACTGGGACAAATCAATGGTTTTGGCGAAATCTGTTGGGACGTGGGACAAAGGACTCAAAACTGGGACTGTCCTGGGTAAACTGGGACATCTGGTCACCCTACTTTACCATGTCCATGTTGTATGATGGCAAGGGCTGTGTATAATTTTCAATAATCAATAGTATAGCCAAAATGTGCAGAATATTATAAATGTGTTGAATTTACTTGATCTGTCTCTTTCCTTTTGAGCATTACAACTCAATTTTACACACATTTATCAGCAAATCGTGTTTCCCAATGCTAAATTATTGTGCATAGTTTAAACAATATACTTGATGAAACATGTGTGTAATAATCTTTTTGCAGCTATGGAGGACATTCGTCACTTGAGAGGGAGCGTGGTGACCGAGTTCTGCCTCGACTACGGCATGATCGATGACGCCATTTACTTCACCAACGCCGAGGTTCTGGGAGGAACGCTGCTAAAGGAAGGAGACCTGGTCAACTGCATTGCCGTTCGAGACGGGGCACAAGGAGGCTGGAAAGCATTGAGGGCACGTATAATTAAGTCTGTGATGGGGTGGGCGATATTTCATAACTGGGAATCATGAAATAACAATATTGAGAGCGTATTTTATAGGTTAAGGCCAACGGCCTTAATGTAGTGCATGTAAGCGTTAATATGCAGAGATTAATGAGAAACATATTTGATTTGTTGTGTTATTTGCGAGGACAAGCCAGTTTGGTCTCTGTGAACTATTCTTCGTCTATTCACTGTAAATATTGGCTCTAGGCTGCGCTGTTCATGCAAGACAGCCCAGGAATTTACTGGAACTGGAGGCTTTTTGCCAAGAAGAATGGGCCGCTTTACCATTCGATTATAAACAGAACCTTCTACCACAAAAGACTCCAAGTTGTCATTGATGCTAAAGGGGGCAATACCAATGGCGCTGGTTGCACTGCTTTATGACCGCAACGCTAGGGGCATTGCCCGCCATTGCTGCAGTACCTCCATATATGGGAAAACAATCTAGTTTTCAATTAGATAGCATTGCACTTTACACACGTTTTAAGCAACTGAAAGCCTGGTTTCTCTTTTTTGAAACTTTCTACAGCTAGATATTGCTCCTCTGATAACGCTGGGTTAGTTACAATTAAAGAAACCAGGTTTTCGTAAGGTACATTTTAGAAATCTCGTATACTAATGTGGGCCGGAGCTTGATTGACAGGCTGTTAGCATTAGAGCTAATGGCGCGGGCACGACCGAACCAATGGGTGCTGGCTGCTCTGCTTTGCGACGACGACCCTGGAGGCCGCCATTGCTCCGCCATTGCTGTAGTACCGCCATATAGCCGCTAGGCCCCCATTGGAATGCATTGCACTTTAGACACGTTAAAAACAACTTTAATGTCCAGTGCTTAATTTTTTGGAACTGTCTATAGCTAGATATTCCTCCTGTGATTACGCTGGGTTAGACACAATCAGAGGCACCGGGGTGGTTATGGTAGGATACATTTGAGAAATCTCCTACTTAACGGGGGTCGGACTGTTAGCATTGGAGCTGCGCGAGCTACACGTCACGCAAGGGCCGAGTCTACAGTGAAGATCCCGCTCTTATGCCCTTATTAGGAACATGCTTCGTCAGAGCTGGGGAGGAGGAGCCTGTGAATCCGCCATGATTTCCCCCTCGAACATGGTCATTATGGTAAACGGGGAGGAGTGAGTATTGACGGTCTATTAATAATATGTCTATGGACCGAACTACACACCCTGCGAGGGCCGCGTCTACAGTGAAGATCCCGCCCTTATGTCCTTTTTAGGAACATGCTCCGTGAGAGCTGGGTAGGAGGAGTCTGTAAATCCTCCATGATTTCCCTTTCGAACGTGGTCATTATGGTAAACGGGGAGGAGTGAGGAGACCGTATTAGGTACTGGGGTGTTTAAACTTTTCAACAGGGTTATTTGGTTATTTTATTTTGTTACAGTGATTTGAAATGAGTTGTGTTTTCATTCATATTCTTTGAGAAATGGCCAAAAAAAATCCACCAGGTTTTGTAAACTTATTGGCACAAATGTAGATATTAAAAGAAATGTTCCCCGGGAAAGGCTTGTGACCCACTGAAAACGGTTCCGCGACCCACTTTTGAGTCCTGACCCACCAGTTTAGAACCACTGATTTAGACACCAAAATGGCCTTAAAAAGCATTGCATTTGACTTGCTGCCACCTGTAGAAACCCTGTGTAAACACTGTTAACTTCAAATGTTAAAGTAGGTTCAACATTCGCTCAAATGGCTATATGTTATTGCCTAGAACGAGCTATGTGGCACCTTTCTTGATAACAATGATATTTAACTTAAAAATGTGCGAAAACTGCAAGATGCCTCTGAACCACTGAACCTATGGGCGGAGACGGGGGTAACGTAATGCTCTTGTTCAGGTGGAGAAGAGCTCAGACGCCTGGGAGGACGGAGGGAAGAGCTCTATGGAGGCTGACAGTCTGCAGCTCAGGCCGCTCATTGGCACCGTCACGTCGTACGATGGACAGGGAGGACACATAAACCAGAACACCCACTTCTCACGCGCCAGCCTCTGGGAAGGTAAGCTCCGCTCATTATATTGTGTAGTTACTTTATGCTCCTAAACTTCACAGACGCTCTAAAAGCCCAAAAAGCAATTTAGATGGTGGTCAAGTAATGGCACTTTGGTAAAAAAAATCTGCCGTTTATGTGAGAATTGAGAGTAGTTTTTGTGATTTGATGATAAAAAAACGAATCTTGATCTCTCCCAATTTGGACAGATCGTCTTATTGTGATAGTGTTTTTTCTCTGTTTAATGTAGTCCTATGTTTGAACACAGACACTCTTCCACACACACTCTTTGTCGGTCTCGTCATGCTCTGACTGAGTGGCACCCGACACTTTAACCAAGTACAGAGTAAACTTTCAGGAGTGGAAAATTGCTTGTCGCAAAATTGTCACACGAAAATAACTGTTTTATGAATAAAAGGCGGCCAGAAAGCAGCTTTTTCTAATGTGGAACAAAGCAGAAATGTCTTTCATAATCGTTTTGTGTATGGACATACATGTGTGATTTCAATACCATATCACAGTGTTTCCCAACCAGGGTACGGGGACCCTTGGGGGGATACTTGGAGATGCTTCAGATCTAAAAGAAGGTGAAACTGAACAGTATTTCAATATTCTTTGAAGAGGAAACTTATTTTTCATGATAATTTGCAGCAAATTTTCACAACTAATAGTAAATCTGAGTTTAGTGGATAATTTTCTAAATGACTGGCTGCACCTTAAAGATTAGGGGTACTGAAAGACTCGAGGGGTGCGCGAGACAAAAAAAGGTTGGGAACCACATACCAAAGTTGGTATGTGGTTTTAAAAACCTTACAGTTGGGCAATGTGTCGTAAACTTTGTGTTCAATGAAAGGGAATGAAAAAACAAAGTTGCAGTGCATTATGGGTAATATGCAGCTCTCCAAGGGAGTGGAGGATCGTCTGGTGCATCCTTGGAAAATGAGCCAAACGGAGTCGAGCTGTGGAGGGCATGAGGCGTCTGGGTGAATTGGAACACCACTTGGTGGCGCTGATGACGTGGATTCCTCTGAAGTGGTTCAGATGCCGAGGATCCTGGCAATTGATAAACAAACATCGACTCTCGTGTCATTGATTCATCCTTTGGTGTTTTGCAGGTTATGAACCGATGAAGGGAGACTGGGTCCAAGCCAAATACACGATCAATCCCACTTCCTGGACAACAGAGGCTCATTCTGTGGCGCCTCTGCGCTACAGCCGCTTAGACAAGGTACTGTAGCACTGACTGCAAAGTACGTGTATTTGTTTGCTTTTGAGCATCAGCTAAGAATGGAATAAAAGTTGATCAGTTGTTGCTACTTATGTCATTGACCTGAATCTTTTCAATGTATTGTACGTAATAGTTTGACAGATTTATTTTGAATGTAGGTGCAGGTCACCAGCGTGTATGGGAACAGTGGTGTGGTAGAAGACACTGCTTTTTTTGTCTGGATTCTCTCCTCTTACCCGCGAACTACCAGCCGACTCTGGGGACACTGTGAACCTGGTGATGGTGGAAAGCAGCCAGTCTTTCTACAACTGGAGGGCCCTGTGCATTGCCCCTTGTGGACAAAGGTACTGTATACTATCAGCACTATGGAGAAGCAGTGGCAATAGAGATGGTTTGCTGCTTTCTCCGCAGGTTTTGTTTACCTTAAAATAAAATCTAAGGTCTGTTGGTCGTAAAGTGAAAACCTAGTGAGCAAATATATCTATTTCTTTTTTTAGTCAAATGTATTGCGATTATCTGCCAAAAGCCTAGAAACAAGTTATTAAAAGGACAAGCAATCTAATGGTGGCTAATGCAAAGTAATGCTGGTTTCAGAGGATTGTCTTCTCTCCTCTGACAAACGGCAGCTGACCGGCTCCTAATGTTGCTTTTAGTCCTTCCTTTGCTTGCTTTGGTCCAAGGGATACATGAGTCTAAATGTGATGCTGTGGGAAAGTTGTAAATCAAGTAGAGCTTAGCAGGTACTTGTGGAAAAGGTCTAAAAGTAGGGCTACATTGTACGACGTATTAGAAAAAAGTATGTAATAACTGTGTTTTTTTATTGCTGTACAGTGGGAATGTTGTTGCATCCTACTCAGAAGCCGACCTCCTAGCCCTCATGGAAAACAAAGGAGGTCTAGATGTGTCCAACTATGGGAATTTTGGTGATATGATGATGGGGAAAGAAGACAGTTGGTGATCTGGATACAGTAAGTATGTCAGTAAATCCAGACAATAATTTAGGTCAACAGTTCTCAAACGACCCTCTAAGGAAAAAAACGTATTATAATGTCCAAATTTAATGGATTAAAATGAGCATTATTTATTACTAGCTTTGAGAGGCATATGGATCATGGCGGTTATCAAGGGCTAAAGCAGGACTAAAGTGGGATTATAAAAAACAAGGAAGATGCATTACAGCGTCACTGATGCGATTTTATGACTTGGGAGAAATCTGTTGTTGAAGATAAGGCAAATCACAGCACCCCATTCTTAGTTTAGCCGCAGAACAAGGAATGTGTGTTCAGAGATTATGCACGCTTTAATATGACACTTAAAATCTATTGTAATCTAGACTAATTTTCTATACTTTCTATGCTATACTGCGAAGCTGGTTGAACTTAACATGGATAAGTTCCTGTAACCTGGGCTGACATACCCCGACATGGATATTCTGGATAAGTGGTACCACAAAGAGCGTTATCAGTCGGTTAAGCTTACCCTGGGTTTCTCTGAGGATTGTGAGGCATTCATGTGAAACAGGAGGAGTCACAGCTAAGTGGCTATTCGTGAAAGAGACGGACACAGTTAATCTGAATATCAAAATCCATCACCAAACTCATGACAAATACTGTATATTATACAGCGCCATGAATGACACGAGTCTGAGTAAAAGTTACGACACGATGCCGCTACTTTATGAAATCCATGCTTTCAAATAAAGGACTTCTGTCGCCGCTGCTCAAGAGGCTTCCTCTTCTTCCCTCTCTGCTCCTCACTCCCTCCGCAAACCGCAGAGTTTGGGCGACAAAGCGGAGGATTCTCTCCTCTGATTGGTCAAAGAGTTCTTCTTATCTAAGCTGGAACTAAACCTGGTCCAGAGCAGGTTTTGCGCTCAGGACATGTTACCATGGAGATCTACCCTGATAGAAAGTTATTCAGCTTTGTAGTGCCGCAAAACCAGGGTTAACCCTGAACTAACCCTGCTAACACTCTAATCCAGCTTCGTAGTATACCCCTCAGAGGGCTGTTTCATAAACCTGATTCAGAAAGTGAGGCTTTTATTATTATTGCACAATATCAGTTTAAATAGGTACTCGCCTATGTGTGATAAAAGTGCAGAGTTTATCAATTTAAAGTGGTCTGGACGAGGCTAAGCTCACAGCTTTTGTTTCCATAGTAACTGAGCTTGATGAAGTGAGCCTGGTTTATGAATCCGAAATGACAAAAAAATTAGACAGGAAAAAATACTAGCTTACAGAATGAAACAGCCCTAAGGACAAAGACCTAGAATTTTATTTATTTATTTATTGGTTTATTTGGTCGGGACAGTGCATGTTAATGAACATACATGGGTCTCATGCATGTAAACAAGCCACACCGGATTGTAGCCTTGGGCTAATTGCATCCGTCGTCCCCCATGCGCACTCTCAAACACACTCTCATTCATCCTGGCCTATTGTACATGTTTTAGTGGTGGGGAAACCGGAGTACCCGGAGGAAACCTACGCAGACACGGGAGAACATGCAAACTCCACACAGAAAGGCCCCGTCCAGGTGGAATCGAACCCGGACCTTCTAGCTGTGAAGCACGAGCGCTAACCGCTGTACTACCGTGCCGCCCAAGTAAATGACTAGTAAATGACTAAATCAGATGAAATAAATTCTGAGTCCTTTTGAGTTCCAAAAGAATATATATGCTGTCATTAATGAAGGAGCTGTAACACATCTCTAAACCAAATTGATGATGCTGCTCTAATTTTTCTGCACATTGCCACTGAAACAGAAATAAAGGTTTGGAGACGCAGACGCTGAGGTCCTGCGAGTTCGCCGGCTGGGACTCGGAGAAACAGTTCTCTCTGGTTAAAGTCGGTGAGATCAAAATAGCGCAAACAAAACCGTCGTCTCCAGAACCAGCCGCTGCTCCAGGGACGCTTCAAGATGATAAAAGTGTGACGAAAGAAGAGAAAGAAAATGTCAAGGAAGATGGGGTCGGCGTGAGACGAGCAGAGGGAGAAATTGAGATCCCACCAGGAGACAGGATCCCCGTCACTGTGGCCTGCAACACCAAGTAAGCCTCATGTCTGGGTCAAAGAACAGAGCAAACACTACAGCATAAAACTCTTAGTAGCTTCAGTGGTGCACGGCTCCAGTCACGTACCTCCTATAAAACGCACTTGAAAACACTTAAATATCTATTTCATTCACTATTACAATAAACTCAAGCACGTTTTCCATATTTAAAAATGTACTGATAGTGATTCTATAGTTGATTCAGTCACAATTACTAAAACATTAAAGGGGGGTATTATGTAAAATCGACTTTTTCAAGCTTTATATCATGTTGTTATGTCATTCCCTCATTAAACACATGCCTGGAGTGTCGCCTTGGCTCATTCACATATTTTTGAGTAATCAGTAAAAACTTAGACGGCAGCCATTTTAGGTGTAGCTATGCCTCAGTCCTCCTAGGAACGCCCCCACCTCCTGGAGACGCCTCTGGACCTTTCGTCACCAGCCAAGCCACCAACCACTGCTCCTCAGCTCAGCAGAGGCCCCCTCCCCGCACAGTAGTGTTGTTTAGATGCCACAGCAGTGTGCTGAAGGGGGCGTGTCGGAAAGCTTCTTAAAGAGACAGAGGCCTATTTCAAGACGTTCAGTACAGCCATTTTGAGAGAGCAATTTTATTCAAGGCAGTTATTTAATTTACTGCATATACAGACCAACAGAAGGTTACGTCATCATTGTAGTATGCTATAGACTGGTGCTATGTGATTGAAAAAAGCATAATACCCCCTCTTAATTTACATGATATGAAAGTTGTTTGTGTGTACATTTTTAGTTGTTTTGGCTTCTTTAGTTGCCAGATCCTGTGGCATAAACCTATAAACCAGTGGTTCCTCTCTTGGTGTATACTAGAAAAAAACCAAAACAAATGTATAACCCTGCCTTTAAAAAAAAAGTGGTGTCCGGGGCAGCTTGGGGGACCTCAGATGCACTACGGGCGGCCCCCAAAGCTCGTCTACGAAACAAGTACATAAAAAAAAACATATATTGAAAAGAAAAATACATTGATTTCAATAAATGCACCAGTTTAAACCAGTATTTGGCTTTATTAGATGTTGCTTTTTATGTAGTTTTGCTATAAAAATAAAAACAAATTCCTTTGAATTGAGTCAATTATTGTGATCCCACACTTTGGGAATGGCTGCTTTAAACACCACACCGCTGATATACAAGGTATAAATTGGGCACATCTAAACAAAGGGGCTGAAAGATAAAAAATTATGTAAATATCTGATTAGTTTTGCAGTTTTATTTTAATAGTGAGATTCATTTCACAGTGCACATTTGTTCAGGAGCAATAACATTTGACAGAGAAGACTGAGACAAAGTTCTAAATACAGAGCTAACAGTTGAGTTGGAATAAGTTAGATCCTTTTACTACTTCCTGTTAATTCATGATTTGTGACTTTAAAACTGTGTAGGATCCTGGGGTGTTGCGCGGAGCTGTTGCTGCTGCACTTCTCCTCCTTCTCCATCGGGAGGCGCCTGGATGTCGCGGTGGGGAGCGAGGATGAGGCTCTGCTGAAGCCCTACGCCCCTACAGCCCCCTGGACAGACCTGACCCAGTGCACATCTACAACCACATCATCACCGTGTCGGCACCCAAAGACGCACCCAAGTAATACATACTTGGATCTTAACTGGGAACCTTTTTTTTTTTGCCGTACATCCACTGTAGTAGGTTTTTACACCGAGACACCATGGAAGAATATTTAACAGTGACGAAAAGAAAGGCGGAGAGAACTGGAGATAATGAGACGAACGAAAGTTTCCCAAAAGCTAAGATGTGGAAAATGACAAAGCATAAGTAGCGCTTGGCTTCACTGTGACTATGGTGGGAGACGAGGAAAGACCGCTGTGTTTACTGTGACTAAAAACATTGGCAGACGACAATCATCCTGCTTTGTGTAAGTGTAAGCGCACCGGTGTCAGTGCCAGCTACAGCCCGCGCTCCTCAAAGTAGAGGGGATCCCCGGTAATTTAGGGGAAATTATGCACATTAACTGTCCGCATTTAACTGTTGCGAGATCCCACAGGGCTGCGCTCCTGCTCGCGTGCTTTTGTTTTCTTCTTCCTAAGGGGGCATAACAGAAAAAAATTGAGAAGCACTGGTGTAAAGTAAGAGACTTTCTAATTTTTTTTTTCCATATTTGTAGACTTAGTAAGCGGCGGCTGCCCAATTTCCTCCCGAGTTTTCCGGTGCCGCAGGCTCTGAGAGACTGTGTGGAGGCTCAGAGTGATGTCCTGGTGGTACAGCACTGTCTTGGAGAGGTGAGAGAACTTATGTACAAAATATGAGAACATATGACTTGTATTATATGTTTTAATCACTGTCACTAGACGAAGATTAAACATTTTTTAATTATGTATTTTCCACCCCCTACATGCTCCAGCCCTGTCCTAATGTGTAGAATGAGCCCAGACATATTCACCACAACTGCCGCTAAAAGTCTGCACTGTCACCATTGAATTATATAGATGGAAGAGGCATGCTGTCCCAGCTCCTATCTCTTTACATAGTGGTGCTCAGTGGCGCATGAAACCAGTTTCGTCCGCCATAACGGCCCATAGTACCCGTATGACGCGTCACCTGTATCTATGCTCCGTACGGCCCAAGTGGGTAAAAGCAGCGGGAGCGCGCACAGCTGCCGACGAAGCCTCAGAGCGGAGCGGACGCCATTACGCTGTAAATTAAATCTCTTGATATAATCGTACTTTAAATACAAAATGAATTTTTAAGGCCATTTGAGGCGATTAAGTTACTATGTTAAGATGATCTGTGGGGTCAGTTTGTCAGTGCAGGGCTTAATAAGCTAGATAGCCCCGCTCTTTTACAACAACCGTAACTTACAGCGGCCCTTCGAACGTACGTCGCCGCGCTAATGTACTCTCGCTCGGCCACTTTTCTGAGAAGTTTCATAAGTGCTGGTCGTCTTCATATTGCAATAGAAATGAAAAAATCGACTTTTTACTTCACTGTATTTGCTAGTATAACCTCACCACTAGAATTGTTTGGCTGAAATACAAAGGAGCACTACAAAAGTGTTCTATATTGCATTATCATTAGTATAATTTGAAGTAAATGCTGTACCAGTACAGCATTTATCTGTACTGGATCCAGGGCAGATGCAGAAATCATGTTTTGTTGTTTCAATATAGGTTTTATTGGTACTGTACCTACGTTATCTGAAAAGAAAAGTATAAACATCACCACTGAAGTAACTTAAATGATTTACCTTTTTTTTTATTATCGAACCAAAAAGCTATTTTCAAAGCCGTGCAGCCTAATCAGAAAAACGATCACGTCTTCATTAGTTTAAATTGTTGTTGTTCATGTTAGCTAATAGGCCTACTTTTCAACATTTAAACACGCTTGCCATGTGTAGGTTCGCAATACATTTTAGTACTGAGTAAAGAAAAAACTTACTTTAGGTGCCCGTTAGCGTTTATCCTAGTCCAGTCCCGTTCATTACCGTATTGTTGTCTGTTTGGCTCTCAGACCGCTTAACGGGGAAGACCTCTGCTCGTTCATGAGTCTTCACGCACACGCTCGCGCACGTCCACAGCACTGGTGACGTCACGTCATTGGAATACTTTTTAAAAATTGTTTTTGATGCTTTACAATTTTTTACGAAGAAAAAAAGTCCATGTCCTAAAAATAGTAATTTTAAAGAAATATATTTGCCTTAGTCTGAAACTCCAGATGCCCCGTGGACCATTTTACAGGCTGCTCCTTTTACATTGTTGTCTATGGCGAAAAAGGCTGTTGAGCCGTAGGGTGCAATATCACGGCCTGCCACTATCACAACTCATTTCAGAGCAAAGGGGGCGGACCCCCCCACTGACTGTCACTCACAAAGTCATGCACGAGCTTAATATAGAGACTGCAGTTGCGCGTAAGACCTGAGGTGGCAGTCGCGAGTAAAAAAAATGACTACTTCCATATAACTTGTGAACTGGGGCAATCGAGGGTTTAGAGAAGACCAGGGACTAAATCAGAACAAACCATTTAGATCCTGAACTCGTTCTAAACCAGCACCAAACATGATATTGATAATAAGTTGCCTCCAATCTTTTAATGCTGCATTCAGACCGAACGCGATGGAGGTGAAAAAATTGCATCAAACGCCAGGCGTTTATCGCTTGAATATTTGGGTGTCACTCGCTTCTATCGCGGCGATTACTCGCTCCTGTCACCAGAGTAAATTCGCCTCCATAGCTTCAGGGATATTGTTTTTTTGTTTATGTTTATTTGGTAGGGACAGTGCAAGTTAATGAACAAGCCACACCGGATTGTAGCCTTGGGCTAATTTCCATCCGTCGTCCCTCATGCGCACTCTCTAACACACTCTCATTCATCCTGGCCTATTGTACATGTTTTTAGTGTCACTGAACTGCGCCTGCGCAGTTCAGTGACCAACTTTTTCCTCCACACTCAGGACCAGGTTCTGAACAGGCTGCTCTCGCTTATTTTGTTCAGATTATTGTTTGCTCGTTGATCTAGCACTAGAAAAGTTGTGTAGCTGATATTAGACTTTGACTGATCCGACTCCTACCATTGGCGCTTGTGTCTTCCCGCTGCCTTCAGCGGACACTCAGCCACACACTCCCCGCTCTACAGCCTCCAGCTCCGGTGCAGGCGTCCTGGCTTCTCCGGACATGTAGCGCCACTTTCCCGGACTCTCAAGCCGGTCGTACCGGCTACATGCCGAGCACACGCGGCGGACATTTGGCGCTCGTATCTCCCCGTTCCCCTCCTGCCTTTAGCGGACACTCAGTCACACACTGCCCCGCTCTGAGCCTCGAAGGCAGCCCGGGATGGCTAACCGCTGCCCCCGGTGTCTGTGAGTTCTCCCTGGGGAGATTACAGTAAAAAGCAGCCCTCAGTCCCATCTCATAAGCACTGACAGCCTCTGATTAGCTCTGCCCTATACAGCTTTATCGTGTCTGTAGTTTCACCGTGAAAACATCCAGCCATGTCACTAAATAAGGCAATGGTATTATAATCCCAGTCTTTGAGTTTTATCTGGTTTACAGACATTAATAAATGCAGTGGTGTCCCAGTCACCAATCGCACTTTCCTCTATCAGAATTTGTGTCTTTATTAAGTAGGAGAGGTCGGGGATGTGAGTGCTGTGGTGTGGTTCACACAGAGCGGATCCCGTAGATCAAATCCCCGTCTCGGGTCTTCTCTCCTCATCCTCCCTCTCCTTGACTCCTCCATCGCGTTCAGTCTGAATGCAGCATTACCCTTATACTGTATGTCAGACTCGAGGGAGATGATTTTTGTTGGCCCTTGAACAGCTCGCTGATAAATTGTATTAAATACGTGTGAACTATATTTCCCAGAAGCTGTGATGCAGCAATAGCTTTAATGACACAGCCCCTCCCCCCCCAGCGCTGTAAAAAAAAAAATGTCGACAGAGAAGACGCAGCTTTTTAAACTTTTTTCCCAACAAAGAAATGTACAAAGGGCCAAAGGATGAAGAGAGCGGAAGCTTCTGAGACCGGAGGGAGACTGGCTGATTGCTACAAGTTCGTGCAGAAAATGTTATGTTAAGAACAGACAAGGCAATGTTCAATATGTTACTGCTTGGACGCACTGATGAGTCTGAAAATATTAAAATGCCATGAACCTAATTCAGCCGCAGTGAGCTACTGTTACAGAAACATGAAGTGGGACTGATGGAAAAACCCAGTCTGATGCAGGTCACTGTGTCATTAATTAGTTTTACATTAATTATTAGCTAACATTAGCTCGGTACTAAAACAAATTGTCTGAGCTTGTGGCTTATGAATTGTAACAGCCTCATGAACTCAAACAACAACACTACGTTAAAGAGGGGGTATTATGCTTTTTTCAATCACATAGCACCAGTCTATAGCATACTACAATGATGACGTAACCTTCTGTTGGTCTGTATATGCAGTAAATTAAAATAACTGCCTTGAATAAAATTGCTCTCTCAAAATGGCTGTACTGAACGTCTTGAAATAGGCCTCTGTCTCTTTAAGAAGCTTTCCGACACGCCCCCTTCAGCACACTGCTGTGGCATCTAAACAACACTACTGTGCGGGGAGGGGCTCTGCTGAGCTGAGGAGCAGTGGTTGGTGACGAAAGGTCCAGAGGCGTCTCCAGGAGGTGGGGCGTTCCTAGGAGGACTGAGGCATAGCTACACCTAAAATGGCTGCCGTCTAACTTTTACTAATTACTCAAAAATATGTGAATGAGCCAAGGCAACACTCCAGGCATGTGTTTAATGAGGGAATGACATAATAACATGATATAAAGCTTGAAAAAGTCGATTTTACATACGTTTTTGGCCCTCGCTTGTGACACCCCTATTTTAACCTCTTCTCTTAGCGCTCATGAAATGGCTTTAAATTGGATGATCAGAGCTTGAACTACAAAAGGCTTCACCTGTTTGGCCATTTCTACAGTTTGAAATCGAGTCATATCGCGTTTAACTTGCTGCGTGTCTCCCTTTTCTTTGCATCCGCAGGTGCTGTCAGCGGAGAACATGCATGCACGTTTCTCCACTCTGCTGTGGCTGGAGGAGCTTCACGCTGAGCAAGAGATAAAGGAGTTCTCCATCCATGGAGCGCTGCTCAAGAAGGGCTCCACCTACCTGCACGTGGAGGTGCTCGGGCTGACGGAAGGACGGCCCAATCTTAATTTAGGTGAAGGGATTAAAGAAGCATTCAACTTGACTTGCTCCCACCTGTATGATACTGTTTGTTTCCTGCAGGTGATAAATTGTGCTGAAGAAACCTCTGAGTGACGGCATGATGGTGGAGGTCATTAGTTACATCGCTGAAGTACGATGTGTGATCATTGTTTTTAATTAACATTCAAATCAAGCTTGAATGGAGGGTGACAAAGAAGAAAACCTCTCCCTCTTCTTCTTCCTCCTCTTTTTCTTCCTCTTCTACCTCTTCCGCTTCCTCTTTTTCTTCTTCTCCTCTCCTCCTTCCTCTCTTCTTCCTCTTCTGCTTCCTCTTCTTCCTCCTCTTCTTTCTCTTTTTCTTCTTCCTCCTCTCCTTCTTCCTCTTCACATTCTTCTCCTTCCTCTTAATCTCTCCTTCCTCTCCTTTTTCCTCTTTCTTCCTCTTCTTCACATTCTTCTTCCTTTCCATCTTCATCTTTTTCACATTGTTCTTCCTCTCCTTCCTCTCCATCTTCATCTTCACATTCTTCTTCCCCTCCTTCTTCATATCCATCTTCATCTTCACATTCTTCTTCATCCTCTTCACATCCTTCTTCCTATCCATCTTCATCTTCACATTCTTCTCCATTTTCATCATCTTCTTCCTCTCCATCTTCATCTTCACATTCTTCATCTTCTTCACCACACTCTTCTCCTTTCTCCTCTTTTCCTCTCCTTTCTCCTCTTCTTCCTCTTCTCCACATTCTTCTTCCTCTTCTCCACATTCTTCTTGCTCTTCTTTCTCTTTGCTGCTTCTTCCTCCTCTTATGATTATTAATATGTAGTATATTGTGAGTTCAGTATCCTTTCTTTTAATATTTGACTTACCAATGTCAACACAATACATTCTGTTGAATTTAAAGAGGGAGTATTATGCTTTTTTCACCTAGCACCAGTCTATAGCATACTACAATGATGACGTAACCTTCTGTTGGTCTGTATATGCAGTAAATTAAAATAACTGCCTTGAATAAAATTGCTCTCTCAAAATGGCTGTACTGAACATCTTGAAATAGGCCTCTGTCTCTTTAAGAAGCTTTGCGACATGCCCCCTTCAGCACACTGCTGTGGCATCTAAACAACACTACTGTGCGGGGAGGGGGCTCTGCTGAGCTGAGGAGCAGTGGTTGGTGGCTTGGCTGGTGACAAAAGGTCCAGAGGCGTCTCCAGGAGGTGGGGGCGTTCCTAGGAGGACTGAGGCATAGCTACACCTAAAATGGCTGCCGTCTAAGTTTTTACTGATTACTCAAAATATGCGAATGAGCCAAGGCAACACTCCAGGCATGTGTTTAATGAGGGAATGACATAACATGATATAAGCTTAAAAAAGTCGATTGTACATAATACCCCCTCTTTAACCAAAAAACTAAGCATTTTTCATTGAGCAAATCATGGCTAAAACTGAACTTGTGTGTGTTTTTTAGAAATACAGATAAATTGGCGATATATTGTGCAGCTGTGGATGAGGATTTGCCCATAAATCATGATCTTGTCACTTTCCAGATCAATGGAGAAGACGTGAGTTTGAGGGTGAACTTTGATTTTCAACGCAGTTACCTCGGAGAGCCTTTGGATATCGAGTTTTCTTACAACAGGTGAATTCAAAAACACCAAAACTTGTGCAATATTTACCCATTTTATGTTGATTCTTTTAAATGAGTCTTTTCCAAACCCTCTGCTTTCAGATTAACCATAAGACGCTGTCACCACGCGCTGGATCAGGTCAAACCATTTGCAGGAAGTAGGTTTATGTTATAAATCTCACATTTGTCAGTAAGTTTATTCCATTTAAATTTTTTTAATTCAATTTCTCAGTCCTCTTTCCAACCAAAGTGACGGTCCAAGCTCCGCAGTGGACAGGAGAGTGGATCGATGACGCGGGGAAAGAGGAGGAGAATGTGGGGGTTAAGCGATAAATGATCTTCTGAGTTGTTGCAGTTAGTGTTATGTTGTATTTTGTACATTACAGGTGCAAGTCATGGAGAATGGAAGCGTGTCAAGCATCTCAATTGACATGAAGACAAAGGGAACACAGACAAAAGGTATTTGAATTTGTGTGGTCAAATTGTTTGTGCTGTGCAGCCTGCTCCAACCAAGAGGAATGCTGAAATCGGGAGGGAACGTGCATCACATAAGAAACCAAACCAACGTCAGTGCATGTGCTTTAGACAAGAGAAAAATCAGGACTTGAACTGCAAAATGATCTTCCAATACCACTCACACTAACCTCAGTTATTGAAATACTGCAATACCATCACAATGAGAATCTGTTTTATTTCCTCACAGACGCCTCCCTGCCCTCAAAACGTGTGCCCTGCGAAGGACGTTTCTTTAACCCGGTCCTGAACTCCCCTCAGAGAGAAGCGGTGAAGAGGATCCTCTCTGGAGAGTGCAGACCCACTCCGTACGTCCTGTTTGGACCTCCAGGCACCGGCAAAACCATCACTCTCATAGAGGCTATACTGCAGGTGACTACATGACAGGATAGCATTGATTTAGTGTATTTTCTTAATTACACAACTATTGCCTTTTGTAAATTATACAGGGGGCACTATACGTGATTTATATGAAATGTATGGTATTGTAGCAGTTTAAAAATATATATAGCACTTTGAAAATATGTTATTGCATGCGCATACTTTGTGTTAGAATTTTCTAATCCAAACTATAAGCTTGGTTGTCGTTGCCAACATGAACTACTAGTTACTCACCATGATCTTACTCGTCTCAGATATTTAC
Organism: Neogobius melanostomus; assembly: GCA_007210695.1. NCBI lineage: Eukaryota > Metazoa > Chordata > Actinopteri > Gobiiformes > Gobiidae > Neogobius > Neogobius melanostomus. The sequence goes on from VHKM01000104.1 coordinate 2,559,323, forward strand.
TTTTTTGGAGTAAAAATTCAGTTTTTGCTGAAAGATGTTGCAGCCAAAGATATAATATACAAGAGCTAGACAGTCAGCAATTCAGCCCCATTCATAGTAATGAGCCCATGTGGCCTGTGAAATGAACAATGCGCACATTGCTCCTCCCACAGGGCATGTTCCTTAAAAGGGCAAAAAGGCGGAAAGCGGGTGGACCTCCACAGTGCTCTAGAGCAGGGGTTCCCAAACTTTTTGGCTGGACCCAAAAAGACGCGTAAACAACTCGGGACCCCCCTTGTATAAAGTTATTGCCTCTTACGCTACTTTAGGGAAGAAAGACATTTTAAAATCAAGTAACATGTATTTAAACAGTTTATTTTGATTATATAAATGGATTTCACGAATGATGTGCTGTTTACACTCAAAAATATATCAAAAACAGTTGCCTTTTTTTTTGTTTCATCCTACAATCATCTGGGAGCCCCACCCAAGGCCTCGCGACCCCCGAGGGGTCCCGACCCTACTTTGGGAACCAGTCCTCTAAAGCCTGTCAATCAAAGACTTAAACATTTTAATTCTGCTGCACAAATAAACAGCATGGTTAAAAATATGACCATTATTTAGACAAAAGAAACTCTTTGGAGCCCGGCTTTCAACCAGTGTTTGGGAGGTGCAAAGTCTTCATTGGAATCCAGTGTTTACAAAGTGTCTGTTGGAGTCGCTCCTGGCCACCAGGGGGTGGTAATGGAGCAATGCCAGTTCCCCGCCAGGAGGACCAAGAGAAGTGCTTTCCTCGCCCATTGGCTGCAGCACACCACGGTCTAAAACATAATCAAATGAATGATGTTGTTCCTCTGTGTCTGGCCCTTAGCATGAGGGTAGGGGTGGCTGTTTACTTTTCTCATTCAAAAGTTCAGTACGGGCCAATGGCCGCTGGCTGCTCTGCTTTATGACCACGGCACGCAAGGGCTGAGTCTACAGTGAAGATCCTGCCCTTATGCCCTTTAGGAACATGCTTCGTCAGAGCTGGGGAGGAATAGTCTGTAAATCCGCCATGATTTCCCCTTCGAATGTGGTCATTATGGCAAACGGGGAGTGAGGAGGAGTTGGCTCACTGATTGAAAAGAATAATATAATATTGCTCTTTAGGAATGCAAGTTTAATTGTACAGATGGAACTGTGTAAGTCTTTGTTGTGCACATGTACACAATTACTCCAACATTATGTTATGTTTATTATGTCATGTGTTTGATAGATTTGACCTCAGAGGTCTCATAATTCACGCCATGTCCCACAGGTTTACCATTTCCTGCCCAGTAGTCGGTTGCTGGTCTGTACTCCCTCGAACAGCGCAGCCGACCTCATCTGCATCAGACTGCACCACAGCGGCTTCCTGGACTCCTCCAGTTTGGCCCGTGTCAACGCCTCCTGTAGGCAAGACGAGGTACTGCAGCTCACATCTAAACACCTTTTCAATCAAATAAGGCTCCAATAGCAGAGAAATGACACTCGGACTGAGGTTGAAAGCTAAAGTCAGACCGAGACATGTGAGAGGAGAGCAAAGTTGATTGGAGAGCGGAGTTTGCTTGCTTTTGCGTTAATGGGATCCTCGACCATCTGCCTTTCACTGAATTATAATCATTTCAAAACATGTTTGTTGTGGTCAAAGCTACAGTGAGATAAATCCTTTAGAAACTAGATCTTTTGTTATTTTAAAGAGGGGTATTATGCTTTTTCAATCACATAGCACCAGTCTATAGCATACTACAATGATGACGTAACTTTCTGTTGGTCTGTATATGCAGTAAATTAAAATAACTGCCTTGAATAAAATTGCTCTCTCAAAATGGCTGTACTGAACGTCTTGAAATAGGCCTCTGTCTCTTTAAGAAGCTTTCCGACACGCCCCCTTCAGCACACTGCTGTGGCATCTAAACAACACTACTGTGCGGGGAGGGGGCTCTGCTGAGCTGAGGAGCAGTGGTTGGTGGCTTGGCTGGTGACGAAAGGTCCAGAGGCGTCTCCAGGAGGTGGGGGCGTTCCTAGGAGGACTGAGGCATAGCTACACCTAAAATGGCTGCCGTCTAAGTTTTTACTGATTACTCAAAAATATGTGAATGAGCCAAGGCAACACTCCAGGCATGTGTTTAATGAGGGAATGACATAATAACATGATATAAAGCTCGAAAAAGACGATTTTACATAATACCCCCCCTTTAAGAGGAAATTGTTTGATCTTGTAGTCTTTCTGATTTACTAATTGAACAGAGGCTATTCAAATTGAGATTGCAATTAATTATTAGTAGATAATCATGTGGAAAGTGTGCTAAAGTGTGGAGGAAGGTGTGATGTGGGATTTGAGGCGTGCACGTCTGGAGCTGCATTAACCACCACGATTGATCACCTTGTCCCATCTGCGGGTGCGTAGGCCATCCCCGAAGTGCTGAGGGCCTACTCCAAAGCCGGGGAGGACGTCAGAATCGCCTGCTTTCACCGCATCGTGGTCAGCACCTGCTCCAGCGCCGGAATGTTCCACAACGTCGGGATACAGTAAGTCTGAGCAGCAGGGAGGATCCGAGGTGCATTTATGTGTAAAAAGACAGATTCAACTCCTCATTTACTCCCAGAAGTCCAGCTAACTTTGCATTTGTGTTATTGTATTATAATGTATTTATTGTTGTTTTGAATTATTTGTATTCTCTGCAGAGTCGGCCATTTTACCCACGTGTTTCTGGATGAAGCAGGTCAGGCCACGGAGCCAGAAAGCCTGATTCCCATTAGCCTCGTCTCTGAAAAAGACGGACAGGTGAGTGCTGTTATTAACATGTCGGTGATCACATTATTCCCTGCATATTTTCTCTGTTTGAAGCATCTTATGAACTCCTGTCTCTCCCTGTGCCGCTCAGATAGTGCTGGCTGGAGACCCTCGTCAGTTGGGGCCGGTCGTCAAGTCGAAACTGGCCACTGCGTTTGGTCTGGGGGTGTCTCTGCTGGAGAGGCTCATGGCCAACCCCCTGTACATGCGACAGGACTGGGGATACAACCCAAGACTGGTGAGTGCTGCGATAAAATATATATCTCAGTATTTGAAGTTAATAGTGACTGCATAATTTATATCAACATAGCCTGATAAACCACGCCCACTTTTCTGCACGAAAGAAGGTGGGGCCTCCGCTAGTCTCCACTTTCATGTTCTGAGATTATGAGTTATTACAAAAACATGTCCACCCAAGTCCCTATAACCCGTCACTCTCTATAGCTCTAGACCCGCAATAAGTAGACCAGTGGTTCCCTTTTTACTTGAAGCCCCCCTGCACATCCAGAGCACCAGCAGAATGAGCGACTACATCTACAATAGGTTAAACTCAGGGAATAAAATTCAAGAGACAGTGGAATATTTATGGATAAATATTAGGGGTTCAGCTCTCACGGTTCGGTTGACGGTGCAGGACCTGTGGTTTGGTGCATCACGGTGCAAGTACAATATAAAAAAAATTATAAGTTGGTGTTGAATAAAATAGCTTAAATGTTCATCATTAGACAGTATTTATAATCTTACAATAAAATTGGCAATGCTTTCAAAACTGCTTTCTTGGACAACATTCTGCTTGTACTCTTTTTCGGAGACAAAGCTTTTGAGACGGAATATGACCAGGATTGGATCCTACGCATTTGTCTGCACCTCTGACATTACGCAGTGCACTGGATCTATAATTAACCACAGCACAGCCATGGTCATCTGCAGGAGAAACCTAAACAATGACACGCAGATTTAATGTGTAACTGTACAGGTGTGGAGCGTCTACAGCCTGCAGTTTAGCGGACCTATGGACCTTAAGCCCCGCCCACCCCACAATTGCGATTTATTATATAGATTGTTTCAGTTTCTAACATAAGACTTTTCAAGCCTGTGTTGGCAAGTTTCTCAAAACGCCACACTGCAGTCATTATTCACTCACGTCATACTAGTCGGGGTGTGACAATATATCGATTTTATGATATATCGTAATATCTTGCGGGACGATATGATACCCATAATCTTTATTCTGATATTTATACTTTTGATGATGTCATGCATATTCATGACCATCGTCATGCACATTAATGACGCAGCAGTACTCAACTGCTTTCTCAGTCAATAGAGGCCAATAATGATCAAGGATTCAGTCAGAACAGTAGAGGGCAGCACATTGACTGTGGTTTCTTTTTTCAAATTAAATTAAGTAATGCTCCTGACAGAGACCCATTTTGAGTTTGTAAGTCAGGGATCGTGTATTCACTTATTTAAGAAAAAAGGGTGCAAAGCCCATAAAACCCAACGTAAATGATAAATAATATGTAGTATGTTTAAAAAAGAATTGTGATGTATTGTACTGTAGGTTTTGTGCAATATATTAATTATCGCAGTGTCAGTGTATTGTGAGCCATGTATCGCGTATCGAATTGTGATACGACACGATAGTAGCTTCCCCTAGTGGGAGCTAATATTGTTGCCACAGCCACCCATTCCTGCTTTTCTAAGACTCTGCAGACGTCTCTTGGATGAAAACATCTTTAATTCTTAACAAACACAGATCGGATGAATAACCTTTAATACAATGGAGAGCTAACACATCACATGCACAGTTTATTTCTGCTTGTTTGAGTCTCTGTATGAAACAAAGAAAAACTTATATAGAAAATGATCTAACTTGCTTAGAGGATTAATTGGCAAAACCTGAAATGTCTACCTTCTTGTGCTTCTGACTTAACTCGTGTGACTGAACACTAAACGCATCCTCCATTTCTATCCACAGGTAACGAAGCTGATCTACAATTACCGCTCCCACGAGGCTCTGCTGACGCTGCCGTCCCGACTCTTCTACGCGGGGGAACTGTGTGTGAAGGCGCCTCAGTCTGTGGTGGAGTCGCTCTGTCAGTGGAAGTCACTGCCCAAGAAAGGCTTCCCTTTGCTCTTCCATGGAGTCAGGGTGAGAGCTGCACTGTTCTCTTTGTTTTATGGTTGTTTTGTAAGAGTTTATCAGATAAATTGTAATAAAATTGTAATGTCTTCTTTAGGGCACAGAGATGAGGGAGGGGAACAATCCATCTTGGTTTAACCCTGCAGAGGCAGTGCAAGTCATGCTCTACTGCTGTCAGCTCGCTAAGAAGATCTACAACCCTGTCAACACCTCCGACATCGGCATCATCGCCCCCTACAGGAAACAGGTGGGAGCAGAATAGGGGTGTGACAAAATAACAATTTTGCAATTATATATCGCAATATTGATTTTTTTGATTGATTGATTGATGTAGTGATGTCACTGTTTTTTTTTCTCAGTCAGATGAAAATGTTTTGCTTAAACCCCTGTACTATACCAATTCTGATATCCATGCTTTTGATGACGTCATGCATATTAATGACCAACTTCATGCATATTAATGAAGTAGCTGTGTCCCACTGCTTTCAGTCAATAGAGGCCATTAACAGTCAAGAATTCAGTCAGAACAGTAGAGGGCAGCACTACCTTGGGCCAAACACTGTCACTGTTAGTCCATTCAATGTTTTGACTGTTCAGTGTCCGAGTGCTTTTTGAAATGGTGAAAGTGTCAGAATTAAGGCCCCTGAAAGCTCAAACTCATAAATTTTCATGAGACAGTCAGACATAATGAGAGATATCAAAGAAATTAATTGCACAGGTAGAATTTTTACACATCGTGGTGCCAATAGAAAGTCGTTTGGGAGCTCTCTAGATGTGCAAAATGTTTTTTTTTCCCCAAATAAAAGAAATCCCCTCTTTTGCATCTACACACATACCTACACATTTATGCCCACACATGCTCCATTCACTTTCTCACCCGTACACATTCCTGCATACACTCAGTCAGATGTGCACAGCAACCACTGTCCTGGGTCAAGGCTTTCTTGGAAAAAATATTCGGAATCTCACCGAGACTCTCCTGCTTAAATATTGAGAATGAGAAGATGTCGTCACGGCACAAAAGAATAATTTCTGGTTAATTTACATAGGGTACAGTTTTTTTTTTTATAATGTAATGGGTCAGTTTTTTCCAAGGGCACAGGCCCTTGATTCTTCTCTCAGCTCCGCCCCTGCAGCTCTCAGATACAGACTCGGAACCTCAGCCTGATGCTGTGTTCTCCTCTTTGCTCAGCTCCAACAATGAGCCCTGTTTAGTCCAAGTCCTGGTTTGGTCCTGGTTTAGTCCAGGTTTGGTCCTGCTCGCTGCTCTTTTGTTTTAAACGATGGAGAAACAGCCGCGCTGTTTGTGCCTAACTATCGCGCGTGCATATTTAATTGGATGACTAGCGTCTTTTTAAATCTTTAGCCATATTTCAATCATTTACTATGTCCATGTATGTGCGTGGAAGTAAATGGTCCAGGTCTCCGCTGCAGGGAGCTCGTATGGGTCGATGTTTTGAATGTCCGCGAGCTTCTCCAAATACCGCTGTTTTGCGCTTGGTATGAGCTTGTTCCTGTAAGGTCCCTTTTCCTTCGCCTTATCTTTTGCATTGCTTTACTTTCTTCCTTTTCGTTGTCGTATTCGTAGAGCCGTCTCTGTCTCGCCGAAAACGTAAATGAGCAAAATTTAAAGTGCTCTGGAATATGAGGAATGTGTGAAATTCTGGGGTGTGCCCCTAATCGGCATCCAAAATGGACAGGCCCCCCCCCCCCCCAAATCACCCCAACTCGGCACGTGACTCCTCATTCTCAACAGGCCACCATTTTACCATACTGAGATATGTTGTTACCTGAGCTTAGACGAGTTGATACGTACCTGTCTGATCTTTGTGCATGCCCGTGAAAGAGCGTGGCAGCTTCCGATTTAACCCCGTTTGGAGCCATAGGAATATGTGGGAGAGGCCAAATGCTAACAACATCTTTGGTCGTTTTGTGTGACTGTGGGTACGGACAAAAACCAGACAAGTACGCATCAACTCGTCTAAGCTCAGGTAAGAATATATGTAAAAACGGTTCCTTTAAATTAAGGTTGAATTTGTTCAATTCGAGTCATTAATGTATAGGACTGAGTACCGTTAAATGATCCCAGTGTATATATATAAAAAATAAACGTTTCGGTACTACTTGTACTGAAATAATTAAAGTATCAAAAGCAGGTACCGAAGAAAGATTGTGTATCTTTAGATCTAAGTTTTGATGCTGTTGACTTGGTGACTTTGTGGTTGCAGTTCAAATAAATGTTATTTTTTTTCTTCTTCTTTTCTCTTTGCATATTTTTCAATTATTTTTTTTTATTTCTTTGCCCAATATTTCCCCTACTTTTTTTCCTTAATTTTGCATCATTTTTTTCTTGTTTTCCTGATTTGTTTCCCTCAATTTTGCTCAGTTTTTCCCCTTTTTTAAAACACATTTTTGTCTTATTTTTGACACAAATTCTCCCCCATTTCCCACCCAAATTATTCCCCATGATAAAACCGAAATTGTAAATTTGAAGATAGGTCTTGTATCGGTATTGTAAACCAACTATCGTTAAAGTACTGGTATCGGGAAAACATGTTCCCAGTCCTATTAATGCATTTCCTGTGCAATGTCATGAGTGCAAATACTGTAAAGTATTTTTGTGGCAGGGCAGTCGGTGAAAAGGAAGTTTACCTTTTGCGTTTTTTTTTCTTCTTCATCTTGTGTTTTAGTCCGAGAAGATCCGTCTGCTGCTGAGTAAAGTCGGCCTGTCTGACATCAAAGTGGGCTCTGTGGAAGAGTTTCAAGGACAAGAGTTTCTGGTCATCATCCTCTCCACTGTGCGTACTTTGAACAACACATCTCTTCATTCCAGTTGGCTCTAAATAGATTTTTGATGCTATTTTCGTGATTTTTACTGCTTTATATAGTATTCCTTCATAATCAGAGTGTAATTGATAAAAAACGCAGTCTGTAATCGATGAGAAGGCATTTGTAAAGGGCAAACAACAGTGACGCTTCAGCAAAAAAGTTAAACCCATGTTCTAGACTCTGTACAATACATTAACATTTTACCTAACAAAATACTGGCTAGTGAAATTTAACTATAGCTACAAACCTGTGACAAATACGTAACGGCAGCATCAAAAGGCAAAACGTTCGTCAGCGCAGCATTTTTGCTCCACTGCTGGTAAATGCTTCCGTGTGATGTTTCATGAACGTAGGTCCGTTCTAATGAGTCGGTGCCGATCGATGACCTGCAAAACTCTCTGGGTTTTTGAGCAACCCCAAGCGCTTCAATGTCGCCGTGACTCGACCTAAAGCTCTACTTTTAATCGTGGGAAACCCTCACATCCTCATTCGGGTGAGTACCTGACCGCGCAGTTCACGGTTGTTCTACAATGTGGGATTTGACGTTATTTGTGTTCTGTGTAGGATCCTTGCTTCAGGTCCCTTCTGGAGTACAGCTTCATCAATGGGGCGTATCTGGGCTGTGACCCTCCGCCCTGCCTCAAAGACACCCCAGTGTATGTGTCATAATGTCACACAAACTCACCTGTAGTTCAATAAATGACATATAATCAATACATTTATGGGCTCAGTATTTATCGTCTGTACATTTAGTTGCATTTTTTTGTCACATTTCTCTAATGTAATACTTTATTTTTTACCTGAAGTAGTTTGTATTTCATTGTGTTCCATGTTTATAGTCTGCAATTATATCAACTTGATCCCTTAATCCCCACCGTAACCGAGCACATTTTCTCCAGTCCAGTTTTACCCAAATCTAAAAGCTTATCGACTGGACTTTACAGCCTAAAGGCCAGAACGCCACATTTGAAAGCTGAGACCGACAAAACTATTCCTGACTTTTTTGTTGTGTTGTTGCCACGTTCTTAAAGTGCATATGACAGATTTTAATGCTCTTGAAAATATGAATTATTTAGATGGATTACATCAGTTGCAAATTCATAGTTATCATTTTTTCAGTGAACCAGCAATTTTAATGAAGAAATGTTTGGCAGAAAAGTTATTTTTATATGAATCTTTAAGCTGCTGACAGGAAGTGACATAAAAGAAGGAAACATTCCATAGCAGTTTGACTCATTCATTTCCCATTGACTTAACATGGTTGCACGGCAACAGTTTTTAAAATTGTTTACCTTCTTCGATGTCACTTCCTGTCAGTGTCCAATAAGGAAGTGAAAACATAAACAAAAATGGTCAAACTAAAGAAAACTGGGTATAATCTTTAGCAAAACCTTAAATATAATCGTGTTAACTGTGTTTTAGCAAAAAATGTGTCTAATGTGTCATATGCACTTTAAAGCATTTTTGAAGGGTTTGTAGTTTTTTTGTTGCTTTCTCCATTTTTTTTGGTCACATTTTTGTTGCTTTTTTGTGGCACTTTTTGCTTTTTCATTATGTTTTTGTCACTTTTTTATCCTTTTTTTGTTGCGTTTTCATCCTGTTTTTCTTTTCGTTTTTGTCGCTCTTTTGACGCTTTGTTCAAGAAGCTTTTAGATTTGGGTAAAGCCAAACTGGAGAAAGAAATGTGCCTGGGCCAGGTGGGGGTTAAGAGGTTTAATAGAAAAATCGAAGCTACAACTGAACGTTTTTGCACATTTTTGCTTTATCCTACAGTTACAAAATGACATTGTTTTATAAAGCCTGGTAAACAGGCGTACTTATTGTATTTGTAAAACCTCTAATCTGCTCCTTTTCCTCTTTCCGTTCTAACAGAGCCAAAGAAGCCCCAAGCGCATAAGAAGTGGTGTGAGCTGTATATTTAATTGGTTAACACTTACATATTGTTTCTGTAAAATATTAAGCTTTTCGAGAAATAAATGTTGACGTTTTGCACAAGCATATTCCTCTTTATTTATTGCATATATTGCTTCATTTTAGATTTATTCGTTTGTAACAGGTTTACCGCTGGTCGTCTTCATTTGTGAGGTTTAGCCCCGGTTAGACCTTTATTCTTTGTCCTGGTTTACTTTTTTGGGCTTGGTTAGCTCCGGTTATGTATTCATTTAGGTCTGGTTTTGTGTCACTTGTAGATTTGGTGATTTAGTCTTGGTCTTCCTATAATAGATAATCTCTCTTCCCCTGCCTTGGCTCTGGGTTGGTTTCCCTGTTGTCGGCTTGGCTGCGTCTGCGCTCACTCCCGGAGACTGGATGTGACAATTGAGTGCTACTGTCAGTCAACACAGGTCCTGGTGCGAGGAGGGAGGAGGGGACCCGGGGAGAGGAGGCAAATGGGCCGAGGCTCCTGTCATATGCAGCAGACAGACTTCTGTGCAGGATGCTGCGGCTCAGACGGGCCCCTCAAAGTCTCTGTGCTCCAGCTTTGAAGTGTGTCTTTAATGTTTCAGACTCTAGAGTGAATTAAACTACTTTTTCAGGTCATTCTCTTTCACTGGAGTCGTCTATTATAAATTGGATTTGAATGAAACCTGGTCTGAATCAACAATTATCAGTCCACACTTAACAGTAGTAACGTGCTGTATACAAACATATTACATATAACAGTTTTTTGTAACTATTAAATCTTGATGGAAGACTTGTGAGCCGACCCCAGATAAAGTGGAAGATGGACTGATGGAAATATTGAATAGTTTTAGCAATTTATGGACTGAAAGTAACCTCTATTGCAGTGGTTCTTAACTGGTGTTTTGAGACGTACAAGTGGGTCAACCATTGTCAGTGGGTCGCAAGCCTTTCCCTTTGATCATGATTTCAGCTTTACAGTCTAATATCTTAATGTTTATTCAACAATGATATGGGGGAAATGCCTTTTTTTTATTTTTTACCTTTTGTATAACAAGTACAATCAGTGCATAATTTGTATGTGTAGGTCGAGAAGCACTTTGGATGTGGTGGGTTCAGGGAAATCTTTGCTGGAATGTGTTCCCCCAAACAGGTGATCAAATTAAGCACCGAGTACTATACGTGCTTACTTACTATTTATGGCTTGTCATCTTAGGTTCATGGGTCCTGGCGCCAAACTAGTTAAAAAAAAACACAGCTCTATTGGATCTAGCAGCTAATAGCTAGTTGTACTGACTGACTAGTGAAAACTTAACAAATTGCATCTTAATTTCTATTTCATTCACATAAAGTATGTTTGGGTTGCCTGTTGACTCTGGTGAAATGTATTTTGCACTGTTAAAAATACAGTGATTTACTTTGGGTCACTTCTTTTATTCTTTTCTTTTTTTTCTCTCAAATAATTTTCCCCATCTAAATCTTTTAAGTCAGTCAGGTGTCTAACCTTTGTGCTCTTTTCACATGAACCAGGGTTTAGGCCACACTCAGGACAGACTGTGTGTCTACAGCTCAGCCATTAGCTCCAATAACAGCCCCCCGCTGGGCTCCTGGCAGGGGCACCATGCTAAATGTAGGGGCTCATTGTTCTCCCAAATTGGAGTGTGACTCTAATTGCCCAGTTAGTCCCCTCTGATGGTCTGAGCTCGTCTACCTTGAATGAGAGGCATAAGTCTGGGCTGTGAAAGTTTGTGTTCCTGCAGCAGGAGCAGACAGAGCTAAGGAGGTGCCAGTCTGGGCTGTCCCGGATAGGGACCTGGCCCATGGGCGAAAGTCCTCAAAGGCCCTCGGGCAATTCATTCAGATAAACATCTGAACATGGAGACAGACTGCAGCCCTAATGTGGCTCGTTTGTTATATCAGAGACTTGGTTCACAAGACCAAACTGTGACAGAAGTGTCTACAGCTTTAAGATCAAATCTCAGCAACACTGGATGAGGGAGTTTGGTCCAACACTAGCGCACATGTGACTTATTTATTTATTACCTTTTTTCCCCCTTCAATATAAAACAAAAAGCATGAGCATAATTATGCATTGGGGACACAAAGCCTGCATCCACAATGAGGCTTTTGACACTACAGAGAACAATCTGTTCTATTATGATCTTATTCTCAACATGTTCTATAAAGAAATGAATTTATCCCAGATCTGATTTGAATATAGGTGCATTATGTCAAGTCATGTTTTGTTATTTATTATGGAAAGAAGAGGGCTGATGGTGGAAAATATATTTTATCTAAAGTAAAAGCAGGCGCTCCCAAACAGTGATTAGCATTGAGTAGGAAAATAACTAAAATTCAAAGAGAAAGAAATCGGGAATTAAACACAGCTTTTACTAAAGACCACATAAAAATGTGTTATTTGTCTCTCAGACGGGCAGTCTCCATCACAGTATTACAGTGTCCCTGGATCCTAATTGACAGCTCTCATTAGCAAACCTCTGTCTCCTGCCTCACCTTTGATCTCAACACGTCACTGAAGGTCCACACGGAAGAATTTTTGCAAAAAACACTAACAACAATTAAAAATGCCACCGTTCATTCACTATTTATGGTTAAAAAAATAATTAAGTCATTAAAAGAATTGTGCCAAAATTAAAACAAAGCATTAAATACAAATTCTGGGAAAATATTGACTGCATAAGTAAAAAAAAAAAAAGAAATGAAATCATACACATTATTTTCTGCACAATTTGCTTCTGAATGTAAAAATGTCCCCTCATTTTTCTATTTGATGGGATGTTTGCAAATCTTAAGAAATATGTTTATGGGCGTTTCTGGCACTAAAAATAAACACTGAAATAAGTAATCTTGAAATCTGTCCTTGGGGCAAGATATTTAAACTTAAGTTTTGAGTGCAGTGATTTCTTTTAACTTTAACTGTAAATATCTTGCCCCATTGACAGATTTCTTGAAATTACACTCTCAAATCAAGGACAAAATTACTTATTTCAAGAACATTTTACTTATTTCAAGATGACTTTTTGCAGTGTAACGTGGCATTGAAATGGCATTACAAAAGCTTTCATTTTGTCTTGCTGCCACTTGTATAAACCGTAAACAAATATCAATAACCTCATGCATCTTGAGTCTCCCTCCACCTCCACCCCTCCCCTTTCCAACGTCCCAAATCACACAAGCACCCAAATCTACCTAATGCGCCCCTCCCTCCGCCCTGTGTCTCCAGTCATTCCCAAAACAAGCCGTTGTCTCCCATACATCGTCTCTGCCGCGTCTTTGATAGGTACTTGATAACAGACTCGCTGGCTGATTGGGCCGTCTTTGCCGCCTCTATATAAAGCCAGCGTGGACCTCCCTCATCCACTCAATCCCAGCACTAGCTACAAATCGCATCGCCTCTTCTCCTCCTACCATGGCTGTCCTGCTTGCGCTGTTCACCCTGGCCTGTCCGTTGCGGCTTTCGATATGGGGCAGTCCACCCGCTGCGTCGCCATCCCGAACAAGATGAGGGTGTGCAAGGACGTGGGTTACTCGGAGATGCGCTTGCCGAACTTCCTGGGCCACAGTAACCTGGAGAGCGAAGTCGTGCCACGCTCCGAAGACTGGAGACCGCTGCTGCAGACGGGATGCCACCCACAAGCGCAAGCCTTCCTCTGCTCCCTCATCGCCCCGGACTGTCTCGACACGTAAGTAGCTTTATATCTTTTTATTTTGTTGGGGGAGTTTTGCTTAAAAGTTAAAAATGAGTGATCCAAATGATATTGTCCAGAAAGCGCAAAAGTATTCTTCCAAGTAAAATGTATTAAGAAAGCTAAGGCATGCCCTCCTGACAGCAGTACAAAGCATGATCGTGTCCTACCATCTGGATCCATTTGTAAAGTATATATTATTCCCCTTTTCAGGTTCATCCAGCCGTGCCGCAGCCTGTGTGTGGCAGTGAGGGACAGCTGCGCCCCAGTGCTCTCCTGTCAGGGCACTCTTGGCCTGAGGTGCTAAACTGTGACCGCTTTCCCGATGAAGACGACAAGTGTCTGTCCCTGCACGCCAAATTCAGCCACTATGGCAAAGGTATGCTTACTCAATGAAAAACACCAAATGAAATGAAAGTTTGAATCCATAATGCTAACTCGCCTTAAAGGGATACTTCGGGATTTTTGACATAGGGCCTCATTTCCTAGTTATCCAGAGTGTTGTTGATGTCTGGAGATATGTTTTTCTTAAATTCATGCAGTTCTTATATTTGAAGAGTCTAGTGGCGCTAGGCTAGGGCAAGGCTAAAGCATTTCTATGGTATCAGTTAGCCTGCATTAAAAAACAGTCTGGCCACTCCACAGTGCACCTTGAGGTAAATCACTTATAACGCCAGACTAACCATATAAATGTCTGTGTTAATAGAATAATTTAACCATTTTGTTTTTAAAATAACTTATATTTGAGCAGCATCAGCTTCGTGGCTGTAAGCTAACGCAGCGGCGGAGTGATCTGCGAGAAAATAGTCCCTCAAAATGCGGTAAATCATGTGATACAAGGTCAGTTATATTTCAAAAATTATTCTATTAACACAGACATTTATATGGTTAGTCTGGTGTTATAAGTGATTTACCTCAGGTGCACTGTGGAGTGGGTCAGACTGTTTTTTAATGCAGGCTAGACTTTACCATAGAAATGCTTTAGCCTGCTCTAGCCTAGAGCAACTAGACTCTTCAAATATAAGAACTGCATGAATTTAAGAAAAAAAATATCTCCAGACATCAACAACACTCTGGAAATGAGGCCCTATGTCAAAAATCCCGAAGTATCCCTTTAACTACTACATACTTATGCTGCTACTACTAGTACTAAAACGCTACTGCCTACATAACCTTCTAAATCCTGAAACTGAGCATTGAAGTGTTTTGAAATGTGTTTTTGGTGCAGTTTTCTTTAACAATTTTGTTTCATTTTCCAGATCTGCCGAAACCTTCCTGCCAAACTGCCCATCAGTGGAACACGCCCCCGCCCTGAAAACAGTCCTGGACTCCTTTTGCCAAGATGATTTTGGTGAGTAGTCTTGCTTTTAATTGTATTGTAAGTAAATTGCTCAAGCAAACACAAGGGTCAGAATCCAGTGTATACTTTGTGCCAGTGCCAGGTCTGGGTGAACGTAGAGCAAGGTTGCCAGGGTTTGGGAAATTTTTAAGCTTTTCCACTTGTGAAAAAGTCAATGTAAAAAAGCCTTAGTTGTTGGCTTACCCCTTAATAAAAATCATAGTTCTGAATGAAAAAATCTCAAATCCAATCCAGACATGCAAATAGATTTACCCTGACGCTGAGGTTAATGTCAGGGAAGACATCTGACACAAAAAAAACATGCTTGCTGTCTAGTTCTTTGCTTTTTCTCAAAATGCATTAACCAAAATGTCAAACCTATGAAATGTTTCTAGTCTAATCATTATTTCTCCTCTCTACAGCCGTTACTGCTAAAATCCACCGCCGCCGCGTCCCGACCGGAGACCCCGAGTTCGAGATCGAGGGCCGCGTTGAGTTCATCCACCAGGGCCCTCTGCTCCCCTACGACACGCGGCACCTGCTCCAGCAGTGGCTGCTCATCAACCTCAGATGCTCGCACGGCCTGGCTCGGCCCGGACGCTCCCAGCTGTACGTCCTCACCGGGGCGGTCCGGTCCGACGGCACTCTGGGCTTAAACACGTCTTCCCCTGGCACAAGAAGGACGTTAACGTTGCAGTGGCCACCCGCAAGTGGAAGCATCACAGTGTTGATGGACAGATAGAGGGAGATGATGCTTAATGTATATTTACTGACCATTTCCTGTGAGGCTACGTGGCATTTCGTCTCCTGCTCTCAGCGCACAGGGAAAGAAATGCACTCAGATTTGTAAAAAGTATAAATATTATGTAAAATTGACTGTATATTCTTTAAGATATTTATGACACTATTGTTGATGCGTGTGTTTGTGTGTGATAACAATAAATAATATTAAGTATACATAAAAGCTTCTTGGTGTTTTTGTAATGAGTTTAACGTATGGAACTGTGAGGTAATTTAGATGGTTAATTTAACTGTGGTGGGTTGAGTAGCCCAAAAAGTATTATAACTAATGATACTTAAATTTACTCAAGTACAGGTAAAAATTTGTGAATTATATCTCTAGAATCAAATTTATATTGTAATTGATGAAAACGAATAACATTTGAATGTTGACGTATCATATAATCACTAAAAGGGCGGTATTGTGTAAAACGAGATGTGTCATCTCAAGGGGTTTTCCAATAATAAATTGAATTAAATTAAAATCGACTTTGTAGAGATTTCTACCTGTCGATGTTGAAACTCAAACCAAAAGGCAGAAGTAACCGGTCCAGAGTCAGATTTATTGAGAGAATAGCATATAAGTTTAGTCAGCGAGTCATCGTGATGTACATTCATCATCAACACGGAGACGCTGATGCATGCTTTATCACCAGTCGTATCGACTACTGTAATGCCCTGCTCTCTGGTCTTCCCAAAAAGAGTATTTCAGGTTAACAACTTTTACAAAATTCAGCAGCTCGTGTCCTGACAAAGACCAGGAGGTGGGACCACATTACATCGGTTTTAGAGTCGCTGCATTGGCTCCCCGTGTGTTTCAGGATTGATTTTAAAGTTCTCTTAATGGTTTTTAAATGTCTTGATGGTCTTGGTCCTTCTTATCTTTCTGAACTGCTTTTACCTTATGAACCTTCACGGCCCCTTTGCTCCTCTGGCAGGGGTCTCCTAGTTATTCCTAAAGTCAACAGAAAGACTCACGGCGAGGCGTCTTTCCAATATTATGGCCCTCGCCTCTGGAACGACCTGCCGGAGGAGCTCAGGACCGTAGAGAACGTATTTGATAGAATAGAATGTATTTAAGAGCAGGCTCAAGACCCACCTTTTTAGCTTAGCTTTTAACTGACATCTATTTATTTAGTCCTAATTATATATTGTATATTATGTGTGTGTGTGCGTGTATGTGTATGTATATATGTGTATGTGTATGTGTATATATATATATATATATAAGGGCCGGGACTCGATTAAAAACAATCTAATTAATTAGAGGCTTTGTAATTAATTAATTGAAATTAATCGCATATAAATATTTGACCTGAGAACAGTGAGAAGTAAGTTTTTCATAAGGATTTTAGTATACCATTGAATAATGACTGAATACATAAGCTTAAGCAACAAATATTGTTTATTTTTGTTCAACCAAGTCCAACAGACCAGTGCAATATTGCCATTAAGTGTGCGTCTGCAGGAAAAAAGGAAACTGAAGTGTGGAAAGCAAAGTGTGATTAATTTCGATTAATATTTTTAATCACACTAAACCTCATGTAATTAATTAATCGCAATTAATCGAAAAAAGTCCCGGCCCTAATATATATTATATATATATATATATATATGCAATCCATGATATCTTGATTTCCACTAGTGAGATAGTCTGTCCTTAGTAGCACATATTTTAATTGTTTAAGAAAGGCACAAGCGTTATACATCTGTCATCTTATCCCAGTATCACTTCATGACACATGGCCTATTTCACTTTAGCTTACAATAAAACATGAGTAAAACAAATGAAAGTAAGTCTCCAATTTCCACATACCTTGTTACAATGTTGTTCTCTCATCAAAAACATCCAGGAAATGATCTCTTGCTAAGCTTAATCCTTTCATCACAAGGTAAAAACACTCTGGGGCCCTATTTTCGGGGACCCATAAAAATTGCCTCCACCACCACCCCATGTCGACAGCCCTGGTTATGATCATTACTTGGGGAAAAAGTCTTAATTTCAAATCCTGTTGGTGTTAAATGCAATGTGTGATGACACCAAACCGGAGTTAATAGTTTAATTGTTGTATAAAGTTATTGAGCAGAATGTGTATCTTATGTTATCTTATCCCTATTGACATTGATTGCTCTAAATAGTATAAGGTATGCACTAAAACTTGCATTTGTAATACTAGGATTTTGAATTTCGAGCTTTTTTACGCTTAGTTTTTATTGTATGGACCTAAAAGATTGACAAACATAGCTCCCCTAATGAAGTAAAGTGCTCTACAGAGGCACCTCATCAAAGTCTTACAAATGAGTGTGTTTTGAATGGACAGAGCTTTTGTATAGGCCGTATAAGTGGAGCTAATGAGAAGACCGATCTCTCGCTTTGCATCTGAATGGAGTGTTTTCAGCGCTGGGCTGTTCCACCCCGGGCTCTTTCAGGGGCGCTCTGTGTGAATATTCATCCGGCCGCGGCGCCTCTGTCCCGTCCAAACAAACGCCGCTTAAATCTGACTCTCAAAACATGCCCTGGTGACTGATGTAATTCATATTTCATGCATTTAAAACACAATATGAGAAAATATCAGTGGGTTCCCAAAATGTTTGCACTAAAAGTAGTCAAGGCGGGGTTTATTCATAGAGCACAATTTGTACACAAAGGGGGTCATTTATCATGGCAAGCTGAGAAATAAAATCTGCTTTTTTGTGGGCATGTTTCATGTTGCCTGTATTACAGTGTCAGGCCCCCAAATCTGATATGTAAATAAGACAATGCTGCGTGAGTAAAAAGAATAAATGAGTCTGCTATTGATCCACTTTTGCATGTGCTACTCACTTGGTAAATTACCCCCAAAATATTTCAATGTGCTTTATTTATTACACTAATATAATGTGCAGATTGCAAAAAATACTAATATGTTGCACAGATAATTCTGGATGTCTTAAAAAAAAAACTTTAATCATATACTAGAATCCATTTATTATAGTAATTGTAATTATAGTAATGTAACTCAATTTAAAGGAAAATGCAGCATTCTTAGATATTGTCCTGACCACCGTTTAATCAACCATCATACAAAAAAAAACACATCCAGTTTTGCATTATTTTTTAACCAAGATTTTGCATTGATGATGGGAGAGTGTGACCACTGTGCACAGCCTTCTCCAGCACAAAGATTCTCAATGGAGTTAAGACCTGGACTCCCTGGCTCCCTGAACCACTCTTTCACAATGTGAGCCCGATGAATCCTGCCATTATCATCTTGGAATATACCTGTGCCATCAGGGAAGAAGAAATCCATGGGCATTCAGGATGTTTAGGATGATCAGCTGATCTCATTCTTGGCACATTGTGTTGCTGAACCTAGACCTGACCAACTGCAGAGACTACAGATCAGAACCGTTAATTACATCCATGTGGCAACTTTTTTTTTTTGGGGGGGGTCCAATCAGGCAGTGTAAATTCAGATAATGGAGTTTGATGTGAGACCTTTCCCTTTCCGTCCATGATAAAGAGCTTCTGAATCACACTGAGACTTTCCCGGTTAAATAAAAAAAAGTCAGGTCAAATAAAAATAGCCATATTAGAAATGAATTGTGACTACAGTTAAAATCTGCAATTACCTTATTTATAGTACTGACATCATGAAGGTAATGAAGCACAAAGTACCTCATAGTGTAATTCACAGACATTTCTTGGGTCAGTATCCTTTCCCCTGTCCCTGTTCATTTGTCTAATACACTCTTTATATTTGTTGTGTTTACACTATTTGCTTTTCTGCTGATGTTCATTTAGATGAGTAACCAACTGTGACTCTTGCGTTAGCGAAACATCACACTTTTGTTTCCCGGAAGCCAAATTGTTCAACGTGTATCGTCATTATTTAAGTCCAGAAACGAGCTCCAAAGAGAAGCCTTTTACAGCCGATCCATCTCCCTGGCACTTTGCTTTGACATCACACGGACTTAATGAACACAGGTAAAGGAAGTAGCTTATATTTTAAATTAAATGTTTATTTTTCTAATGATGTTCTGCTCTCTCTGCAGCTTGGATTGCTTCCTACACATTGGTGGGAGTTATTTTTTGCATTGATGTAGCTCCTATCTGTTTGTATGGGGAGAGTGAGTGTCATGTCCCGACTGTGGCTGATCTCTTTGACCGCATCATACAACAGTCTTCAAGGATGTTCAGCATCTCCACCGACCTCCACTCTGAAATCGTGAGAGCTCGTGCCTGCTTATTTTGAATTATTGCTAAATGAACTTTATCTAAAGTCACAAAGACATTATCCTTAATAATGATTTACTGACTTTATGTCCGCAAAGGTATTAAGGCAAGACACTACAGCTGAATGAGAAGAAACATTAAAAGTATAAACTTTTCCTGTTGAAAATGTACTCAATTTTTTCTGTCGTTAAATGTTTTCATATGGAAATAAAGTAAATTATTCGTTAAATGCCCGAAATTCTGGGTTAACTTTGTTGAGAGATTTTGGAAATCTTCTTTGAGTGAACAAGTTGTCAGTAAAATTCCATTTTGCCATGTTTTTGTGGGTTAAAAGCTCAATAGCTCATGCTGGGAATTACAACAAAATGATAAATAATCCCGAAGAATCATTAATTCATAATAGGTACAAGCCTGAGAAATTTAGTGACATTTTTAAAGTTTTTTTTTAACTCAGAACACTGTCCCGGGATTTCCCTGAAGTCTTTTGTTTTTTAGGAAGACTTCCCGCGCAGGAACACTATTGGGAGGCAGAAATGCCACACTCACTGGATCGTAACACCAGGCGACAAAGAGAAGGCACAAAGGCTCGGAGTGAGTGTTTAAAACATCTCGATGAGTTCTGTTCAGTGGGGAACAACAAAAACTCTTTAACCGCATTCTCAAAGAGCTTAGTTACTAATATAGTAACAAAATGACAAAAATGACAGTGGTGGTAAAATATATATTTCTCAAATTTACTCCATTGTTTTGAATCAGTTTAAATACTGTTATACAGACAGTAAGTACGACAGTATGGATTCTCTGGACACTTACATGAAGTACAATTGCAGCCTATTGAATGAATGTCATTAGAAAGCATTACGAACGAGAAACATGGACCCAAACATGTCTGTAAACATGTCTGTAAAATTGCTTTTTTGGTCATTTTTACAGACATGTTTGCCTTCATGTTGCCCGTTGGATCTAATATGCTTACAAATCCAAATTTCCCCAAATTTCTCTGTTTTGTGGAATTTTTGCAAACCTTCAGAAATAATAAATGTGTAAAACTTCTGCATTCCTGTTTATAAACATATTGTATCTTAGACCAGAATAATTATGTTTAATGATTTCTTAACTTGGATAAAAAAGCTTTTAAGGGGCTTGAATGAAGAACATTTATGCTGATTTGAGCAGGTTTGTACTATCTTGAAATAAGATAAACATCACATGAAATGAGACCCCAAAAAAGTCGAATGCAAGAAAAAACATCATGATCTTATTGTGAGATAGTCCAATAGTCCTGCAGATATTGAAGTTCTTGAAAAGTCCAAAACGGAACAAAATCCCTCACAAGTTTATTGAAAACTAAGGTACAGTTCATCAAATTTCTTTTCAAGAGGGAAAAAAATGTAGTTTCAAATACAATGCAGTTTTAATTTGACCAAAAAAAAAACTTTCTGTGCTTGTATTTCCTTGTTTTTGTGCTGCTTTATTCAGCATGAAGCGCTGACAGAGGCGATCCTCCGTCTCCTCTGCGTGGGACGACCCCCTCTCTGAGCTCCACTGGAGCATGTCCAGCAGCGCAGCGAGGATTCAAACCAGGCCTGGCCCGACAAGGCGCTGTAGATCGGCGACATGGTCCGCGAGCTCAGGGAGGGAGTGCTCAAAGTGACTGCAAAGTAAGAGAGAGATT
The DNA here is from genome assembly GCA_007210695.1 of Neogobius melanostomus. Classification (NCBI taxonomy): domain Eukaryota; kingdom Metazoa; phylum Chordata; class Actinopteri; order Gobiiformes; family Gobiidae; genus Neogobius; species Neogobius melanostomus. The sequence continues at coordinate 2,580,708 of VHKM01000104.1, forward strand.
CTGAACGCTTTAGCAGATACATTTCTGCCAGGGAGCTGTTTAAAACGCAACAAAATTTCAATGAATTGTGGGACTGTATTGGAACACTGTGCTTTATTTAAGAAAATGCTCAATAGAAATAGTAGACATGTGTCTGTAGCCAACAAAATGTGGATGAAAAAAAATGTAACCATGTAACTTTTTTATTACCAAATGTCTCCTCAAAAGAAAATGAGAATGTAACAATCAGATGAGGAATGCTTTTTTCACAAATTAATTCAGAAAATTCTTTGAACATAGTACATAATATAAAAGCTCATTAGCATTGATAGCATCTTTTTTTCCAAGCATAATTATGTACCCTAGCTAGGGTTGCAAAGGGGCGGAAATTTCCAGATACATTTCCAGAAACTTTCAATGGAAATTTTAGCTCAGAAATTTTGGGAATTTTCAAAAAAATTAAAACTGTCAAAATGCTTAAGAAAACATTATATTTTTGCATTGTTTGTTGAATAGACAATTTGTGAACTATTAGCTAAAATATATGTTTTTGAACCATAAAACATGCATTTGAGTGACGTCACCCCCCCCGACCCATACGAGAAGTGTGAGGACCATATCGTCAGGTCAAAACATAACTCAACTTTCCTAAACATACATTCTCCTTAGCACTCTTTTTAATGAGTGGTGGGACAAACAGACAATTTGATTCATGATCTTGTTTTATCACACTGTGATTGGTTAAATTCTAATGTTTCTATCTAAGATCATGACAGATCATGACTATTACTGTATGAGGAGTGGGCGTGGCCTATGTCTGACACAGTGCTGCATTAAACAGAACAGACCTAAATTAAAGACTTAAAACAATATAATATTGTTATACTACACAGCTGTATTACAATGATGAATACTGTATGAAAGATGGATACAAACATGGAATGAGTCTGTTCCATTTCCAAAAGCACTTCTTCAGTATCGGCTACAAAAGTGCTCCACTGTCCCTGAGCTGGACTGCTAATGGCAGTGGTCACGTACTCTCAAATATTTCAGCATTTGAAATAAATATTAATAAAAACATCTATCATACTCATCTGAGAGCATTTGTTATTTCACCCAAATAATTCAAAATCAACCCAAACATATTTTAAAAATCTTTATTTACAAATGATCCAAGTAAAAAGATCAAGAAATATATTTACAAAACATCCCAATAGAAATTACATAGATGCCACTAATAAAACGCATGCAGTGCTTTGGAAACTGTAGAAAAAAGTCCTATTTTAAAAGTGAGTGAGTCACTTAAGATAATTATAGGATAGCTGTATTCTTTCGTGGAAAGATATATCAGTGCAATAAGCATGAAATCGCCTCTCAACCCATTGACATGTAAGGATTTGATTGACCAAGCAATTAAACTACATTTATGATGCAGCGGCAACTACGCACATCGAGTCGAAACTCACTACTTCTGTTAGTCTTTACATTTACAGCAGTGGTTCTGACCTGGTGTAGCTTCGGGACGCACCTCCGACCAATTAAAACAATGACTAGGGCTGGGTGGGTACTTGGTTTTCGATTCCGATACCCATGCCTAAACATTTGTCATCTAGAACAATAAAACAGAACAATAATGTGTGGAAATCTGCAAATTGACAATATCGGGTTCATCTCCAATGTAAATGTATGAAAAATGGGAAATATATTGTGCAAAAATTGGGGGGAAATAGGGATAATATTAGTAATAAAAAAAGGCAAAAATAAGAAAAAAATGTGTACAAAATAGGAGGAAAAAATAATTTATTTGAGCTGAAACATCCAGTCACTTCCTTTAACCTCTTAACCCCACCTGAACGGAGCACATTTTTCTCCAGTTTGGCTTTACACGAATCTAAAAGCTTCTTGAAAAACTAGCGACATAATAGCGACAAAAATGAGAGCAAAATGAGGATGAAAACAAACGGCACAAAAGAGTAACAGAAAAGTGACAACAAAGCAATGAAAAATGTCAAATAAGTGACAAAAACGTAGGGGAAAAGATCAGTTTAAATGAGTTTTGTAGGTCTTAGCTTTTAAAATGAGGCAGACACTGGCCTATAGGCTTTAACCTTTTAGATTTGGGTAAAGCTGAACTGGAGAAAATGCACTTGGTTACGGCGGGGGTTAAGTTAATGCTGTCCCTGGACCAACAGCATCAAAATTTGGAAACGATTTTTCCGGTGCCTGCTTTCGATACTTTTATCTTTCCGATACCAGTAGTACCTACACTTTTCTCCTGATACCATACAGGTATCGTTTAACGGTACCCAGCCTTGTCATGACCCAAATAAAAGTATACATTTAACACAATTTGCTGCTTGGCCCCAAAACGATTGATCAACTGTGATTTTAGGCAAAGCCCGACTGAAAATGATCCCAAAACCACCAGCTGAGAACCACTGTTTACGTTAAGGCTCACACTGCTACTCAATTGTCCTTCAAAAATCCATCAAGATCACTTTTCTCTGAAGCGGATTCGTTGGATTTGGTGTCGTGATTCTGCGTCGCTTCGTCCTCCTGAGCCCGAGCCGCGAGTTCGTCCATCGGGGAGCGGTTACTGTGAGCCTCCTTCTCTTTACAGTTCCTCCATTTCATCCTTCGATTCTGAAACCAAATCTTAACCTGAAAAAGCGGAAACAGGGAAGGCCTTTAGTGGACTGTTGTGGGGTCACTAGGGCTACACAATACAAGAATAATTAGCAATGTTCAATAACTGTCGTGGAAAAACCCTTAAACTGAGGGTTTTTAATTAAAGTGCATATGACACATTTTTGCTGAAACAGTTAACACAATTCTATTTAAAGGGGGGTATTGTGCTTTTTTCAATCACATAGCACCAGTCTATAGCATACTACAATGATGACGTAACCTTCTGTTGGTCTGTATATGCAGTAAATTAAAATAACTGCCTTGAATAAAATTGCTCTCTCAAAATGGCTGTACTGAACGTCTTGAAATAGGCCTCTGTCTCTTTAAGAAGCTTTCCGACACGCCCCCTTCAGCACACTGCTGTGGCATCTAAACAACAACACTGTGCGGGGAGGGGGCTCTGCTGAGCTGAGGAGCAGTGGTTGGTGGTTGGCTGGTGACGAAAGGTCCAGAGGCGTCCCAGGAGGTGGGGGCGTTCCTAGGAGGACTGAGGCATAGCTACACCTAAAATGGCTGCCGTCTAAGTTTTTACTGATTACTCAAAAATATGTGAATGAGCCAAGGCAACACTCCAGGCATGTGTTTAATGAGGGAATGACATAATAACATGATATAAAGCTTGAAAAAGTCGATTTTACATAATACCCCCCTTTAAGATTTTGCTAAAGATTGAACCCAGCTTTCTTTAGTTTGACCATTTTTGGGATGTTTATATTTTCACTTCCTTATTGGACACTGACAGGAAGTGACATAGACGGAGGCAAACAATTTTAAACTGTTGCCGTGCCAACCATGTTATGTCAATGGGAAATGAGTCAAACTGCTCTGAACTTTTCTCTTGTAGTAGCATTAAATTAAAAATAACTTTTCTTCCCAACATTTCTTCATTAAATTGTTGCTTCACTGAAATAAAATGATAGTAAGTACTTACAACTGATGTTATCCATCTAAATAAGTCATATTTTCAAAAGCATTAAAACCTGTCATATGCACTGTAAATGTCATTTAATGCAGTGGTTCCCAAAGTGGGGGTCGCGAGGCCTTGGGTGGGGGTCCCCAGATGATTTTAAGATGAAACAAAAAGAAAAATGCTACTGTTTAAAGCATATTTTTGAGTGTAAAACAGCCTATAATTAGTGAAATCTATTCAATTGTTCACAATAAACAGTTTAAATACATATTAACTTGATACTTAAATGTTTTTAAAGTAACATAAGAGGCATTAAGTTTATACATTGGCGGTCCCGAGATGTTTACGTGTCAATTTTTGGGGTCCCAGCCAAAAAAGTTTGGGAACCCCTGATTTAATGAATTGTGCCAAAACTAAGGCCATTAAAGTAATTAAAAACATATTCAATTCAGCTCAAATGGCATCAATTTTGGGAAAACAGTGGCATTGCTCAACTAAGTTTGTTGAAAATCCAAAAGTTATGGACAAACACATTCAGCTACAGTTTTGTCAAATTGTCAAAATGTTTTTGCTCAGAAGTTCCTTGGTGTCCAATTTGCTTGTGAATATAAACATTTCCGCACATTCCTCTTTTTTTAATGGAATGTTTCTGTATCATAAGAAATAAAGTATGCGATTGTGGCATTCAAATATCGTATTTGGGCATTATAAAGCATTTAATTTGACTTGCTGCTGCCTGTAGAAACCAATGCAGACCAATGCAAGGTTAAAACTAAACAATATTACCGGTAGAAAAATCCTAAAAACTACAATATATTGCAAAACCTCAGTTATTTTGTGATACATCGTGGCTTCTTCCGATATGGATATTGCAGCATCTAATATTAATAAAACATATTGTGCAGCCTTATTCGCTTTGTGTTGATGATGCAAATTAGGCTTTTACCTGTGATTCCTTGAGACTGAGGTTCGCTGCCAGTTGGTTCCGGTCTGTCTTGCTGATGTACTTTTGTCTTCTGAAGGTCTTCTCCAGCTCTTTCCGCTGTTCCTCTGAAAATACAGCTCTCCTCAGGATCCCCCGGCGCGCTTTGGGATTGTTATCCGGAGCCCACATGGGAAGATTTGCACCCTCTAAAAGGTAAAGAAAATATTTTAGACAACGTGATGTGTATCTTTTTTTTGTGGGTATAAAAACAGCTGCATATAGCACTGATTCAACAGTTTCCTTTAACACTAAGATTATGTCGGGTTTTGTCACACTTGATCACATTCTTCCGTTTGTCCGATTTTACAAACTCGGGGTGACTAAAGAGAATAGGAAGGCATTTGAATGGAGAAAAGGGGATTTGGTGAGCTGTGGTGAGCAATCCCACGGTGCTTCACTCACAGGTGCATGCACAACAAAAGTCAAGTCGAACAATTTATCCAGTCCATTCAATGTTGCCATTTTAATCTGTACGACAAATGTGCACATAGACCACCTCGGGGAAGCACATAACAGGTTTGGACATGCCTTTCACTTCTCTATTGGAACTCAATGGTTTTGACTTAAAGAGCTGATTACCAGGTCATCCCTGGGCAACGTGTGTGTCTCCTCCAGCGGCCCCGCTAGAGCCCTGAGGAACCCCCACACTAAGGCACTTCAATGGAAATGCCATTACTCGATGGTTCAGTGGCCCAACACTAAATCTTTTCACTTGCAGGTATGAAGGCAGTTTGTATGCGAAGATGAGCTCGAATAAGTCTATAAAAGTCACTTGCATTGAATGCTTTATGTCGTAGTCAAGGGGGTCCCCAATGGGCAGGAATGAGCGCTGAGGGGCAGGAGAAAGGAGGGGGAGTGGGCGCGCTCAGCTCTTTAGCCACACAAAGGCTGTGGGCTGTTCCTGGGGCTGCCCTCGCTGCACTGAGATGGCCACAGGTTTTGTGCTCATTGGAGTTCATTGCTGCAGTGAAAAATTGAGGTGAGGTCGCGTGTGGATGGTGGACTGAATGTGTCGATTGGTCACGGCCAGCTCTGGCTTTGTTGTGTTGCTGGGCACTGTGGGAAAGTATCAGCTACAGGACGACTGCAATGACCGGTGATGAGAGTTTCATCTTGTGACATTTTCCCGATGAGGGGCATAACATTTTGTTTATTGCATGAGACTGTTTCGATTTTTCCACCCTGGTTCAGGAAGTCCACACATTGTCACATCAGCGGGTTAAAGTAAAGCCACTCTGAGTTTGGATACTGACTCTGAATTGTTTGGGGACTTCACTTGTCCATTGCTCTGGCAAAACTTCAGTGTTTTTGGTCGAGATATTACTTTGTTTTCAAGAGATTACTTGTTTTATATTACAATCCCTTACTGTACATTTATTTGCTGTTGCCAGAGCAGAGGCTTTAAGTGTTTACATGACTTCTGTAGACTTCTAATTTCATGAGGTTTTGACCTGGTGCTGATAATCTCAATATGACAGAAGACGGGATGTTTATTAGCTCTGCATATTTGCTCTTCTAAAGTGCGTATGTGCCAGTACAAAACTGGGGGGGGCCCTGGAGGCTTATAAAAGGCCCGCAGCCCTCCCCTCGCCCCGTCCCAAACAGCCGTGAATGCGTATGAATAGAGCTGTGCAGAGTTGAACGCAGAATTAGCTCTTTGGCATTGCATCAGTAATTAGCTGTGAAGAGCATGGGAGACCCCGCTGCTCGCGCTTAGAGAGGAGCTGAGGCAGAAAACACTCACTGGAGAAGACGGGAGGGGGGCTGGACCCACCGCAGAACGCCAGCAGGTACGGGTACTCGGAGTAGTCGGGCCCGCGGAGAAGAGCGCGGCTCAGCACACCTGCAGGGGAGAGAGAGGGGGGGGAGAGGGAGAAGGTCAGACAGGATGAGACAGTGAAGGAGGTGTAGTTTGTCCAATAAACTGAAGCGGGGAAACTCTATCACACTCTAAATCACTTGCCCTTCCCTGGTTTATGAATCTGTTGATGGGATTATTGGCGACAACTGTGGGTACTGTCTTTTTTTACCAGTGGAAAGTGTTTGGCATCAGGGAACAGATCAATGTGAAGCACCACGAGAAAACTAAAGACATAATATTAATCGAACCTATTAGTGAGTCCATGAAGTTGAGATTCAGTCTAGTGGAAAAAGTGAGTGTCCTTCAGAGCCAAGTATCATTTAATGCTTCTGAAATCTATAGTTTTTACTTCGCTATAAGCAGCTTTAGATTTTGAATGGGAATGAGAATCTGGGTCGGTGATTCTGTGACGGTCCATTGAGCTAGAGTCAGGTTGGTTTGTGGCACGGGAGGGGCTGTGTGCCAATACTCTGCTCTCTTCCTTTTTTATTCCACCGTAAGTAGACTTTTTCAGTACATTTACACGATCAGAAAATTAAAAAAAGGAAATAAATGGACGACAACAGAAAACCTAAACAGTTTAATGTGAAGATGGTATAATAATTGTGATCGTTTTTTTTGTTTTGTTCTAGGTTTTTACTTTTTTAATTTAAAGGAAAAATGCCTCTAAAACATGCTGGGATGTCGATTTATGTTTTAGATGAATGAATTAATAATTAGTGGTGAGTTAAAGCAACACTTATTAATGTAGAAGTTATTTAAATAGAAAATATATACCAGTATATTTTAGTTCTGAAAATAATGTAGGCCTATTGCCATATGGACATCTGTATTTTTTACCGGTTTCTATTAAAAAAAATAGTTGCATTTTCAATTTCATATGTTGTATTGGTAAAATTTTTTGATGTGTTGGCGGCCAAGAGAAATGATCGTCAATAATATGAACGATTATAGACTTTACCTGAGTGTTGCAGGACTGGTTCTGGACTGTGGCCTGGACTTGGGAATCCTCCTCCGGACTCGCAGCTCCAGCTCCTCCTGAGACTCGCCGCTGTCCTGGGCCCTCCGCTGGACTGCCCCAAATGTCCCAAAGACTGTGTCCTCTGTCCCCCTGACGGTGTCCTCTGTCCCACAGGCCGTCTCCCCTGCCCCTCCGCTCGTCCCGGGGAGGGATGTGGCTGCAGCAGGTTGTCGATGAGAAAGCACTTCCCGGAGCTGCCGAATCCCGCTAACGGAGGAGGAGAGGCGGCCATGTTGGTCCTGACGCAGCTCTGCAGTGAGACCATAGTCCAGCTCTGAGTCTTTAATCCTGTGGGACTGACCAGGCCAACTTCATTAAACTCCGAGCAAAACAAAAGTTCACAGCTCCTCTTCCCTCGGCCGGCGCTCGGCTGCAGGCTGCGCTGTGATTGGCTGAGAGACACTAATGTGTTCACAATTCAGATAAGGCTGGGTCTATTGGAGTGGCAGAAGGTGGGTCTGGCTCATTCATTATGTCAACTAGCCTATTAAATGATAGACACCAGAGACAATGAACTGCTGGCCTAAGTTTAACATTCACTGAACAGAGCTCTGCAGTAGTAAATAGTTCCTTCTCTCTCTCAAAGCTCCATTGTGTCTCACAAACCCACACTACTTCATTTGCAACTGGCATTTTTGTGCCTTTTAAAAAGGTGGTTCTTTTTGAATCTGCAATTCAAAGATATCTTTACGAGCTCTTTCATGAGCGCAACAATTCTGTAAGATCAGCAGAATTACAACAACAAACCTTATTTTTAGTTCCCAGTGCTTAAAAGTTTTAAAACGTTTGCTGGATTAGATCCTAATTCCACAGAGAAATGATTGTCACAGCTAATTGGGTAGAAACTAAATTGTAAAGTTTGCAGAATTTAAACACAACGTCATTGTGTGTCTGTTCCTGATGCTGTGTTAGAGCCATTGGACTGAAATCATGGGATTTAAACCGTTCAATAAGTGTTATGCCTCCTTCCTCACTTTTCCAACTCTCTTTCAAATCCCAACAGAGACCAAAGCAGTGCAGGGCACAGCAAACAGGCATATCCACTCAGGCTGTGTGCGGGACGGGGGCCATGAGGGGCGCAGCCCGCGCCAGGCGAGCGTGTGTGTACCTCATGCTGAGCATGGAAATTGGCCCAGACAGCCGAGCCCATTGTGTCATGGCCAAAGAGCCAAAGGTTGCTTGTAATCAAATTTGAGGTTTTATTCGTGAGCTGGTGGAGAAGGCCCAGCGCTCTGTCACTCTGTGACTGTTGCACTTTTGTGTCGAGAAGTGTGTTTGTGTGTTCAGAGACCACAGCACAATTACAGCTGTTTAGTGTCAAGTATCCGTCATTCATTAGGAAATTAGTGGCACATGCATGTGTTTAGTCAACACATCATCAAATACAATTACGATACTTGGTGTAGATCATGTTAATACTGTAGTTTTGCCGTTTGTCTCTTTTCTTAACCATAAACCCACAGACGCATGGTCGAAAAACACAAACTATAACTTAGCCGTCACTTTTTCTTTCTTTTTTACCTGTAGGGTTTATCGGACTGTTCAGAATAAAAGAAAGGGAAAGGGGAAAGTGAAATGTTCAGAGTAAATCTGGCAATCTGCCCAGCATATGTGCTGCAGCCCTAACCACTAGGTCCTTGTTCAGCACCACTTTTCTTTTTTTCATTGCTAAACACAGCTCATCATTAGGCCTCTCCACTTTGTATTACTACAGATTCCAGTCTCAGAGGCAGCATTAATTGGGCCTTTTTCAAACCGTGGCTCTTGGAAACACGCTGGAGCAAGTTCATGTGAATTTATTTGATGTCCACCTCTTTTTGAAATGGAGGGAAAACTGGGCTCCTTCTTTGACCGTTCCCACAATAGTGCTGTTGAACACTAGCCCTCTGTAGACCAGCGCAGATCCCCTTTCTCTCCTTTTTAACCCCACTAAAGCCCTTAAAAAGATAGCGGCCCATTGCCCACTGCAATTGATATTCCACCACTCGAACTTAATATTATGAATGGAGGGCCAGGCTCTATGAATCAGGTGGACAATGTGCTTAGCTTAGCAGCAAACTGGCCTTTTCTGCACAGTGTCTGTCCCAGAGGAGGAAGTTTCTAATGTGAGGGCCACGATTGTGTGTCTATTGAGTTCTAATGAGCTTGTGCATGCAGAGTGAAAGGCCGGCTCCTATTCAAGCCTTGGGCTCAATGAGGCGCTTCATTATTGCACTCATCGACAATGGAGCCGCGCCGATGGGGGTGTCTGCGTGCAGCGCTCCCAGTCCATAAAACAACCTCCGACAGATATGGCTTTTCTTATAGGGGCTAAACATGGAGGCTAATGCCCTTAATGTGATACTTGTTCTGAATGAGAGTTTAATCTGCATTTTGGGGAAATATATTCAGACCCTAATTGGGTTAACTGTATGACATTTAGAGTGAAACTGATTCTGTCATTTTCATCTTATTGTCTGTTCTGGTTACAGACATCTCAGAAATATTTGGAAGTAATAATTTGTCTATGAACATCACATAAGCTTACTGCACCTGCCCTTTTATCATCATACAAATGAAATAGCAAAGTTATAAACTGAGGTCAAAACAAGATTCCCGACTTCCAATAACCAAATAAACCAACTTCATCCATTCAAACCATTCATAAAATAATATAAACAATCAAAAAATCTGTTAAAACAGTATTTTCTGCTGTTTCTTGTCTCTACATTTAGGCACTGCAACAAATCTATATGACCACAAGATGGCAGTGTGAGAACCTTAAAACATTCACAGTATGAGGAATATTATAATGATAATAATGTCTTTGTTCTTGCATTTGGCACAAATGAGGAATTTATTTGTTTTCAAACAGTAATCAGGGTTAAAAAGCATTAAAAGTTATTAAACTTAAACTAGGCCAACATTATGGCCTTAAAAGTTATTGAAGAGCATTAAATCTACATTTCTTAGAAAATATAATTTTTCCTTTGAGGCAGAATAATGACATTGCTCAACTATATACTGTATATAAAAAACTATGCTCTAAAACAAATTCAGCTGCAGTTCTGGCTTTTCTTTTGTTCAAAAGTTGCACGTTGTGTCCAATTTATTTTTTCAATAAAGTTATCCTTTATTCTCCAGTTTGAAATCTTACAAAATGCTTTTTTACAATATGATTTGTTTTGCTTTTGTGGCATTAAAAGTTTTGTATTAAAATTAAAAGCATTACTGTAATGCAGTGTTGGCGAAATTGGCCATTTCAAAAGATGAACTCTAATCCATCATTGTTCCTGTCACATTTTGTTTGCCTCAAAATGTGTCATATCTTAAAGTTTTCAAGAAAATATTCTAAAAAAAAAAAACACACTTTTGAACCCTCGTAAAGACGACTTGGACATAAATTGTTTAGTTAGTTGTAGCCAGCCTGATTTGTTGGGGACTGAGTAAATGATTCCTAAAGGTGAAGCCGTATTCGTGCAGTAGAACGGATCCAAAAGCTCAATTTGGCAAAAAAATAAAAAATGACGTGGGCAGTCAGAGATGCTTGGAGGCTGGTGAACATGTCCAACTTTAGTGTGAATTTTCCTCAAAGCCAAAATAACATTGAATGAAGCAATTAGTACGACCTGAGAAAGTTAAGTTCACTCATATCTTCGCATATCACTGCCTCTTCATTACATTTGTGTGGGCAGTTTCTACTTTGAGCTTTTATGACGACAGAAAAGCCTTTGGGCGTGATTCAAATTCATCCATCTCTGTCTGGATCCTAGAAATGAACCACTGTTCTTGTCATTTAAGTACTCGGTGTGTGGGCACTTTTTGCTTTTGACTTTGGAAATACTTTTTCCATTTCTAGCGGTAAACTGTGGGCAACGTAATTACACTTGCTCATATAGACCTCGGGGAATAGCGTTGTGTTATTTACTACAAATGGGATTGGCACGGCAAGTTTATTTGTAGAGCGCAATGCATACACAACGCAATACAAAGTGTTTCACAGTTGCATAAAATTACAAAAAAGCAGATCGATCAATCCATAAAACATCAAATTGATGTAGGTTACTGCATAATAGAAGGTGACATTTGGGTTTACAGACATATATTAATTGCATTATAGTGATCCAACTCTCAATTATTACAAGTCAGAGCTACTTCTCAATTTTAGACAAATGAGAAAGCGAGGAGTCAGGAAGGGCTTAAGGGCATGCACAATGAATTCCCACTGAACTGAGGCTTTTTTACGTGGTTTTGCACAGAAGTTATTGCACATGGGGTGTCCAAACCTTTTTCATATTGAAGTTATTGAGGGGCACAAACCGGTGTCAATGCAGTGAAACATTCAATGGTTCATTTAAAGCAGTACTAAGTAACGTGTTTACCTTAATAAATCATTTCCGTAGTCCCTCTGGGGGTAATACAAGTGGTAATGGGATGATTGGAGGGTCTTCCATCTCCCCCTGGTGTCTCTGGCCAGAAAACCATGCTTGCAACTTGACTGCCACCGGGGCGGAGCAACCAATACACACTAATAGAATCACGGAGAAGAAGCTAACAGGCTAACGGGCAAAGCTAACTGCGGGCTAGCGCCACTTTAAACAGTATTTACAGCCAAGTTTGAGTGAAAAAAAATATTCCCATTGAATAACTGGATGTACAACACCCTCTCTCCCTTCACCTTTTCTGTCAGCGTAGTATTTACTCTCCAAGACATTTAATAAGTTAAAAAATCGTAACTTGCTAAGACACCTGCAGTTGCGCTTATGGCCTCTAGGGGCAAGAGTTACTTAGTACTGCTTTAAGAAAGGTTTTAATTGTGTCCTACACCTTTATTTAGACTTGGAAGCTTAATGGAGCGCACAGAAATGTTAGTTTTTGAGGGTATAATCGTGCTGAAGGATTACATTTGTAGTAAAAATGACCATCTCTGGCGATGTGTGCCAATCCAACAAGACGCTTGAGGGCCACCAAAAACTGGTCTGAGGGCCGCACTTTGGGCAACACTGCTTACAGTTACTTTACAGTAATAATATAGTCATCGCAATAGTTTTTCCTCATTTGTGCTGCCTTGTTGTGAACTAATCTTCCTTTCCCTATGTGTTCGAGTGTAGCACGAGTGATCTGTAAAGCTCTGCCCAGAAAGAGCCTGCCAGACGTGATTTTGGCCGGAGTGGAAATGTCTTCACCGTTGGGACTGAGACGTTCTGTTGGTTAATCCCGGGTCCTTCTGCGCAGAGCGGTGCTTGAATTTCTCCCCAGAATCATATCTACCGTCCTCCACTCCCAACCTCCTCCAGCCAACAACAACAACGCGCTCTCCCATGATGCTTTTCCCTGGCTGAAGTTCATTGTCAGCGGTCTTTGGGTAAGTTCCACCGACGAGATTGGGATTTTTTGAAATGAACTTTTGGATTTTGTAAATAGCGCAGCATTTGTATTTATTGTGATGCTGACTTGTTGTGCTTTTCAGCTTTTCCCGTCTGAGGTCGCTGTAGCAAGTCAACTGTGGAGGTGTTTACGTGTCCAGTAAGTCCTGACACAGACAAATACACTTTAAACAAATAAAAGGCCTAAGTTCACTATTCTATGTACTGTATTTAAATCAATATGAATAAGCCAATGATTGAAACTACAGTGTAGTACTCGTTTTGTTGATCTGTTGCGTTTTACCAAATATTTTCTATACTTGGCACTTTTTATCACAGATGTAAGCAGTTTGGTGGTGGGTTGATTATTATTATTTTATTTACAAGTCAAAAGAGGCCAATCTGTGCAATGATGGCCCAAAGGGAAGCCCAAATGTGTCCAAATGGGAGTGTTGTACATTTTAAAGACTTAACTGGAAGATTTGGGGAGCCTCCACCATGAGGATATTTTATTAGATTTTATGATATGTGCAGATTCGATTATTTTCTGAAATACTTCTCAAAATCTTGACTCTTTACATTTGTCCCTGCTGCTGCTGCCCTGGGCTAGACCATAGACCGTTAAAAAGAATAGACAAATCCTCCTCACTCCTCCCCGTTTACCATAATGACCACGTTCGAGGGGGAATTCATGGCGGATTTACAGACTCCTCCTCCCCTGCTCTGACGAAGCATGTTCCTAATAAGGGCATAAGGGCGGGATTTTCACTGTAGACTTGGCCCTTGCGTGACGTGTAGCTCGCGCAGCTCCAATGCTAACAGTCCGACCTCCGTTAAGTAGGAGATTTAAAAAAAAAAATCTTTAGAAAACCAGCCTGGTTTCTTTTTTTGTGACTAACCCAGCGTTATGTCAGGAGGAATATGTAGCCATAGAAAGTGTTAAAAAAATTGAAACCAGGCGTTAAAGTTGTTTTTAACGTGTCTAAAGTCCAATGCTTTTCAATGGGGGCCTAGCGATGATATGGAGGTACTACAGCAATGGCGGAGCAATGGCGGCCTCCAGTGTTGCGGTCATAAAGCAGAGCAGCCAGCGGCCATTGGGCTAGACTCATGAAATGCCGCTTTGACCACCAACAATCATGCACAAAATGCAGGCTTAGGTGGGAAAAGTGTCTCGCCCAAGGACACAACAGCAGCAGTATACACCTGTTGAAGCTGAGGTTCACCTGCCGTCCTGTGGGTATCTGGACTGTTTGTGTTTGTTTTATTTGGTTATTGCCACCTAATTCAAATGTTATCATACATTCTGCAGGTTTTGTGTCATTTTAAACTATTTATCAAGAGCTATTGACATGACAATTTGCTTCTTGGATACATTTCTATCTTAGTCAATCCGTTTTTTCCATACAATGGGATAAAGAGTCTTCTGAATAGATGTTTTATTTTTCACCTGAAGAGAATAACCTGCAGTGTCGCTGTGACCTCCACCTTTAGTCGGTTTCACGTCAATTTACGCCTCAATAACCTCAGCGCTGAGTCCTGATGGAGCGCGACCTCTGCGACATCGTCCATCAAAGACATAAAAGACAAGCATCTCATTAAAACATATGCACACTGACACCTTTGTCCTTTATGTCTTCACACAAATCAAATACACACCCTAAATGTTCCAAGAAAAGTGAAAACGTTTGATCGTGTTTTTTGACAAAGCACACTTTGATTTCACTGATTAAAGAATAAAACCAAAGCAGCAAAGTCTGCTCTTCCTTTGGCCAGCTCTGTTCAGCAGACTGCATTGGGAAAGGTCACAACATTTACAAAGAAATAAATTATACCTGTGCTAGTTCTTAAGTTTTCACACTTTTCATAGTTATAATACTTTTTTATTCTTGTGAAGCACTTTGTAACCTTTGTAAAGAAAAAAAAAAGTATATAAAAAAAATGCACTTTACAAATTGACTTATGTTTCTTGCTTTGCTCCACATTTGTGCAAGATTGAATAATTGAAATGAAATTGATAACTTGCTAATATGGGACTATTTTGTACTATAACATCTAAGCCATCAAGAGGGATACCTTCATTACTCTATAGCAGGGGTTTCCAAAAAAATCACTCAACCAACAATCAACCACTGCTCTATAGTATAATTGGGGCATGTCTGAAATGGAAGGACTACATAGTGTGATAATATTAGTTTTGTATAACTAATTGTTTAGCATATGCTCTGCTGCTTTAGAAATTGTACATACATACAAATAAGATAAGATATACAAAAATAAAGGCGAGTTAGAATGCTGTAATCTAATATTTTATTTCCCACTGGATGTAGCTTTGTGATCTGGCAACCCAACACTATCTGCATGCTTTCTGATTGGATGATTGGCAGCAGTTTCCCCTCCTGAACCGAGCACATTTTCTCCAGTTTGGCATTACCCAAATCTAAAAGCTTCTTGAAAAAAATTCAACCTGGATAGACAAAAGCAGCGATTAGAAAGGTTTATTGTAAATATGTTGGCGATCAACCTGGCATAGACATCGGATCCTTCGAAGCGGCCTGTGACGCGAGATGTGGAATCCCGGCGTTGGTGCAGATGGGTAGGTTAGAGTTAGGGATGTCTTTCCCCGGAGCCTGGACACTGGTGGTGGTACGGGAGACCGGTGAAGGATGTTGCCGTCTGAAGCCACGGACAGAAGAGACGTTGAAGGTGTGGAGGTGGGCCGCAGCACAGATGGGAAGCGGATGCATAAATAAAAGCCGCAAAAGAACAAAAAGTGACAAAAAGCAAAGAAAAAATGGCAAAAATGCGATGAATAAGCAGGTTAAAAAAAGTGACGACAGCATGGCAACAGATCAGTTTTTGTAGGTCTTAGCTTTCAAATTACACTGGCTCTCCAGTCAAGAAGCTTCTAGATTTGGATAATGCCAAACTGGAGAAAAAACCTGGAGCACTCGGTTAAGGTGGGGGATAAGAGGTTGAGAAATGAAACAAATAATGTAACTTTTAGTTTTGTTTGTTTGTTTGTTTTTACTATGAGTGCAAGAGCATATTTGTCAATAAACGTTTGATGGGTAATGTTTATGAAGCAATTGAAATATCTCTTACTTACCTCACCTTATAAAGTTAAACACCCATCATCATCACTCAGTCTCATCATAACCCTATCACTACATTCCCATGGTCAATGACAGTCCCAGTTTTAAGGCGTGGTACCCCGTGATCCCCATCCGCCCACCAGAGGGCTCCCTCGTCCTTCGCTCCCCTGCTCTCTCCTCGACAGGTTGTTCCTCTCCTCCGTCCTCCTCTCCTCCCTGAGTCTCTGTGCTCGCTCCTCCTTGGCTCCCGCTCCGTGTGTGCAGCTGCTGCGTCTCCAAAGCCCCGCTCCGTTACGCACTCGTCCCGTCGCCACCTGCACACAGCGCTCGGACGGACGCGGACGGGAGCACACACCCAGAGGGAAACCTTAACACGGATTAAAACCCCCGAATAGACGGCCGCTTGCGTTCATAATCTCATCATCTGGATTTGCCTTTTGTCGCTGCGTTATCGGGCATCTAAAGTTGTCATGATGCCTCCTCTGCGCATTTGGGATTACTAGCGTTTCGAGGTGATATCGCTCTTTTTTTGTTGTTGTTGCACGCGTTTTGGACTGAAGAACACACGCTCCTTTCAAGTGGACAAAACATGGACTAATTTTTCATACGTTTTCACCATGGGATTGTTACAGCTATTTGTGGTTCTTGGCGTGTTTTGCCCCTCCTCAGGTAGGACAGCGATACGCATCTGAAGGATACAGAGCGAGCTATACCCATCTGTGGATAGGGCTGCACCACACTAGCATCCCTTCTTTGGCGCTACAACGTTGTAATGAGACGTACAGGAATGGTTTACAGCTGGTCTAATTGTATTGATAATCTGGGAATGGCACTTGCATATTGATTTATCAAGCACTTTGTCCATTATCTTGATCACAGAGCGAGTTAGTAATGTGAACTGAAGTGGTATAGCCTGGACAGATTTGTATCCCAGATGAGAATAACATTGACAGTACAAAGTTGTGGATCTGACCTGGTTTGGAAAGGGTCCTGTCCTGGTTTAGTCCTGGTTTGACACTTATATTGTTCCATTTTAGAATCTCTTTAGCTTAGATTCTGTTTAGTCCTGTTTTAGCTCTGGATAAGAACACAATTACACACGATTCTCATTGTCACTCACTGAATTTGATCTTTTTTTTTTCCTGTTTTGTAATCCAAAATGTATTATAGTTAAAACCCTGTATGTTGTATATCTGAAGCACAATTGTCCACGTGAAAAAATACCACTGGCAGTGAACGTTTGCTTTTTCTTTTCCCTTTTAGTTGTGGGATTCGGGGTGGACCCTGCTCTCCGGATCGGCGTGTTCGATGATCTCACTTTGGGACAAGGTTTGGATGGAGTTACCCAGGTCCAGGGCTTTCACAGCGAGTCCAGAGCTTTCCACTTCCAAGGTAACTGTTTAAATGTCCCTGCGATTGAACACGCTTCCACCCCTGCTTTTGATGGTATTATGGATGTGCTCATGGGCAAGGCACTCGGACTTACCTTGGTTGGGTGTGTTACTGTAACTATGGTGGTCAGAATATGCACTTTAGCCGAATTCCTCCGGTCCTGACCAATCCGAGCTGCAGATCTGGAAATGGGTGCCCGGGTGCTGGGCTTCTGCCCCTGACAGTGGCATCGGAGGGTTTGTGCAAAGCTAAGGGGGCGCCATAAGCAAAGATTGGCAGTCATGCTCCTACCAGTTTGCCCCAGGACATCTGAACTATCAAGTGTTACTGTGGAGTGAATATTACACTACATTTTAAAGACGCTTACCTAATTATAGTTGATTAGTATTTAGACGACAGGAATCCTATCACAAAATAAACAACAGAAGAAGAAAAATGACTGTTGTGGTGTTTGCTTTGGCAAATTAGACATGACAAATCCCTCTTGGTACTTTTAACAAAGCTGTGATTGACAATTTTATTCCAGTCACCCAGCTGGTAATGTTGTGATGAATAATAATGACAAACAGCCGTCACGATTGGTGCAGCAATGACCACAATTTCTTCAAATGTCAACTCCTTGCTGTTTAGTGTTTGTAGCTGAGAACCCTCTATCATTGTTTGTTGTTTGGTTCAAAATCGTAAAGTATGTGGACATTATTGACCGAAATTATCAGACTCCGCATTTGTGGAATTCCCTGTTGGATATCTCTCATGAAAAGGCCAATCGTTTAATACATTGGCTCATGTCTCCATCTGAGAGAGGATCTTAATCATATTGCACAAGCTGAAAACAATGAATAGAGCAGCTGTTCTGGAGAGTTCAACTGTTGGTTTATCCATGGTTTAGTTGAGACGGTTTAGTCCATATATAAATCTAATCCTAAATAACTGTGGCTTGTCTTGGACCATTTACTCTGTTGTAGCTACAGTTTTGACTGTCTCTTGGTCTTTTCACATTGCCTTTTGCCCAATATAAGCTAAATATTGTGCTATATTGTGCCTGCGTCCATAGCGTTTTACAGTTGGCAATGTACATAATTTAAAGCTTAATAATTAATAATAATAATAATAGATTTAAGAACATTATTTTGGTACCTCAGCTTTGATATTATATGTTTTATAATTTGAAAATATGTCTGTAAGAATTAAATGGTAATAATGAAATGCAGGAGAAAGAGCTGGTGAAGATCTAGAGTGGGGCTCCTCCTGCTGGCAGCTTTAGGAATAATTTTCTTTAAAAAAATAACTTCCAGGTTGGTGTGGTTAGCAACTGCAGCATTGGGTGATAAACACACTTCAAGCACAGTCAAAATCAATAATGTTGGATTATGGGCTTTAAAAATGTGGAGGACAGTTTCTTGGGTTTGAACAATGACACAAGTGTAATCAGGAAGTACAGGACGAGGCGCTGACGCCGTAGAAGAAGAAACCGCAAATTTAACAGCTTTGCCCGAGGATCACTCAAAACTGAGTGAATGTTGTGAAATACTACTCCAGGTATGTCTTTGACGAGGGAGCAGCGTTAAAACATGGTTTGAACCTCAAGAAAGTCAATTTTGCATGATATGTCCACTCCACTCTAAAGTAGTTCTAGTAGCTAATAATCATCACAATCAAATTGAAATCACAATATAGTTTCAGACAGTGTAATTCCTCTACAATCAACATCCCGGTTTCATGGGGGCTTATTTTGTATAAAACTGCTAACCCTGTAGTTTAAACCTCTACAAACATTAGCTTAGCAGTTTATTTTACAGTCTTTGAAATGTGTATGCGTTTGGACGTGTTTAGTATGTCCACTATGAACTGAATCTGGATTTTAAAATTGCAGATCTATTTGCAAACGTGACGGAAACATAAACATTACACGGTTTCCAAATTGAGCAGTCGTAGCAGTGAACGCCCTCCTGCATGATGCTAATTTTACTTACAACCAGGCGCATCATAAGCAGTCAGGACTGAAGCAGCTCATCCCGTCCGCACATTGTCTTCCCTTTGAACGCCGTTGTGTTTTGCCTAATCTCATTACGTCTTTATACGTGACGCGCCCACCCCGCTCCCCCGTCGCACCCCGCTTTAATGTGCGCTCCTAATTGTTGCCTATTGTCGGTAGCAGGTGGCCGTCAGCGCTGAGGCCCAGAGACTAGAACAGCTGTGACAGAGACAAACTGCAAAAGCTTTAATGTCTTTTACTCGCGCCAATAGTACAGTCAGTGCAATCAGTAAAAACATCTCAAGCATAAATCAATCAGTGTTTTCATTAAGATTGGGCCAGGGGAAAAGAAAGTGTCTCAGGTTCAAACTGCTCCACCGCTTTTGTTTCAGAAAGTGAGATTGGGCCAAAAGTTCAAGTCCCTTTTCAGTTCCCCCCTCAATGAAGAAACTGCTGACTCTTTGACTCTGTCATGCATATGGAGCTTAGACATAGACTTACAAGCATTATTTTGGAGCCTCAGCATTGATATGTTACGTTTTATCATTTGAAAATATGTCTCTGTAAGAATTAAATTGTAACAATGAAATGCAGGCGAAAGAGCTGGTGAAAATCCTGACTGGGGCTCCTCCAGCTGGCAGCTATAGGAACAATTTTCTTCCAGGGTATAACTTGGAAATAACTTCCAGGTTGGAAGTACGGCGTGGTTTACAGCTCCAGCAGTGCATGATAAACACACTAAGAGCAGAGAATGTTGTATTATGGGCTTTAAAAATGTGGAGGGAAAGCTTTTGGGTTTGAACAATCAGGAAGTACAGAATGAGGCGCTGACACCGTAGAAGAAGAAACAGCTAAATTTAACAGCTTTGTCCGAGGATTATTCAAAACTGCGTGAACGTTGTGAAATACTTCTCCGGGTATGTCTTTGATGAGGGAACAACGTTAAAACGTGGTTTAAACCTCAAGAAAGTCGATTTTGCATGATATGTCCACTTACAGTATATACCGAATGGCCAGGTTATTCCATTAATCGATTTGTTTTTCTTTCTCACATTGATGGCATGCACAGTGGGCCAGCTTTCTCATCATCAAAAAGAGGAAACTGACGCAACACTAGACGGAAACAAAGCTTGTGACATCGCAGAAGCTTTTCAAAACAATACAAAGTTAATACGAGCTGCGTTTCTTCTTCCACAGTATGTTACCCATTACATTACACGGACTATATAAAACCAAACACTTGAGCGACTGTGTTTTTTCCGTACGTACTTGCCCTCTACTTGTCGGTCTTTCTCATCAGCAGCAGCACACCCCCCTCACATACGGTATCTTCTGATCTTCTGCACAGCGGCTGAGACGGCTAGACTTGTTCGGGAAGCGGGAACAGCTTCAGCGGCCTCTCCTCTCTCCCTCCGTCTCCCTCTCTCTCTGAAACCAGGCCTTTTTGATCTATATGATGTCCTTCATGTAGACCACGCTCACAAGTGCTCATGACGGTGAGCGAGAAATGAGGCGTTCAAAGACAGTTATGGAGGAGACGGTCATGCGGCTTTTGTTGTTGTTGTTGTTGTTGAAGGGCGTGGCTGTTGGACGACTGGCATGAAGTTGGGGCTAGTCCTAGTTTAGCTCTCATTTAGACCTGGTTTTGTCCTGATTTTGGATCAAATTTATTCCCACAAATACCACAGTAATTCAGTGATCAAAAAGTGGTTGTGCTTTGTTGTTTGTTTAATGGCTGACGAGGGCATTAGTTTCAGTTTAAAGGGATACTTCGGGATTTTTGACATAGGGCCTCATTTCCTAGTTATCCAGAGCGTTGTTGATGTCTGGAGATATTTTTTCTTAAATTCATGCAGTTCTTATATTTGAAGAGTCTAGTTGCGCTAGCCTAGAGCAAGGCTAAAGCATTTCTATGGTAAACGCTAGCCCGCATTAAACAACAGTCTGACTCACTCCACAGTGCACCTGAGGTAAATCACATATAACACCAGACTAACCATATAAATGTCTGTGTTAATAGAATATTTTTTTTAAATAAAACTGACCTTGTATCACATGAATTACCGCATTTTGAGGGACTATTTTCTCGCAGATCACTCCGCCGCCGCCTTAGCTTACAGCCACGAAGCTGATGCCGCTCAAATATATACGTTATTTTAAACGCAAAATGGTTAAAATTATTCTATCGACACAGACATTTATATCGTTAGTCTGGTGTTATAAGTGATTTACCTCAGGTGCACTGTGGAGTGAGTCAGACTGTTTTTTAATGCGGGCTAGCGTTTACCATAGAAATGCTTTAGCCTTGCTCTAGGCTAGCGCAACTAGACTCTTCAAATATAAGAACTGCATGAATTTAAGAAAAAAATATCTCCAGACATCAACACCACTCTGGATAACTAGGAAATCAGGCCCTATGTCAAAATCCCGAAGTATCCCTTTAAGGCTGTTAAGTTGTAGCTAGTCCCTACATCCTTTTTATTTAGTTTTAATGATTCTATTCATTCTATTCAATGTTAGTCTAGTTTTATTCAATGACACTTCCACATGAATTTAGTGTATTTGATGTATTTAGGGAGTCTACTTTACATGTATGTTATTGTATTCAAACATATTAATCATATTCATGGAGCTTCTCCCTCACAAACAAAGAGCAGACTTGTTCCTTTGGCAGTGATATTAATGATACGAGGTTCTGTCAAACTGTCACTAGAAGCGCAGATGTTTAGTATCTTTTTTGTTTATTTATTCATGACAAAGACACGGGTGATAGACAAACACTGTAAGACATTCAGTATAAGACAAACAGTGTTGGACATAAGACATTAACACAACTAAGAGACTTGATGACGACAGACAGATGACATTTATGATCATATTTATTGTTCTCAATCATTTTGAACTAAGAAAGATAAAAGGAAGAGCGAGCAAAAACTATTAACTGTGTTGAAAGGTTTAATGAAATTTAACTCACTCTTACTGCGAAAAGTAAGTTGTCTTTGAAGAATGGAGATTTTAGTCCTAATTTTAGTCTTTCTCTATTTGTTAGTTAGCAAAAATATTACTTGAGTAAAGTAATGATGAAATGTTTTGTCTGAATGAATTTTAGACCAGATTTAGTTTTTGTTCTTTTCCGACTTCCAACTCAATTAATTTCCCCAAATACCATAAGGTAATACATAAAAAGCCTGCTGTATTAAGATGCAGCAACCTTATTTAGTTTAGACCAGGTTTAGTTCTGTTCTGTTCTGTTATTTTAACCAGATTGTGGTCTTGAGTAGGGCAGGGCGATATGGCCTAAAATCTATATCACGATATAAAAAAGAAATATCACGATAACGATATATTTAACGATATAATTGACAATGGACAAATTACTTACAAAATCCCAGCCTTACGCCTATTGGGAAGATTAATTCATTGATGGAAGGTGCATTGAGTTGCCTTATGTACAAAATGCACGGTATAAATAAAGTTGCCTTGACTTGCCTTGATATTTTATTCTTTTTTTTTTTACGCCAATACTAATTTCCTAGCAAATATGATCTACTCAAGCAGTTTACATCCTTCATGTCATTTTACTTTGTAAGCGCCTGTCCCTGTGTTCTACAGTCAAGGTTTCTGCTGCTCTGATGGAGCTGAGCTGAGCATAACATAAATTATATCGTGTCTACATCGATATAAAAAATTACAACGATATCCAAAAACTATATTGCGATAACGATATGCGATACGATATGGCCCACCCCTAGTCTTGAGTGTATTAGTTTGTATTAGTCTATGGTTTTGACCTGCTCTCGTCCTAGTTCATACCTGGTTTAGACCTGGGTTTTTCCTGGATCAGCTCTAGATCAGTCCTGCTTTAAGACCGGTATATTCTCAGCTTGAGCCTCGTTTAGTTTTGACATTAACACTTCGTCTGCTGCTGGAATAAAACGCGCTGTTCATCTGTTCGGTGACTGACTCCTCTCTGTCTCCATACGCTCCTCTTTCTCTGAAGCACCTCTGATATAAGTGCGTTCTCACACAGGCCGGCGACGGGGGCGTGATATTTATGGCATCAGCTTCCTACATCCGTCATTCAAATGGTTTATGTTAAGTCAATGATGCCGTGCCACGGTGGAAGGCAGGGAGATGCATGCATAGCTAATGCACAGATTTATTTTTGTCACCTTTCTAGACAAACCCCAGTTTGAGGGGGAGCGTTATCATTTCGAGACACAGACATCAGATCCTTATGTGGCGTGGTGAAGGAATGGAGGCTTTTGAGACATCCACACAGTTCAAAGATGTAGAAGTACGACAACAGAATTGCAATTTAAATGGCTGCTCTAAGCACTGTTAGAGGTTTCTGCTGCTAAATCTATTCTTTGAACAGATTTGTAATTACTCTTCATGTGAAATGTTTACGTTAGAGGGTGGGCAGACTTGCGGTTTGCTCGTGGTCAGGAATAGATCTAAATCAGTGGTTCTCAATTATGTATGGCTTCAGGACCCACTGTTACTCTAAGACGACAAGCCGTGACCCAAATGAAAAAAAAAGATTTGCTATGTACAATGCAAGACGCTGTATTTTCCCCACAAATCGTTGGTGAATAACTTTAAAACTGAAATTCTGATCAAAGCAACTCTATACCAGTCATTTTAACAGACTTCTCCGCGTTTTCAAGGCTCATGACCCACTGAAAATGGTTCCGCGACCCACCAGTTGAGAACCACTGCTCTAAATAACGTCTTTGCTGAGAGGCTAACCTTTCTGCTATCATGTAAGATGTTGCATTAGAAACTGTCATACAGAAAATCTACATTGAACTTCATGTTTTCTGAGGAATTGGGTCTATACATTTGCCATATTAATCCTATTTGAATCTTTTTGAATACTACAGTGATATAATGTCACTTGTTAATTTGTGCTGACAGAGATCATATAGAACTTTATGCCAGTTTTTGTTCCATGTGTGGATTGGCCAAGTCATTTCAGAGATGGCTTTAAACCAGATCTGTTTTCTACCGCAGTATTAAAGCTTTAGGTGATGAGAGAGGTGAGGAGAAACAGCGATACTGACCTGTGGTGTATTTTAGAGCGAACATCGCCCTGCCGTGTGTTGAGAGATAGCAGATGCACAAATCCTAATACAGGGAAGCGGTGAGCGGGTCTCTGTGTTTGTGCGGGACGGTCGTTTGATGGGCCGCGCTGCTGAGTCGCCTTGTGTAGTCGCTTGGCGGGCTGGGACGGGAGACATTCCCCACAGTGACATACCAGCGCTCATTAGAAAGCAGCCAGAACACATCCAGCATCAGCGCAGTCCCAGCGCCGCTGCCTGGACGCCCGAGGACAGACCGTTACCTCTGATACAGCGAAGGGTGCAGGGAGAAGAGAGGCAGCACAAGAGGAGGAGGGGCATTCGTGATCAATTCCACAGTTCCAAATGATTTAGGGCTTTAAGTGGATTGTTAAGATCAGAATGGATGAGGCTTCAGTACAGATTTAATGTTGTTTTTATCCACACTGAAACATATACGGAATTAGGAGTGCACAATTTAGGGAAACTGCATTTTTTTCTTTCAAGTATTGAATTTGTGATTAGTAGGCCTGTCACAATAACAAAATATTGCACTAAACCATATTGAACGCTTTTAATGCCACAGAAATAAACTCTATATCACACAAAAAAACATATAATACAGTAAACACAACTTATTTTGGGTAAAAAAACATTTGGGTATAAATGTACAGACATTGAGCCCAAAATTACACTATTTATCTGTCAATGATTAAACGATAAGGCGAGTATAATTATATAGTATAATTACCGTGACAGCCATAGTGATTAGATTCGTTATTCATGTTTTGAAATGCAGATGTTTGAGAGAAGAATGAAATATGGACTGCTTTTATTTATGCAATATTTCTACTTACTATTCAAATTACCCACTTGTTAAGAACCACTGGTCTAAACTACAGTGTTAGCAAGTTTAAGACTCCGTAGAGATTGGATTGTTTGTAGTTTGGAAAGAACAATGTGTTAATCTGAAGTTTGATATATCGAGGCAGGAGAATATTGCGATAAACATTATTATTGAAGACCTTTTTATGCCTCATAAACTAACAGAAAAAGCTACTTTGTCTTAAAATGTCCTACAATAAACATGAAATACAATGAAACACAACTTTGGGCGGCACAGTGGCGCAGCGGTTAGCGCTCGTGCTTCACAGCTAGAAGGTCCGAGTTCGATTCCCACCTGGATGTGTGGAGTTTGCATGTTCTCCCCGTGTCTGGGCACTCCGGTTTCCCCTACCACTAAAACATGTACAATAGATTCCCCTCTGAGGCCAGGACTCCCCTGAAAAAGAGTTTCTTAATCTCAGTGGGACTTTCCTGGTTAAATAAAGGTCAAATAAAAACGTATATGTACAAATGATAATGATGTATTGGTTATCTGTCTTTTATTGAACGTTGATATAGTCATTATCGTGACAGCCCATAGGTCCAGTTTCTCCAATGCCTCTTGTTTTGAAGCATTTCTTTTGTATTACTTTAAAACTGCTCACTTCTCTTCCCGGCGCTTCTTAAAATCTCCAGCACAGCACAGTGTTTATCTCGCAATCTCTCTACCGCCGCGATTGCATTCGTATATCTGCTCTTCGTCCCAGCGGTGGGGGGTTTGGATGATTAGTATGGCCCTCCTCATGCTTCTTTGGAATATAGCTGTCAGTGCTACAATACAGGGCATCGTAGTCGGCCCCCCACACCCCACGCCTTCCACCGGGAGAGCCGTAATACAGATGCATGAAGGAGCCCCCCTGGAGGTGCTGCTCCGTCAGGGTTGTCAGGTGATCTGCAGCGCTGTTATCACATTATTAGCACCCCCCCGCCCCCCTCCTAGATTTTAATATCTGGACAGCTGTATGTGTCCAGACCTATATAAATAACCTGAAGGCTCCACAAAGGAGAACGACCCTCCCCCCAGACATGCAACACCCACACCAGCTCTTTGTTGTATTCTATAGTATGTTGCATGTACTTGTTGGATGAATTATACTTCAAAGAGTAGCTTTATGGCGGAACAACTACTTAAAGAGGGGGTATTATGCTTTTTTTCAATCACATAGCACCAGTCTATAGCATACTACAATGATGACGTAACCTTCTGTTGGTCTGTATATGCAGTAAATTAAAATAACTGCCTTGAATAAAATTGCTCTCTCAAAATGGCTGTACTGAACGTCTTGAAATAGGCCTCTGTCTCTTTAAGAAGCTTTCCGACACGCCCCTTCAGCACACTGCTGTGGCATCTAAACAACACTACTGTGCGGGGAGGGGGCTCTGCTGAGCTGAGGAGCAGTGGTTGGTGGCTTGGCTGGTGACGAAAGGTCCAGAGGCGTCTCCAGGAGGTGGGGGCGTTCCTAGGAGGACTGAGGCATAGCTACACCTAAAATGGCTGCCGTCTAAGTTTTTACTGATTACTCAAAAATATGTGAATGAGCCAAGGCAACACTCCAGGCATGTGTTTAATGAGGGAATGACATAATAACATGATATAAAGCTTGAAAAAGTCGATTTTACATAATACCCCCCTTTAATATGTCGGTGGGGGCGTGGACAGGGAAGTCTGGGTGTCTCTGCTCAGCGACACCTGATAAGTCTGACAGTGAATGGATAGATGGAGGTTGCCGAGTAAGTGTGACGATACCCATGTCCATGTTAAAGCTGTGGTAATCAGTTTATTTTCTTGTAGTAGAGTAAACTTCTTTTTGCACCGCAGTTCTAAATAGTAAACACAGCATTTGTGGGGGGGGTGTGTCTTAATATAGTAGCGCATTTTCCACCAGCGCGAATGAGGAAGTCAGAGGCTAAATTAGCGCAGAGTTAGCTTGTATGTAGTTTTTAGATTTGGTGAAGCCGAACAGGAGATAATGCGCTCTGTTAAAGTGGGGGTTAAAAAGGTTAAAGGACAACATTTCAGGCGGATTATGTCTGTCAACAAACATTTCGATGTTTATCTCCTTCAGTATTTTGTAAAAGGAGACATTTGCGGGAAAAAGACCTTTGTGCAAATGTGCGTCTTATATAACTCCTGCTGAAAGTCATCCCTTTGAAGACTGGGATGCTAGAAAAGCTGATTGATTCCCCAATCATTGTAGACAAAAAGCAAACGTCAAACCCAAATTTCCAGGGCCCTCACTATACCTTCTGTACTCGAATCATATTATCCGCACCATTGGTCTCACTTGTTTACACCGACTGTCTTCGCTGCCCACCTCTGCCCCCTTTGTGGCTACCAGTGTAAGAACTAAAGTCATTCACAGTGCAAACAACCCCGTCACCTCCATCGCAGTAGCAGCAGAAGCAGAACTCCGGTCTCTCCTGCTGTAATTGTGTCCATGTCTTTGAACGCCGTCTGTCTCAGGAGCCCGTTCCCCTCTCTGCGCGTTTGAAGGCTGGCGGTGAGGTGTTTCCGCGGATGTTGTGGTGATTATTTCCCCGAGTCTCGAGCGAAACGGCGTGGAAGAAAGTAATTTATTATACAGAGGCGGCGGGCGGGCGGCGCGGCGGCATGCTCTGTGTGCGTGCTTGGAGGGAGGGCGAGAGAAGAGACCGCTTCGGATTTTTATTTTTTTATTTTTTTTTACATCAATTTGTGTGTTGTGGATAGAAGCGACTGCGCAGCTCCAATTTACAGGCAGAGCGAAGGCAGCTGCTAATAACTGCTCTGGAGGACTCTGCCGTAATGATGCAATACATTGTGCCGCGCTCGGTCACAGTCTGGAGCAGGGAGGCGGAGGAACGAGGTTTAATAATAGAACAAAAGCAGTTTCTCAAGTGTGCATGAAATGTTGAAAATAAAAACGGAAAGAACGCGGGGTGGTTGGATTCCCATCGCTGAATGCGTTTGTCCGTGGGCAAAGCACTGCACCCACCTCGCCTGAACGTGCTGATGTGACTGGAGGTAGTCGGAGAGGCCGCACTTTGACCGAAATGTGACTAAGGAGGGAAGGAATGAATTATGCACCGAATTGAGAAGTGACTGTGAGTGTGCCTTGACAGTCCGACGTTAAAGAGGGGGTCTTGTCACGCACATCTTCATCACGATTGTTATTACGCTTTGTTGGTTAGAAAATGCAATATTGAGCTAAAACTGCTAAAACCAAATATCCAGTAGTTTCATTCCTTGTTATTCAAACTAACCCTGAGGTCTAGAGGTTGACCAATATACCGGCTGGCCGATATATCGGGCCACTATTTGGGGATTTTACAATATCAGCTATTGGCCGATATCTCCGGGACCGAAAGTGATACTTCCCGTTTTTTGAAAGAGCTAAGTCAAGGCTTTAAAACGAGTCCCCCCAAAAAAGGCCCCATGAAAACTAGTTAGCTGCAGTTTGTTTAAAGAGGGGGTATTATGCTTTTTTCAATCACATAGCACCAGTCTATAGCATACTACAATGATGACGTAACCTTCTGTTGGTCTGTATATGCAGTAAATTAAAATAACTGCCTTGAATAAAATTGCTCTCTCAAAATGGCTGTACTGAACGTCTTGAAATAGGCCTCTGTCTCTTTAAGAAGCTTTCCGACACGCCCCCTTCAGCACACTGCTGTGGCATCTAAACAACACTACTGTGCGGGGAGGGGGCTCTGCTGAGCTGAGGAGCAGTGGTTGGTGGCTTGGCTGGTGACGAAAGGTCCAGAGGCGTCTCCAGGAGGTGGGGGCGTTCCTAGGAGGACTGAGGCATAGCTACACCTAAAATGGCTGCCGTCTAAGTTTTTACTGATTACTCAAAAATATGTGAATGAGCCAAGGCAACACTCCAGGCATGTGTTTAATGAGGGAATGACATAATAACATGATATAAAGCTTGAAAAAGTCGATTTTACATAATACCCCCCTGTAATACAAGTTTCACCAACTAAACCTCATGCTGCATGTCATTTTGAAGCACAGAACCTGGAGAATCCAATCGCTGAGTTAGTTTTCACCTGCGCAGTTGTATTTTTGATCGCCACACAAAATGCCGTGGCTAGAAACAGTTTGCTAATGCTAACGGCAGCTAATAAAAGCTGGGGCAGAAACTATGACTCACCTAAAGTAGTAAAATAAAATTGGCCACTGCTGGAGTGGCCAAGTATTTATGTTTTTTACAGGATTATAGACCAGACATTTGAAAAATCGGCCAAATATATCGGCCGTGCATATCAGCATCGGCCAATAAAAATCCCCCAAAATCTGCGTTGGCCTTTGAAAAACTCATATCGGTCAACCTTTCTTCTAAGCTCCTCCCGCCCTCCTCCTCTTGCTCCCCTTCGCTGTGCAGCTGTATAAAAAATAGAGCTGTAGTAAAGTGATGGCGAGTGTTTTTACTCTCCGGTAAGAGGATTAAACTTAGCCAGAGATCGACAGGGAAGAAAAGCATAGGACCTCAGGAAGAGCTATATGGGAACAGGAGATGATTTTTGGGAGCTTCT
The DNA here is from genome assembly GCA_007210695.1 of Neogobius melanostomus. Taxonomy (NCBI): domain Eukaryota; kingdom Metazoa; phylum Chordata; class Actinopteri; order Gobiiformes; family Gobiidae; genus Neogobius; species Neogobius melanostomus. The sequence continues at coordinate 2,610,428 of VHKM01000104.1, forward strand.
GCCGCCTCTGTGCTAAAAAAATAGCCACCGGGAAGATCTAAAGATTACTCAAAGATGCGTGAGTGCCTCGAAGTACAACTCCGGCTATGGTTTTGATGCGAGAACGCCATTGTAACTTGGTAAATAGCTCTAAAAATGAAATAAACACCCCCCATTTAAATAAACATGTTTTGAGCTGCTTCTTTTGCCTAGTTTTGCAACGGGCCACCGTATACATTTGAATATAAACTGTTAAATGTGATAAAGTGTAATACCATTGAAATGTTCCCCTGTGAAATATAGATTGTGAGTTTGCTGGCGACACAGTAGAACCTACAGCTTCATTCTTGGCGCAAACCTCGGCCATAATCTTTGCCTCAATTACTGTATAAAGTGGGGAAATACACCACATTTAACTAGTAATAACTTATAATGATGTGGATCACTAATAGATGGAGGAAAGTCCAGCAACTTCAAACGGGTACACCCTGGGAAATAACCGTGTTGTGTAACTCTTGAGTAATGCACTTCATTTATCAACAAATCTACATGTCCTGATCTTGGACTCTGCATTTTTAACCTGAATAGCAGCTATTGTAATATATTTTAGTGACAATCATTCTCACATTTATTCACTTTTTCTGCCACATGCACATCTTTTGGATTTGGAAACTATTCGTCTTCTTTAAGTCCTATAAACCAAGGCTATACAGCGCTGTCAGCTTTCGTAACTTTTCCCCGATCCCGTCCACCTGCCCAACTTCCTGTATTGTGACACATTGCCTCTTATAGCTGTACATTACCTCTAAACTGTTGCCTGCTGTTCCCAGTCTCCTCCTGCCTTCTCAGCCGTGACCGATCCACTATTCCCACATTTTGTTGACCCTGGTGGGTTGAGGTGCTCCTCTCCCCCCGGGACATTTCTGCTTTCGGGGCGATTTGGAGGCTGCTATTAGAAGCCTGTATTGTGAAATGTCATGCGGCTGGTCACAGGAGGAGGAGACGATTTGAGAATTGAGGAGAAATTGCTGTCCAAAGCAAGTCCTGGAGGTGCCCTTGGCGGAGTCCGGTATTTGTTCCGGCAGAGCGGAGACACACAGCGGGGTAGGGACGGTCTGCCGAATGCAAATGTTCCCGAGAGGTGGAATAATATTCGGCAACAAGCCGCTTTAGGGGATGTGCGCGGCTCCATCTGTCAGTTTGCCTGTTTGTCTAAACACATGCAGAGGTGATTTTTCAGACAGGAAAACCTTGACACGTTGAGTGCGTGGGTTCGCTTTTACTTTGTTGTGAACATACCAGATATTTTTAGTCTCTTTCAATGTAAAAAAAAAAAAATGTTTGGGTTAAAGTGACTTGTTATTCTTTCTTAGGTTGATGGGATTATACCAGTGGAGATCAAAGTTTTTCACCAGTGAAGTGGCAGTTTTATAAAGAAAAGATGATGTTCTAAAGCGTGGCATAGGAAGCGGGGGAATTCCACATAACAAGGGTAGAACTGGGACTTGCTCGTGGCCCTTATGTACAGCATGGCTTTATGGTGACAGTTATTGAACGGTCCTTATTTGTCACGCGAGATCACGACACACAGTTCACTACTTTTTCACGGTGTGGTTGCCGTGTCGCCGCAGTCTGCAGCTCAGTGGAGATCACCTGATGAACGATGGGAGCCCATAAATCGCTGTGATTCATTTATTTTAACGGAATTTGCTGCAGTGAGTTAACACATACACGTAACACAGTTTTCCCAGCACTGTTTGCTTGCTATGCTTTGGTGAATAGGTAGTCCAGCATGTGTCATATGTGCTTCATGGGTCACTGGTTCAAGTCCAGCCTGGGCTCATACTGTTGTTGTGACATTTCATCATTGACCCCTACAGTCACGATAATGAGGCCGATAGTGACAGGAGTGGCATCCCGCTCTAAACTCTGTCAAATCACTGTATCGTAGACATAGACCTGTCCTGATTGAAAACTCCTGCACTACAGTTGACCTGTCTTTCAAAGCTACTGGGACAAAATGTCAGGAGCAGGGGACCACAGTGAGCCGGGATCTTCAGGTCAGGTCTCAGGTGTATCGGGAACACAAAGAGAAAACAGGCATCAACTCTACCGTATTTTCCGGACTATAAGTCGCACTTTTTTCATAGTTTTGCTGGGGGGGGTGCGACTTATACTCAGGTGCAACTTATACTGTATATATATATATATATATATATTTTTTTTTTTTCTTCTTCATTATGCATTTTTTGGCTGGTGCGACTTATAGTCCGGAAAATACAGTATATACAAGGTTTCCGCGGCCAAAATTAAGGCCTTAAATGTCAATAAGAAGCATTAAATTGGCACCGCACTTTTTCCACACAGAATCTGCCTGTTTTGGGAAGATGAATTTAATGATCCAATTTTGTGGAAAGATTCCTTTAGAACAATTTATAGAACTACAATAGATTCATATTCCAGGATATTTCAGCTTAAAATATTTTATAAAATTATTGCAACAAAAAAATCTCTGTTCAAATGGCAGATAGAAAAGGATCCCTGTTGTAGGTTCTGTGGGGATGAGGAGGAGGACCTGATGCATTTGTTTTATATTAAGTTTTGGGTTAGTGTACAGTTATGGTTAAGGTCTATGGGTATTGCTTTGCAAATTACACCTCAGAATATCGTGTTATGTGTTTTTGAGGGTAAATGCACATACCTTTTGAATATGATTATTCTGATGGGTAAAATGTTTATTTTTAAAGCTAAAAATCTATCAAATTTATGTATAAAACACTTTAAGAATAGAGTTTATCATCAGTATATTTTAGAAACAATTATAGCAACAAATAACAACAGAATAATTGAGCATGAAAAGAAATGGAACGTCTGCTTACTTGAGTTAGAGATATAAATATTAGGTGTACTTGCTATGCCATTTGTTATGTCATAAATGTTTTGCTAATTATATTGTATTTTGTTTATGGATTTTCATTGGTATTAGTGACTTTATTTTATTTTCATTTTCTATGTTATTAATTTCTTTTGCTTTGTGTGCTTCCTTTTTGTCTATAGTTTGTGTTCAAAACACTAAGAATGTGTGGATGATTGTGGTATGAATGCAAGGGGAGTGGCTGGGGTTGGGTGGGGGGTTTTGAAGTTTGTCTCGTTATTTTATCTTGTAAATAAAATAAAATTAAAAAAGCATTAAATTGGAAGTGGCATTAAGTCTAAACTTTTGGGAAAATAATGACTTCGACTTGACTATTTTTCCTGCACACGTTCAGCTGAAATGATATACTATTTTTTCCTCAAAAGTTTCCATTGTGTCCAATTTGCTTCTGGACTAACAAAATTTCCCCTCATTCCTCTGTTTGATGGAATGTTTACAAATCTTTACAAATGAAATGCACAGTTGGTTTTATTTGTGGCATTAAAAAGAAAGTATTTGGGCATTAAAAAGCATTGCATTGCATTTGACTTCCTGCTACCTGTATAAACCCTGATGTGTGAATTTAACTCTGGACCTTTTTCCCAAGAGGCAAAAACTAAACTGCTAAACATCTTGCCAGTGTCACAAAAGACTGTTACAAGATAAACAGACTTTTACATGTTCTAATAAGGACAAAGCTTCTACACACTTCGCCTGATCAACAAGCTTCATGTGCCTCTAGTAAATAAATTAGGTTTTCCTTGCTTTTCTTCTGATCCGATGGGTTTTTTGGCATCCTCCCTCGGATAGCTCGAGAGATCTTGTACTTGTAAAATGCTTTTGGTGAAAAACCGCAAAGACGTGGGATGTGTTATTTTGTTCTGGCAACCCACTGGAGTCCACAAATTATTCACATACAAAAGCACAAGCGATTCTACCTGATATTAGTCGTGCTCTACACGCGTCCTTAGGGAAATTATAAAATTAGTGGAGCTTTTTGAGGCAGGAACCTAATCTTTTTGGTGTCTGGAGTTTTGGTGAGAAACCGTGTTGTACTTGCTCTGTCAGTAAAGGCGGGTAGAAGTGAACAGTGTGAGAAAAAGGTTTGTAGCTAAGCCCTGGGATTCAGGAGGCATGATCTAAATACCAAGCTGTGGAGCTGTGTTGCCAACTCACTATTGTGTCGAGGAAGACTTCATTTTGAGTTATTTCAATTCACTTAGGGCTCAGTTTTAAAGGGGGGTATTATGTAAAATCTACTTTTCAAGCTTTATATCATGTTATTATGTCATTCCCTCATTAAACACATGCCTGGAGTGTTGCCTTGGCTCATTCACATATTTTGAGTAATCAGTAAAAACTTAGACGGCAGCCATTTTAGGTGTAGCTATGCCTCAGTCCTCCTAGGAACGCCCCCACCTCCTGGAGACGCCTCTGGACCTTTCGTCACCAGCCAAGCCACCAACCACTGCTCCTCAGCTCAGCAGAGCCCCCTCCCCGCACAGTGTTGTTGTTTAGATGCCACAGCAGTGTGCTGAAGGGGGCGTGTCGGAAAGCTTCTTAAAGAGACAGAGGCCTATTTCAAGACGTTCAGTACAGCCATTTTGAGAGAGCAATTTTATTCAAGGCAGTTATTTTAATTTATTGCATATACAGACTAACAGAAGGTTACGTCATCATTGTAGTATGCTATAGACTGGTGCTATGTGATTGGAAAAAGCATAATACCCCGTCTTTAAGTGATTCTGATTCTCAGGATTCAAATATGGCGTCACCCATTACGGCAGTAACGATCATTTGGTGATATGCTGTGTAGACTTATCCATTATGTGAACTTAAAAAACTCTCTCAAGACAGCTGTTCTTCGGGATTTCACATTTTGTAACTTGAAATGCCTTGAAAATAGGATTAATCAAATTTGTGAGAATATAAAATTCCCGGACTCATCGTCTGCTGGTACAGAGGGGTGTGCAGCAGTTTAAAAACCATGGACTGTATTGGGAACAGTGTTGATTTTGTCGACTAAAATATTTCGTCATAATTTTAGTCATTGTAATTTTTGCTGACTCAAATTAGACTAAAACTAAGACTTAAATGTCTGGATATTTTATATTTAAAATATGACTAAAGAAAAATGAGAAGAAGAGATTAAAATCATCCAAACTTCCAATGACAGTTTGAAAGAGCCTCATATAATTTAATAATAATGATAATGGATTAGTCTTATATAGCGCTTTTCCAGATGCTCAAAGTCGCTGTACAATTTGGTGCATTATTCATTCTCTCCATACTCGGTGATGGTAAGCGAGGCAACCAGTCTGCGCCGTCAGCGACCACCACCAACCACTCACACACACACACTACATTTGCCCCAGGCTTCCTGGTGTTCTCAAACGGTCTCCCATCCAAGTACCAGCCAGGCCCTTCCCTGCTTAGCTTCCGAGGTCTGACGGGATGGGGCATAGCAAAGGCCACAACAAGCTTTATTGCTAAATAATAAAAGCAACGACAAAAGGAAAGAAGGATTTCAAAATGAGTCTTCCCAATCAATGTTAATTTTGCCATTTCAATTCATTGCCAAGTCTGGGCTTTGTTCATGTGGAGAACAAACATGAAGCAGACGACCTTGATTCAGTTTGATTATAAATTTACTATAAATGCAAAGTTGACTAAATTAATCTTGGATGTAGTCGACTATTGGCAAAATCTTGACTAAAACTAAATGTAATTTTCAATTGTCAAAAGACTAAAACTGAATGAAAATAAATTGGCAAAATTTTGAAATCTTTTCTTTTGTCGTTGCTTTTATTATTTAGCTATAAAGTTTGTTTAAATCACAGGCTGGCTGTATATGAATTACTGAATCACTAAATTACTAATACGCTATTTACGTCTCGTTATTCATGTGTGTACCTGACTGGAACTTGCACCAAATAAGCAAGAGGGTCCCAGAATTTGAAGTATGGGCTAAATGTGCAAGAGATTTACCAATACAGTCTCCACATACAGTATATAGTACAGACAATTGCAATGCGTGTAGATGAATTGGTGAATCTGCCGGTGAATCTGTTATATCGTCCCGCCTAAAGCCCATAGACACTCCTACTCCTGTCTTCTGCGTGACGATCAAGCACATGTTACGGGCAACAGTTTGTTATTGGACTCGAAAACATGTCACGCTTTAATGTGCTCCTCCGTCAGACTTCAATGGACTCCCGTGTTAAGATAAATTAAGGTATTGATTTATTGAGCTCTTGTGCTGAGCGCTATTCAAAGTCTATTCAAAGCCTAGCCCAGCCTTATTTCGGTAGGAAACATTGACATATATGCCTTTTGTGGTATAATTCCTCTGAAGTGTGCACCGATTGAATTTTCATGGACCCAGATCATTATTTTGAGTCTTATTTGTGTCAGAGCCTCACAGCGAGTGGCGTTTCGGAGCAGGTGGCTGCCCCATTCAGGCGCCTGCCAATAGATAATCGACCGCAGCCTCCTCAGCACGACCACATTGATTTGGCAGAAGGGAGCGTCAGCCTTTTATTTCTTTATTTTTGTTTTTTACCCATAATTCCACTCATTCCTGCACATGATGATTTAAGCAACCAAAACAGTATATGGCTCTAAGACTCCAGTGTTGTATCCTTGTTATAGGATACATTTATTTTGTGGCGTCTAAAACATTTTTTGAAAATGAGCTCATGCATGTTTGCTTTATCACAATCTTGTAGCTATGTGTTACGACCTGAAATAAGTTTTATACAAGGTTAGCATGAAGGTGCATCCTCCTGTTGTGCACTATAGATACAGACAGCATCTTTGGAATTGCCCATATGTTCGAAGCAGCCAGCGGGGGAAAACTAAGAAGGGGGGAGCATTTCCCTTACAAATGCTGAATATATTTTTGTACTAAAGAAAGATACAGAGACATGGGGAGGAGCAAAGTGGTTCAACAGCCCATAACTACTTAAAGAGGGGTATTATGCTTTTTTCAATCACATAGCACCAGTCTATAGCATACTACAATGATGACGTAACCTTCTGTGGGTCTGTATATGCAGTAAATTAAAATAACTGCCTTGAATAAAATTGCTCTCTCTGGCTGTACTGAACGTCTTGAAATAGGCCTCTGTCTCTTTAAGAAGCTTTCCAACACGCCCCCTTCAGCACACTGCTGTGGCATCTAAACAACACTACTGTGTGAGGAGGGGGCTCTGCTGAGCTGAGGAGCAGTGGTTGGTGGCTTGGCTGGTGACAAAAGGTCCAGAGGCGTCTCCAGGAGGCGGGGGCGTTCCTAGGAGGACTGAGGCATAGCTACACCTAAAATGGCTGCCGTCTAAGTTTTTACTGATTACTCAAAAATATGTGAATGAGCCAAGGCAACACTCCAGGCATGTGTTTAATGAGGGAATGACATAATAACATGATATAAAGCTTGAAAAAGTCGATTTTACATAATACCCCCCCTTTAAAAAAAAAACGGACAATGCTAATCAGGAATCTAACATTAGCTTCATGCTGCATATGCTAACATTAGCAACGAGTGCTGTCTTTCGCTTCTACCATAGACTGTGAATTAAGAATGGACTAATGTTCCCTACTGTTTCCTGTAACCATAAGAAAATTGTGACTGGCTCCAGAAGTTCCTGGCTCCAATGGACTTTACATTGAGACGTTTTGCCCCTCTTTATTATGGCACAGGCTCATCATTCTGACCTCCACGTGTTTGTCCTAACACGCGTAACATCGTCCAAATGTTATCCCTTTACTATTTTTTTTTTGCCCTACTCTAGATAGGTAATGTAACTGGCTCCAAAAATGTTGTCAAATTGCTAGCATGAACGCGCGTCAGTTAGCACGTGCTGAACGGCATGGGGGAAGCCTCGCTCAGTCCATTCTTAATTTCACGGTCTACAAAAAGAGTGAAATATTGCGATTCCCATGAGAGGTTTTCGTCCCCCTTGGCTAGGCCACGCCCCCTTGTATGATGCATTACCGTCTGTATCTAATTTATGGAGCATTATAAAAGCCCATCCGTAACATTGCCTGCTTTGTAGCTTACTGTTTATATCCTGGTTATTTCTTCTGCAGCCACTTTACATGAAAACTACTGAAACTACTTCATAGACTCAAAAGCAGTACAATTACTACTCAAGTCAAATGTTCAAATATTATAGGCTCTCAGTTATTATTATTGAGATTTTCAAACATTGACAACTGGACTGGGTGGTAAAATAAAGACGTTTCACTCTTACTGTATATTCTCGCTTTTTTTGAATGATTAAAATGTAAGCCTGGTTCAACACACAACACACTATAAGCTTATTAAGTAGGAAACATATGCACTTTAATTGGTAAATAAAGTAAGGGGGAAAAGCTATTGCTATATGGTGATTTTGTGTTGATGTCAGATAAATATGAAGCCATATTAAATTTAAAAAAAAAAGAAGAATGGGATCGGATTTATGGATTTTCTTTTTAGATGTTTTCTCCCAAAAAAATTAGATTGGGGAATACTGGCCCCTGCCCCGATCGAAGAGAAGGAGATCATTTCATTCTTGAATCTGAAAACAGCCAGTCGACCCAACACTACATGGATCAATCCCACACTTCATTCACAAGTGTCCACTGTCCAACCCCCTCACAAGTGATGACAGCTGTCCACTCACAGATCAAAGACTGTAGAGGGGCGTCCCGCCTTTAGAGGTCTATCATCACCCCCTCCCCCTCTCAACCAGCTCCATCACTCCCCTGTGGACTCGGACCCGCCCTGGCACCTGCTCCTGCTGTGACCGTTTGGCCCATAATAGACATGTCATATTGAGACCCCCTGCTGTACATTTGTATATAAAAAGATGGGGAGGGGGCTGTGTGGTCTTTTGAAGGGGTGTTCAATGCAGGGTCTGAGGACAACAGACTGCTGATTGAAATGAGCTTTATTGTTTAATTATAATGATCATTTTGACTATTATCACTTTTATTTGTAAATGGTTCTGTAAATGTAGGACGAATTCATGAGGAAAAACATGACATGTTCTTTGAAAAGGGTGGAATCATACTGTGAGTGGGCCTCCCTGGGATCTTTGGATCTGTAAGGGGGCTGCAATGTTTCCGCAGGGCATTAAAAAGCATTTAAAATCATTCACTTGGCATCCCCCCATCAGGGAGTTAGTTAGGTTCAGGGGTTAGAGTTATGATGAGGGTTAGGGACGGCAAATGTGATGTCAATTGTGTTTCACTCACACATAAATTACACATAGATTTAGAAACTAGAAGGTCTTGGCGGTGTCACACTGGCATAATAGGCTCTAAGCTCTCCTGTTAATATGCTTTGAGATTTGGGTATTATTGCTAATGCTTACTGGAAGATGGCAGGTGAAAATGTCTTCTTCTGAAACACTGAAGAAGCACCAAGAGCCCCCACACCTGCAAACACAGTGGAGGCATCACAAGAGGAGCTACAGAAAACAAGGAAGGGACAAACGAGGTATATGGGCAAGACTCACAGCTAAGCCGCACATGCCTTCTATTGTTCTGGTTAATGGACGTTCACTCGAGAATAAAACTGCTAAGCTCTTCCCAGAAGATGGTGAAAGACTGTTGTGGAGCGGAGGGAGCTGCACAGGAGGAAGAGAAAGGAGGAGGAAGAGCTGACCAGTGCAGGACACCACGCTCTGAAACAGGGACAAACCCAGGAGGCGCTGCACCGTTTCAGAGGATCAGAGGAGACTGAAGGCAGCCAGCCGGGTGTCCTTCGGATACTCCGGTTTCCGCTTCCTCCAAAATGCTGGTCAGGTTGGCCCAGAATGGCTGCGCGGCTCAGTCGCTGCGGCTCAGGACTAACACCTAAACACTATTTCGTTGTATGCTTGTGCAATGACAAATAAAGCACTTACTTACTTACTTAATTATGCCAAAATGAAGGTTTAAAAGTCATTAAAAAGCATTGAATTTGATTTAATTTAAATAAAAACAAAATTAATAGAAAATATTCTTCTTCTTTGGAGACAGAACCCACTCAATGGCATTACTGCATACATTCATCAGTGGTCTCAATGGTCTGCAGTTTTCTCTCAATATTACACTCTCTTTAGCTCAAAGGTTTTCCGTTGTGTCCAATTTAGTTTGGAATATCAAAAGTTCATCTCGCTCCTCTGTTTGACTGAATGCTTACAAATTTAAAGCAGTACTAAGTAACGTGTTTACCTTAATAAATCCTTTCCGTAGTCCCTGTGGGTAATACAAGTGTTAATGGGATGATTGGAGGGTCTTTCATCTCCCCTGGTGTCTCTGGCCAGAAAACCATGCTTGCAACTTGACTGCCACCGGGGCGGAGCAAGCAATACACACTAATAGAATCACGGAGAAGAAGCTAACAGGCTAACGGAAAAGCTAACTGCGGGCTAGCGCCACTTTAAACAGTATTTATAGCCAAGTTTGAGTGAATTTCCCCCCCCCCCATTGTATAACTGGATGTACAACACCCCTCTCTCCCTTCACCTTTTCTGTCAGCGTAGTATTTACTCTCCAAGACATTTAATAAGTTAAAAATCGTAACTTGCTAAGACACCTGCAGTTGTGCTTATGGCCTCTAGGGCAAGAGTTACTTAGTACTGCTTTAATGAAAGGAAATATGCCAAGATTTTTTGCATTTATAGCACTGAAAATATATAGTATTTAAACTGAATGGCATTAATCGACGCGTTCAATTTGACTTGCTGCTACCTGTAGAAACCCTGATGTGAGTGGATTTTAAGTATTTTTCCAAATAAACAAAGGTAGTTGATCTGCCTATAAGACCATAAAGGAAGGGAGTTCATATAATGCAGCCCAATGCTACTTTGCTAAACCCAGTCTAAAAGCAAGATAAGAATAGCGCTCGCATATTATCAACCGCATTCTGACTTTGAATTACATGTTCGCATTTTCAATTATAGAAAAAAAAGTGGTTTAGTATCATGTAGTGGGTCATCTGTATCTCTGACGCACAGATTAAACATTCTGTCATTAGTGAGAGTGTATCTGCCGTGCTCACGTGGATTTGGTCATTAAATGGATGTGTTGATGGAGGCAGATTATTGCTAGGCAGAACTACTGTCCCTTCCTCACTGGGCCATCTGTGCCTCTGCAGCCAATGACACTGGCAATGCAAAATGTATGAACGCGCGGCCCGTGCCTTCTCTCAGGAGGGCTGCAGTCCGAGAGACAGCTTTTTATTTGGACAGAAATGACAGCAATCTCGGATGCACTCGAAAGCCATCGGGAGAAGGAAAAGCCACTCCTCTTAAGTGCAGTTTTAAGTTTTATGAAAATGTGCGGCATGTTTTATGTTGCCTATATATATTTGCAAAGGCTCCCCTAAGCATACATTATGTTGGTTTGACCTACCGGGTGCACGTCAGAAAAAAAAGAGCAAGAGTAGCATTTATTGTTGTAGGTCAATACACAGTGGAATACTCGTAGTGCGTACATGTCGGTGCAGTGGTTTATGAACTGCGGTATGCGTACTTCTGGGATATACCAGGATTTTCTAACAGCCCTGGCAGTGTTGACTTTATTCCTCTTTATTACTTTAGGATTTTGATTTTAATCTTGCTTAGAACAGTTTTGTGGAGGATGTGGGTAAGGTGGCTGTTTTATAACTCCAGCATATTGAGGCTTCAGTTCAGATCTGAATAAAGGACGGGTTAAGTCCTGCATAAGTGCCTGTTGTGACTGTTTCATAAAATGAACTTTAAAGCAGCTCGGCTCGACTACAGGTCTCCTCATGCCATACTTTCTCTGACATGTTCTCCTGCTGGATCCCAGAGTCAGGACTAAACACACTGAGACTGTTTCAGTTTAATGCTGAAGATGTGAGACAGGCCTCAACAGAGCCGTGGGAACATATTTTGTTTAGAGGGTGCTGAGGACAAGCGTGCCCCCAAATTATTTTTTTTTTTCTGTGCCCATTTCCTATCAATTATTATTGCATCCACCAGGGGGCGCGCTGTAGCATTTAACCTCTTACCCCACCTCAACCGAGCTCATTTTCTCCAGTTTGGCTCAATGGCCGCTAGCTGCTCTGCTTTATGACCGCAACACTGGAGGCCGCCATTGCTCCTCCATTGCTGTAGTACCTCCATATCGCCGCTAGTCTCCCATTGAAAAGCATTTGACTTTAGACACGTTAAAAACAACTTTAACGCCTGGTTTCAATTTTTTAAACACTTTCTATGGCTATATATTCTCCTGAGATAACGCTGGGTTAGTCACAAAAAAAGAAACCAGGCTGGTTTTCGAAAGATTTTTTTTAAAATCTCCAACGGGCTCCAACAGTCCAGCTGCGCGAGCTACACGTCACGCAAGGGCCGAGTCTACAGTGAAGATCCCGCCCTTATGCCCTTATAAGGAACATGCTTCGTCAGAGCTGGGGAGGAGGAGTCTGTAAATCCGCCATGATTTCCCCCTCGAACGTGGTCATTATGGTAAACGGGGAGGAGTGAGGAGGAGCTGTCTATTCTTTTTAACGGTCTATGGTTTGGCTTTACCCAAACCTAAAAGCTTCTCGACTGGAGCTCACAGCCTATAGGCAAGTGTGGCGCCTCATTTGAAAGCTAAGACCTACAAGACCTGATCGTAACTTTTTTTGTCGCGATGTTGCCGCTTTTTTGTCAAATGTTTTAGTCGTTTTTTTGACACGTTTGGTCACTTTTTCATCGCATTTTTGTCGCTCTTTGTGGATTTCTTGTTGCTTTTTCATCACTCTTCAGTTGTTTTTATGTCGTGTTATTGTTGCTTTTCCAGCACGTTTATGTCGCTCTTTCGCCGTGTTTTTGGCACATTTTGGAAGGGTTTTTGTTTTTTGATTTTTTTTAGCTTTTTCATCTAATTTTTGTCACTTTTTCGTCACTTTTTTGTTGCTTTTTCATCACTTTTTAGTCTTGTGTTTTGACGCTTTTTTAAAATTGTATTATTGTTGCTTTCCCGACACGTTTTTGTCGCTCTTTCAACACTTTTTGCTTTTAGATTTGGGTAAATCCAAACTATAGAAAATGTGCTCGGTTGATGTTTGGGGTTAAGAGGTTAATTACATTTGACCATTATTGTTTATGCCACTTGCCTTCTTAGTGTCATTTTATCCTTTTAAAGATTCCTGTCCTGTAAAGCACTTTGAATTACCTTTTGTGCTCAACAAATAAACCTTACCTTGTTTAGTCCTGTTTCAGATGTGAGATTTAAACCTGTTTCTGTTTAGTACAACTTTATTCCTCGATTACTTCCTGGTTCTTTCTATGTCACACATTTTTTCCCTGTTTGTAGTTTTTAAAGAGGGGGTATTATGCTTTTTCAATCACATAGCACCAGTCTATAGCATACTACAATGATGACGTAACCTTCTGTTGGTCTGTATATGCAGTAAATTAAAATAACTGCCTTGAATAAAACTGCTCTCTCAAAATGGCTGTACTGAACGTCTTGAAATAGGCCTCTGTCTCTTTAAGAAGCTTTCCGACACGCCCCCTTCAGCACACTGCTGTGGCATCTAAACAACACTACTGTGCGGGGAGGGGGCTCTGCTGAGCTGAGGAGCAGTGGTTGGTGGCTTGGCTGGTGACAAAAGGTCCAGAGGCGTCTCCAGGAGGTGGGGGCGTTCCTAGGAGGACTGAGGCATAGCTACACCTAAAATGGCTGCCGTCTAAGTTTTTACTGATTACTCAAAAATATGTGAATGAGCCAAGGCAACACTCCAGGCATGTGTTTAATGAGGGAATGACATAATAACATGATATAAAGCTTGAAAAAGTCGATTTTACATAATACCCCCCTTTAACACTTAGCTTTCAGATTCTTATTTATTCAACTACATCACTATATAGGTAGGTTACTTCTAGTTTAGTCTGTTTCTTGCTCTGCATTGTTTGAGTCCACATTTATGAACCTACATATAATCCCTCTAATCTGAGAAAGGAGCTTCGGACATCAACCAAATTAGCTGCAAATAAATAAAGCTTGCCCTATGCGCGTCATGTAAATCAATGTAAATATGTTTTCTCACACAGTACAGAGGAAAGCCTCCCCATGGCCTTTTCATTTCCATACGCCTCACGCTAATTGGCTCCTCTCGCAGCTGGATGTCCCGTGTAGACGCACAGGGAATGCGCCCATGCCCGAGCTTTCCCGGAGCTGCTAAGTGTGCCAGGCCAGCGCTCGCATGCCTCCCATCTCCGGCAGTGGACTCTTTGATGTGAAACGCCATCTTTTATTGATGCTTCCATTAGAGGAGCATGGAGGGTCTGTGTAGGCCTTCCGAGGAGGGAGAGGGGCCAGCCGGTGGAAACAGGAGCGGTGGAGAATAACTACATAATACAGGCGCAGGTTACACTGGTGTTAGCCTTTTGCTTCTGCAGCTCCTGGAATCTCTGCGCGGACTATCGACCTTGATCAAGTGGTCAAAGCAGCTTAGAAATCTACGACAATGGAAAAGCCTTTCGGTCATTGCAAACGCAGCGTTTGTGGAAGAAAAACATGCTCTCTGCACTGTTGTGTGTCTTAATAAAGCCTGAAAGAAGAAGTCAGAGGCTAAATTAGCACAGTGTTAGCTTGGCGATCCGCCCTTTTCACATCTCAACTTGGTCTCGTTGCGATTCCGGCTTAGACAAGCTTCTAAATAACTCTAGTGAACAATCGGGATGTGTGGGAGCATCTGCGAAAGCTAGGAATGAGTTTAGGCAATGGCTGATAGATTTTACTCAACTACCTGCGACTTTCATGGTTTGATAAGGGAGTAATTCAGGTACTGCAACAACTAGACATACAATTTCAAACCCAATGCTTGAGTGCTGCCAATAGACATACTTTAATTTTGTCAGATTGTGTAACTTTGAACAAATACACTGTATGTTTGGATGTAGTACATCAACCACCCTTATCTAACCTATCTTACACATCCTCATCTCAGTCATGTTTTGAAGTAAAAATGAGAAAAAGGACCCAAAATGCAGAAACTGCTACAAAAGCTCTTCAATAAATCCATCCATCTTCTTCCACTTTTCCGTTGCCGGGTCATGGGGGCAGCTGTTGGAGCTGCCCAAATCACATTGCACCAGCCCCTATGGCTCCTCCTGCAGGTGGTGGGTCCACAGAAGGACGGCCTCATGGTCCTAACCGGGCCTGTTGGTCTCTCATAAGGGGCTTCTGAACCGCTCTTTGTCTGACCCGTCACCTAGGACCTGTTTGCCATGGGAGACCCAACCAGGGGCACGAAGCCCCCGACAACAGAGCTCCAGGACGTTAAGGTGGCAGTTCCAGGAGGGGCTCTTTAATAAAGATGGGTAAAAAGAATGAAGACAATGAACTGACAAGGGAAGCATGGGGGTAGAAAGACATGTGGGAATGTGGCACAGGGGAAACACTTCAGGGCGGGGCAGGCAATTAACACGAGAGAAATGAAACAGAAAATCCCAAAGACCAAAAAGACATGTCAAAATAAAACAGCAAGGACATAAACAGATACAAACACAAGAAAACAAACCAAAACAGGATAACAGAAAGCAGATCATGACATTCTCTCTCTCAAACTTTATTTTTATCGAGACTAGGGACAAACCTTGTGGCACAGTGGATGGAGTGCCTTCTTGCCTCAGAGCAAGAAGGTCCTGGGTTCAATCCCAGACCATGGCAGGTTCTCCGGTTTCCTTTACTTTTAAAAATATGTACAATAGCCCTGATGAATGAGAGTGTGTTTATGAGTGGGACTGTGGGACTATGGATATGTGTTCTCATATGAGACTTGCTTCTCTTGTTGCTCTCCAAATGCAAGTGCTTCCTTCTATTCTTCATTTGCTTTATAAATCCCATTTGATTGCGTTTTCTTTTGGTTCAGAACACATCGTAAATATGTTTAGTATAAAGATGAAACTCATAGTAATTAAAAGTAATCATCATGGCTATAATTCCCCAGGAGGAACCACACATACACAAGTGTCTCCGAAACATAAGTATCTCTCTGAAGTTTTTGGTACAGAAAAGTAGTTCACGGTGGAGAAAATGGTTGGAGATCCCTGCTCTGACCTCATTCAGCATCCCTTTCCTCTGTATTGCCCAAAGCATCTTAGTCTGGCCGCTCTAACTGCATCTTCAAAATAACAAATCAATATAAACACCGTTATTCTTTTTGTCTCGCTGCAGGGTCGTCCCGGGAGGTGAAGGCTCCAGCTGAAATCTCGCGATCCATGGTTCAAAAGCTGAGGGGAAAGAGTGAGTTCACTGTGTTGGCCACAGTCAAACAGGAACGCCTCAACTCCGGAGTCATTCTGTCCATTCACACCAAGAGAACAGGTAACTAAATATGAGAACTGACGTGTTATAATATGCCCAATCTTCTCTTTACAGCTTTATAATGTTGTTTTCTCATCAGCAACATGTACCTGCAGTTGTGTTTTGTTTATTTTGTGCATGTTTAAGTAATCCTGCATATTTAGTGTTTCTCCCTCTTCCTATGTCACAATATGCTGTAATACGGAGCTTCTTATACTCTGATCAAGTCTGTCTGCATTTTTCTTATTCAGAATTCATTGTGTCAAAGAGCTGGAGCTTTATTAGGCTCAGTATTGTGTTATAAGGTCCTGTGTTATGCTTTTTCAGGCTCTTTAAAGGGATATTTCGGGATTTTTGACATTGGGCCTCATTTCCTAGTTATCCAGAGTGTTGTTGATGTCTGGAGATATTTTTTTCTTAAATTCATGCAGTTCTTATATTTGAAGAGTCTAGTGGCGCTAGGCTAGGGCAAGGCTAGTGCATTTCTATGGTATCAGTTAGCCTGCATTAAAAACAGGCTGACCCACTCCACAGTGCACCTGAGGTAAATCATTTATAACACCAGACTAACCATATAAATGTGTTAATATAATAATTTTTGAAATATAACTGACCTTGTATCACATGAATTACCGCATTTTAGGGACTATTTTCTCGCAGATCACTCCGCCGCTGCGTTAGCTTACAGCCACGAAGCTGATGCTGCTCAAATATAAGTTATTTAAATGCAAAATGGTTAAAGTGATTCTAATAACACAGACATTTATATGGTTAGTCTGGTGTTATAAGTGATTTACCTCAGGTGCACTGTGGAGTGGGTCAGACTGTTTTTAATGCAGGCTAACTGATACCATAGACACCACTAGCCTAGCATTAGCCTAGCGCCACTAAGCTCTTCAAATATAAGAACTGCATGAATTTAAGAAAAAAATATCTCCAGACATCAACAACACTCTGGATAACTAGGAAATGAGGCCCAATGTCAAAAATCCTGAAATATCCCTTTAAGTACTTTAGACACCATAACCTTTTTATTTCTTGTATTAATATTAGGGCTGGGCGATATGACGATATTAGACTGTCTTACGATCTCCAGAGCTGACGATCTGTCATTTTGTGGGCACTTCTCCACAGTTGACTCTTTTCACCGTTAGTGAAGTAAACCCAAGCTGCAAACTTTCTGCTACGAAATGACGGACGCTAATGCGAGTGTTTGGCAGCGAGCCGCTCCTCTCCAGTGCACATACACAACCAGACTCCTCAATCTGGAGCTTTAAACCCAGTGTTTGGTCTCTATTTCAGAGGTATTTATGTCAGTGTCTTTCCCCCGTAACGCTGCTCTGCACAGATCGCAGCGTGTTTATTTATTTACCTGGCGGCACATGTGCGAAGAAGCGAGTGTGTCCTTCATCCTTACAGTTCTGTCAGGCGCCGCCTTCTCATCTGTTTAATTTAAATCCTGGGCCGTGTTCACAAATGCGATGTTTATCCACGTCTTTGAAAATATAAGACTTGTCCAACTTTGGTGAATTACTTGGTCAAATAATAACTTATGGTAACGAACTGCTTACGGTTTGCCTTTTACACAATAAGTCACTCTATGTTATCGCTTTAGTAAGACTCTTATTGTGAAAGGGTCAGACAGCAACAGAGCGTAACATCAAAGCAGCTTGACGTCATGAGAGAGACGTCTCAGAAAAGATGCCAAACAGCAACAGACACAACAACAAGCCTTATCAACTTAGTGTTACTATTTTACTTTTATTGTCTGGAGTTTTATTGTGTTTTTTTAATGTATAGAGTTAGTTCTAAGTCTACTTTTGCTGTGTTGATTATCACAAAGTTGAATAAATTAGTTTATTCATTCAATCTTTTTCTTCTTCAGTGTGTAATTTAAGTTATTTGTGTTACTATTAAAAATTGTGATAAAATCGAAATCGGGAGTTTATAATTGAAAAATCGTGATATTCTATTTTTGTCATATCGCCCACCCCTAATTAATATATTATAATATACATAACATTTTAGTGATCAGTGTTCGCACCGCAAACAAAAAATCTAAATCAGGACTTAGACAAACTTTTATGATCCACAAGGGAAATTGTGTCAACGCAGCAGCTCAGTAATGGACTTAAAACAATCTGAAGCCATGTAAACAGTTATCTAGAACAGACATTGAATTAAACAGTACAATAAGTTGGAAACAAGCAGGATATGAACCAATATAAGATTTGTATATACAGTACATGCATTTACATGATAAAGACTATTTAAAGCAGTGGTTCTGTCGGGACACACGCCTGACCCAAAATGGAATGGAATTTGTAATGTAGAAAGTAAATTATGAAATTGTCCCACAAATTATTGTTGAGTAAACGTTAAATAAGCCACATGAAGCTTAACAGACTTGGGGAGAGTTTTGATTCTTTTTAAATAGAGAAATATTGAGAGAAATGTTCCTTTGCAAAAGCTCATGACCCACTGAAAATGGTTTTACGAGCCACCAGGTGAGCACCACTGATTTAAAGCGAAGTATAAATCGTATACAGGGGTGAAATGCCGTATACAGTAACAGTGGAGCCTGACATGAATAACAATTGGGTTTCTCTACGGAGTCGTTGGGTAATGAGGAAAATTATTACTAAAACTAAACTTTTGCATATAAAATATATATATTAAAAAAAGATTTTGTAGCCCTACCACTATAACAAAATCTGAAGTGTCATGTGAAGCAGGAAACTATCGCGATAAATGATATTATTGAAAACCTTATAGTGCCACAGAAACTCTGAAGTTTAAAAGCGACAGTTTGAAAAGTATTGAATCTTAAAATATCCCACAATGAACATGAAATACAATGAGACACAACTTACTTTGGCTAAAAAATGAAGTATTACATTAGGAAAATGGGGAATAAATGCAAATAAATGTACTGACGATAAAGATTGAGGCCAAAAATGTATTGTTTGTCTGTCATTTATTGAACGATAAGTCGATATAGTAATTATCGTGACAGCCCTGCTTACCAGCAACAATTAATAACTCTATAACCTAAAATTCAACAGGTTTATTTAGAATTCTTTTGAGTTTTGTAAATGCAAAGTAGTAAGTTTTTTGGCCTACCAGTTGTTTATTCTCTTTTTCCAAGTGTTCTGAGGCCTATTAGCTTTTATTATTCACTGCTCGGTCACATGGTATAGCGACTAGCCTACGCACATTTATAATAACATGAACAATGCCCTTTCTAAACAACCATATGTTTAATTATTATTACACAGAATCTCCCTAATGTTTTCCATGCAATTTGAGTGTTTGTTTTTAACGACCGTTTCTGTGATTAACGCCGCTGTCCAGTGTGTGCGCGCACGCGTTGCCGCCCTACACACTGACTCTGCACCCGCGGCCTGAAAACCGATGATCCTAGCCGCCGTTAGCATGCTAATTCCCTCCATTAGTTCTGTGTAGCTGAGCCGTCGGGTGATCAGAACAGCCATCAAGATTCTCCCACAATGCTTTGAGTGAACCGTTTGTAGGCTAATGTCGGAGCGCGCGGGGAAGGCTAATGGTGTTACCCTTGGCTGATTAGGTCTCTCCGCAAACCGCACGCTGCGTCGATGCGTTTGTGTGCGACGGGCGCGTGGCAAGAGCCAATTCTCTGTCACACAGGATTGTTTGATGATGCGTTTATTGCCGCTGGGATAAATGCGTGTCTGCTTGGGCGGGGAAGTGTAAACCCATTAGAGGTGCTAGGCAGATGCGTCGATGATTTGCGCTCGTCTCTGGTGTCCATGTCTGTTTGTGCGTTTTCTGGATACTGTTGCATCACAGATCGAACACACAACTGTCCAGTGGCGGCTGGTGATGTAAACTCTAGGTGGGGCTGTTGCACAAGGTGTCTATCAGATCTACTAAACACTAAACAAGCATTATTGACAACTCTTATTCCCACAGCATCAGACCTACAACAAGACGTTACTCTATAGACCCTTTAACTGCTTACATCATCAGTGACATCAGCTGGAGGCAGGAAGTGATCAAGAGAAATAAGATTAAACTAAAACTAGCCATTTTAAGTGTAAAACTACAACTAAAAATGTGGTCCTGTTGTGGCTTAAGGTGCAAGAACAAGAGGAATGACATTTGAGACGATAAATAAGGTTTATCTGATATTTCCAAAAACAGTTAGACATTTGTTTATCGTTACTATGACAACAGCTACAATGGAAATAAATAGGAATCGAGCTTCCCGCCTCCAGCTAAGCCCGGAATGTTTACAAACAATTAAAGGGTCTATAGACGGCGGTCAAACAGCTCCAAAACATAATTTAAACAGCAGACTACTAAACAGAAGATTACCTAACAGTGCATTTACCCTCAGCACAACACTATGAGAGCATAAAGGAGTTGTTTATGTCTCGCTAAAGTTAACAATAGCTGAACCCGGGGACAGATGTGAACCGTGGTGTGAACATGGACTCACCCGTAGCATTGAGGAGCATCACGTCCTCCTTACGTGTGTTTAGCCAATGGTTTAGCCTCATTAAAACTCCATAAACACATGGCCGCTTCCCCACTTCATCTGTGTCGCCAGCGAAAAGTCCCGTTGCCAGGAGTCGTCCAAAACCGAAGAATATCCATGTAATCCACCGGTATTATTAGCTAGTTTCCCCTTAGTAGAGAGCACATGCAACTTAAAGCAGTACTAAGTAACGTGTTTACCTTAATAAATCCTTTCCGTAGTCCCTGTGGGGGTAATACACCAGGGGGGTCTTTCATCTCCCCCTGGTGTCTCTGGCCAGAAAACCATGCTTGCAACTTGACTGTCACCGGGGCGGAGCAAGCAATACACACTAATAGAATCACGGAGAAGAAGCTAACAACGGGCAAAGCTAACTGCGGGCTAGCGCCACTTTAAACAGTATTTACAGCCAAGTTTGAGTGAAAAAAATATTCCCATTGTATAATTGGATGTACAACACCCCTCTCTCCCTTCACCTTTTCTGTCAGCGTAGTATTTACTCTCCAAGACATTTAATAAGTTAAAAAATCGTAACTTGCTAAGACACCTGCAGTTGCGCTTATGGCCTCTAGGGCAAGAGTTACTTAGTACTGCTTTAAGTGAAAGTAGCCAATGAGGAGTCTTCAGCGTGGTGTGCGTGTTCTGTGATTGGGTCCAGGGCTCAGTCCCAGAGCCAAATGTATGTGTGTGTATGTGCTGGAGGCGGGACCTGCGCACTGTCATATTCATGTGCGTTCTCGGGACTAATCAGAACTAGCCCTTTTTTGTTCTTATGGTAAAAATCGTGATCAGATGTATAAAGCTATAATGATTATACACAGTAATGACATTAGGCAATTAGTTATGATATAAAATTAACTATAATAAATGAAAAATACAACTTATACTTTTTCTTCATTCTCTTCTCAAAAAAATGACAGGAGGGGCTTAGCCCACCTAGCCCTTTGATACCAGCCGTCCCTGCAACTGTCCCTCATATTTTTAAAGTCCATGATTCATCACTGGACTCATTCTGAGCAGTTCTGTACTTGAAGTCTGTTCATCACACCATCCAACAATATGTAGTGCTTCAGCAGTAGAAGAAGAAGAGCTGAGAGAACATTATAACATGGTTAAAAGCTCCAAAAATTTGATTTAGCTCGACACAAATGCTTAATCCAGGGTTTCCACAGAGGTTTAAATGTCATTAAAAAGCATTTGGAAAATAATGAAATTGCTGGGCTATTTTTACAGCAAAAATGATAGTACAAAACAATGAACTGCAGTTTTGACTGAAATTCTGTACTCTTTTTTTATTTTTTATGGTTAAATGTTGCATGTTGTATCCAATTGGTGCATAAACCCTGTAGTCTAAGCATTACTGTCCCTTGTTTGTTTTTTCAGGTTCCTGGAGCTGGAGAGCAGTGGGCAGCGCAGCGAGATCCGTCTGCACTACAGAACCAGAGGACAGCAGCCCCACACGGAGGTCTTCCCCTACAGCCTGGCAGACAACCAGTGGCACAAGCTCTCCATCGCCGTCAGCGCGTCCCACATCATACTGCACATCGACTGCAACAGGTGAGAGAGGGGAGCTCCATATCAGGACAAAACCAAGTCTGGAACGTGACCAAAATGGGTTTAACCTCTTACTTAACCGAGCGCATTTTCTCCAGTTCAGCTTTACCCATATCTAAAAGCTTCTTGACTGGAGCTTACAGCCTATAGGCCAGTGAAACACCTCATTTGAAAGCTAAGACCTACAAAACTGATCTACATGGATCTTTTTCCTCGTTGTTGCCCGTTTAATTGATTTTTTTCATAAATCATATTTATTTGTATTGTCTTTTTATCCGTATTGCTACTGAATGACAACTGAATTTCCCCTTGCTGGGATTAATAAAGTGTCTATCTATCTATCTAATTTTTTTGTCATTTTTTCGTCTAATTTTTGTACTTTTTTTGCATTTTGTCAATTTTGCATTTTTGTTGCGTTTTCATTTAGATTTAGATGCTTGTTTTTCAAGAGCTTTTAGATTTGGGTAGAGCCAAACTGGAGAGAAAATGTGCTTTGTTCAGGTGGGGGTGAAGACAAGGCAAGACGAGGCATATTTATTTGTAAAGGTGTATTATTATTCATGCAAACTGCAACTCGTAAGTGCTTTTAAACAATCAAATACAAAAGATTTAAAAAAACAAACAACAACTGCTAAAGCATTTGATTATAAGCTATAGAAAAAACGCTTTTGACTTAAAAAAGCCAAAGGCGAATCCCGTCTGTCAAAGAGGTCCACAGAAGAGAAGCACAGCCCAGCAAAGCGTAACCTAGTTTAGTCCTTACTGTGGGACGCACTGCCAGTTACAGCTGATCTCAAAGGCCTACAGGGCTCACGCTGTCAGAGGGTCAGCGCTATACAGTCGACTCCAGAGGGACAGACTGTTGTGTTTGGTTATTCTCATGCCGATGGCAACTTCTGATCGGCTGTAATGCCTTGTATATTGGATTGGTCCAGCGCTCCTTGCAGCGCCTGCAGAGTGTACAAAATGCTGCAGGCCCGCCTCCTGATTAAAACAAAGAGGCGTGAGCACACACCTCTGTTTTGTGCACCTTACACCGGCTCCCTGCCAGTTTTAGTGTTACATTTAAAGTGGGGGTATTATGTAAAATCGACTTTTTCAAGCTTTATATCATGTTATTATGTCATTCCCTCATTAAACACATGCCTGGAGTGTTGCCTTGGCTCATTCACATATTTTTGAGTAATCAGTAAAAACTTAGACGGCAGCCATTTTAGGTGTAGCTATGCCTCAGTCCTCCTAGGAACGCCCCCACCTCCTGGAGACGCCTCTGGACCTTTTGTCATCAGCCAAGCCACCAACCACTGCTCCTCAGCTCAGCAGAGCCCCCTCCCCGCACAGTAGTGTTGTTTAGATGCCACAGCAGTGTGCTGAAGGGGGCGTGTCGGAAAGCTTCTTAAAGAGACAGAGGCCTATTTCAAGACGTTCAGTACAGCCATTTTGAGAGAGCAATTTATTCAAGGCAGTTATTTTAATTTACTGCATATACAGACCAACAGAAGGTTACCTCATCATTGTAGTATGCTATAGACTGGTGCTATGTGATTGAAAAAAGCATAATACCCCCTCTAAGATTTTGTTGATTGTTTTCAAATGTTTGAGGAGAGGAATCAAAATGCTGGGAAAATTGGGGAAACATATCTCTAAACACGATTATAGTGAGAGTCAAAATTCTAAATGTACTTACAAAACTTAAAGGTCTAATTATGTTTCGTCCTTCTAAATACTTTACTTTATAACCTTCTGCAAAAAAGAACATTGTGTGTAGCTGTGCTTTGGAACAAGTTTGGTTTTACAACCAGGTTTATCCGGGTTTTACAACTGTTTATGACCTAGGATGTTCTACAGCGTGGCTTTAAATTAATGAATTAGATACAATCCAGACACGCATCTATTTATAACAATGAAGGTTAAAATTAATATGAAACTTAATCATCAATGTCAAACTGAGGGTTTTGTTCCGCTCGGTCAAGCGCAGCAGTAAAAGTTTATCAGCGACTGTTTACATGCAAAACAACTTTAACGAGAGCATATGCTGAATAAAACATTACACATCTGCGCTGTGTTGTTTGTTGACCTGAGCTCATAAAGGTCATAAAGGAGGTATTTTATTAGCCACTTAAGGCAATAATAGTATGCTGAAGTTATTAGCATACATAACACTATAACTGCTTATTGCATTTTATCGCAAATGCTGACGCCGTTCAAAGAGTTCATTAATACATATTATGGCGTATATACATTGTTCTTGATCAGCATCTGCCCCCAACACCAAAAACATTCCAATATATTTGTAATTTTCCTGTGACACATTCGTTTTCAGCTCTGAACCAGGTCAAACGCAGCAGATGGTGACGCCGCTTATCCAAAAAATACATTTGGGAAATTAACTGCACTGATCGCAATGTAATCTGAGAGAAAGGAAATTTGCAATTAAAATACCAATAGATACAGACGGCATCTCTGGAATTGTCACGTCCGAAGCTGCCAGAAGGTCCATTACTCCAGAACTACTTCAACAAATGCTGAATAAATATGTTTTATAAATAAAGATACAGCGATACGGAGAGGAGCAGAGTGGTTCAACAGCCCATAATTACATAATAACTGACAATGCTAACCAGAAACCTAATGTTAGCTTCATGCTACATGCTAACCGCTAACTTCTAGTGCCGATTTTTCACTTTTACTGGACAATCGGTTGAATTTTTTGAATACCAGAATGACACAAGACATTCACATAAACCTGTTTTTGACTTGACTTTATTTGTGTGCGTTAAATATGTAATAATAGTCCGCCATAAACGACAAAAATAGTGAAATCTTGTGGAATCACAGAAAGCCTTTAGATCTGAGTCTGTTCCTACAAATGCGCACATTTTGTTAGCTGTCGAATCCCGGACCCAATTTAGATAGGCTTTAACCTTACCTAAACCACAACAGCTGGAATATACATATAATTTGCGATGATTGCGGCTATAAGGAAATAACCTGTTCCAGCATTTGCACTATTCTATTGCACTATGTGGTATGTCCACACTCATATCTGCTGCTAACACTTAATACACCTGCACATCTGTGAACGCACTGTGTCATATTGTTGTTGTCTTTATCGTAGTTTATTTTAATCTTCTTTATGCATGCCCTTATAGTCTTATAGTTTTAAAGTTTTTATAGTTTACTGTTTATCTAAGTTATGTATCATGTTGCACAATTGAACTGAAAAAAAAAAAATCCTAACAGTGGCAATAAAACTATTCTGATTCATTGAGAAGGCTAACGGAGACTCTGAAAAGTATCCCATACTAGCCGACTTGCTAGCTGTCCGCATACATTAGGATTGAACACCGCTTTTCCTTTTTATTTCTGTGCCATAACAAGCTTCCTTCACTCTTTAGGACATGCCCCCTTGCCTGATGCGTTGCCATCTGTATCTATAGAAATAAGTGATAAATCAGGATGGGCTGACAAAAAGAAACTAACTTTAATGCTTTTCTTACAGACATTAACCTAGATATTTCTACTATTAATCCAATTAAAAATAAAAGGCATGTAAAAGAATGTATTTCCTAGAAAAGTATAATCTTAAACCTCCTCCTACTTTTTTTATTGCGACTCTTGTAGGATCTATGAGAGGGTGGTGGAGGCCCCGTACATGGACATACCTGAGGACGCAGCGTTCTGGCTCGGACAGAGAAACTCGGCTCACGGCTTCTTCAAGGTAAACCCTCTTTGTGCTGTTTTTAATCTCGCCGATGCCTGCCTTAATTTGTAAACTCATACATCAGCTTTCACTGTGGTTCTGCCCCGTATTAATCTAGCTTTGAGCCTCGTCTCTCTCCGCTCTGTTTTTTTTTTTTTTTTTTTTCTCAGATCTAATTGGACGCATTTCTCCCAACCTACAATCCACGCCTTGCTATAGGGACGGGCATTTTTTTGTTTGCTGACTTCTTTTATAGTCTGTAGCGCAATTATCTGTGGAAAAGCCCCACTAGGCTGATTGGGGAGAAATCATTATGTTGCCT
Source organism: Neogobius melanostomus (assembly GCA_007210695.1). Lineage (NCBI taxonomy): Eukaryota > Metazoa > Chordata > Actinopteri > Gobiiformes > Gobiidae > Neogobius > Neogobius melanostomus. The sequence goes on from VHKM01000104.1 coordinate 2,636,715, forward strand.
CTGGACCGTGCTCGTTAAGCCAAAGTCTATTGTATTGTCAGGGAGACTTATGTCCCAGACAGGGATGTGGCCCTAAATGTCCCACCTGGGGCCGCCATGTTGGTGTGGTATCGGTATTAACTATTCGGATCAATGGGCTGTGTCCGGGTGATTGTGTGGTAATAAATGTGGAGCTGCCTCTCAGCTATGGATTGAGTCTTTGTCTCACGGTGTTATTTGGTACATAAGGAAGAATTTGGCCGTCGTACACCAGCCTCATTCTCTCAGATACTGTTATCATTGTTTGTGAATTGATATTTTATTGCAAATTTGACTGGCTACTATTGCAGGGTTTCCGCGGGGCATTAAAAGTCATACATTGTGCCACAATTAAGACCTTAAAGGAATAGGCCGCTGTTTTTACATACTGAGATATGTTCTTACCTTAGCTTTGACGAGTTCATTTGTACCTGTCTGGTCTCACGTGTGCCTTCAGTAACGTAAACACAGCACAGATGGTGTTAGCATTTAGCCTCTCTCTCTCCTCTATAGCTCCTAACGAGGTGAAGATAGAAGCTACCAAACTCTTCCATGTTTTCCCTATTTAAATATGGTTACGTGAAGTGTTACACCATAAAGTATGATTACACAAAATTAAACAATGTGGATTTTCTAAGCGGATAAAAAGGGGAACTATATTGTAAGGTGTAATAATACCAGGAGTAATTCGGCATCCGCGCAGTGATATCTTCACTTTACTGTGCGGATGCGAATTACTCCTGGTATTATTACGCCTTACAATATAGTTCCCCTTTTTATCCGCATAGAAAATCCACTTGTTTAATTTTGTGTAATTATACTTTATGGTGTAACACTTCACGTAACCATATTAAATAGGGAAACGTGGAAGAGTTTGGTAGCTTCTATCTTCACCTCGTTTGGAGCTATAGAGGAGAAGAGAGAGGCTAAATGCTAACGCCATCTGTGCTGCGTTTACGTTACAGAAGGCACACGTGAAGACAAGACAGGTACAAATGAACTCATCTAACTCGTAAGAACATATCTCAGTATGGAAAAACGGTGGCCTATTCCTTTAAACATCATTAAATGCATTCAATTGGAGTCAGACTGGTATTAAATTTAATTTATTGGACATAATGACATTTCTCAAATATTGTTACTGATTAAGTTGTTCAAAGTACAAACATGTTGGTCTAAAACACATTCAAAAACACCAACAAATCAGCTGCAGTTCTGACTAAAATTGTACACAATCATTTGCTCAAATTTTTCCCTTTGTGTCCAGTTTGGTTTCGTTTAGCAACATTTCCTCTCATGCCTCATGTTTGATTGAATGCTTACAAATCATAGCAATGAAATATGCCAAGATTTTGTGCATTTGTGGCATTAAAAAATATAGTATTTAGTTGTGAATACTACGGAGCATGTATCGCTCTTCCTGAAGCAGACGGCTTCGAAACACTGCGCCGGAGCCTGTTCTGGTAACAGCTGGTCACGTGACTAAAGTGCTTCACATGCAGGTTGCGTATCAGTGTCTCTTGAGCGGCGAGGCGCTAAAGCACGGATGTCTTCTGGTCCATAGGGCTACAGCAATGTAAATCTTACCCAAGAAAATGACTCTCATTTATCGGCATATGATTGATTTAATCATTCAAACATCCACATCAAATATAATAAAACTGCCACTGTTCGAATCTTCTCTTGCACGCATGATTGTCTTGGTGCTTCAGACGTGTTTATGAGAAGTCGCAATAATAAAGTTTGTCCACAAGAGGTCAGTGTTCAAGCAGAATGAAACAGCACTGACGCTTCAAACCTTACAAGACCTTTTTTTGCCAGGAAAGCCTTGAAGGTTACAAGGCTTCACTCGCCCATCACTATATTTAGGCGTTAAAATGGCATTAAAAAGCAGTACATTTGAGTTGCTGTTGCCTGTAAAAACCCTCCTTTAAGGAAAGGTTTACTTTATTGTCCTCTGTATTGCTGGAAATCCCTGCACTCACCAATTCTTCAATGCAAACTGCAAGAACATATTGCTTATCGTCAGAATCACATTGCAGGAGGATTAACCTGCATGTTTTGGATTGATGGGTTAAGCGGAGCACCTGGAGGAAACCCACTCAGAAGCAGTGGCACCCACCCCCCATTTTCACCTCTATACATCACCACCCCTCTTCTATTTGCTCTAAAGCCTGCATTAGTCTCTATTGAAGGACCCGCACTTAAAAAGCCCACAGTTTCATTTGCGCAGAAGCACGATCCCCCGGCTGTATTTACGAGCCTGTCACTTGACGAGAAAATTACTAGTGCTGATAGTAGGACTGCGAGTGTTACAACCACCGCGTAGCAACATTCAATTAATCCAGCCACCTTCTTCATCTGGGAGTAAATACCGAGGCTTTTTATTTGCACAAAACACTCATTACACGGAGACTTCATTGAAAGAAAAGACTTAAAGTTAGCTCTGTCCACAACGTCGCCAGGTGGAGCCGAAGTTTGACGATAAAAGGCTAATATCACATGAGTGGGAAGCTACACAATACAGGCTTTGTTACTGTAAAATTATACCAACATATACAGGAGGTTAGCACTTCAGCCTCACAATAAAAATGTTGAAAAGCGACAGAATCTTAATGAGGCCATCCTGGTTACAAGGTTAAATTAAAAATGCTCTTTATTGTCCTTTTAAGGAAATGTGGCAGATCTTATGCACGCAATGTACAACGAAATGACATAAATCAAAAGGAGGGTTACCCTGAGCCGCTGTGACTCTTGGCGCCGCCATTATAGGCCGACGTGAGCTAAGCAGCTGAAGGACGATATATTGATATTGTGATAAACGATATTATTGAAGATCTTTTAATGCCATAGAAACTAACTCTAAAGCTTAAAAATGGCAGTAAAGCTTTGTTTGAAAAGTACTTGAGGCGAGACACAGCATGTGAAAGTATTGATTTTTCACACAGTGGTCGAAGTGGAGATTCTTAGCAATTTTTTCCCATAACATCTTAGTTTTCATGTCAGAGTATAAAAATTTAAAACTTACTCCGTACGATGCTTATTTTAAAGCAAGTAACCCTACACCCTAGAGGCCATAGGGTGTAGGGTGTCGTAGGTGTTGTAGCATGTTGTGTTTTGAATTGTCCGTGAGAGTAAATACTACGCTGACAGAAAAGACAAAGAGAGAGGGATATTATACATCCAATTACACAATGGAAATAATATTTTTCACTCAAACTTGGCTGTAAATACTGTTAAGTGGCGCTAGCCCGCAGTTAGCTTTGCTCGTTAGCCTATTAGCTTCTTCTTCATGATTCCATTAGTGTGTATTGCTGCTCCGACCCGGAGGCAGTGAAGTTGCAATTGTGGTTTTCTGGCTAGAGACACCAGGGGGAGATGAAAGACCCCCAATCATTCCATTAACACTTGTATTACCCCCAGAGGGACTACGGAAAGGATTGATTAAGGTAAACAAGTTACTTAGTACTGCTTTAATGAGGTTTTGTCCATATTCACAAATATTGACATATTTTACATCCACATGTCCTGCTTAGGGTCCTGGAGATGACACTACAATCCATATGTTATTTTTCCTTCTGGTAGCAGTTTACCACTAAAACATGTCAAATATGCTAGGATGAGTGAAAGTGCAAGTGGCAATACCGCCTTTTTGGTCTGCCCAATCCAAAGGATATTATTAGGATAATGATTCTGCACTTATAGAACAAATGTTTACTGTCATGTTTATGCTTTAGAGTTGACAGTATCGAGTCAATAATATCGTTTATCGTGATACTTTCCTGCCTCAATATATCAAACTTCTAATTTGCTACCGTGACAGGCCTATGCACATAATGTAGTTTAGCACCGAGGACTGGGAGTAATGTAATTGGATTTTCTATATGCTGTTTTCTTCATGGTGATTGACAATAAATATAACTTCAACAAGCACTCGTACACACACTTCACCTTTATACAGCAAAATAGGCCAGACGTTTTATGACTCCAAATCACCTGCATTACTGTGTCTGATCAACGCTGCTGCTGCTTTCTGCTTCAATTCGAGCGCAGCGCCAGGAAAAATCAGCACGTAATTTCCTTCACATTTTAAAATCTATGGTTGGTAAATTGAAATGGCAAGACAATTTAGAAAACAATTTATCCTCAGCTGCACAGCTCCACTTGTGTAAAGGGAAGCGAAGGCACACAAGGGGCGTAACAGGCGCTGAACCAGGAGTAAACCAGGACGTAATCCAGACTTAAAGGGGGGTATTATGTAAAATCGACTTTTTCAAGCTTTATATCATGTTATTATGTCATTCCCTCATTAAACACATGCCTGGAGTGTTGCCTTGGCTCATTCACATATTTTTGAGTAATCAGTAAAAACTTAGACGGCAGCCATTTTAGGTGTAGCTATGCCTCAGTCCTCCTAGGAACGCCCCCACCTCCTGGAGACGCCTCTGGACCTTTCGTCACCAGCCAAGCCACCAACCACTGCTCCTCAGCTCAGCAGAGCCCCCTCCCCGCACAGTGTTGTTGTTTAGATGCCACAGCAGTGTGCTGAAGGGGGCGTGTCGGAAAGCTTCTTAAAGAGACAGAGGCCTATTTCAAGACGTTCAGTACAGCCATTTTGAGAGAGCAATTTTATTCAAGGCAGTTATTTTAATTTACTGCATATACAGACCAACAGAAGGTTACGTCATCATTGTAGTATGCTATAGACTGGTGCTATGTGATTGAAAAAAGCATAATTTTAAAAAAGCTTTTTTTTTTGCTTGTTTTGCTGCGTTTTTGTTGGGTTTTTGTTGCTTTTTCACACCTTTTTTATCACTTGTCTTGTTGCGTTTCTGTTCCTTTTTTGCTGCTTTTTTGTTGCTTATTCATCAATTTTTGTCACTGGTTTTGCTGCATTTTTGTCGCTTGTTTTGCTGCTTTTTCATCACTTTTGTCACCGGTTTTGCTGCGTCGCTTGTTCACTGTGATCATTTCTTCTTCTACTGCTGAAGCGCTCATATCTGTATTCCCTAGGTTTTAGTATGTCATAGAGGGATTACAGTCCTACATTTTTAATGCCCTAAACCCATCACTGAATTGTGTTCATCATGGTGCCATCGATTTGTTAGCATGCTGTTGGCCAGAAACTGAAGCCAGGCCAATTAAAACAACCTTTACCTTACAAAGACATTAAACAAGCTGAGGTACTCAAAACAATGTTTTTAAGCCTCAATTATGCAGGATAAGTTCTCTTTAAATTAGGTTTAAACCTGGAGTTAGCCAAGTTTATGGTAATTCAACACCTATGTGTCCACGACTTAACCGGGTATAAACAAGGACTAAATCGAGACAAATGCAGGACTAAACTATTGACGATTGATTGGGTTTATTTGAGTGATTATTTACATTAATAGTATTACAGTGCAGAAAATAGATAAAGTAACAAAAAAAACTCAAAAGGAGTAGGCAGAAGCAAGAAAGCTTATAAGTGCCTACCCTCATATTCATAATTAATTTACATTCCGGATACAGTAATACAACAGCTCATGTTTACACAGGGGTTAAAGTGGGATTTGGGAGGTGGGGGAACTCTAACCTTTAACAAGCAGTAGGAATCGCGCTACATTTTATATTTTTTATGTACTTAGTTACTGACATGTAGTCATGGGTTCTGAACAGATACTACACAATACAAGGTATTTGATACTGTAATTATTGTATTTTCCAATATTTTTTAATACCTTGAATTATTTTTAGATATCCTTTAGTAGGTTTTAACAACCATAAATGATTGGAGGTCTATGTGATTTACTAAATGAACAAATTCTGCTTTTGCCAGATCCACTCTTTTGGGTTCTTCTTAGATGTAGGACTGCAGAGCACCATGCCTGCCCAGAGAGGAGCTTAATAGATTATAGAAACAAATAAAATGTCAGGATCCACTTATTCAAAGAAGGCCCAACCAAAGAAATGAGCATGTGTGCTGAAACATTACTTATTAACAATTTTGGCTTGTTATTATGTTCTTTATTTAAGAAAATCCTCTTTCACAGTCAGTGGTGCTTACAGCAGGGCTCTTACCGGCTGGTCGGGGGTCAGCCTCCCACCACCAAACGTATTCATATTTTTGGGATAAATAAATGAAAATTTAATTATCATCACTGCTTGAACAGAATAGAATTGGGCCTAAACATAAAAGTTATATTATATTCCAGCATTTTAAGGCTTTAGAGGAAAAAAAGAAAAGCAAAAAACACAGCAATAGATTAATACAGAATAATAAAGAGCCTAATAATAAACTTGGACTACTCAGAACTAAACCAGGATTAAGCCAGGGCAAAAACATGCAATATCAGGACTAAGGCAGGACTAAATCACATCTAAACCAGGCCAAAGGCCTAATACAGAATGAGACCAGTACATCTCAAACAACATGACTAACTCCTGCTCAGCCACTGCTCCTCAGCGCTGAGCAGACAGACCATGGAAAATAATAAATAAGGGCGGACCAAACGCTGTTCTGTCCAGACCTCGCGCTTTACGAAAAAACTCAGTAAATGAAGCGCTCCGTGGAGATGGCGCGCTCATCCACATATTCAGCTTCAGCCTCGTTTACCATGTTAACTTTGCAAAGAGCATCTCTGCGCTTGTACATTTCCCACAAACACGTATTGAATGAAGTCAGAGCAGAAAGGAAGAAAAATGCACCTGTCAAATGAATGATTCGGATGTTATTTAGTAAAGTTAGAGCAGGGAGCGAGGTTAAGCGTGTTGACTGGTTAAACACGAGTGCTGGTGGTGCAGAGCAGTTTTCCAAAACTCACGTTCCATCAGCTTTATCGTCCGCTTTACAAACATCCACAGCTGAACTGGTGTTCTTACCTTAAAGTCGCTGGTTAAGCCCTTTGCACCGGTGAAGGCAGGAACACAAGCTGCACCTGACGCGGACCGCGAGGAGTCCTGCTTCTGCATGGGATAATGCGAACAAACACGATTCATGCTGTCCTTGTGCTGCGGTTTGATAAAATCTGTTAGTCCGTCCAACGATAAGCCTCCTTTTTCTCAGTTTAGCGTTACACCGTTAAAGGATCTGTATCATGCTATTTTAGCCATTCCAAAGTAAAGTATAGGCATTTATATGATATATTGTACCTCTATCACTATGGAGTACTCATTTTTGAGAGAAATACAAGTATTTTTGGGGGGTATTTTCCCTACCCGGAAGACGAGACGCTTCGATTCAGTTAACTCCGCCCCTCTCTCAGCTCATTCCACATTTGCAGTATTATAAATATAAATATCGCTGCAAAAAGTGAAGTTACTTCACATAATGCAGTTATAAGGAGTTGACATGTGCAACCGTTTCATAAATGGCTAACACACACGCTAACATGCGTTTTGATTGACTCACTGCTCAGTCTGGACTCCCCATGGGATCGCGTTGGTTATAAAAGTTAATCCACTTTGATTCTGGCCAAGGTTCACCAAGCATCCATCAGGTTGGTTGATATAGTCGCTGAATCCCAGAAAGAAATTCCAACTTCTGGCGAGTGCACTCTTCTTTAGGAAGGTTGAATAGTCCTGTTCCTCTCGTAGCCAAACGCGCATCCATGACATTATCGTTTGGTAAGAAAAAAGAACAGGCGGTGTCCAGAGTAGGTTAGAAAGAGCTCAGTCTTCAAAAACAACACTTCTGCTCTGATCCATGGATCCTCCTGCCGTGGATGCGCTTGATTAGGCTCGTGGGACAGCACAGACGCGTCAGAGAGTTGCTTTTTTTTTTCTTTATTTCTCTCTTACAACAACAAAAAATAAAAAAATGAAAAAGCTGTTTTATAAATAAAAATCAGGCCGTAAGGCAATACATTAGACGTAGAGCACTTCCGTTCCCTTGTGACGACACAATTGAACAGCTCAGTCATTTACCAGGAGAGGGCGGAGCAGCTGCTCAGAGAGCAGGATTCAGGAGGATTACTTAGAACTGCGTGAATGAAGCCAAAAACCGCTCTGGGGGTGTTTTTGATAAGGAAATAACATAACAACATGGCTAAAAACTCCAAAAAGTCGATTTTGCATGATATAGGACCTTTAACAGAGCCATGTTTTCATTTGAGCCCGCACTAGGAGATGATGGTCCGGAGCCGGAGGCACACTGCTACGCAAAGTGCCGCGAACTTGCTGTGGAGCTACGCGAATGCGGCGCGGATAATGCCGGAAAAAATATAATTTTTATGGAAAATGAGGTCAGATTATATTTTTTGGCCCCCGGGACGCATATTGAGTAGGCCCAACCTAGTACTTTTATCGCATTGATGTATCTCACAGGCAGAATTTCGTATGTGCGTGAAAATGACAAAGTTGCAATCATTAACTTTTTTTCTTTTTTTTTTGCCATGCGAAGGTGGGGGAACGCCGTTCCCGCCCACTTTAACCCCTGTGTTTACATACAATATAACACTTTACAAATTCCTAAAAAACCTAAAACTATAGGATTAAACTAACCAGGACAAAGGTGTTACACTAAACCAGGATGGAATTTGAATGATATCAAATCTAAACAAGAATAAAATCTCACACTGAACCTGGACATAATCAGATTTAAACCAGAAGTAAATCTAGACTAAACCAGGACCAAACCATAAGTAGAACGAGTCTAAAATGGGTCAAATCCGAGACCAAACTAGGACACATTCTGGTTTTGTTTCCATGGAGATATAGTAGTACTGGATCTCTGTGTGCACTTTGGGGTTTGAGACACAGGATAAAATGCTTTCAATTGAGACTTATTGAGGTAAATAGAATCCGTATCTCCTGTTTATGCCCATCAGGAGGAAAATGCAGGCGAGAAATCCAGTTACAAGCATAACTCCCACAGTGCAGGGAATGGGTTTGACTATAAAGGAGGAGACGTGAGCCTTGTGAACTCAATTTTTCACTTTGTAACACACACAACATATTGTCTGAAATATTGTAATGCGTTGGTGTGCTTGGGGTTAGTGGGTCTGCTGAACAATACATGGTTGACGTGCAAAGCATTCAGCTGACATTAATAGTCTGCTCATTCAAAATAGGTTAATCCTCCAGTTTGATAGCCCAGATCATGAACTTTGCTCAAGATCTTTGCTTATCGGATGGGTCAAATGCTGAAGGCAAATTCCCATAGGGACAATAATAGTACACATGGACCTTATCAACCTAAGTCTAGTCTTTGTGCAAGCCTGGATAATTAAAAGTGGCTGCATCAGGAAGGGATGTAAATCTGCAAATCACAGTTCTTGAGAAGCAATCATCTTTAAATGGCAATCTTTGTTTGTTTTTGTGCAGGGAGTGATGCAGGACGTGGAGATCCTGGTAATGCCACAGGGATACATCTCGCAGTGCCCCGACCTCAACAGAAGTAAGTTTAAAATCGCTGAACTCTAACTGGATTAAAATACCTGATTTTTTGGTGTTGTAGAATACATTTATTTTTGCCTCCTCAGAGTATGTTGTAAACACAGCAAAACACAGACCTTGTTGTATTGTCTTCACCTAAAGTTTTATTGAGCAATGGATGATAGAAGTCTGATCTAAATTAGTGGAATTTATCTTAGGGGTGGCCGCCCCTGCTTCACTTTGTCACCACTCAATGCTGTATATGGGTGTGAAATGTGCATATAATTACATTCTTTGAACAATTTGAATACACAGGAGAGTCTGTGAGAGCTAGAAACAAGTTTGGGCCAAAACAAAAAATGTCACTGTTTGAACAGGAAAAATCAGGTACCCCAGCTTTAACCAAAACCAGGACTCAATCAAGAAACCAGATGCTGGGTGAACATTGCGCGATTTTGGCCAAACAATCACTTGAGAGGAAAATCTTAGATTGTAGCTCGAAATCGTAGGTCATAGGTAGTACAGTGAGACCGGGCCAAAGACAAAGATTTAGAATCTAAATGTCGTACGACCAAAGATGAGCTATGACAGACATCCGGCAGTGTCTGATATTTTGGAACGCTAGTGAATTAGAATGTAATAATTAGAAGTATAAAGCACAAGTACATAAACAGATAGATGACTGGTGATCGGTATTGGTTCATCCTATGAAAAACTTGAACACAGTCCTGTAACTCGAATATGACAAGCTTCTATGAAAGGCATTTACATGTGCTTCTTTGTCAATACTAAGTCTAAGGTCAAATTTGCTGATTGTGAAGTTGCTGTTGATAAGCTCAGGAAGGAATGTTTACATCTAAAGTCAAAGTAATATATACCGGATGATAATGTTATGTAAAGGTATATTGCATTGAATATGGGGGAGTTATAAGCAACAGAGGCCAGGCATGAACGGGACCGCATTTTACTTTCCCTGCACTTTTCCACGGAAATACACTCGCTGTCCGCTCCTGAAACTGGTCTACGATTCTCTCTTTGAACTGTCGCACTGTGGAGACGAGTGCACCGGCTCACGATGTGACACCTAACAATCTTATGAGACAGAAAATAGTGTACACCCAACCTTGAGTTGTTCAAAATCGGGACAACTCAAGTGTTTAATCAGGTCCAAACCAGAAATAAAGAACTCTGGGTTAATTTAATGAAGACCTTTAGATAAGCACTCGTCTCAACATCAAAGCCAACGGTAAAAACAGCTCTGAACCAAACAAATCCCGTATGAGTATCAACAGAACAAGCCTGTGTACAACCATATTCCACAAATTGAAAATCAGTAGCAATAATCCCGAACACCTCTCTGTAGTTGTTTCCACGGATTGGCGTATCCCTTATGTATTTAGCTCTGTCTCTTTATCTATAGCAAGCAAAATTTGGCAGACGATTGCTTTTTTCTTTTTTTTCTCATCGCATTAAATTAAACCCTTTCCTCTCATCTCCCATTTCAGCTTGTCCCACCTGCAACGATTTCCACGGGCTGGTGCAGAAAATCATGGAGCTTCAGGATATCTTGGCTAAAACATCCAGCAAGGTAACCCAACACAACGCGCCTCTACCGTATGTCTTTGCGTGACATTTAGCTGCACCTTATCGGAAATAGGATCAGCAATTACCGGTGTGGGGATTGCTTACAACTGCTGATTGCGCTATAGCCTTCAGAGTCCCTCTCTTAAATGCGCAATAAAAGTCATGTTACGAGGCGGACGGTACCTGGTAACATTATAAGACGCTGTTATTGTTTCTGTAATTTCGTTGCCTGTGCACGTGTAATGAAAAGTCGGCGGAGGTATTTCATTTCGATAACAGTGATTGGAGATTGAAGGATGAGGAGGATATAGGATGCAGTGTGAAGTGGTATTACACAGATCACAAAACTGAACAAAGTGAGTGCTAAAGGCTGCTTTCTTGCAATATTTCTTCACATTTTGTTCGTAAATGTGACGATTGCCTAAAGGCCCTATAAACGAAATTGTCTTGAGCTTTAAAACGCGTTATAATGTTATACCCTCGTCAAAACATCCCTGAGGGGTATGCTACTCTATTGTTTGATTCACGCACATCTCAGTAATTCTGCAGATTTAGTCCGTCACCCTCTTTCGAACACTAAACGCTAACTGTCACCCCGATATAAATCATGCAGAATCTTATTTTAAGGTCTCGACACCGTCACCAAACCCGTGCTGATCCTGTGGTCAAACTCTCTGCCCTATTATACAGATTAGCATGATTTCTGTAGATATTATTTGCCTTTTCCGCATAGCAATAGGGACAGATTTACATCCCCTGCTGGCGTTTTCTGTTACTACATTTAACAACATGTTGAGTCGTTGGGGTGTTTTCTAGAAACATGCATTATTTAAAGAGGGGGTATTATGTAAAATCGACTTTTTCAAGCTTTATATCATGTTATTATGTCATTCCCTCATTAAACACATGCCTGGAGTGTTGCCTTGGCTCATTCACATATTTTTGAGTAATCAGTAAAAACTTAGACGGCAGCCATTTTAGGTGTAGCTATGCCTCAGTCCTCCTAGGAACGCCCCCACCTCCTGGAGACGCCTCTGGACCTTTCGTCACCAGCCAAGTCACCAACCACTGCTCCTCAGCTCAGCAGAGCCCCCTCCCGCACAGTAGTGTTGTTTAGATGCCACAGCAGTGTGCTGAAGGGGGCGTGTCGGAAAGCTTCTTAAAGAGACAGTGGCCTATTTCAAGACGTTCAGTACAGCCATTTTGAGAGAGCAATTTTATTCAAGGCAGTTATTTTAATTTACTGCATATACAGACCAACAGAGGTTACGTCATCATTGTAGTATGCTATAGACTGGTGCTATGTGATTGAAAAAAGCATAATACCCCCTCTTTAAACAAAAAATATCAAGGCTAAGGTGTCCAAAAGTAGTTTAACATTGGACCTTTAATGACTAGGGTGGGTACCGTTAAAGAAATAGGCCACCGTTTTTCCATACTGAGATATGTTCTTACCTTAGCTTAGACGAGTTGATGCGTAACTGTCTGGTTTTTGTGCGTGCGCTCAGTCACGCAAATGTTGTTAGCGTTTAGCCTCTCCTAGCATATGTATAGTGCCAATGGGGTGAAGTTAGAAGCTACCAAGCTGTTCCACATTTTCCCTATTTAAATACAGTTACGTGAAAAGTTACACGATCCAAGTATAGTCACACGAAATCAAACATGTCGATTTTCTAAGCGGATAATAAGAGGCACTATATTGTAAGGCGTAATAACATAGGAGCACTTCCGCGCAGTAATATCTCACTTTATGCCACGGACATCCAAGTGCTCCTGAGGTATTATTACGCCTTACAATATAGTACCCCATTTATCTGCTTAGAAAATCGACATGTTTAATTTTCACGTAACTGTATTTAAATAGGTAAAACATGGAACAGCTTAGTATCTTCTAACTTCACCCCAGTTTGGCACTATACATATGCTAGGAGAGGCTAAACGCTAACAACATTTGTGTGACTGAGCGCACGCACAGAGACCAGACAGTTACGCATCAACTTGTCTAGTCTAAGGTAAGAACATATCTCCATAAAATCCTTAAAACAATACCAGTGTGGTATAGGAAAAAAACGTTCAGGTAGTACTGGTACAGAAAAACTAAAAGTATCAAAAGCAGACACCAAAAAAATTATCTTTAGAGACCAAGTTTTGATGCCTGTTGGCAGCACTAAAGGAAGTTACTTGGTTGTTTCAGCTCAAATAATTGATATAAATTTAAAAGAAATGGTCTTTTAGGGAATAAATTAACATTATGATGACAAATATGACTATTTAGCATAGGTATCGAAAAAAGTAATGTTCAGTATCGGTATCGTAAACCAAGTACCGTTAAAGTACTGGTATCGGAAAAATTAACAGTTCCAACCCTTTAATGACTGCTGGTTAATTTCTCATTGTATAAAGGTTTAAAAGTATATTTTTCGTTCTTGTGCTTGCAAATAACTTTTAACAATTCTCATCACATGGGATCAATAATCAGTGTTTGATGCCAGTTTCAAGCATGAATAAATGGAGAGCATTGCACCAGGAATTGCATGTGGGATATAACCTTCTCTTCTCACTGTCTAATATCTCTTCCTCGTCCCTTCACTTACTTTATTTCCTGTGTGAGCAGTTGTCCCGGCTGAGGAGAAGATGAACGGTTTGGACGGCTGCTACTGTGAGCGCACCTGCAGTGTGAAGGGCGTGGTCTACAGAGAGGACGAGAGCTGGACCGACGGCTGTAAGAACTGCACATGCTCGGTACGGCCCCAATACTCACTATAACTACCAATACTATAACCACTACTACTGCATTAACTACTGCTACTACTGCCGGTGCTATTCTATGGGTTGTGCGCTCTTGTTTTAGTAATGTCTCTGCAACCTGAAAGGCATCCAATTTTAATGCAAGTGTGAAAAGGAATTCTGTTTGTAGTGTTGTATGTGTGTGAGTAGTGTAAAAGTTTGAAACCAAAGCACAATGTGGCACAGTGCCAGACTGGTTAGCATTTCTGCATCTCTACAAGAAGGGTTCAATTCTCTTATGGGTCCACGGTTCCTTTACTTCATTTTGTTGTACAATAATGTCCCCTTTTGTACCTGGATCTGCACCTGTGTATAAGAAAAGTTTAACAGTACAAAGACCCTATACCAGATTCTCTTTTATGTTGGTAAAATAAAATTTGTTTTGTCATTATTCAATATATTGTAAAAATACTGCCGATCTAATTACAAAGCATTTGTATCAGTTTCATTTGTTAGCATTTCTGTAACAGTGACCAGAAAAGTGACCCTGCAAGTTGTGGAAAGTGCTTAGAAACTTATCCATGGGAAGAATTTGGAAGGTAGTAATGTGTAAGGACAATTAGGAAAGAATTGCCTCAGCTTCTCAATACAGCTTTTCATAGATTTTCTTTTCCTCACCCCAAGCCTGAAGAGCACCTGCTTTTTGTAAGTTTTTTCTCAATAAGATTTCTTCTTGATTTGACTATGTCTTGACTCATTGATCCAGTGCAGCACTCTCTACCGCTCTCCTAGAAATAAGGAATGAGTTTGGACATGACTAGCAATTCAATTTCCTCGCTCTCTCTTTCATTGTTTGCAAACAAAACAAAAAAGATTAAAAAAATAAGTACACTCTTTCACAGTTTAACTGCACCACTCCAAAGCCGAACACTTGAAGAAACTATGCCGCCTGTTTTCCAAATTAAGACAACAGTTTGTGTTAAAACTCGGGCTGGGACTATTTTTGATTACTTCCTATTAATCAATTACACAAGGTTTAATGCAATTGGAAATATTAATCGAAATTAATCACACTTTACTTTGACGGCACAGACACTTTTTTAGTTTCCTTTTTCCTGCAAGCTGTTGCTTAGGAACAAACACCACATAAAGCAAAAAACTATTTTACTGACAAACCTTTGCACGGTTAAGCCCACATAAACTTAAAGAGGGGGTATTATGTAAAATCGACTTTTTCAAGCTTTATATCATGTTATTATGTCATTCCCTCATTAAACACATGCCTGGAGTGTTGCCTTGGCTCATTCACATATTTTTGAGTAATCAGTAAAAACTTAGACGGCAGCCATTTTAGGTGTAGCTATGCCTCAGTCCTCCTAGGAACGCCCCCACCTCCTGGAGACGCCTCTGGACCTTTTGTCACAAGCCAAGCCACCAACCACTGCTCCTCAGCTCAGCAGAGCCCCTCCCCGCACAGTAGTGTTGTTTAGATGCCACAGCAGTGTGCTGAAGGGGGCGTGTCGGAAAGCTTCTTAAAGAGACAGAGGCCTATTTCAAGACGTTCAGTACAGCCATTTTGAGAGAGCAATTTTATTCAAGGCAGTTATTTTAATTTACTGCATATACAGACCAACAGAAGGTTACGTCATAATTGTAGTATGCTATAGACTGGTGCTATGTGATTGAAAAAAGCATAATACCCCCTCTTTAAGAAAAGATCATTCTCCAATGTCTTGGGGAAGGACAAATAAATTCAACTTCTATTGTCTTTGAAATGTTTGAAATAATCACACGGGCCCACGTCTCCGATTAAAATAAGTTCAAGTGTAGGAAAATACAGAGCCCCCACTAGTTAAAACATAATAAACAATAGGGGTAAAATATAGATATACCTTATTTTTGGACTATAAGTCTGCACTTTTTTCATAGTTTGGCTGGGGGATGCGACTTGTATATCAAACTATATAATTTCACTTGTTTGTTATTTTCACTCTGGCAGCCGCTAGAGGGCGCTCTAGGCTTGTGTACCAGAATCAGCTACTCCCGTACCACTGAAGATTAAAAAAAAAACGGTAATCGAGCTGCAGAAAGAAAGTTTGGAGTGAGCGAGGAAACTTGTGAGGGACTGGCGAAAAGCGGAGGTTACTCTTACTGCAATGAAGAAAACAAAGAAATGCTAATCGCGTGCTAAAAGCTAGATTGCCACAGCTAGAGGAATGAGTTTGCAAATGAACCTTGAACAACGTGATGCCGGGAGAGGCTTGTAAACGGTGCAGTTCCGCCTCCAGGACCAGGTAAGTTGCGATTTATACTCCGGAGCAACTTATAATCCGAAAATATGGTATATGGAATTGTAAAGCATGCAGCTAGTCTAATAAATTGTGACTGCAGGATCTTTCTGACTGAAATAAGACAACTTTCCATGACCGGAACTTTTAATCTGCTCTTTTCTTTCTACTAAGATTTGGCCATGATTTCCTGTCGACTGATGTTCAACACCTGTGCAGTCGTGTGGCACTGACCTTAGTCAAAAATAGCCCTGAGGAGTGTCCTGGTTGACCATGAATCTTTGGCTTATTTGACTCAGAAAGGCCCAGCGGACTTTTCAAATATTATCTACCTGCATGTTTGTGGATTCCCGCTCTGTTTTGCAATTATATTTCTTCCACACAAAATGCTCCCTTCATTGAGAAACCGGCTGCATAGTTTCTCCAAGTGTTCGGTTCTAAAATCTCCTGTGGATTACACACTTTCAACAGAAGCGCTTAGTGACGCTTGACTCTGCGTTGGACTGAATCGGTTAAACTGTGAACGATTGCCCAAAAGGCGTCTAAATATTTGGCCTCGTACTTTATTAACGCATTTCACACTTGTCAGTCTATCCGGATTTAAAAACATATAAAGCTCACTCATGCGTAGAGGACTTTATATCAGTAGCCTCCGTGGTTCACTAACCCGAAAGCAAAAAGTACGGCGGGCACAAATCTCTCCGAGCGCCCCCGCCTAATTGCTCCTGACAGACGATCATTTTCATCAGTGATTCGTTCTGCACACTCATCCAATGAAATGTCTGTCGGTTGCCATTGCCGGGCAGCGTAATTAAGCCATTAGATCGAAATGTGTGCCTTACCTTATGCGTGCCAATTAGCGGTGCCCTTTAAAATGCAAAGGTCATGCATTAAGATGTTATCAATTAAACGGATCAGGTTGGGAGATGTTGCCGTCACCGAGCGTTTCATCTGAGGAACCCATGTTAATTAGCTCATCTGTGGAGAAAGACACCCATTGCATTTGGATATATTCAAGCTACAGGTTGTTATGGCAAAGATTGAGATTACAGTAATAGACCTTTGCAGAAGCTTAATGTATTGCATTTACTTCTGTATTAGTGACAGGAATTCATCGGAATAACTTAAGTATTGTAACGAATTCCTAATGATGGTGATGGTGGTCGGATGACAGCTGGTAATTGTCTTAAACATTTCTTAGAAAAAAATCTGCCCAGGCTATTGTTGATTAATACTGTATGCGGGAGAATGCCTAAAAGTGGATAAAACATCTTCTCTGGCAACACAGTTTGACACAAGTGCGGCCAGTGGGGCGTCACCTGCAGTTGTGCATAAGCCCAGAAGATTTTTCCAACTCATGGTTCATCATCGAAACGTTTTGATCAAACACAATTACCTGTCCAGTTTACATTTATACTATTTATATTTTTATACCTGGTTTAGTTCAGATTTTATCTTTGTGGTATTTGGATAGCTATGATAAGGCACTTGATGCGAAAAATTGTGAACCACTGATCTAAAGCATATCTTGACACTAGAGATGCACCGATCCAGCTATTTTGCTTCTGATACCGATACTAGGAATTTGAGTGAAAAAGTGAATGGTCCTCTTTACTTCATTGTAGGGCTGATAAATCGAATTTGATTAATTCATGCTTTCAAAAACAGATGATGTGGAAAATGGCAAAATCGTAAAATCGCGTCCGCCATGTCCATGTCCGCCTTATGTGCGCCACGCTGCCAATTTAGCAGCGTTTCAGACGCTCCGTAGCGACTGTTTTCAGAAATGACGCCAGTGGAACCCAGTGACTTTCTGACGATCTCTACTGCTTTACAAAGGCCGTGTGTTGTGTTTTCGTTGTGCACGATGGAGTTTTCTTTGCTAAAACACAGTTTCCCCCGATCTGATCCTCTGCCCTGCTCCCACTCAGAGCGGAGACGCAGCAGCAGCGGCACCATGTAGCTCCGCCCCTTTCCCTTGAGTCTCCATGGAGACGGATATCAATCACAGCAGAGCTCATGAGGATGATAAAACTAAAGTGCTTTTGAAAACTCCATGGCTTATTAAGAAGTTTTACTTTTGAGAGCAGACAAGGAATATTTAAAACAGAAATAACCATTTTTAATGGGCCAAATTGTGGGCTATATTTGAAATCTAAATATTAATGTGGAGTTTATTTCCAATTTGCCTAATGAAGGTCTCAGGACCGAAACGTTGACCTAATCCTATTAAACTATTTTTGCAAGGTGGCAGTGTGCGGGAAATATTATTTTTTACTTAAGTTGATTTCCAATAAAATCGATTAAAATCGGAATTGTCCAAACTGAGTTAAAAAATCGAGATTTTATTTTTTGGCCATATCGCCCAGCCCTACTTCATTGCCAGATCAGGAATGTCTTATCTTCTCTTGTAAACAAGATGTTACATATCATTTATATCTATTAATAAATGTATGTAAAAACATTAAACAAGGATCATTAGACTTTTCTACACTAAATATTCTTGGCGATATGATATCCAATACCAGTATTGTATCGGTGCATCCCTATTTGGCACTAATACAGTTTATGGATAAAATATATGTATTAACCATATGTTTTTTCCCCGCTTTTCCCCAGAACGGCACAGTGCAGTGCGAGGCGATCTCCTGCCCTCCTCCTCAGTGTCCGGGGGCACAGTGGCGGCCTACGTGAAGGGCGCATGTTGCCGGGAGTGCCAGCGTGAGTGGAGCTTACTCTTAACCTCTGTGCTCTCCCATCCTCTTCACAACCTCCTACACTAAAAAAAAATCATTACACAACAACACCAAACACTGGGCGAACACACACAAACGGCCTAAAGCCTTGAAATAAACATGGAATAAATTATATGTAAAGTGTGAAAACTGCAGGCCAATAGCGATGAATAAAATAACCTCCTCAAAAAGTGTTTATAAACTAATTGAAATGACAATAACTCTATAGTAACACCAAAACCTCTCAAAACCCCTCCTTGAGTAGATGAGAGTGAATATCACGCCTCCGCTGGATTCAGATATTGACCAGTGTTGCTATGCTACACTGTGAAAACGTCCTCTAGTCTTGAGATGGTCCATCCTTCTGCATAAACATGGACCGATCAATTATTCGGAGCTCCTTCAGAACGCAGATGGCGTCCCGTCACGCCCACAAGAGCCTCTACATCACAACGAAGCCTGGGTTATTTCAGATTTACAAGGAAAGTAAAAGAAAAACTGATCTGTAATGCAGTTTTTTAAGCTTTTAAACTTTAGTCCATGTATTTTTGTATTGTATCTTGAAATAAAATCTTTATCTAGAAAATACCCTAGGACTTAAGATGTTACAAAATGTACTTATACAAACTATCAGAGGGTGAAAATCCAAGACATTATATAGTGATAGACCTCTTCTGCTCTCTCCTTCCCATTCATAGTAATTATTAACAGGATTCGAAAGATAATCCATGATGGCAGCTCGGTCTTCTCCTACGGAACATGTTCCAAAAATGGACAAAAAGGTGGGAAACTCCACCCCCGAGCGACAACAGCCTCCACTGTGCTCCAGGGTCTGTCAATCAAAGCCTAAAGCTAAAAGTTTCATAAACTGCTCCCATCCCAGAGTTATTACAGGGGGAATATCTAGTTTAAGAAACGTGATCTTCCTTTTAAACCAGGCTTTAAAGTTGTTTTTGACATGTGTAAAGTCCCCGTTGGTTTTCACATTAAACTGGCTCTTCTGAATTTACGCTTAGCCACTAGGTGGTGGTATTGCAGAAATGGCATTCCCCTGCCATGACGGTCTCCAATTGGGCTAGCACTTCTCTTTGGTCCTTTGACGGAGTGCTGACTTTGCTGCGATATCACCCTCTAGTGGCTATAGGGGCATCTCCACAAGGTTTGCTATAACATGGAAACCAGTGGGGAATGTGTATGTGTCTAAAACAGGTTAAAACCCTGGAACCAAAGAGTTTTCTTAAAAAAATGTGTTTCATATTTTGAACCTTGTTTTTGTTTTCTGGGATCTAAAAGTTTTAGCTCGGTGCTTTGACTGACAGACCCTGGAGCAGTGTGTGTGGAGGCTCGTTCCCGGTCACTTCCCGCCTTTTTGCGCTTTTTAGGAACAGTTTACTTATTTCCAAACACCACATGGGCCTTAACCATGAATGAGGCAGAATAGCTATAACATATCCCATTATTATTATTTTTCTATGGTGAAAATTTGGGAAATGGTGAAAATTAAACTTGTAATGGTTACAGTGATGAAGAAAGTTTGCCCACGCAAGGATTGGGAAAGTTGGTGAAGGCGTCTTGACTGGTTACAGAAGAATATTTGATTGAGTGTGGGCTGGCTTTTTGAGTACAGGAGATTACTTAAACCGATCAAGCATGTTTTTGATCGGGATTTTACCATATAAAAATCCGATTCTCTTAGTTCTCTTTTATAAACCACTTTACTGTTGTTAATGCGGCCCACAGTGCTCAACATAGCATTTCCCTCACGTAACAACTGTCTATAGTGATACGCCCTCTTTTCTGTTCTCACATTTCTTCCTAAACGTCCATTTTCAAACAGTTAAGCGCTGGTTTCTTTCTCTGCGGATAAATAATTCTCTTTCATCGCGTCTGCACAGAGACACTTTTCCTCAGCTATAGTTGGCAATGAACTCGCATTAGCCCCTTCATTGCTACGTTCACTTTCTCTCAATTCCCCTCTCAATATAAAGGGCTCGCCGAATATTAGCTTTCCCCACCCCACCTCCCTTCGCATAGTAATAACCCAAATTAAACTTATAGATGGAGCCACATCTCATTGTTCAAACGGAGAGGCCGATTCTTTTAATGTAGAAAAGATTGATTTGTGAAGCCCTCGTCATGCCGCCTGGGCTTGTGAAGAACATTTGTATCGCTGCCTCCCACGCTCACTGCTGTTCCCCTCACAGAGCAAACGATAAACAAGAAATTAAGAAAACACAGCATGAAAGCGGTGCGTGTCTGTCGGCAAAGAGTGGAGTGAGTATTCAGAATTTGGACGACTTATAGCCGAGGAAGGAGTAAAATTGTGTAGTAAAAAAGGAACTCCGTGTCATGTTTCAAGGGCCTATTAGTGCTGCTGCTGCTGTTACTACTGCTACTACTACAATGGTGGTCACATGGGGTGAGCTTTAAGCCAGCCCAGAAGGAATTAAATGATCCATCCAATGGTTACTGCAGAGCTAAAGAAAAAAAACCTTTGGAATTCTAATGTAATAGTTCATGTAAGTATTTTGTAAAACCTCCTGACATTATCCCGATGAATTTGGGAATTTTGACCTGTATGCCCATTGTCTAGCGTAGTGGTTCCCAACCTTTTTTTCCTGAAGCCTCCTCAGTCCAAAACCGTTCCCGTTCACAAATGTATAAAAAGGATGGAAGTGTGTGAGAATGGGTAGGCTGGTTGGAAGTGGGTGATGAGAGGGTGTGTAGGACTGTGTGAGTGAGTGCATGGGTGTATGTCGTATGTTGAGGACTGATTGTTGCTTTGCTGAGTGTGGTGGTGTGTAGCCAGGCCTGGTCCGATTAGGGACAGAGGATGGAAATTAGCTTTTACTATAGTCTTGCATTTTAGTATATTGTACTTTTTGTAAATGCATTGTCCCTTTTAAATAAACAAATCAATACAAATACAAAATAATGGCCAATAAGCATTTATTTCAAACATATACATGAAATTGAAGTATTTATGCACTTAGCCCTTTCTCAGTAACACTTGATGATTTCTAACCATTTATATTGCTTAAAAAGATCACTTATAGCCTGACCTTCTAACCAGACAAAGCTCTGGCCCCCCCTGCAATCCCAGGCGTCCCCCCTGAAGAGGGGACCCATAATCACCTTGGGATGACAAGCCACGACCCAAATGTAAAATGTAAAATATTGTCTTTTTCTCAAAAATGAGCCAAAAAAGCTCAACTTATGATACAAAAAACAACCCAATAACAGTCATTTTAACAGATTCAAGTAGTGATCCTTATAATTCCCACTATATATTAAACCACACCTCCAGGTTGTGCACTATGGACGCCATTCTGTCCGTGCAGAATGTACTGCTTTGGGACTAACTTCCACTGGGAAAGAGAAGCACCTGCTATGACTGCCGTCGCTACTGACAGTTCTGTAACAAAAATAAGGGAGGAGAATTGTATTGTTTCACATGATGCAAGTCACCCAAAGCACGTCAAACAGGGCAAGGTAGAGATTTTCTTTATTCATTCACTCCAGACTGGGTGGTGGTGAGCTACATGTGTAACTACAGCTGCCCTTGGGGTCGACTGATGTAAGTATAGCTTGCTCAAGGACTCAAAGACAGTCTGCACTTTTAAATCACTGACGAGGAGTATTAAGTGTAGCATACACATTTGACTGCGCTTCTCAAAAAGTGGTAAAAGTGGAAGTGAATCAAACCATTTACACAAACTTGGCTAATATTTCCTCACGCTCACTCTTGATCAGATCAACCCTCTAAATAGCAGCGCCTTCACTTGCGCTGTCTTCTACTAATTGACCTAATTATAATAAGCTTGTGTTAGCATTATTACCGCTGTCCCCGGGGTCGGCGCTGAAACACGGGGGCTTAAACCAGCCGCCCGTATCTTCTGCAGCGTTGCACAAATGAAACATGTTTCAGGTAATCCCTCTAAGTCCACTCCACCATCTGAGCGAGGTACACAAACACGCGGCTAATTACTCTGACCCGGCGTCAGAGCGGTGCAAACCCCACTACAGAGACCCGGCGCTAGTTTGTCTTATCTGAGCTTTGCAGCGAGGAGCGAGAGCCGGTCTGGGCTGATGGATTGTCAAGTGGGACGTCAGTAGTTGATATGACACCTGACTCCATCTGTCAATCACATTGTTTTTTGCTTCACTTTGTTTCAGTTCTTCGAATTTGTTTTTGTCATGTTTTTATTCACACGATATTACACATTAACATAAACAATAAAAATGAGAATGAACCAACCCTTAATTTTACCTGTCAAGACTTTTACTGTAATTCATTTATCCTACAAAACATGAAAAAATGAGCAGTAGACTTTAGCGCACATCATGTGAAAACAGGAAGAATCCTGCCTCTCTCCTGGTACAACCTAATTTTTCACCTTTTTCTGCGACCTGCATTTGTGTTTTCTGTGTTCCACATTGTTTTCTGATACTTTTTCTTTGCTGAGTAGTGGGTGGGGATTTGTTTACTTTGAGAGTCCAAAATGGTCCTGAAGAAAGCAGCTTTTTAAAGGTAAACAAAATGCTAGTTTTTCAGCTAAACCCATTTGAGACCTACACATTTCTTCTTCTGAGACACTGAAGAGGCACCAAGAGCCCCCACAGCTGAAGCACAGTGGAGGCGCCACAAGAGGATCTACAGGAAACAAAAAAGGACAAACGAGAGATGGTGAAAGACTGTTGTGGAGCGGAGGGAGCTGCAGGAGGAAGAGGAAGGAGGAGGAGGAGCTGACCAGTGCAGGACACTACGCTCTGAAACAGGGACAAACCCAGGAGGCGCGGCACCATTTCAGAGGATCAGAGGAGACAGAGGGCAGCCAGGTTTCTTCCGAGTGCTACAGTTTCCCCGACCTCCAAGGTCATGCGGGTCAGGTTGACACACATTGGCAGCGCAGCTCAGCCGCAGCAGCTCAGGACTAACACCTGAACACTATTTCGTTGTACGCTTGTACAATGACAATAAAGCACTTACTTACTTACTTACTTAATAAAACTCTAAGTAACCAAGTGCTTTATTTGTCATTGTACAACCGTTCAACAAAATTGTGTTCAGAGCCGCTGCGACTGAGCGCACCTCCACTGTGGGCCAACCTGAGCAGGATGTTTTGGAGGTCGGGGAAACCGTAGACCCAGAGGAAACCTGGCTGGCTGCCTTCAGTGCCCCTCTGATCCTCTGAAACGGTGCAGCGCCTCCTGGGTTGGCCCCTGTTTCATGTCTTGCCTAAGGACAATATTGGCAGATCTTTTCCAAATGAGCTACAGTCACCCACACAATGTCTACAACAAATCATTATCACTCTGATCTTTTTTTTTAATTTCTTGTTTACAATTTTACCAAGGTGTACATGTTTTTATTTTGCTTATCTTCATTGTCTATTTTTCATCACTTTTCACTGAAGACTTGGCCTTGACGTGCTCCATTTGAATCATACACGTCTTTGTTTATGTTGCACTTCATGACCAAAAAGCTGATGAAAAGTGTGTGGGGTTTTGACAGATGAAATCTTGCTTGTGTGGGCCTAATTGCGCGGCACACTGACAGTGTCTCCTCTTTCCCCCTGCAGCGGTTTGTCTTTTCGGAGGGAGAGAGCTGGTGGAGGGCGATCGGAAAGCGGTGCGCGACTCGTCTGGCAGGTGCCTGCTGTTCGAGTGCCGGGTAAGTTTACGCGTACGGTCACGCACGTTAATTAGCAAAGGTTTTTAGCCCAGAAGGAGATGTCAGGAAATGCCAAGAGACTAAATGGACACGTCTAGATTCAAACTCTGTTGATGATTGAGGGTTTTAAAATGGGGCTTGGCAGTGGCAGAGTGGTTAGCGGTTGAAGGTTTGATTCTCATTCTAAATGCTGTAGCAATAACACTTTGAAATATTTAACCTTAACCACATCAGACTTCACAGGATGAGCTGGTGTGTTAGAAATACAGAATGGCAGGACAAGTTTATGGTACAGTATGATCAATTCAGGACCTGGAGACATGAAGTCAAGACCTTGCACTTGTGTGACCATTCAAGTCTGGCCAGGCTTCCACAGGAAGAGGGATGAATAATCTCTGTTGTGCTTCATACTGATATGCAAGTCAGAACAAGTTATGGCTTTATGACAGAGATTGTATGACCGGACAGCATAACCCAATATGATAAATAGCAATTCAATTTTATCCTCTAACAGGTTGGGCCTGGTCAGTAGAAGGATAGAAAATCATGTGAGAACACTGTAAGCATGGTTGCGTGGTTGCTGGGGTCGATGGTCAGAATGGTAGGGAAGGGAAGGAATCTTATTTGTATAGCGATTATATATGACACAAGTCACACCAAAGCGCTTCACACATGAAAGGTAGGGGGTCATTCACTCCATGCTGATGGGTAAGCTACATTGTAGCCACAGTTTCCCTGGGTAGACTGACAGAAGCGAGGCTGCACACATCTGCACCACGTCCCCAACCACCACCGACCACTCACACATAGGCATTGGTGAAGTGTCTTGCCCAAGACCAACGACAGTCTGCATCTGCAGGAGCCGGGATTCGAACCCTGACCTTCCGATCATGAGACGACCCGCTCTACCATCTGCGCCACCGTCGCCCCATTGTCCTGAGACTGGCCACATGTAGTCTTGTTCTATCAGTCTAGGGCAGCTGTGGCTACATAAAGCAACTTTTAAGCGTTAAGTGCCATGTAAGATAAAGACTCCAATCCTGAATGGAATCTACCAGCTCTCCATGTTTTGGTTATCTCAGATTGATGATGATGATGCATTGGTTTGATATAGCGCTTTTTTGGACACTCAAAGACGCTTTACATTGCATTATTCATTCACTCCATACTTGGTGGTGATCTACTATTGTAGCCACAGCTGCCCTGGGGTAGAGTGACAGAAGCCAGGCTGCCAATCTGCGCCATCAACTCCTCCGACCCCACTAACCACTCACACTCACACTACATTCACCCAGGCTTCCTGGTTTTTTGGCCCAAACGGTCTCCCATCCAAGTACCGACCAGGCCCTTCCTGCTTAGCTTCTGAGAGCTGACGGATCGGGCAGAGCAAAGGCAGTGTGGCCTTAAGGTTGGGATTACACAAGACTTTATCTTTCCTGTTGACATAAAGCTTAGATTGGCAATACATATGGGAAATCTAGGTTATTTTTCTAAACTCACACAGCCCATAATGTCTTTACTCAAAAACATTAACTAGTCACACATTGTTAGACTTTTCTTTCTGGCTCTTTAGTAACCATTTTACTTGCTGCTTTGGTCAGTTGATCTAGTAACACCAAGATCCGAGTTTTTATGCAGTATTCCTATTCTAGCCTAGGTATTCCATGCTTTAGTTGTATTTTAAAGATTCATCTACATGTTATATAACCACATGTATATAATATGTTATATACATGCGGTTTAATTTTACAAACAAACAAAGCGTCACAACCGATGTACAACTGGAAAAAACCTAGCCACAATAATATCAAGCCCTGCTCAGCAACTATAGGCCGTTGTCACTGAAGGCCCGGGATGATGTCCTCGGATTGGGTATCACAGTATTTGAACCTCACAGTTGAAACACTGAATCCTCTGTTCCCGTGTTGAATGTGTTTTGAATGTGTTTAGGAAATACAGATGAATTGTCCAAATGTGGGTGTTTTTATAATGACATAATCTCCTGTTTTTTGTTTTTACGTAACACACTGTTTGAAGCGCGGCCAGGTAAAACCGCCCTCTTGAGGCCAATCTCTCTCATCTGTCATTTTCAGCTTTTGTGCGTAATCTGAAGTAATTGTCTAAACCTCTCTGATTGAATTGCTGTTTGTGAGCCAGCTCTCTGCACCTGTCAATCATCAGACAGTGTGGCCAGTCTCCGGGACAATGAGCCCGTCCCAAAGTGGTTCCAAATCAGATTCATTTCGCCATTACTCAAAGCGTGTGTCCCCTTTGTGCGCCCGCTGCGGCAGATGTGCGGGCAGTAATTTGCGTGATGACATTAGGTTTTGACGGCGCCAATCAATCTCCCCAAAGTGACGCGGAGTTTTTAATTACCAGAATCTGTCATTTCAACAAGGTTCTCTCTGTTGCGAGGTTTGAGGATAAGTGCGCATGTCTGGAGAATAGATGGATCCCGATTGCCCATAGACGCTGCGGTTGCTCGCTCAGTGAACACCGACTATGCTTTTTTTTTTTTTTTTTCTGCTGAAATCTGCTCAGACCACTGTTGTCTCAGTGCAAGTCAAAACCCAAATTACTTGACCAGTGCAGTTGATTGTTCTCTTAAGCAATTGGATTATACCGTTAACGCACAGTTGTACTGAGAGTTGAAGCCGCAGTATCCAGTTGTTGTTTCTGAAAAAGGCAGCTCTCTGATCTTAAAGAGGGGGTATTATGCTTTTTTCAATCACATAGCACCAGTCTATAGCATACTACAATGATGACGCAACCTTCTGTTGGTCTGTATATGCAGTCAATTAAAATAAACGCCTTGCAATAAAATTGCTCTTCTCAAAAATGGCTGTAGCTGAACGTCTTAAATAGGGCCCTCTGTCTCTTTAGAAGCTTCAGCACACTGCTGTGGCATCTAAAAACAAACCACTACTGTGGCGAGGGAGGGGCTCTGCTGAGCTGAGGAGCAAGTGGTTGGTGCTTGGCGGGACAAAGGTCCAAGAGGCGGTCTCCAGGAGGTGGGGGCGGTTCTCCTAGGAGGACTGAGGCATAGCCTACACCTTAAAATGGCTGCCGTCTAAGTTTTACTGATACTCAAAAATATGTGAATGAGCCAAGGCAACACTCCAGGCACTGTGTTTAATGATGGGAATGACATAATAAACAGATATTAAGCTTTGAAAAAAGTCGGATTTATATAATACCCCCACCCCCCCTTTAAAGGATAACATTAAATCGCTATTTATCATACTGGCTTCAAGCCTGTACTATCTCTGTCATAGCCATCCTGACTGCTGCCTATTCTTCATCAATCCTCTCGAGCACCATTGTTATTTCTCTAACAATTGGGACATACCCTTACCTTGCGTTTTGGGTGACCCGTGTCTTGTTATAAGGGCTATACAAGTAACATTCCCTTTCCCGAGTTTAAATTGACCCTTAGTTAGTTAGTGCTCGTGCTGCCAGCTAGAAGGTCCCAGGTTCCATCCTCCGGGTACTCCGGTTTTCCCCCAAATGACACGCACATTAGGTGTACGTATGTGTGAGTGAGTGGTTGGTGGTGGTCGGAGGGGGCTGATGGCGCACATTGGCAGCCGCACACCTCTGTCAGTCTACCCCAAGGCAGCATGGAGTGGAGCAAGTATGGAGCGAATGTGAAATTGTCCCATGTAAAGCGCTTTGTGACCATATCTGCGAACGGTGCTATACAAATAAAGTCTTTCCTTAAATTGAGAAATGGACATCTGCATTATTCAGGTTCAGAATTAAATAAAAAAATATATACATAGAGTAGATGTACAAATAGGCAAAAAGTCTATATTTTTTGTATCTCTGATCCACATCCTGAAAGTGCATCAGGCTACACAGTTCCCCCTACACCCTGACCCAGTGAAGCGCTTCTGTCCTCCTGTATATGGCCCGGCTTAAGATATGTTGGTGTCTTCAACAAGCAGCTTAAGGCAGTTCGAGTTGTGATTGTGGTACGTTTTAAACCAGTACAATACAAAATGCGATTGTTATTCAAAGTGGGTGTTTCACAACTTTAATATGAGACAACTTAAGATCTTTTTTCTCACTATTTGATTCTGCTGCTCCACTTTTCATTCCCCACCTCCACCACAATGCTGTCACTGTTTTCAGTACCCAGCCCACGCCCTGTTGGAACTTGGGACATCTGCCACTCCACACCTGTCCCATCTGTGGCCCCGGTATCAGAGCGCTATCCCGGTTAGATCAAAGGCAGAGGGGTGGGCAGCCTGTCACTCAGCCCCTCTGTACCAGACGCCTCCATGTTCCCCCTGACAGGCGCGCTCCTGTCACTCCTCTGATCTCCGCTGCGGTGACGGAGACAGGAGGAGGCAACAACAAGACGAGGCTGAAGCTTGGGGAGAAAGTTGTCTTTGCTTTGGAAGTTGGTTACAAGATGTCCATACTGTACAAGTATCTTTGGGTGGCGCTCTTTCTTTGGACGGGCAGAGCACATTTAAAACATCTCCTTTTATGTACGATTTTTAAGAATATTCTGTAGTTGCCCGTCACGCTCTGATCTCTGACGGAGACAGAGAAGGGGCGGAACCTACAAGACATCTGTGAGGCTGATGGAGAAAGTTGTCTGCTTCAGAAATGGGCCTCAACTTGGGGGTTTCTGCTGACAAGAGTGACAGTATTACTACTTCTTCTGCCTTATCAAACCACTCTTTAGTTTTACAAATTCACTAAGAGGGCTCTGGACAGTGATAGTACGATAGGAGTGGTGAAAGAGTGATTAGCACTTCAGCCTCTCTATAAGGAGTTTGAGAAGTTACTAAAGAGTCTACATGTCCTCAGTGTGTTCCTGTGGGTTGTCTCCTTTTTCTTTTATCTTCAAAACTGACTCAAAACTCAAGAGATTGTTGTTGACTGATACAGTGGCGTTTCTAGGGGGTGGCCTCTGCTGCATTAGCACACTCCTCCCCCACATGCACGATCATCAGAAGAAGTCTTTTGTTATGCAGTGCTAATCACTGATTGTTAAGGCTATAGCTTCCATATAGAATACAAAATAAAATGAATATTAATGCTATAATGCACATTACTATTACTAAGAAAAAATAATGCTGACTGGCATTTTGTAGGTAACAAAATCCAACCCATTTTATTGTGGTGGTAGCATTAGTTAGTGAGGCATTTGTTCCAAAAGGTGTTGTGCTGCTTTTGCCTGTGGACACGCCACTGGACTGTACTCTGTGTACAACAAAGTTAAAAGTCTTTATTAGCGTGGACAGCCTACGCGTTTCGACATGCATGCGTGTCTTTGTTAGGGCAAAAAGTTGTGAATGAACAAGGGCCGGTACCTTTTTAACAGCTGATTAGATCATGTGATACATCATGTGATCAATAAGAACTGTACCAGGTTTTACAATCACCCACAAAAAAATTAATCATGTGCACATATCATACTTGATCATATACAGTATATATTATAGAAGAATGCAATGACAATATAAATACCAACTGCAAACACCACTGATTGAAATCAATGTAGTAAATACATATCATCATGAGAATACCACAACAACACAAGTTCTTAGTTTGCAAACAGAGAGGTTAACCACTTTGTTTGCAGCCATAAGAGGCTAGAGTTTGTAAAAAAAAAGTTTAAAAGGTATTGTTACAGTGGCTATGGTCATTGGCAGAGTGCTTGTTCACCAATCTAATCCCTGCTCTGGCCACTACATGCAGGTGTTGTGTCCTTCGCCAAGACACTTAACACCAGTGACGCACTGTATGAATGAAGGTTCGCTTAAGAATGCGGACACAAAGTTGACCATGGCTGCAATCTGGCGTCTCCACCAAATGAAAATAAGTAATAATGTTTTACATTTCAGTGACGATTTCTTGACATAAACAAATTCAGTTTGCCTTTGCTGACTTGTAATATTTGCTAAGCTCTGCCTAATACGCATAACAGGTCATTTACTAAGCTTTTGCGTTTGTGCAGGAGGCAGGAAAATATCTCGATAAACAATATTATTGTGAAGCACTTGATGCCACTGAAACTAACCGATGTTCTAAAATACATAACACATGAGTTGTAATTGAAATTAAACTCAATGAAACACCACTTACTAATGCTCAAGTATGAACAAAAATAGGATAAAAAATAAGGAAAAATAAATGTACTGACGATAAATATTGAGCCTAAAATATTTTTTTTTTTGTGTCATTTGTTGGACAATAAATCGATATAGTAATTATTGTGATTATCGTGACAGGCCTAATAGCACATGCAAAAAAGTAATATATACATTTCTCAAAATCAACCATAACATCCCAACAAGAATGAGCCACAGGAAATTAACAAAATCCATTAACAAAAGAAAGGTTACGTGGTATCTTCATAAAAGTGATATCTCCTTCATAAACGGCGGAGAAGCCCTGTGCTCGCCCGGCTCTGTCTGGTGTTAACGACTCTAAATTAGCCCCACTCAGAAAGGACCCAAATGAGATCGTTAGCGAGACCCGCCAAAGGCATGCTGGGAAATGAAGCCGTCTAATCTGGTTTGAGACTAAACACACATGCTGCGATAATGTGCAAGACTGATTCTCTGTTTGTGTAACAAAGGCGCACGTGGGTTATTATTCAAATCACTGCAGGTAAATGAATGAAGGAGGAGCTGTTTTTCACTCGAGTGTATAGAAAACGGCACGCTGACCGAGGCTGAGTAATGGACCTGTAATGATGCGACAAGGAAAGAAGCAAAGGGAAGAGGCAGGATAAATAATTGGCCTCATAATTGCACCCAGGCAGTAAGTGAATCGTTTCTCTTAGTGAGTATGTTCTTTGAGCTCGGTAATTGGTTAAGGATAAGAATTTTTTGGAATGTCCTAATGAATACGTGGATTTGTATAATCCTTTACAAGCTTGGGAAGTATCTCTAGCGCGACTTTATGCCGTTATCTATTCACCGTTCACATCTGGTGGTGGTAAGCTATAAGCCGCAGCTGCCGTGGGGCTGGCTGACGGAGACGTGACAGCCAATCTGCTCCAGTGGTCACCAACAGCATAGGTCGAATAGCCAAAATGATCACTCAAGTAAGAGTTACGTTACTTTTGAATAACTTCACTCAAGTAGAAGGTAGTGACTTAAATAGTTTAGTTATTGAACCGTGAGCGCTGAATAACAGTTTGAGCATTGTAAATGGTAAATGGCCATGTTTATATAGCGCGTTTCTATCAAGTTCTACTCAAAGTTCCCAGGCCGGCCGTCCACTCCTGCTTTTGTATCTCTTCAAAAGCAGGAGCGTCTGGAACTTCGCTAACAGCCAATCAAATCTCCAAAAGTTTTATCGATTCAATCCCAGACCAGATTTTTCTTACTTAACAATGATGTGCCTTCGTAGATGTTGATGCTTCACCTTCTCTAAGGGGATTTTCTTCTTGTTGCCGTCTATCCAACTTTTCCATCCTGTTCCAAACGTGCATTGATTGAAACAGCCGTTGCTCATTTGTGTTGAAGTCTCCTATGACGATGTTGCTAATGACTCCTTGGATCCTTAACCTCTTAAAGGGATATTTCGGGATTTTTGACATAGGGCCTCATTTCCTAGTTATCCAGAGTGTTGTTGATGTCTGGAGATATTTTTTCTTAAATTCATGCAGTTCTTATATTTGAAGAGTCTAGTGGCGCTAGGCTAGGGCAAGGCTAAAGCATTTCTATGGTATCAGTTAGCCTGCATTAAAAACACTGACCCACTCCACAGTGCACCTGAGGTAAATCACTTATAACACCAGACTAACCATATAAATGTCTGTGTCATAGAATAATTTAACCATTTTGCATTTAAAATAACTTATATTTGAGCAGCATCAGCTTCGTGGCTGTAAGCTAACGCAGCGGCGGAGTGATCTGCGAGAAAATAGTCCCTCAAAATGCGGTAATTCATGTGATACAAGGTCAGTTATATTTCAAAATTTATTCTATTGACACAGACATTTATATGGTTAGCCTGGCGTTATAAGTGATTTATCAGGTGCACTGTGGAGTGCGCCAGACTGTTTTTAATGCAGGCTACTGATACCATAGAAATGCTTTAGCCTAGCCTTAGCCTAGCGCCACTAGACTCTTCAAAGGAAAAAAAAATATCTCCAGACATCAACAACACTCTGGATAACTAGGAAATCAGGCCCATGTCAAAAATCCGAAATATCCCTTTAACCCCCACCTTACATTTTCTCCAGTTCGACATTGCCCCAAATCTAAAAGCTTCTGAAAAGAAAGAGGATGAAAATGCAACAAAAAGGCAATCAGAGAGTTACACAAAAGTGGCAAAATGTGACAAAAACACAACACAAAGATGCCTCGAAAAAGGAATGAAAAAGCAGCAACAACAAAAAGGCGTCAAACGCAACCGAAAAGTTACAAATACGTGACATAAAAAATACGACAGAAAAAGTGCAGACAACGTGGCAACAATGCAAGCAAAATCTTAGCTCAGTTTTGTAGGTCTTATCTTTCAAATGAGGCGTTACACTGGCCTATAGGCAGTAAGCTCTCCAGTAAAGAAGCTATTAGATTTGGGCAAAGCCTGAAGAACTGAAGAAAATGTGTTTGGTTCAAGTGGGGGTTAAGAGGTTAATGTTTGTGGCAATAAAGACATAGCTCGCTCACATTTCTCTCCGCTCTTCCACTTACTTCCTTGTTTACAAAATCCGCTGCATGAAAAAAAAAGAATGCTGTGTGCCGTTTGCGTCATATCCGGCTTTTCTCTGATTGGTCATACGCTTGTCAATCACGGCCGTCGGGAATTCATTCAAAGAAATCACCCCTGATCCCAGACTACACGTCTTTGGAACCACTCACCCATTCACATTCTCATTCACACACAAGTGTCAGACTGTGGAAGCAACGTGGGTGAAGTGTCTCGCCCAAGGACACACGGACAGTGGGCACCTGCAGGTTTTGAACATGCATTACGATCTGTCGGCCATAGTCTGATTTATATTGTAATGTTGAAGAAATGGATGGAAATTAGCATAGTGCTAAATCTGTTGTAGCGAAGCTTTAAAGACCATCGACTGGATTGAGTAGACGTTTTGCTTATATCTTCTGAAGCTGCTTGGCTCTTCTTCGTAAAAGACAGCAAGGAATACACCATAACAATGAGATCCAATACAAGATTTCATTGGAATTTAAATTCTTTCACATTTGTTGCATTTTTCTATATCGAAATGTCGCTCTTGTCACTTACAGATTTTACCCTAGTGCTAATTCAAAATAATATTACTCAATTAGAAGCAAAAATGTCCAACGTGATTAAGCTTCTCCAATAAGAACTTACTTTAGAAAGTTACTCAAGAACATATAACCTTTTGGGTATAATTCTACCACCTGAGCTGCTCTCTGTGATCATTTGCCATATTGAGAAAGCCGACCTAAGATACTACCATCGCTCACAAAGACAAAGGATTTCAGTTTTTCTGGAATGTTTTCTGTATTGTGGGTCCTAGACAAAAAGAATTGAGTGTTTACCCCAGACTTAGGGGTGAGATATGACTGTGTTGTTCAAATGCCTCTAGTTTTAATCACTCTTGAACACTTGGTGGAGATTTGCACAGGAGTGTTTCTTACGTAGTTTGGTCTGGTCTTTTCAGGACCGGACGATGCATCGAGTGGTGCCCAGCGAGCCCTGTCCCGAACTGAACTGCCCCGAGTCAGAGCAAGTCTCCCTGAGCGACAGATGCTGCAAAGTCTGCAGAGGTAAGGAGGACCAGTCATGTTTCTTATGTTTACCTCAGCACTGCAAAAAGTGATCTCGTGATTTCAGTAAGTAATTTGTGAGGCAAGTTTTTACACGTAAAGCCACTCTGCGTCACATTTCACACATCAAATAGAATGAAATATAAGTATTTACTTTACTACAGACATTCTGATTGTTGAAAAATGTGTGTTTGCCGTGAGTGGCTCCCCTCCCCTCAGACCTGACTGTAACTTTACTGGGAGCGGGAAAGTCTCCAGCTCGTCTCCATGGAGATGTTGACTTAAGGCAGCCAAATGAGATTTGAATAGTTTAGGGCCTCGTCCAAATCATTTTTTGATACACATTGCAGAAATAAGACGTTTTGTGTGTCTAGCTGGTCATTAGGAGCATGTAATGAAAAAAGATCTCTTCACTTTGCTAAAAAAAAATAGATCACAATATCTTAATTTGCTTGAAATAAGATGATTTTTCTTAATTTAAGTGTAAAAACTTGACAGATTTCTTGAGACTAGTTACTCAAATCAAGGACACATTTACTTATTAAAGAAAATATTACACATTGATCACTTTTATGAATTAATAGAAACTGACGACTGGGAACACTGCAGTTTTGGACATGTTCGGACTTAGTCATCACGCTTTGGATCTTGTATAACTATGTATTGGTGCTTAAAAATGTCCAGCTGAAAGGAAGGATATGCTTTGTTTACTGCCAAGTGTTTTATCTTGAAATAAATGTGGTGTAGCAATGTGAAAGGTTAAACAAAGCTCAGAAAGTGCAGCGCTGCCTGTGGAGTGCGCTCAGAGCTGTGACACCGCTGTAACCTACAAGTCCCCTTCAAGGCTCCTTCTGTCCTCTCATCTCTTTTCCCTTTCTCCCCCCCCCCTCCACTATCATGTCCATGTGCGTTTGCTTCTTCCCTCTCTGCCTCCTCTCCCCGGCGTCTGACCTTTCTCCCTCTGCCGTCCCACGCAGGTCATGACTTTTGCTCCGAGGGCCACGCTTGTGTGGAGCACTCTGACTGCGTCAACCTGGAGGCGGGCGACTGCTGCGTGTGCAAAGATGGCTTCCGACCGCTGCGGGACGACAACGCCTACTGTGAAGGTAAAGCTCTGTCCATTTAACTCGCATTTACTCGCTTTGCAAGTGCAGGGAGACTAGGGAAATGGGTATGACGTTATAACAGAAGATAATGTAGACTCATTCAACGGGTTTCAGCCACATTCTGCCCTTGAGGTGGTCTAGAATCGCTGCTGTCGTGAAATATTATGTATGTAATGTTTTTTCATGAATTGTGTACCCAGATATGAGGCAAACATTTTGGTATGGGTTTTGATGATGACAATTGACACATGTTGATTTATTCATAATTACAAAAACATGATGTAAAAGTCGTTTACTTAAGGCTCAGGAGACTTCCATCTTTAGATCAGAAAGCAGAATGAGCCCCACATTTAGGGTTGGGTTTGGCTAGTTCCTACTAGGGATGTGCCGATCCGATATTCGGATCAGCACACAGGACAGTGGACCTTCATGCTATCGCTAAGCTAGGCTACTATCGCTAACCTGCTGCTAACACCTGCTTCCTAAAACTTTCTAATTTTAAATTCAAAGCTAAAGCCAAAACTTCTTACATGTTTAAAAAAAAAGCCAACTGGTGAAACTACTGTAACATCCATAGGCTATAATATATAATGATATATTTTTATATAAAAATATAATAATACAAAAAGATTGGATTGCATCGTTTTCGGAGGGGCCAGCATGAAGTGTCAAAATATCGGATCGGATTGGGAGCTCAAAAAAGCGTATCGGCACAAGGCTGGTTCCTACGGTTCAAACCAGTTTGGAAATTAAAATAGAGCGCTCTCCTGTTCTCTCCCAGTTCTAGCACCCATCCCAATCAAGTCTAAATAGTACTAGTGCAGTGACTGGACTCTGGAGGTTCTTAGCTTATAAATGAGGAATGGCACACTATGTATAGTAAAACCTGTGTGTGAACCTCATGTTCAAGTTCAGCTGTAGTATTGTAGTGCCTTTATTAAAACACCAAGGGCGCGATCTGCCACCTGGCGCAACAACAGCTTTGCTCAAGAAGACGAAGTTGGAATCTTGCGTACAAACAACGGTGCGCCAGTGCTTTCGCCGGTCACTAGAAGTTGTCGCTTAGGAAAAAAGTCGGCTGAGGCCTGTGGTACAAACAACGCTGACTTCGAAGAGCGCCTGCTGCTTCCTCTTAGGTCTCCTCTTCTTCTCTTAAGCTCTCAGCTGGACAAACTATTTCTTCCACTGTGAGTTAAACACTGTCCAGCTCCCGAATGGTCCAGCTCTAGCGCCAGGAATGAAAAGTGCAGG
Source organism: Neogobius melanostomus (assembly GCA_007210695.1). Lineage (NCBI taxonomy): Eukaryota > Metazoa > Chordata > Actinopteri > Gobiiformes > Gobiidae > Neogobius > Neogobius melanostomus. Next base: position 2,673,186 of record VHKM01000104.1, read on the forward strand.
GCATCCCCCACGCTGCAGAAACGGGATCAAAACACCGGCACCCCGCCACACACCCACCACCACCCACAGTAGCAGAAAATATTCCAGTCTGGTACGGTCTGTAGGAGGTAAAGCTTGGTGAGGGACCACTGCTGTGCGTAACATCGCCACAGGCATCTGTCCAGCTTCTTACTGCGGTATGAAGGTATGAAGCTCAAGATTTTACATAGCATCCCTGTCTGCTCAAAAGTCTTCCGTCTAGTCTAGCAAAAGTCTAGTCTTCCGTTCCCCAATAGTGCATCCTACAAATATCATCTTTTAATTCAGCATAATGACACCGGTTGTTGTTGTTATGGTGCGGTTAGAAGAAGATAAGAAAGCATATGTATAACACCAAGCTCACTGCTGCTCTGACAATTCGATGAAGGTCACACCCCTCCCATCTTCTTCATACCCTTCACCGCTCCCCTGCCCTGTCTATTCAAGGCCCAAAGAAGCAAAAGTGCTAGAAATGTTTGAAACGCGCTTGCATGCTGGAAAAGCATGTCAAATCACAACAATACACCACGAAAAGGTCGCTTTGTATGTAAAGGCAGCATGTAACAGTGAGAATATAGTGAGAAATAAGAGAGGCCGAACACTGAAACGCTTTATCGGCGGTGTACAGAGGCCGACATTATTGCTTGTAACTGGAAGCACAGACGTTAAAGTAAATGTTAGTCTATAAACACTTGTCCCCTGCGGAGCGTCACCTCAGAGCCACTGCTACAGGAAAAAGTCACGGGTGATTTTCCACAAACTTTCTTTATTTCTTTGCACAACTGTAAAAAAAAAAAACCTGCTCCGAGCTCCAGCCTTAGGCCTTTATAAAACTGCACGTCATTGTTAAAAGCGCTGTTGAACTTTCCCAAAAGTCACAAACGCATTCATGACACTACAATTAAAAGTACGCCCATTGCGTGTAAATCCTCTGTTGTGCTATATTTTTCTTCTCATTTAGAAGTATTGTGTTACACGCAGTGGAATGAAAACGACTAAGCCTAAATTGTGGATGTGCATAATGGCTGTTTTATCACTTAATCCTTACGATAGCAGACTGTAATCCCCCATTGTTTGTGTTTGCAGAATAATTGCTTTGCACAGTTGCTGTAATTGTTTCGCGACGTTAAAACATTAGGCCACTGCTTGTCCGTATGATCCGGGGGTAGATACGACATGTTGGCTCACTGACTTGGACAGTTGTGGGTCAGATTCTCGCGTGTCCACAAGCAAGACATGCGTATTGATTCCCAGATTTATGTATTATACCTTGAAATAAGTGTGGAAAGAAGTCTGTGTCCTGCTATTTGTCTTGAACTGTGGTTTGAGCGACCTCCGCTGGCAGAAGAGGGGATTAACATGCTTAAAACGCTATGCAAGGTTCCATTTTTACCAAACGGCATGAATGGTGGTTCATGGACTCTGTGGAGGACACATTTGGATTCTATCTATGATGCAACCAAATGTAGACAATATAGAGTTTAGGACTTTAGCAGCAGCAGAAGAAACAACCTGGGGGTAAACAGGATTACTTAAAACAACGTGAATATCCCATTTTGCTGAACTTGTTGCTTTCCTTGCGCTGTTGGCCAGGAGAGCCATTCTGATGTGCTGGAAGGACTCTCATCCACCTACCCGCTCTCACTGGATAAAAGATGCCCTTTATTTTATGAAACTGTAAGGCTCTCAGAGGCTCTGATACTGGTTTCCATTTCTAGATCATGTAATTTCTTTGACACTTGATGTAGTCCCAATGTTTTGTCACACACTTATTGTAATTGTTATAGTTGCCCATATTGACTTTTATGCATTAGTTATTTACATTTAAAAAAAAACTCTGAATGAAGTGGTTTACTACTTCAGGTACTGTAGTTTGTTCATGATGAGGAAACAATGGATAAAACAAGGATAAAAAGAAAAAAAATTGCACATGTCCTTTTAAAGCAGAACAAAGTTACTCATGCCCCTAGAGGCCATAAGCGCCACTGCAGGTGTCGTAGCATTTGCGTTTTTTACTCATCAATTGTCCGTGAGAGTAAATACTACGCTGACAGAAAAGACAAAGGGAGAGAGGGATATTGTACATCCAGTTACACAATGGAGATTTTTTTTTTACTCAAACTACTGGATACTCCAGTTTCCCCTACCACTAAAAACATGTATAAATGATTAATCCCCCAGCCAGGTGATTCTGACCATCAGCCTGGCTCCACATCATGGAGATGGGTCCCCGGGCGCGGCACTGCCATCGCCCACTGCTCCTTACGGGTTGCCCCAGCGGCATCGAAGCATGGGTCAAATGCAGAGGACAAATTTCCCTACGGGGACAATAAAGTATACAAACAAACAACAAACAAACTTGGCTGTAAATACTGTTTCAGTGGCGCTAACCCGCAGTTAGCTTTGCCCGTTAGCCTGTTAACTTCTTCTTCATGATTCCATTAGTTTGTATTGGGCCTCCGCCTCGGTGGCAGGGAAAGTTGCAATTGTGGTGATGAAAGACCCACCAATCATCCCATTATTGAACCGTGTTGAAAGACAAATTTCTGCTCTTTTGAACAGACAATAAAGTTTATTCTATTCTATTCTATTCTATTCTATATTAACACTTGTATTACCCCAGAGGGACTACGAAAAGGATTTGTTAAGGTAAACAAGGCAAACTCCACCTAAAGACCCCGTCCAGGTGGGAATCGAACTCAGGACCTTCATGCTGTGACGCACAAGCGCTAACCCACATTTCTGACATTTGTGTCAACTTTAGTTTTCAAACTTTAGAAACCTAACTTTTCTTTTTTAGCTAATCTGCAGCTTGCAGAACGGAATGTTTTACAAACTAACTACAAAATTACAAGTTCAAACATCCATGCATTCAAAGGACAAGCTCTCGGCCGGTGCAAATACAAACCACGTCTGTAAAAAAAAAAGTGATGACTTGATCTTGTGCGGCATTTTCCCCCCGGTGAAATCTATATCAAACACGCAGTAAACATCACGTCCAAACCTCTGTAGCTCAGACTTAATGAGGAGACTGGCTTCAAAGGCTTCACAGTTCATCAGGCGTCCGGACAATTTACCTCGGCTTGATCTCCTCCCCGCGCCCCGTCTGTGGGGTCCTGCGTCTGTATGGCTTGTGTGTGTGTGTGGGGGGGGTGTACTGTACTTTGGATATTCATGTGTCTTTGCATGTAGAGCAAGAACAGTAGCCAGTAAAGTCCCGTTATCATGCAAAATGGTCTTTTCTCCGTGGTTCATATGCGGCTAATAATATGTCTAATCATCTGAAAGTTGAAACTGATGATTGAGTGGCAGGTTTTCAGCAAAGTTTAACACAACACGCTGCGCTTGAAATTAAAAGTCATGGTGAGGCATAATTGTAGCTAATGTGAGCCTCAAATTAATTTCCTGTCGGCTCACATTCAGGGTTTTCCTCATTGACTTTTTATAATGGAGCAATGGAATAATGTCTTTTCTAAAGCTCTGTTTAATCCTGTCTTATTGTGCTTGAATTTATTGAAACATAGTTGATAGTTGGAAGAATTCTGGCAAACTTTATACATCGCTCAAAACTGAGGCTAGACAAAAGGAAGTATTAAGTATGCAGCAATTGAATACTGGTACTTAACTGTTAGTTAGCCGTTCATTTTATTGTCCCGAATAGTTGGTCTGATAAGATACTGTAAAGGCACTTTCACACCAACGCGATAATTGGCCTCCATACCAGCAGAGGAGGAGTGTAGGGAACGGGACGGAGGGTAAGGGTGAAGCAGGTCAGACAGGTATAGGGGATCTAGGTTATGGAGTGCCTTGAATGTGAGCAGGAGGCATTTGTATCGGATTCTGTGGGTTATGGCAGCGTTATGGACTTTTTGAAGTCTTGGATGAGTTTTTGGGGGAGACCAGAGAGGAGAGCGCTGCAGTGATCCAGGCGTGATGTGACAAGTGCATGAACAAGGAGTGGTACGCCGGTTTCCCCTACCACTAAAAACCAGGTGATTCTGACCATCTGCCTGGCTCCACATCCAGAGATGGGTCCCATGGCGCTGCACTGCGGTCGCCCTCTGCTCCTAATGCCCCAGCGACATTGAAGGATGGGTCAAATGCAGAGGAAAAATGTCCCTATAGGTGGGACAAAACAACCTATTGTTTAGTCTAAACAGACAAAGGATAAAGAAAAGAACATACAGGGCCAGATCTTGTGGTTCATAGCGCAGGCTGTAGAGCAGACGGGTGGCGCTCCTTGCAATCTTCAGTGTCATATCTGGTGCAAAAAGTGGGCAGGACAGGAGTGGACAGACTCGCATTGCGATGTTGTGGTGCCGCCCCCTCCCCATGCTTTCCCCAGACCGCTACTGCGCAAGGGGGGTGTAGTTAGGCCTGTAAACGCTTAAAAACATTTCATAAAGATGAAAGAAATAAAACTGTCCCTCTGCTGCGTGCAGATCCAAGATGAGCGGGCAGGGAATGAAAGGCAGCAGCCTCGCCGTTGGACACCGTTCGAAATGCGCAAAGTTACCAAATGTAAAAGATTTAATTGATCAGAAACTGTCATATCGGCTGCGGAGGAGTTGCAGAGTTATGCAGTAGTTGAAAGAAATTGTAGCTTATTGGAACATTTGAGCCACAGTTGCTATGCGTTCCATTTGTGAAATGCACTTCTTTCTTGGACTGAGCTGTAGCCTACACAAGGAGCAACAATGTAAAAAGGAAACATGAGGCTTATTACAACGACCACCGCTGATGCTCTTGATTCATCAGGAGGTAAACATTGACACACGATGTAAATGTCACAGGTTAAAATGGCAATGGGAGCCTACATGTTGGTGCAATCAATGAAAACAAGGCGGTTTAAAAGTATAAAATACAATTTATTAAAAAGGCCTGTATAAAAGTCAATAAAACATTAAAAAGGACTAAAAGGGTAAAAAGGGATAAAGGAAGGGTGTGCTTTAAGGTGCTAGTCGGGTCTCCAGGAGGGGGGGTCCGGTCGGCTCTGGGAGACTCCCACGGAGATGCTACAAGGGTCCTCCTCGGGGAACGTAAAGCCCGGAGAGCCTGCTGCCGCTGCTTGATCCCGCCGCTCCTGTCCGGGGGACATCCTTGGCCTCGACGTGACGTGCCGTTCCCTCACCGCCATCGCGCAGCCCTCCCGGTGCGTCAGGTCCCGTTCATGTTCGTCTTCCTCGTTCGTGCGTCCATGCCGTCAGCCAGCCCTTCGTCCCTGGCTCTCGTCCGGCGCCCACCTTGTCCTCCGCTCGTAACAGGCCGTGTGCGTCCGTGCGTGTTTCGTGGCCCATGGTGGCTGGTGGCCCGTGCCCCGTGGCCCTCAACGCCACCTCTGCTTCTGTCCTTCTTTCTCTGTCTTCCTCATGTGCCTCAGTCTCTTCTTAAAAACCCTTGTCGCAGGTGTGCCCAGTTAATCAATCAGCGCCTGGGCGGGGCTACCAGGGCACAAGCTTGGGTGGTTAAAACAGATAAAACATGGATAAAAACAGCCTTAAAAACATGCACAATAAAACACACTAAAACAACTTCAAACCAGTCCGCCCATGCCGACGCAGATTAGACGTGGTGTTGTGGCACTTGAAGGCATGTGTGGTTTATTTATGGAAAACTGTTGTTGTATTGGTGTTAAGGGTGTGCGCGTTGATCTACTGTACTAAAGTCGGCCCATGCGTACGCTCAAGTAGACTTTTCAAAGTAATTTCGCTTTTGTTTTCAATTTAACATCGATTCTAAGGAAGAATACAAGGCAGCGCGATGTAAAGAGGAACATAATGTGAAGGTTGCCACAGAAGTGGGCGGCACGGTAGTACAGCGGTTAGCGCTCGTGCTTCACAGCTAGAAGGTCCAGGTTCGATTCCCACCAAAAGCATACACCAGCAACTTCTGATATCAATGTCAATAGGTACATCTTTAGCCTTCGAGCAGACATTTTTTAAGGCTTTAGTGAATAATCTTTATGTCGTTTTGGAAGTTGGTACAAGACCTAATAAGGTTACTGCCTTGTTGCATTTTTTACTGTTTTGCCACTGTGGAACATTGTAGCTCAACTGATCAAATAAACAAATAAATAAATACATACATATTAAGTAATCGCATCCTTATTCAGCTAAGTTGGCATCACAGGGGACTGCTGATTTACCTGTGTGCTGAGTCAGTCTCTATAATATGCAGAGAACAAAGACTTCTTAGTCCAACCCAAGCTCTTGCACTGGCCGAAATAGCGTTTGCATCAGAGAAACCTGAGTACGACTCAATTTGCCGATGCACTTCTATCAAAAGCCAATTGATTTTTATCTTCATTTTTTCCCCCATTCTGTTCCCATCTTTCCCGCAGCACGTCTAGTCCCAGCGCTCACAATACAACCACTGTTTGGCCCCAAAAGTAATGACTCTTTACAGTGCTGCTTTGTGCGAGGCCTTTTTTATAGTCGCACAGATGAGAAAGATCAGAAGCTTGTATTGGACACAGAAGGTACAGCCTCGAACTGCACTCTGTAGAAATAATAACGATAGTAAAAGGTTTTGATGTATAAGAGCCAGTATTAGTGTTTGTACTTGAATGATTTGGCAGATTTTAAAGGAACAGGCCACCGTTTTTCCATACTGAGATATGTTCTTACCTTATCTTAGACGAGTTGATGCGTAACTGTCTGGTCTGTGCGTGCGCTCAGTCACACAAATGTTGTTAGCATTTAGCCTCCCCCAGCAAAGGTATAGCCCCAAACTGGGGTGAAGTTAGAAGCTACCAAGCTGTTCCACGTTTTCCCTATTTAAATACAGTTTGTGAAACGTTACACGATCCAAGTCTAGTTACACAAAATTAAACATGACGATTTCTAAGCGGGTAAAAAGGGGTACTATATCGTGAGCTCAGGTAAGGACATATCTCAGTATGTTAAAACGGTGGCCTATTCCTTTAACACCTGATGCCCGTTCTGTAGGGACGATAATATTTTCAAACAAATGTATATTTAATGGCTGCTGGAATCAAATTCAAAGCTTTTTAATGACATTTAAGTCTTCATGTTGGCCCAGTTCATGCCTTCAGTGCTTTTCAATTCCCATTGGTAATGTTATTTTCATACAACCACTTGAGTACAACTCCATAATGTCTTCCACCTCTCGAACATGCCTCTCTTTGTGTGTGAAATCTTCCTTTATTGCCACAAAGATGAGAGGCGGCGGTGTGGGGAGCCGAGATGAGAAAGTTGAACGCTCTGCTGTGTGGTATTGAACACAGCAGGGAGATCCAGAGACTGCACACACTCCAATATGGCCGCCGCAGACTGTGGCTCTTTAAAACAGCGCAGGGCCGCGGAGAGGGGCTGAAAATAGCCTCTGAGATCATTTCTGTGTAAATGTTCATGGGAGAAGCAGTTGGAGACGCACGCGGGTGGCGGGGGAGTGCAGGTGCCCGGGTTTTGGATATGCGCATCATTATGGTAGAGTTCACTTGGTTCATGGAGACAAGGGGAGTGCGCAGTTGACGCCGTCTGTTCCAATTAAAATGGCGGCCGTTGTATAGTTGTGACTATCACGGTTGATTGGATGGTTTTAGATTTAGAAGGAATACAATACAAAACATGGGAAATTGATGAATTTATAACGGCTTGGAATTAAATGTGCATGAAAAGCCTCTCAGTGCGCTACAGACCATTATTTACAAGAGTCATAAATTGAATTGTGCCAAAATCAAGGCCTTAAAGCAGTACGAAGTAACATGTTTACCTTAATAAATCCTTTCCGTAGTCCCTGTGGGGGTAATACAAGTGTTAATGGGATGATTGGGGGGTCTTTCATCTCCCCTGGTGTCTCTGGCCAGAAAACCATGCTTGCAACTTGACTGCCACCGGGGCGGAGCAACCAATACACACTAATAGAATCACGGAGAAGAAGCTAACAGGCTAACTGGCAAAGCTAACTGCGGGCTAGCGCCACTTTAAACAGTATTTACAGCCAAGTTGAGTGAAATAAAATATTCCCATTGTATAACTGGATGTACAACACCCCTCTCTCCCTTCACCTTTTCTGTCAGCGTAGTATTTACTCTCCAAGACATTTAATAAGTTAAAAAATCGTAACTTGCTAAGACACCTGCAGTCGCGCTTATGGCCTCTAGGGCAAGAGTTACTTAGTACTGCTTTAAATGTCATTAAAAAGCATTAAATCTACATTCCTTGGAAAATTATAACATTGCTCAACAATTTTTGTTTGGAAAATACCCAAATGATTGTCTAAAACAAACAGCCAAAATAGTAGTTTCAGCCAAAATAAAAGTTTTGGCTGAAACTGACCACATTTTTTTTCCGCCTGTTTTGTCCAATTCTCTTTCCTCTGTTGGATTAAATGTTTGCAAATCTTAAGAAATGAAACATGCGCCAATTTTTCTTCATTTGAGGCATTTAAATATCGTATTTGGGCATTAAAATGGCATTAATAAGCATTAAATTTGGCTTCTGCTTGTATAAACCCTGATTTAGTCACTCGTTGCGAGGTCAGTCAGACCACATGCTTTTTCTCTTCCCTCTTCCACTTTACAAAGAAGTACAGTCTGGGACCCGGCGTTATCTACTTAAGATCCAGCATGATTGACAGGAGTTTAGTTTAGTTAAAGGTGCATTATGCAACTTTTTATGCAGGGAAATAAAGGTGATATACAGTATGTGTGTATTTGACCTTGTAGTGACCCTGCGGTTCTATGAGTGGCCAGCATGGTGCCTTACTTTCCGTCACAGTGGTCTCTACAACGCTCCAGGATCAATTGTTTTGTAGGTTTTCTGGAGAGAGATCCAAACGATTGATCCTGGAGCGTCCTATTCTGTTTTCAATCGACTGGACTGATGTTAGTTATCGAGAAAACTTTCCAATCCATAACCGATCAGCGAAACCAAAGGTCCTTTGGTGCCAACAGAAACTAACCAAGTACAAAAAATGAATAAAAATCTCTGAGACTGATAAAGGGCACCGTCTTCCGCCAAATCAACTTGCAAATCACATTAAATGCTGCCAGGTGAGAGAAATTATATAAGGTTTTTCTTATTGATTTGCGAAGCTCTGCTGCATTTGAGTAACGCTTCACAAATTTGCGTCTGTGGTTGGATCGATAAAAGAGCTGATGTTGCTCTAAAAGGGAAATTTGTCTTATTTTCTGTCTGTCTTATTAAATAATCAAATAAAGCACTTACTCACTTATTATGTCATTAAACGCCGTGACTAACTCGCCGCTATCCAGTTTAAAATATATTGTTGCTTTACTGCGCCTTTACCGCTGGAATATTAATGCTAATGGCCAGTGTAGGACCTAACAGGCACCGCTACTTCACTCCGATGTAGACATGAATTATTTGTGCAATTATTGAGGGCATGATGTAGCTTTGTCAGTCTCTGGAGGCAAACAATTGGGAGTTGCAAGCCTTTTATCGGCAGAGAAAGTGGGACAGTGCATGCGCTTGAGAGGTGAAATCTAAAATCTTGATGTGAAGAGTAAAGGTTGGGGTAATGACATTTTCAGTAGAAGCTAAAAGACAAGCTAAAAGTTTACTTGAGGTGAAGTAATATTAGTTCATTAAATTATTACTTAAAGAGGGGGTATTGTGCTTTTTTCAATCACATAGCACCAGTCTATAGCATACTACAATGATGACGTAACCTTCTGTTGGTCTGTATATGCAGTAAATTAAAATAACTGCCTTGAATAAAATTGCTCTCTCAAAATGGCTGTACTGAACGTCTTGAAATAGGCCTCTGTCTCTTTAAGAAGCTTTCCGACACGCCCCCTTCAGCACACTGCTGTGGCATCTAAACAACACTACTGTGCGGGGAGGGGCCTCTGCTGAGCTGAGGAGCAGTGGTTGGTGGCTTGGCTGGTGACGAAAGGTCCAGAGGCGTCTCCAAATGGTGGGGGCGTTCCTAGGAGGACTGAGCCATAGCTACACCTAAAATGGCTGCCGTCTAAGTTTTTACTGATTGCTCAAAAATACGTGAATGAGCCAAGGCAACACTCCAGGTATGTGTTTAATGAGTGAATGACATAATAACATGATATAAAGCTTGAAAAAGTCGATTTTACATAATACCCCCCCTTTAAAGGGACTAGATGGAAGTTTTCCTTATTATTATACTCACTACTGCCACCTCAGGTCTTATGCGTAACTGCAGTTTCTATAATAAGCTCCTGCATGGCGGCACTTCAGACCCGAATTAACACCTTTTTGAGTGATGGTGCAGGGTTTAGAGGCAGTTGTGGTGAATAGGTCTGGGCTCATTCTACACATTAGGACATTGCTGGAGCATGTAGGGCAGGCATGGGCAAACTAAGGCCCGGGGGCCAGATACCTTCAATCCAGCCCTCGTAACCTGACTAAGCCCGATATGCATTGCCTAATAAGGGGGAAAAAACACCAATGTTTTCATTGACATAAGAAAGATAATGCATAACTGTTGCTCTATTTTGTTGCTCTTTTAATGTGTTTAGGCGATTACAGTCTATTGAGAATTGTAATCATTTGAAACAACCAAATTCGCAACTGGTTTTGCCCTCGAGGAAAGTTCATAAACCCAATGTGGCTCTCGCATCAAAAACGTTGCCCATATCTGATGTAGGGGGTGAAAAACACATAATTTTAAATTTTAAACTCCGTATAGTCCCTTTAAAGCTATGTCTCCCTCCTCTCACCTGGCTTTCCCCCCTCACCCACGCCCCTCACTCCCTTCCACACACTGCACTGATGATGGATTCAATAAACGGAAATCTCAAAAATCTTTCATGCAACACACATTTACCAGAATAAATAAGATATGTAACATGTTGATACTTGATAAATACAGTATTTGTTCATCTTTTTAGCATTTAAAGCATAATACTTCCATTTAGAACTAAGTTTCTGTGCAAATGTTATATTTCAGCAACCCTTAAAGGCCTCACCTGTTCCCGGTGCAAGTTAGGAGGAAAAGGATTTAGCAGCTCCCTGTAGATAATGGATTATTAAACAAACAACATGGACATTTGACGAGGATTTCAGCTGCAGGTTGGTCAGATGTTGCTTGTTCTCTCCAAAGAAATAACATTTAGTGGAGTAAATGTGAAGGATTAGCCCATTGTGACTTGAAAGATCTGATAGCAGCTAGGCCTTAGGTTTAGTTGAGTTTAATCTCGTATTTTTCTTTATGCGTGATACAAACGCGAAGAGCTCATCCTTTTGTGCAGAAATTCGCACGGATAAAGTACAGAGAAAAGTAGGGCATTTCATAACATCACAACAATGGGAGACAGTCTGAGCCCGGAGTCATACACTGCTGTGATGAAAAAGACGATCATCTCAGCTACAAAGACGTTTCATTCAGAGGTGAAAGGCTCTCACAAGATCTCGACGTAATTAAAGATCTAAAATGAAATAAAGTTGTTCAAGTCGAAAAAGTTACTTGCTGGTACTACAGCTACTATACAACAGCTACTGCTAGTACTATTAACCAAAGAGTAGTTATTTACACTAGCCAACTAACTGAACACTTTAGATATACATTTGCTAATCCTTTGAACTATTGGAATGTGAACTGTAATTAACCAGGATTGATTACATTTCAGTATTAGGCCTATATACTGTAACACGCTAATTCAAAGCATTTGCTCACATTTCATTAAACTAATAACAATTTTATGAATCTATGTGAAAAGCCCAACGTCTTAGAATTTGTAATTTAATGCAAGTGCTCGAGATACAGAAGTGTGTTTTTGTGCAAACATAATACATGATCCATTGTCTGTTACACCCAAACCAGTGGTTGGGCTGGAGTTATTCAGAGAAGACACATAAATGATAAAACAGGGACACAGTTTATGGAAATGATCAGATTTGAAAATCCTCCATGTTCAAATGTTGATAATCTGTTGGACTCTTATACATCAAGCGTCTTAAATGTTTTGGATACTATTGCTCCTGTCAAGGTAAAAATGGTTAACAATAGACAAAAGGCACCTTGGAGAAGTGAAGATTCGGTCAGGGCACAGAAAAGGGAGTGCCGAAAAGCCGAAAGGAAATGGCGCAAGTCAAAGCTCCAGGTTCATTTTGAGATATACAAAGAAGTGCTTTGTGAGTTCAACCAGATTTTGCGTGGAGAAAGGGAGAAATACTTCTCTAAAATCATCGCAAACTGCAGAAACAATCCTCGTGTTCTGTTTCCACAGTAAACAGATTAACTAACCCTCCAGTTTCACTGCCCTTAGAACTAATCTCTACATCTAAGTGCAATGAGTTTGCAATATTTTTCATGACAAAGTCCAAGGCATTAAAAATGCCATAATTTCCACAACACAAATAGCAACCCTGCCACCAGCTAGACACCTTGAGCTGACACATTTCACTCCTGTTACTGACAAAACAATCGAAGAGGTTATCTCCGGTCTGAGTTCATGTACATGCTGCCTTGATGAATTACCCACTAGATTTCTGAAGTCTGTGCTGACCAGCTTGTTACCACAACTTGTTCAGTTAGTTAACATCTCATTTGAGACTGGAGCATTTCCAAAGGCCTTGAAAACCGCAGTCATTAAGCCTCTTCTAAAGAAGAGCAGCCTTGATCCCAAGGTACTGAACAACTACCGGCCCATATCAAACCTACCGTTCTTAGGAAAAGTCCTAGAGAAAGTAATATATCAACAGCTCACTTACTTTCTCCTATCTAACAATGTGTTTGATACTTTCCAGTCAGGATTTAGGCCCCACCACAGCACTGAGACAGCTCTGATCAAGGTGACAAATGATATTCGTATGAACACAAACGCAGGTAAGGTCTCAGTTTTAGTTCTGCTGGACCTGAGCGCTGCCTTTGACACAGTGGACCACGGGATCTTACTTCACAGGTTAGAAAACTGGGTGGGAATCTCTGGTACTGCTCTAAACTGGTTCAAGTCCTATCTCGAGGATAGGACGTACTTTGTCGAAATTGGCAACTGTGTCTCAGACAAAATTTCCATGACCTGTGGAGTCCCCCAGGGGTCACTCTTGGGACCCTCTTATTCAACTTGTACATGCTTCCATTAGGTCAGCTAATAAACAGCAACAATGTGTCGTACCACAACTACGCAGATGACACTCAGATCTACGTGTCACTGACGGCAGGTGAACATGGGCCTGTAGATACTCTCTGTCACTGCATCGAACAGATCAGTTTGTGGATGCAAAACAACTTTCTCCAACTAAACTCAGACAAAACTGAGATCATTGTCTTTGGCCCACAGACACAAAGACAAAGTGTTATCAGTCACCTTGAGTCTCTCGCTCTGAAACCAAAAAATCAGGTTAGAAATCTAGGAGTAATCATGGACTCAGACCTGAACTTAAACAGCCACATCAAAGCAATAACGTCATCTGCTTTTTACCATCTGAAAAACATTGCTAAGATCAGAGGAATAGTGTCAAAACCAGACTTAGAGAGACTCATCCATGCATTTGTCTCCAGCAGGTTAGACTACTGTAACGGCCTGCTCACTGGCCTTTCTAAACGAGCTGTTAGAGCTGCAGAACATCCAGAACGCTGCTGCTCGAGTCCTGACAAGAACAAGGAAATACGACCACATTAGTCCAGTGCTCCGGTCTCTGCACTGGCTTCCTGTCACTCAGAGAATAGAATTTAAAACAGCTCTGCTTGTGTACAAGTCTTTTCATGGTTTAGCACCAAAGTACATCTCTGACATGTTAGAGCCGTATGAACCATCTCAGGCCCTGAGAACTTCAGGGAGGGGTCTCCTGGTGGTTCCCAGAGTCAATAATAAACACGGTGAGGCTGCGTTTCAGTTTCATGCAGCTAAAATCTGGAACAGTCTTCATGAGGATGTGAGACAGGCCTCAACTCTGACAATGTTCAAATCCAGGCTGAAAACAGCTCTTTTTACCCGTGCATATGAAAACTGAAAGTATTTTATCTGCACTCTTGCCTTTTACTGTCATTGATTAACTTTATGTTGATGTTTTATTGATTGATTTTATCTGTTTTCTTGTAATTTCTCTTTCTGCAACTGTGAAGCACTTTGAATTGCCTTGTGTATGAATTGTGCTCTACAAATAAACTTGCCTTGCCTTGCCTTGCCTTGCCATTAGTTTTGATTAATCGTGAGTTAAAGCGTTAACTTTGACAGCTTTGACAAAAGGGAACTGTGTTGTTATTAGTGTGAGAAGCATTTGTTGTTTCTGGTTGTGTGTTTGGTAGGGATGGGTACCATTCGTTTTTTTTCCGATACCACTACTTTAACGATACCTGCTTTTCGGTGCCGGTGCTTTAACAGTACTTTTTTCAGTACCTATGTCATTATAATTCAATTAAAATGACGTGTATAAAAAAGTGTCGTTCAGGAAAAAGTCCTAAAACAGCAAAACAGAAGCTCCACAGGCCGCAGCAGCGTCACCTGTAGCTTTGTGTTTTTAGCACAATTTCCACTTAAGCAGTGATAACAAGAAAGAAAGAACATTATTACCTCCTGAGCTGCAGAGACAGATCCACATCATGACACGGTTTTCTTTGGGATAAACTTTTCAAAACACATTGCGCTTTGACGTAGTGAAAGCACTTTCCCGTCAAAGATCTTTACACAGTGAGAGCGCTCACTCTGCCACTAATAATTTACAAAACTGTACCAGAAATGTCTAATACAGAGTGAGCGCTCACTTTTCCACAAACAATCTTTGATATTCCCCTCGCTGCAGCTGCTTGTAAAGTTGTAAACAGCAGCACGTAAACTCAGCCTCCGTGGGTCTGTCGCTAAAGGTAAAGACGTCTTTCTTGTTGTCACTGCTCTGTTTTGCTTTTCAATTTGCCTAAAACTCAAGTTTCTTATTCAGTGCTGGTTTATAACTGGTTTAGTTTAGCTCTGGGTTTTACAACCGGTGTAAGTCCTGGTTTAGTCCTGGCTCAGTCCTGCCGCAGACCGAGGCTGAGCCATCTCTATTACAAAAGTTTAGTACGTTATAGCTTTGCTTCGCTCCATTTGCGCTGAAGCGGCTCATTATCAGCGCACATGTTCATGTTGCTTTTTTAGACTCGCTGCGGGTCATATATTGACGTCTAGAGGGGAAAGAACTGAAAGTTGGCACCGAAAAGAATTTTAGTTTTTCGATACCACCCCCGACCGGAGCTTTTCGGTCGGTACCAAGTAGGCACCGTTTAACGTACACATCCCTACTCAGGAATGATAAGATGAAAATGTATTATGTCAAAGGACAGTTTAAGTTTGGTCGACCAGAAATGGCAAAGAAAATGCAAGTCTCCTCTGTATCGACAGATGCTATTGCTGATACTGTTATCAGTTGTTAGGGTTTTTGTCTCTAATTGCAGAAGCTTTACTGCAGTTGTGCACAGGGGGAGGCAAAAAAGTTCAACTTCAGCCTAAACCCGTTGTCACAAGTTATAAGGATGTTGATGTTGTTGGCATATTGTATTTGTATTTGCTGGACTTAATAAACTACTAAACTACTATTAATAAAACATTGCAATGGACTTTTATGTTGCGGGGCTATAAAAACGTGCGAGTGGGGCATATCAGAACTGCCTACGGATACATTCAGGCGACCCTGGTTAAGTCTTGCGATCTATGCGACTTGCTGTGAAGGATCTTATTATCGAGCTACTGCAGACAGGGCCAAACTTTTCTGCCGTTGCTGGCTCTGTCCCTGGTTTGTTTTGGACTAAACTTCTTTGCGTGTTACGGTGCTGAGGACTTGAGCAGCGCATAAACCTGTCAGCTGCGTGTGTCCAGACCCACTTTCTGTCGTGCAGAAAGGAAGTACAGTAGTTTCCTATAGCATTATATGAGCATTGACTGTGGGGATGAGGATTTTTTATTTACAGTGTGGTTTCTCTTAAACTACTTAGTCCAGGCTTACAGTACATACGTTATTTTTGTATCTGTATTGTCCTGATTTTGACTAATTCCTCATTAGGGAATTTGACTCTTGACTTAACTAACCGCGGTGCTGGAAAAACCTCTTGGCAACCTGGGATCCCTTCTCCAGATCCCAGTCAGGAGGATTCGCCTTCTCTGCATGTTTCAGGTTGCCGTGGGAAACCGGAGTACCCAAAGGCAGGGGTTGAAAAGTTTCATAAAGCTGTTAACCATCCTTCAAGAAGTTCCAAAGCCATTTCTTCCTGTATCGTCCTTTATGCCAATGCTACCCTTGAGCACAGATGTGGGATGACAGCTGCGGCGCGTTCTGATTGGCTGATTGGGCAGAGTGCTGATTTAAAGCCTATTAGCTCGCATCTATCAGGCTCACACCGACAGCCGTTTGAGCCGCTAAAACAATGTGAGCGAAGGTGAGAGGAGGGGGCCCACTGCTGAACGCTATACATCTATATTAGCACACTCCATTTTCCTGATTGTCCTGTCATATCGAGACACGTGATGCGCCCGGACAAGAAAAACTGCAGTGGCTTTTAACGCTGAATTGACTGCTCGGGGTCAATCCGCTGCCACGCCGCAGCGGACGGCTCGGGACAGCGGTACGTTTCAACTCAGGGATGCATAAAAGGTGAATTAATCATGGCCATAGCTCAGAGTGGTGGATACTATACGTCTTGATTAGGACTTAAAAGCCTCTTGGACGCACTCACGCAGCTGTCCACGTCCAACATTAACCGGTGATTTATTAATGCGTCGTTAGCGTGTGATAAAGTGGGAATTAGGCGAGACGTTTACGCAGTGCAGGCATCAGGATGCGGCTTCTGGATGGAGTAACATTTGCACTTTTTGTAAGTCGTTTGTACGTGTGAAATGGATATTTGTGAGAGCTGCCGGGACAAGGAATCAATCCACTTATGTCGTTAATTGTCGTCTTTATTCGGCGCATCCTTCAACCAGCCCAACATCTCAGAAGCAGTGGGCTACAGTGGAGCAGAGACTTGATACCAGGATAACTAGATACTATTGGCCTACAGAATGCAGGGAATAACAGGCAAGCTCCACACAGAAATGCCTCACACAATCAACAAGACGCACCCAGGTACAAGGAATTGAATCTTGGACGTTGTGATGAATTTATAATGTGATAACCCATGATCTAGCTCAGACAGGCTGGCAACAATCAATCAATCAATCAATCAAACTTTATTTATAAAGCGCTTTTCATACCAAAGGCATCACAAAGTGCTTTACAGATTACAACATTTAAATCAAGTATCCAGGCAAACATAATGTCCAAATAAGCGTCAGCAGTAGGTGGCGACGAGCGGCGCGGGTGTCCCCTGTCCTTAGACTCTCCAGCACGGCAAGGAAAAACTCAAAAACCCGGTGGGAGAAACGAGAAACCTCGGGGAGAACCATAGAAGCTGCAAAGATCCACTCCCATGGACGGACAGGCTATAGAGACCCAGGGCTGATGGAGTCCCCTCAGCAGAAGGGCCAGGATCGAGACCATCCAGTCCTTGTTGTCAATCCAGTAGGCAGGCTTCCTCCATTCAGCCGGGTTCCTCCGTTCAGCCGGGTTCCTCCGTTCGATCTAGACAGACACTCCCAAGGGGGAGTGGGACAGGAGACACCATGTGAATAGTAATGAACAGACTACAGATAAGATAAATATTGTATCATAATAAGACAAAGTTTGCAGTAAGAAGAAGAAGAGGATAGCGCTCAGTGTACCGTACTTCCCACAGCAGTGTTTCTTCTAAGGCAGCTTTACTTCAGGCTGAGGGTTAGTGCTTTACCTAACTGACCTGATCATAAGCTAATTCAAAGAGGTACGTTTTGAGCCTAGTCTTAAATGTAGGGACTGTGTCTGCTTCTTTAACATGAGCTGGAAGTTTATTCCATAAAACCGGAGCTTGGTAGCTAAAGGCTCTTCCACCTACAGTGATTTTGGAGACCCGAGGAATCACTAGTAGCCCTGAGTTTTGAGAGCGGAGTGCTCTGGTTGGCTGATATGAAACGATAGCGTCTTGGAGATAGCGGAGCCAAACCCTTTATGGCTTTAAATGTGAGGAGCAGGATTTTAAACAGCTATCTCACGAACCGTATAGCTCCCACCTTTTTACCCGGTAAGCTTTTACGTCACAAAAACCTCAGAGAGACACTTGTTTAACTATGCGTCTTAGAAGGAGTTCACCCTGGAGAGTTTGCCGCAGGATATTTGAGCACAATGAAAGAGAATGACTTGATTTTGTCCGTATACTTTACTTACGTAATTGATTCTGTTAAGCTGAGTTCAGTGGATTACTTTGTAGAAAATATTGGCAGGATCCTCGAGATAGGAGGTATTCAGAGTGTAAATGATCGACTTAAGGGGTACATGAGACAAAAAAAACACTGCCCTATGGTACAGCATGGGGACTCAATATGTTATGTACAATGTCAAATATTATATTTTACTCGCTGGTTTAAGCATTGAATACATCGCTAAAGCTGAAATTCTTATCTAAGCTTTGCTCCAGTCTTTTTAACAGACTCGGAACATGTTTTCTTCCTTTTTTAGCTGATTATTGACAGAATCAATCCCAAGGTTAAACCCTTTTTTTTTTAGCATCCTATCTACTCACACTGATATGACTTCATGATTAATGAGTTGCTAAAAGTATTTCATCTAAAAACTAGAATAGAGGAAATATTGGTTCTCCAGGATCCCAAACCCCTGCTGTAGATGTATCTTCGGCCTGATAGGATACGATTCGCAATCTCTCCTCAGCACATGGCAAAAACAAACTAATTGGTTTAGCGCAGGATATTTTGGCCCTGAATATGGCTACAATCTGCAGTAAAATGCACTATGATTTTGGAGCCAGTAGATAACAATATCGATAATAATGTCCTCCGGTTCATCCGTCATCCTTCCAGTCCAGCAAACCATTAAGTTGTTGCGAGGAGAGTTTTGCCAAAACACTTCACCCCAGTATCCAGTTCTCTAATGGCTGGTGGATAAAGCAGTTAAGCCCAGTGCATTGTTTGTGCTGGTTAAAAGTGCCATTCTCAGCAAAGTCCAACTCCACTGTGGCTGCCTAATGGGACACAGGTGTGGGACGAATACAGGACGTCTCTATTGGGACGGAGCAATAGGCTGGAATTAGAGTTACACGGTTTTCTAATCTATCTTGCAATTAAAGTGAAAGTTTGTTGTTGTGCATGTCTGATTTAGTCCCCGCTCTTCTGCCTGGTGCACAGCTGGCGATGACCGAGGCGAACGTGAGCTAAGACGGAAGACAGATTGGTCTAAACAGGATGAGTGTCAGTGCCTCAAACTCAGGCATTAGATATGACTCTGGATTTAACTGTTCTGATCGGGGGTTGCTGCAGTTTGTCAGGTCTAAGTTCAGCAACACTATGTGGCGATCTTCCAACTGGCGCAACAACAGCGTTAGTGCAGAAGAGAGTGACATCTTGCGTGGCCAGGGAGCGGGCGGCGTGGCTTGGAAAGACGGGGTCGACTGAGGCGTGGTGATGTCTCTCTCATTGCTTCCTTCAGCATTTAGGCTGCATCATTTTCAAGCTCTTACAGGACAAGAAACATGTCCATCCAAACACCAGTACGTGCGCTCCCCACACACCCCCATACCCACAGCCAACCCTGCTCCGTGGAAACCATTGGTCTGTAGGAAGAAAAAGCTCACTGATGTACCACTGTTGCACATAACTTTGTCACTGGCCATGGGTGTCTGTCCAGCCCATGTACAGCCCCCACACTGACTGCGTTTAGCCTGGAGCTGAAGATTTCACAGTTTGCTTCTCGTCAGTGCGAACGCCTAGTCTAAACCCCCCCATGTGCCCAAAGAATGACATCAGCTGACGACATGAATATTATGAATGACCAGGTTAATCCATCAACTGGAATTATTCCTTGATGGCACGGGCATATCCCAAGATGACAATCAGGCTCACATTGTGAAAGACTAGCTTCACATTCACACATGGATTGACCATTGGATCCATACCCCATTGGACATCTTTGAAAATCTTTGTGCTGGACATTGCTATTTGCAGTGGTCACACTCTCCCATCATCAGTTAAAGAGGGAGTATTATGCTTTTTTCAATCACATAGCACCAGTCTATAGCATACTACAATGTTGACGTAACCTTCTGTTGGTCTGTATATGCAGTAAATTAAAATAACTGCCTTGAATAAAATTGCTCTCTCAAAATGGCTGTACTGAACGTCTTGAAATAGGCCTCTGTCTCTTTAAGAAGCTTTCCGACACGCCCCCTTCAGCACACTGCTGTGGCATCTAAACAACACTACTGTGCGGGGAGGGGCTCTGCTGAGCTGAGGAGCAGTGGTTGGTGGCTTGGCTGGTGACGAAAGGTCCAGAGGCGTCTCCAGGAGGTGGGGGCGTTCCTAGGAGGACTGAGGCATAGTTTTTACTGATTACTCAAAAATATGTGAATGAGCCAAGGCAACACTCCAGGCATGTGTTTAATGAGGGAATGGCATAATAACATGATATAAAGCTTGAAAAAGTCGATTTTACATAATACCCCCCCTTTAAATAAAATGAATGCAACAGTGGATCTTTTGACATTCCAGGCACAATGTACAGTGAAATGTCACAGTGAAATGCGCGCATTCTTTTTGTAGCATTTTGCCATAATGGTCAATTGTAAAAAAAAAAAAAAAAAAAATAAGAAATCTTAATATCCCATATAAGCCTCATCCTCTCTCACAGCACATAACATAATGTCCTCTTCCACTACATCCATGAATCTCCTCTAGACCTGCCTTCCCCGCGCTCCATCCCTGTCCCGGTGCATGTCCGAACCATCTCAGGCTGACCTCTCTGACTTCATTTACCAACAATGTCCAGTATTTGTTCCCTAAGGTCCCACTAACATATACAGAACAATAGACACGTCCCTCACATGCCAGCGACCAATCCTCCTGGGCTCTCCTCGCATGACGCTCATTGTTGTGCGAGCGGCAGCAGCTTTATTGGGGCGACAGTGATTGATGACTGAAGGAGTGTGGTATTTAGACAATGGTACCTGTTTCTCTCACTGTGCGTCTAATGAGCGTCTGTGCACTCAGTCATTTTAATTGGCAAAGCTGCTCCAGACTTTTAAAGATATTTATACTAACGTGGTCGACATATTTGGTAAAGTGAAGTTACGCACAACCTTCGAAGAGAGAAGCGCCTTGAAATGTGATTTGTTTTGTAAATATTTGGACCAAAAAATGCACTACAGTACCTTTACATCTTTTAGTAAATGGATTTCTTCAATTTGATGTAGCCAGTCATTATTCACAAACAATATTGGAAATTTGTCCGGCCAAAGATATACAAAACTGTAATGACACTACCCCTGACACTATTAGGCACTAAATAAGCCTGACAAGTTTCTCAGCCAGAACCTTAACAGGCTCCTAATTCTCCACACTGAATGGTGTTAAGCTACATACCACTGAAGCCACGGCTGCTCTGGAGCTGACCGATGGAAAATGTGGCTGTCAATCTGTGCCAACAGCCTCTTTAACCACCACCACAGCAGTATGCACTGGTCTCTTAAGCACCAAGCCGCTTTTTAACTACTACTATTACTGCTTTTTATCAGCAGATGCATCATTTGCCCTCCAAAAATACAACTACTATATAAAATCACTTTTTTCGTTGTGCTGCGTGACCATGAAACTTTAATAACTGACCTAATTCGATCATTTTCTTAGCCATTCATTGTGCCAGGGACTAATCTGGGTCTACAATCTTTCCATTTTAACCTTGTTGCTTGTTGCAACAATTGCCCATTGTCGTTGAGTACGCGACCACTTTTTAATATTGCAGTAAAATATCCTCAAATAAATCTTTTTTGTTTTTGCACTGACAGAGAAAATGTATTGTTTTATGCGGATAGGGCAAGTAATCACTGAGATAAGTCGCATTTCGAGAGGAGCGGACCGGGACGGGCCAGAGCGTTTTGCAGGTGTTTCGACAGCGAAAAAGTATACCGCTCCAAGCCCGGACCACTTCAGCTCTGGGGTCTGGAGCGGTTTGCTTGTTTGGGGGGGGTGGGGGGAAGACACGCTATGATTTAGATGAGGGAGAATGCACTTGAGAAAATACCACAAGCCTAAAAGCACACACTTGTTAGACAGCTGCAGTACATCCAGAACGCTGCTGCTCGAGTCCTGACAAGAACCAGGAAATACGACCACATTAGTCCAGTGCTCCGGTCTCTGCACTGGCTTCCTGTCACTCAGAGAATAGAATTTAAAACAGCTCTGCTTGTGTACAAGTCTTTTCATGGTTTAGCACCAAAGTACATCTCTGACATGTTAGAGCCGTATGAACCATCTCGGGCCCTGAGAACTTCAGGGAGGGGTCTCCTGGTGGTTCCCAGAGTCAATAATAAACACGGTGAGGCTGCGTTTCAGTTTCATGCAGCTAAAATCTGGAACAGTCTTCATGAGGATGTGAGACAGGCCTCAACTCTGACAATGTTCAAATCCAGGCTGAAAACAGCTCTTTTTACCCGTGCATATGAAAACTGAAAGTATTTTATCTGCACTCTTGCCTTTTACTGTAATTGATTAATTTTATATTGATGTTTTATTGATTGATTTTATCTGTTTTCTTGTAGTTTTATGCAACTGTGAAGCACTTTGAATTGCCTTGTGTATGAATTGTGTTCTACAAATATACTTGCCTTGACATATTTAACCAAGTGCTCACCTGTTTCTGTGATCAGTGTTGCATTGTGAGAGAATGGCAACTTAATGTTGAGCTAAATGTTTAGCAAAACAAAGTAAAATGTAGCACAGAGGGGCAGAGACTTGAAATTAATATAAAAAAAACTATCCACGCAGCGCCTCCTTTTGACCAATTCCATACTGCTCCAGGCCGCCTTTCTCTAAAGTCACTTGAAACGCAAACGAACTGGCCTCAAGTGGTCTGTCCTGTTCCGCTCCTGTTGAAATGGGGCCGTATAACAAAACCATAAACCAGGCCCATACATCAGGCAAATTCTGCTCAGTCTCCATATGAAACTAGGCTTTTTAGACGTCATATCATGTCAACAAACAACTCAAACACAACCCCCTTGCGTTTAAAGGTTCTCGACCCACGAGTTGAGACCCACTTGACTATAGTGTATCCCGCTGTGCACTTGGCTAAGGCGCAGAAAAGCTCTAGTTCATGTGGCATTTGCGGATATCTCTATAGAGCCGGGCCGATTGTTATTTACACTGTAGCGGTGTCCATGCGCTGTGAGATGGGGGATCGTCTGTTTGGGGTGACATTTCGCAGGGTGCAGGGGTCGCGAGCGTGTAAACAGAGTGCGTAAATGCGTGTGTGTGTGAGCAGGTGGGGAGCTTAGAGAGACATTGCGGCTTACACAGAAAGTGATTGGGTTTTCCACCGGGCTGCGCTCTTCAGTCAGTGCCAATTAGCCCGCTGACATTCAGAGCGACGCGACTGGTCTGAGCCATATGAGAATATGGGCCCACACTCAGTCATGGCTGCCGTTTGAAGCAATTGGAAATAAAAAATTTCTGTAACAGCTTGGTGATTAATTCAAATCTCAAATTCTCTACTTTTAGCATCAAGTAGCACCTCGCTGTGGCTGAGTGGTTATGTTTCCCATCAATTTGCATAGCCGTATCGTATAATCCTGGTTATGACCAAATCCTCCGGTTTGGTCATAACCTCAAGCCCGAATGATACTGGGGGCTCTGTTGTCAGGGGCTTCATGCCTCCCATGGCAAAGAGGTCCTCGGTGACGGGTCAGACAAAGAGCGGTTCAGAAGCCCCTTATGAGAGACCAACAGGCCCAGTTAGAACCATGAGAGCGTCCTTCTGTGGACCCACCACCAGCAGGAGGAGCCATAGGTGCTGGTGCAATGTGATTTGGCAACGGAAAAGTGGAAGAAAATGGATGGATCTTGCATATGAAACCTCCCAAAACTAAGAAACCATTGTCAAACCTGTAAAAAAAAAAATATATATATATATATATATATTGGAAGAGGTCTTGCATCAATAACTTCCTGTGACAACCTTAAAGGTTCATTATGCAACTTTTTATACGAAAAGAAAGTTTATATTTGACCTTGCGGTGACCCAGCGGCTGCATGAGTGGTCAGCGCAGTCGTTTCTACAATTTAGTAAAGGCAGACAGCGAAAACAAAGACGCATTCGATACATTACATTTCTCGAGCTGTGTGTTATTGGAAAGGAGCCCAAAAGAACTGTCAGACATGAGGCTTCATACGGTTCAGTGAGGGCTCATATTGATATGGGGAAGTGGAGGCTCTCAGGGAACTTTTAAATATCTACAAAAGTTTGGTCAAAACATCTCCAAAAGGAGCTGTGTAGTAACAAAGCGCTAGCCTGGCTAACGCCAGACTAAAATCACAAGCGATATTTAGTCTGGGGACCACCAATTCATTTTCTCGTAGGAGAGGTGTGGTTTATGATTGTCCATAGCCGTTTATTGGGCGCTACGAATGTCTCTCATGCGTCTGCACGTAGCCATAGCCAATCGTATCATGGTATCAGATGACGTATGACGTACCTTCTGTAAACTTTTGAGCTAAACTATTTAGAACACGTTCTAAAGCTTGATCGAAAGATGGCATCGCGTCTGCTGCTGTCATGTTGGATCCGTAAATATTTTTTTATTTTTTTTTATCCCTAAACAAACTACAAGCTTCCATATGTCAAATAGCGCGTCATCGTCTTACCGTCCCTCCTCGTTCTGTGATTGGTGCCCAAATCCATGGAAAATTGTCGGCCATGGTCCCCAGGCTGTTGTGAAGTTCGAAAAGATTCGAGCGCACACAGCAGTCTGGCGTTAGCCAGGCTAACAAAGCGCTGCAGGACGAGTTGAATTTTCACCCGAGTCAGTTTTATGTCATTCTATCTCCCCAAGTGCCCAATACTATCAATCTGGCTCTTGTTAGGTCTGTCATGTGAACTGGTCGTTTGGAGTTTAGATGTTTTAGAAGTTTCTCGGCTCAGAGCCTAAATGTCCTCAACCTTTTAACCTCTTAACCCCCTGCCTTAACCAAGCACATTTTCTCCAATTGGGCTTCGTGCTGCCGTCACTTTAAAAAAATAAATATCCATTGCGATTTTGTTGATTTTTGACCCAGATAAAATAAGGCAAATAAAATCAATCCATAAAACATCTATCATTAATTTATAACATTAAAAGCAAAAAGTGCAAATAGTTGTCTTATGCACGGCTAAAACTGTTTTTGTTTTTGTTTCTTCTGGAAATTGGAACCATTGTCAAACCTGTAAAATATATATATTGGAAGAGGTCTTGCATCAATAACTTCCTGTGACAACCTTAAAGGTGCATTATGCAACTTTTTATGCGAAAAGAAAGTTTATATTTGTGCGTATTTGACCTTGTAGTGACCCAGCGGCTGCATGAGTGGTCAGCAGCATGGTCCCTTTACTTTCTATCACGGTCGTCTCTACAACGCTCCAGGATCAATCGTTTTGTAGGTTTTCTGATGAGAGGCTCCATCAGCAGTGAAAACTTTCCAAACAATTTCCAAACAGTTTTTCCCGCATAAAAACTTGCATAATGCACCTTTAAGTTAATGTCATCTTGAGTTAAACCAGGGCCCAAATTGCAGCCCAGGGCCCTCAGACCAAATTTTGGTGGCCCACGGGATTCTTGTTGGATTGGCACAAATCGCCAAAGATTACAGTATATTATTTTAAGTTCAAAACATTTTTAACCTCAAAAACGAAATTTGAATGTGTGACAGATTGGCCACTAATGTCCCAAGTCTAAATGAATGAGTGGAGCGCGGTTTAAACATTCACTAAATGCACCCAGCATGTTTTACTGCTTTGACACTGGTCTTTGTGCTGTCCCTTCATGAAAAAAGGCTTGTACCTCTGAGTCAAAGGCTTGTTTTTACTCATTGGCTTTTAACATAAATGAGCAGAGTCCATTATCTGAGAGTTCGCTATTGTTTGTCACAGCTATTGTTAAACCTTTGAAGCACTTTGGTCAATGTGTTATTTAAAATGCACTACTGTATACAAATAAAATTGATCTAATTGGTATTTCTGGGAATAAAAGTGACCTCTGTCAGCCCGGAGGTTGCACTGATGCTGAAACATTTAGCGTTAGCCGCTAATGGTTGCTCATGACTAGTTTACTTACAGAGTAACTACCTATATACTTCACTAATCAAGTATTTCTCTGCATGGCCTATCACGTATAACCAACCAAATGTAACTTTTGTCTGGTCTGCTCTCTGCCTGCCCTGTCGTTTGACCTTCCTCCAATCTCTAATCTCTGTTTTACCTGGGTCTCTCAAAGCCAGCCTCTTTAATTAGCTTCCATTCATTTACTGAAGGACACATGCGCTTCAATGGGCTCCTCAATGATTGTCTAGCTTTTTTTTCCATCTATCTGCCTCGCTTTCTATAGCGGCTGACGGAATATTGACGTGGAGAAGAAGGAAAAAAAGAAGACAAAGAAAGCCTATACAAATGCGAATACCAGAGTTGTACGCAGCAGTCGGTGTTGCTCTACCCAAGGACACACGATGCGAGCCCAATGAATGCCAATGCGCTTCTATTGAAATTCAATATCAAGTGCTGTTTGCAAAAGCATCTGGCACCGAGCAGATTGAGAGGTGAACGCTTCTATGCTCTTATACAGCAGATGAATGCAGGGAATAATGAATTGGTAATGTCAAGGACTTGTGGGGCATGCGGCTACATTTGACCAGAGCTATCCATTGGAACAAGGTTTGCTAGTTCATTAAACATCACGGCATGGCTTTCATTTTCATTAATGTCCAGTATAATAAAGATAAATCTTTACCCTCAACATTTTAATTCAGACTGGCTACTTCTGGTGGTATTTGGCATCCGCTGCAGCGAAGGCCAGCACACACTGAGACACGACAAAAGGCCACTTCTATTATTTTCCATGAGAGTGCCTGCACCTGGCTCAACCCCCCATGATTCGGATCTGCTGAATTGGCGGAAAATATATGTTTTTTTGCACTTCTGCCGTGAACACTGACCAATCTCTGGTCGGTGACAGACAGGGAGTGTTGTATACTTTGTAGCTCTGCAGCAGAGGCAGAGAAAGTAACGTCTGGACTCCTGCTTCGGTCTGTCCAGGAAAACTCCAGTCTTGCTATTAGCAAAAAGGAACTACACTTGCTATTTTGCATTGCATCACATTACATGTCTTATTTTGTTGTTTAAAGGTGGACACATTGCCTCTTGAAAAGTCCTTTGAAGTGCCCAGGCGTATTCAGTGTCTGTCAGACCAGTATTGGTATGGTATGGTATGGTTTGGTATGGAAAGGAATTTATTTAAACATGGTCAGAGCACAGTTTAACATTTGTCGGGGCTACGGTGGCGCAGGTAGTAGGGAGGGTGGTCTCGTGATCGGAAGATCGTGGGTTTCAATCCCAGCTGCCGCAAATGCACACTGTCGTCGTGTCTTTGGGCGAGACACTTCATCCTACTTGCCTCCAGTGTCTGCGTACACTGGTGTATGAATGAGAGAGTGAATGGGTGACTGGTTCTTTACTGTAAAGCACTTTGGGCCTGATAAAGGTAGAAAAGCGCTATATAACCTGTAGTCCCTGGGCAGGTTGATGTAGTACAAACTAAATGTACAGTAAATGAGTATGTGACCATGGATTTATGGATTCATTTTATCATCATCACTGACAAACATTTAATTTAAATAAGATTGAAACATTATCATGTTCAAAATCAGACAATACATTTTTCCACAAATCCTTTTTCCAGGTGAACAGACAGTCTCTCATCGTGCCGTTACTGATCATAGGGGCAAGTTTGATTTTCTAGAAGACATTTTTTAGTTAAATGGGCAAATGTTTTAAATGTAGTACATGCAATAGTCTCTGTTGGCAGTGTGTTCCACTGAGAGAGGGCATATTTAGCGAAAGCAGTTCTACATTTTGGGAGGATTTTGCTTTCTCCTCTCGAAGTAGATCGAGTAGCTCGAGCCATTTTATCAGTATAAAGTAATGAATTTTCTCAGAAACGGTGCAGTGGCGCCATGAATCATTTCCAAAAGTAAGCAAACATTAGCGTAGAATGTTAGATTTGTAAAATTCGTATTTAGTCGCTTATTACATTCTGATTCCGTCCACAGTGACTTGAGTATGTCCAAGGGCATTGACATTTGAGAGACTGACGTATAAACTGCTAAATGAAAACAAGGCTTACATGCATTTTCCTAGAGGGAAAAGAGATAGATCACATATAGACACGACCAGATGGCGACAGGATATATTGATTGCAGAAAACAGAATCCTGCCTAAATATACTGGAGTCAACGGAAAGTGCAATTGCAATTATTCAAGTAGTGATTTAGACTCAATGGTGATTTCTCTTGCAGCTCTACGTGTTGAGACCGTTTGTTTTAATGTAGTTTTAGTTAAAAGTGTGTGCCTATGTTAGTCTGTTAAAAATGATCATGGAAAAACAAAATAAATACATGTAGGCAGTCATTTCTGTAAGGTGAAACTAGACCTTGATTTATGTATCCCAAATAACCCCAAAGAAACATTATAAACTTTTAACATCATCCCCCTCTTGTTCTTAGTCCTTCTACCGAGAAAAACAGAACGCTAAATATAAAAAATGAATTGGCCGACTGCTGCCAGTGTTTCCTAAATTGGTGCCTGTCAGTCAAAGCTCGCCTGTATTTGACCTCAACCATCCACCGTAACAAGTCTCCCCATGCTCAGAACACATCCGGGTCTGTTCCTTTTCCTGAATGTTTCCAATTGCATCCGGTTGCATCACATCATCAAGATTATTTTGTTTACTCCGGCGCAGTCTGATGCCGTTTGTTGAAAAAGCCAGAAATAACTCCAGTTGCTGTGGTAACGGTTAATATGGAGGCCAATTTAGTAAAGGCAGACAGCGAAAACAAAGACGCATCCGATACATTACATTTCTCGAGCCGTGTGTTATTGGGAAGGAGCCAAAAAAACTGTCAGACATGAGGCTTCATACGGTTCAGCGAGTGCTCATATTGATATGGGGAAGTGGAGGCTCTCAGGGAACTTTTAGAAAATATCTAAATATCTGCAAAAGTTTGGTCAAAGTTGTGTCAGGACAAGTTGAATTTTCACCCGAGTCAGTTTTATATCATTATATAAGTGCCCAATACTATCAATCTGGCTCTTGTTACTGCAGGTCTGTCATGTGAACTGGTTGTTTGGAGTTTAGATGTTTTGGAAGTTTCTCGGCTGAGAGCCAAAATGTCCTCAACTTTTTAACCTCTTAACC
This sequence comes from Neogobius melanostomus, assembly GCA_007210695.1. Classification (NCBI taxonomy): domain Eukaryota; kingdom Metazoa; phylum Chordata; class Actinopteri; order Gobiiformes; family Gobiidae; genus Neogobius; species Neogobius melanostomus. Next base: position 2,702,430 of record VHKM01000104.1, read on the forward strand.
CCCTGCCTTAACCAAGCTCATTTTCTCCAGTTGAGCTATGTGCTGCTGTTACTTAAAAAAAAAAAAAAAAAAAATCCATTGCGATTTTGTTGATTTTTGACCCAATTTTGTTGCGTTTTCATCACTTTTTGTCACATTGTTGTCTGTCTTGTTGCTTTTTTGTTTGTTTATTGGTTTATTTGGTAGGGACAGTGCAAGTTAATGAACAAGCCACACCGGATTGTAGCCTTGGGCTAATTTCCATCCATCGTCCCCCATGCGCACTCTCAAACACACTCTCATTCATCCTGGCCTATTGTACATGTTTTTAGTGGTAGGGGAAACCGGAGTACCCGGAGGAAACCTACCATAGACTGTTAAAAGAATAGACAGCTCCTCCTCACTCCTCCCCGTTTACCAAAATGACCACGTTCGAGGGGGAAATCATGGCGGATTTACAGACTCCTCCTCCCCAGCTCTGACGAAGCATGTTCCTAATAAGGGCAAAAGGGCGGGATCTTCACTGTAGACTCGGCCCTTGCGTGATGTGTAGCTCGCGCAGCTCCAATGCTAACAGTCCGACCTCCGTTAAGTAGGAGATTAAAAAAATTGTATTTCGAAAACCAGCCTGGTTTCTATTTTTTTGACTAACCCAGCGTTATCTCAGGAGGAATATGTAGCCATATTAAGTGTTGAAAAAATTGAAACCAGGCATTAAAGTTGTTTTTAACGTGTCTAAAGTCCAATGCTTTTCAATGGGGGCCTAGCGGCCAAATGGAGGTACTACAGCAATGGAGGAGCAATGGCGGCCTCCAGTGTTGCGGTCACAAAGCAGAGCAGCCAGCGCCCATTGAAACCTACGCAGAATCGAACCCGGACCTTCTAGCTGTGAAGCACGAGCGCTAACCGCTGTGCTACCGTGCCGCCCTGTTTGTTGCGTTTTCATCCTTGTTTTTGTCTTTTTTTTCACTGTTTTCCCGCTTTTTATAGATTTGGGTAAAACTGGAGAAAATGCACCTGGTTCAGGCATTGCTGTAAAATTCAAGTAAAATTCTTGGATGATTGGGAGTTCAGACCACTCTGTGAGTCAGTTAGATCTCGGAAGCTATGCGGGCAAAGCAAGGTTATTTGTAGAGCACAATTCAAACACAAGGCATTTCAAAGTGCGTCATCACAGTTACGTACATACAATTACGGCAGATAAAATAAGGCAGATATAATCAATCCATAAAACATCTATCATTCATTTATAACATTAAAAGCAAAGAGTGCAAGTAGTTGTCATATGCACGGCTAAACCCGTTTTTGTTTTTGTTTCTTCTGGAAATCTCTTCCATAATATAACTGCATACAACTACAGACCCTGAGATTTTCAGAACCCAAGATGCTTCATATGGCGCTAACATGTCAGAGATGTAATTTATAAAAACAGAAGAGGGCGAGTGCATCATTGGTCTGGGACAATAGTGAAAGGTTGACCGGTGCTCTTCAAAGACTGGGCTGAACATACATGAAAAAGTGAGCTGAGATTTCCTTGTAGGACAACTTGTGTAGAGTAGCGAAAGCAGTCAAAAGGCAAAAAAATAAGGTCCGAGACGAAACACGTAGGCTGGTCCATGTATAAATAAAGGACTTTTAATTTTGCTATATGACTCGAGTGCCTCTGCTTTCGCTACTTTACACAAGCTGTCCTACAAGCAAGTCTCAGCTCACTTTTTTCATGTATGTCAGAGATGTACTTTGGAGCTAGAGCATGGAGAGAAGAGCTGTTCTCTGAGCAACAGGAAGCCAGTGCAGAGACCTGAGTACTGGACTATTATTGTCATATTTCCTGGTTCTACTACTGGTCAGTACTCTGGGATCCACCAGGAGACCCCTCCCTGAAGTTCTCAGGGCCCGAGATGGTTCATACGGCTCTAACATGTCAGAGATGTACTTTGGTGCTAAACCATGAAAAGACTTGTACACAAGCAGAGCTGTTTTAAATTCTATTCTCTGAGCGACAGGAAGCCAGTGCAGAGACCGGAGCACTGGACTAATATGGTCGTATTTCCTGGTTCTGGATGTACTGCAGCTCTAACAGCTCGTTTGGAAAGGCCAGTGAGCAGGCCGTTACAGTAGTCTAACCTGCTGGAGACAAATGCATGGTAGACGACTTTCTCGAGTGAATTTATGTTTCTACTTTGCTACAACACTAAAGCAGTCGTAATTTCACAACTGGAAAGGATCATCTTCAGAGCACATGAAGGCAGCACCAGCGAGTATGAAATGGACACGCTTTGGTGATTTGTGTTGTGTGAAAAGCACTACGCAAATAAGATTCCTTTCCCCTTCCCTTTCCTTAAAGGGGGGGTATTATGTAAAATCGACTTTTTCAAGCTTTATATCATGTTATTATGTCATTCCCTCATTAAACACATGCCTGGAGTGTTGCCTTGGCTCATTCACATATTTTTGAGTAATCAGTAAAAACTTAGACGGCAGCCATTTAGGTGTAGCTATGCCTCAGTCCTCCTAGGAACGCCCCCACCTCCTGGAGACGCCTCTGGACCTTTCCTCACCAGCCAAGCCACCAACCACTGCTCCTCAGCTCAGCAGAGCCCCCTCCCCGCACAGTAGTGTTGTTTAGATGCCACAGCAGTGTGCTGAAGGGGGCGTGTCGGAAAGCTTCTTAAAGAGACAGAGGCCTATTTCAAGACGTTCAGTACAGCCATTTTGAGAGAGCAATTTTATTCAAGGCAGTTATTTTAATTTACTGCATATACAGACCAACAGAAGGTTACGTCATCATTGTAGTATGCTATAGACTGGTGCTATGTGATTGAAAAAAGCATAATACCCCCTCTTTAAACGGAGGTTATCTATGTATGAGTGTTCACAATCAAATGAAATTGTTTTTGTGTAGCCCAGTAGCACAACACCAGTGCTGCTGATTCACAAAGTTCAGAAACCAGTAATGACTCCGACCTCAAACGTTGAAACAGGCAAATGTAATGGTCAGCGGTGACACAGCAGATAGTGGAACATTTGCCTCGAGCATCTTCTGTCCTTAGACCCTTCTTCACGGCAAAGAGCTGTTTGTTTTATATCATTGTATTTCCCCAAAAGTGCCCAAAAATAGACAGCTGTGTGTGTTGGTAATCGAGAGTGATCATTAGCTGTATGGTATTTCGACAGTTTGCTCTTATTTAGCTGCTAGACTGGTGTTTTCAGCCTCTTTATTGGAAAAGTTGATCTGTGAAATGGACATGCTTAAGCAGTTAAGATAAGGCTACCACATGAAATCTGAGCGTATTTAATTTATTATGGCATAAAGCTTATATATTCAGTTCTTGCGTGGCTAAAATAGACTTGTTCTGTGTTGTTACAAACTGCAGAGGAGCACCATGGAAACCGTACAACTACACCTACATTATAAGATTCAAAGGTCAGTGAGATACAATAAAAGAAGTGAGAAGCTGCGCTCCTCTCTATGTCGAGTGCTTAACTTGTAATAGATTGTAGATGCGGCGCTTTAGTCTCCACCGCTCATGGACTCCCAGTATTTTGGCCTGTCAAAGCCTGATGAAGACAAATGGCTGCTCTCCTCCCTCTGCAGCGGGATCCGACCGACTGGGACAGAACACACTTCAGAGGTCAAACAAAATAAGCTTTTACTGCACTCTTGTTGGGCACATGATCCGTGGAAGAGTTAATAAAGTTCAGTTTCATGCCCAAAAGTTTGTAAATGATGTCCTGCTTTCACTTAATGAAGTCAGGATGTCAGAAAGTATCAAACTAAACTTTGTGGAGTTATCAAGTTTGTTCCCCCGGGATGTTCGGAGAGGCTTTTGGTGCGATTCGGCAGCCACAGGGCAGCTCTGGCTACAGATTATCACTGCTGACTGGGAGGAGCGTTGAATACTGTAAATGAGGATAGAAGTTATAAAGTCAAATGATCTTTGACAGTGATGTGCTACAAATTACCAACTGTGATTGAACAGACAAAGGAAATGTCGGGTCCAATCCCCTCCTTAAAATTAAAAAGAAAAACACTTGTAATAGATACAGACGGCAACGGGTCACACAAGCCGAGGCCTAGCTGAGGGGAAAGAAAACATCCCACAGGAATCACAGTTTTTCACTCTTTTTAGCCATTTTCTGGTAGAATATAAGCTTATCACACATACACAAATAAAGTAAAGCCAAAAATGAGTCCATATGAGTTGGTTTTCACGGCAAATTGTTCAGTCGAAGCGACAAAATGGCACTTGTTGCTAATGTTAGCATATGTAGCATGAAGCTAACGTTAGGTTCTTGATTAGCATTGTCAGTTATTTAAGTATTACTGGGCTGTTGATCCACTTTGCTTCTCTCCACGTCTCAGTATCTTTATTGAGTAGAAAAATATATTCATAATTTAGCATTTAAATATGGGAGAAATGTCTGTGTAGGCTCTCCGTCGTACAGGAGTTGTCCATCTTCAATGAAGGTTCTTGAGTCGTCGTCTGTACTCTGTAGTTGACGTGTCGAACGTTTCGCCTCTCATCCAAAAGGCTTTGTCAGTGCACTAAAGTTCAGTTGAGCCCGCAGTCCGTCATTACGGCTTAAAACAACAAAGACTCTTAAACCACAAAGATGTTTACCTACAGGTGAGAATAGCTGCAAATAGAGGGGAGGGACTTAGCCTAACGAAACTCCTCCCCATGGTCTTTATCTGGACAGCGGGCTCCACTGAACTTTAGTGCGCTGATGAAGCCTTTTGGATGAGAGGCGAAACGTTCGATACTTGAACTATAGAGTACAGAAGACGACTCAAGAACCTTCATTGAATGTGGGAGAACGTTTTTTCCTTCTTTGTTTTCCCCCTCTGGGTACTTCGAACATGACCATATATGGGAAAATCCAGAGACGCCGTCTGTATATGTCTGGCTCTCATAGCTATGCTTGTGATTTTCCACGCATAAAAATGAACTTTAAAACCCCATTAATATTTTACATTTCATAATTTGCAATATCCTCAGGCTAGAGCAGGTAAAGCCTTTGCCTGGGGCTCCTCCTGCAAGGGAATAACTTATTTTAAAAGTCACTTTTAGTTTTGATTTACAGTGTGGTTAGCAGCTTCAGCGCGGCGTGATAAAGACACCTAAAGCATAGAAGAGCTCAGAACTGGTTGGATACGCAATAGTAGACAGAAAGCACAGAAACAAGATGTTTTAAACTTAAACATCAAAGACTTTGCATGATATGTCTCCTTTAAACTATATGTAACTTCTTTGCAACTTGTCGTCTTCTTCTGCAGATATTGACGAGTGCGCGGAGGGGAAGCACTACTGCAGAGAGAACACCATGTGTGTGAACACTCCGGGCTCCTTCATGTGCATCTGCCACACCGGCTACATCCGCATCGATGACTACTCCTGCACAGGTAAAAGAACCAGAAACATAACCAAAACAACCAACACTGCTGAATCTAAACAGCCATACTCAGACACATTATTTACTATTATTTACTTCTATATTACTAGTTACAGCTTTAAAAATGTAATATGTTTGTATTACATATTACTGTTTAAAAAATGAGTTACACTACTTTGAGTTACTTTCGACAAAATAGGCTATACACTGAAAATAGTAATACTGCCACCGAGCAAAAGTGCAGTCAAAGATTTCCTTTTCCTTCTCTTTCCCCATTCTCTTGTGTTTTGTTTTGACGACATTAGTTACACAACTGCAGATCTTATACACTTATACTCCAACTTGATTTGGCATGATGCATTGTATTTGGCCTTTTTCATTCATACATTTAAGTGCACTTGTAACTTGAGTTACTTGAATTGTAATGACTATGAATACATTACTGTATTTTGTGGAGTAATAATTATGTAATATTCCTTAGTTACTGACAAAGGTAATATATTTTTGTAACTCATTACCTTTGTAATACATTACCCCCAACACTGTGTGATGCTGCATTTGTTCTGTTTTTTACTGGGTTTACTTACTAAAAAGTGTGCTGAGATTAAATTCATGTAGCTGAAGTTTCTTTTGCTACATTTCACTTTCTGATTTAGTTTAAGGCGAGACACTGCAGGTGATTAAGGGGAAAAATTCAATTTATGCATCGGTTTTATATAGCGCTTTTTTGGACACTCAAAGACGGTTTACATTGCACTATTCATTCACTCCATACTTGTGGTAGTAAGCTACTATTCTAGCCACATCTGTCCTGGGGGCATCGGCCCCTCCGACCACAACCAACCAACCAACCACTCACTCACTCACTCACTCACTCACTCACTCACTCACTCACTCACTCACTCACTCACTCACTCACTCACTCACTCACTCACTCACTCACTCACTCACTCACTCACTCAATCAATCAATCCGCTAGGCTTCCTGGTGTTCCCAAACGGTCTCCCATCCAAGTACCGACCAGGCCCTTCCCTGCCAATTTAGACATATCAATTTGAAACCTTTGCTGTAGATACTGATATAATTATGAGAGAAAATGTACTGCAATTTTTCTGTCATTTTATGATTTCATATAAAAGTATGAAATAATAAAATTGCCAAAATTGCCTTTATTTTCAGCGACGAAATCAAAATTATTTTAGTTGTTTAGTTTTTGAATAAGCTATTTATAAGTTACTTTTTTGTTTTGTTACAATTTTGCCTTGTTTTTGCTGTTAAAAGCTCAAAAAATCAGGTTGGCAATTTTTATATTGAAAATCCCTCTGAAAAAGACAGGAAAGTTTGGAGTTTATAGGAACGAAAGAGGAGATATTGTTGCAAGAGTGAAGAGTGTCTCACCTTAATTGAAATTCTAATCTAACATTGACAGCATTCGGGCAGGTAAACTCTAGCATTGACCGGCATCTGTTCCAATGTTGCGTTTTGCATCTTGTCCAAGGACAAACCCGCGGTAGTTATTGTTGGTCGTACAATAGGCATTACCAAACGAGAAACAGACCTCTTTATCACAGCTTGACGGATAAAAATGCCTGTATAGCGCGCTTGTTTTGCATTTGACTTTGCTGTGCTGCAGAATGAGCTGGCAGTCTCCACAGTTACACACGGTTGGCTTTAGTTATTATGCATTATTTGAGATGGCTGTCAGCGTGATTTGCTGTGATTAAAATGAAATACGCCCGTGCTCCGGTCGATACCGCACTCCCAGCTCTATCAGAGAAACTGCTGCTGTCAGGGCCATTTGCATTGTGCACATTACAAAGCATATTTCTCACTGATTAATCCCGTTTAAATGGTTTAGTGTGTCAGACTCCACTGTAGAGATTAATATTGGTCTGAAATCATCTGCCAGCTCCTTATCACTGAAATCATCTAAATGTACCAAATATCGTTACTCCAGTTCATAGAAATATGTAAATTGTATATATACGGAGTAGCAACATAGCAGCACTGGATGGTTTTGGATTAAAGGTGTTTTGCCTCTCAGACTCACACTGGTGGTGCAATTAGAGCCACCATTAGTTTACTCTAAAAGCTACTCTCAATTAGGCCACCTAACGGGGAAGAGCTGCAGATGACGACTTGAAAACCTTGTCAGTGATGGAAAACTCCCATACGACTGAGCGCTTTCACAAACAAATGTAAAGTTTATAATGTACAAGTTAAAGATATTATAGCCCAACCAGCCAGATTACACATTTCTTATTCTTTACAAAGACACATAGTCTGGGATGATTTCTTCTAATTCCCGATGGGCATGACTGACAAGCATGTCAACCAATCAGAATTTCCAGATATGAGGCGAGCAGCAGTGCGGCATATTTTGTAAACAATGAAGTTAATAGTGTTATGATGGCATCGGCCAGAAGAGCGGAGACAAATCTGAACGATCTACGTCGTTTTGCCACAAAAAAACTGTTACAACGGATACAAAAAGCAGGAGTGGACGCCTGGCCAGGCAAGGGGTATTATGTTCTTTGCAAGTATTTGGTAATAACCTCAAACAAATTTTTAACACTTACACTTTATCAGTGAGAAAATGTCCAGTAGTTTTACTTCCAGATTTTCACACAATCTCCCTATAAGGCCCTCATACCTGGCGAGTGTTTTTACTTTGCGATGAAAGGATTGAGCTTAACATGAGATCGAGAGGTGAGGAAAGCATTTCCTGGACACGCAGGACCTCAGGAGGAGCTTTTTGGGAACTGCTGCCACGCTGCTGAGAATAGCCACCAGTGAAGATGTGCTGAGAAAGTAACATTGTAAGTAACAAGGTAAAAGCTCTAAATAGTCGAGTTTGCATAATACACCACCTACCACCACCAACTATTATGTTTATAAAACATGTTGAGACAAAAAATATGAAAGTAGCAGGGCTGGCTCTAGAACAAACTGACTAAAGGTGCATCAAATTACTCTCCACACATCTCCTCAGTTAAACATACTGTATGTTCTTATAAATTGTTTGAGAAAATACACTAAGCTCAGATAATGCCAGAGATTTACATTGTAAACACTTAAATAAAGAAAATCCTTCGTTCCTGGCTGTATTTTTCCAAAGCAAATCCCTTTTGTTAGTTTGAAAACTTTTACAAAAGTGTGATGCGGATTACCGTCAGATCTGACCATGGGGAGTGTGGACATCTGCTGCGTGGACGAGTCTGTGAAGAAGACTGTCTAAACCTGAGAACAGTGAGTGGAGGCAGAGCCATTTGTTCTGATCAAATCACAAAGTCAGTTTCAAAGAAAAACTCCAGCCAGTCTCGAAAAACTCCCTCGTCTTTGTTCCCTGCTTGTGTGCATTCTGTCTATAGCCCTCACAAGAGAAGGCATGAAGCTGGTATTATAGCGCTTCTCAAGCATGTCACGCCAAATACCAACTCATAAAATCTTAGACTTTATAAGATGAGATCAAAACAGGACTAAAACGGGTGCTAAAAGGTGTCCAACATTGATCTAAATTGGCCAAAAGTATGTCTATAATGAGTGTAAACAATGTCGAACCCAGAGAAAATCCTAGCAAATGCACTACTAAAGCATAAACAAAATTATTTCTACATTTCTGAAGTCTAAGCCATTAGATAACCACATTTCCATCAGGGAAAGGGCAGCCGTGGCTCCGATAACATAAATTGCAATGCATCTTGAAAGGCAACGTGAAGGTTTTGTCTCATTAAATCCGTCACACCCAATGGAAGACAGCTACTTGTCATGCACAGATGCCCTGGGGCAGACAGATGGAAACTTCCCCCTTATGGGTAAAGTGGGTGAAGTCTCAAACTGCCGAGGGTTAGTTTGAGAACGAGTTTTTGCCATTGCGTTGGTTATGACGATGCCTGTAGGTGCTAAAAGTACTCTAGAGGATAGAGACTATGACATAGATCAGGGGTTCCTAAACTTTTCAGGCCACGACCCCCAAAATGAGCAGCAGAACAACACAGGACCACCTACTGTAGAATGAAATTAGAGTTTTAAATAATTTCAGGAGAAGAACAGTTAAAAATCTGGTTTATTATATATATATATATATATATATATATTATAATTGTTTTATTATTATTTATTTATTAATTATTATTGTCATTTATTTTACTATTATTATTATTTTATTCACCAAAACTCAGCAAGATAAAATATTAGCAATAAGTAATGATTGTAGCAATGATGATGATGATAGTGATGATGATGTATATATAAATAAATATATTTTTTTTCTTGCCCATTGCATGACATTGTAGCCTATTTTACTTTTTTTTATTATTATATGTTTTGTTTAATATATTACACTTACATATAGACTAATTTGACCACATTCGACATAGCACCTATGCACCCCTGCATTGCATACACATTCACATACATATACCAAGGCAGAACTGAAACAATAAAAATCGCAACCCGAATATTTTTTTATTTTTTTATACTCTTTTTTTCTATACTCTCCCCCCAACCCCACCCACCTTAACACCTACTGTATTTGTAAACCGTATATATTAGATTTTGAATATAACTTTTTCTTTCTTTTATGTTTTCATTCTTGTAATTGTATTAAAATGTAATAAAAATTAAATTAAAAATAAAAAGATTAAAGCAGGGCACTGAAAAGCATTAAAAGTCATTAAATAAAAATAAAAAAAATAAAAAAAAATCTGGTTTATTAGTCGACGATGAGCAGAGCAGAGGAAGCCAGGCAGAGGAAGCCAGGCGGAGGAAGGGGTGGAGGAGGGTTGTAGCACAGCTGGGAATCGGCTGAGTGAATGACCAGGGAGCTTAACAAGGGGATCCTGGGCGATGAGTGGCTGGAGCAGTAGTGAGACACTGCGGTGATTGGCTGTCGTGAAGGTGCGGCTTGAGCTGTGGCTGTGATTGGATGATTGGAAGGGAATGAATGGAGAATGAATGCAGCTGGTAGGTCTTCCAGGTTGAATTTGCGCTGAAGCTTAATTTCAAAGTAAATATTGTCTTGAAATTGTCTCGCGACCCCCACTCTCTCCGTGAACCCCTGAAATAGTTGAATGGTGATAGTTAAACGTGATGCTAAACCATATTGGCTTTTTTCCACATGTTGTAGAGTTTAATCCTCATCAAAACACACATGGACTGGTGTTTTTGTGTGGTATCCATGCACATTTCAGTAAACCTACTCATACAGTATAGCGCCATGTTTTTGCTCCGCCGTCATTTGATTTGTCCTGATCTTGGCCATGGTCCAATTTTCGTCTCTGTGCTGTTTAGAGAGTTTGACTGTGTTTACCATTGTTGTTAGCTTCATTTTAATAATCAGTGTTGTTTCCCACAGAGCACCAGATGCAGCTCCTGTGACCTCTGCATCCGCTTTGTTTTAAATCTAAAATTGATTGCAACTTTGTCAGAGGGAGCAAAAGTAGAGGCGGTGGTTCGCTGACAGCCGTGAGCAATTGAAAGTTACCCTGAGATTTTAGAATCATACTAAAAAGAGAGAGTCCTGGCCCTTGAGGGGGACCCTATTGTACATGGTTTCAGTGGTAAGTTAAACCAGATCACCCTTTTGGATACTTACAAATGCGCTAGGAGAACATGCCACTCAGAATCTAACCCGGGACCTCCTTGCTGCGAGGGGACAGGTTATAAGGAAGGAACCGTGAAAAGAAATTCAGAGATTGACACACAGCTTCATAATATTTACAAAGTGAACGTACGAGCGGCTTTTAGATTGAGTTATGATAAAAAGCCTGTCACGATTCTTCATTACTGCTTCGCACGCAAGTCTTTCTCTTTGTTTGCACCACCGTTCCGTTGTTCTTGGTAATTTATTTTCGTCTCAGCGTCTCTATAACGTTCTTTCAGAAAAAAATAAACAGTTTGAAACTTTTTCTGCTCCGGCTGTTTACTCCACAGTCAAATGTTATCAGGATAAATGAGCGCTGATTGTTCAAATGGGAAGTCTAGACAAAGACCTAATCGGTGTCTGGTCTCACATCCTGCACTCTACAGACCAGAGCAACAAAGCCATTAATTCTAGCTATTTACAACTTTTTCCTATATTTTTCTTACTTTTTACCTATATTTTCCTGCAGTAGTATTGGTAGCAGGAAAGTAGTAGGTAGTCTCGGTAGTCACGTGTCGTTCATGCGCATACAACCCTGCGATGCATTGATTTCTTTTGTTTGTGGCATTGAACATATTGTAGAAGACTGTGGCAATAGGTGAATCCTCCAGCCAGGTGTTTCTGACCACCAGCCTGGCTCCACATCATGGACATGGGTCCCCGGGCGCGGCACTGCCGTCGACCACTGCTCCTTACGGGTTGCCTCAGTGGCATCGAAGGATGGGTTAAATGCAGAGCACAAATTTTCCTACGGGGACAATAAAGTAAAGAAACAAACAAGGTTTCTCCTCTCATCCAAAAGACTTCCTCGGTTCTTTTAGTTCTTCTGGTTTGCAAACTAGAACTTTACACACTTCTGATTAGACTTATATAGGTTTTGAGCACAGAATATTGCATAGAAACATGATGCTAACATCCTAGGGTAATGACCGTTTTATTCGTATAGAGTTCTGGAATGTGATGTCATACCGCTAAGTATCATTGGATTAGCATTGGGGAGTTAGCCATGTTTTGTTGAAATAAAAAAATATTTAAACTGTGGAGATAATAATAATAATAATAATGCATCGGTTTTATATAGCGCTTTTTTGGACACTCAAAGACGCTTTACATTGCACTATTTATTCACTACATGGTGGTAGTAAGCTACTATTGTAGCCACAGCTGCCCTGGGGGGTAGACTGACGGAAGCGAGGCAACCAGTCTGCGCCATCGGCCCCTCTGACCACCACCAACCACTCACTCACTCACTACATTCGCTAGGAGATATTAATACTTCACTGGAGGAGACTTCTGTGTTTGTAACTGTACATGTTTTAGCCTTGAAGCTAACGGCTAACAATATTTTGACACTAACAAATGGTAATTTAGCACCATTATCTGAACTAAGTTTTTATGAAACACACATTACTTAGGTTTTCTTCTTTTTTCTTCCTTATTTTATCTTTAATTTCCGCTAGAATTTGAACAGGAAGTGGTCGATACTCAACACTGGCCAACAGGAAGTTAGCCAAAAACATTCAGTGCTTCGTATCTTAGCTCCACCTTCTTTGCTCCAAAATCTTTATTCTAAGTGGACTAATAAATAATTGATGTCTGTTTTGGCCCATTATTCTTTTCGCCTTTTGACAACCAAACACACTTTGCACCCCATGAGAGAACTCCATTACTATTTGCTCTGCACATCTATCGAACCACAATGTAGCCACCATCATGCCAATCACATCCCCATCTCTCCGTCTGTTATTCACTCTGATGACGGACAGACTTCCTCCTCTCTGCAGTTGTTTGCCTGTTGTGAGACGCGATGTCTATAGTCCCCCGCGTGGCTCGCCTCATCCCTCCATGGCTGTAATTAAAAAAGCTATTAGCGCCAATGCAAACGAACGCAGCGGTGTGCAGAGTCGTCCCGTGGAGTCATTTGAGTGTGAATTATAGCTGTAAGAAAACTAACCTTCCCCCGTTCCATCCGGGCACCCTATAGAGCCGCCTGCATGCCTCTTCCTTTATTAGATATGCTGAAATAATGCACTAAAGTTAAGGACGGAAGTTGACATTGAGGAAAAGATGTTTTAAAATACAGTAGCAATGGTATTTTTAAGAATGTAACATGTTAATTTGGGTAGTGTGTCTGCAGGTGGATATGTAAGTATGGGTCTGAAGATTAGTTTTTCGGTTCTAGATTTGGGTATGCTGTTGTAGAACTTGCAACATTAATAATTTAGTATGAATTGAAACATTAAGAAAGCGATACTGGCTGTATCTAAGACTGAAAGAAGGAAGGTAAATAGCCTTACTCTGCTAAACTGACTGAAACGGACTGAACTTTTCTCATCAAAAGCATATCTAGAATTTGAGTAATCTTCATTTGAGCAATCTTCATTTACACTGTCTCCTTCAAGAGTTTAAAACACGAGTTAATCTTCCTTACTAATGTCTAGACACAATCATTTGCCTCCACTGCAAAGTATTTCTAAAAACAACTGGAAAAAGCTACCAGGCGTGTTCATAAGGTATTACTGAGTTTCTCTTACCCATTCCCATTAGAATATCATGAAAGAGTGCATTCACTTCTGTTATTCAACTTAAACTATGAAACTAATATATGATAGACTCATTACATGCAAAGTGAAATATGTATAGCCTTTATTTGTTATAATTTTGATAGTTATGGCTCAGCTTGTAAAAACCCCAAATTAAAAATATTTGAAAGTGGACTGTAAGCCATATAATAATCTTCCAAATATAACAAAGGCTTGCCATATGTCACTTTGCATGTAATGAGTCTATATCATATATTAGTTTCACATTTTAAGTTGAATTAAAGAAATAAATGACTTTTCATGATATTCTAATTATATGACGAGCACCTGTTTATGTGCTAAACTTAAAGGTACCATTCTGGATTACAATGTCGTCAGCAATACAAAACACACACAGAAACTGACGCAGAAAAATGCTATTTTTTAACAGTGGGTAATCAAAGAATGGATTTGGATAAGGGCCTAATCTATTTAAACCTCATATTTGACTGCCTTAAGTCAACATCTCCATGGAAACGAGCTGGAGTTGTTCCACTCCCAGCAAAGTGTTTAATTTTTTAGGTGTTTTTCAATGATAAAAAATACATCTGTAATGAAACAAATGCTTGTATTTGATTCTGTTAATTAGTTGAAACGTTACGTGTGTGGATTTAAAGCAGTACTAAGAACGTGTTTACCTTAATAAATCCTTTCCGTAGTCCCTCTGGGAGTAATACAAGTGTTAATGGGATGATTGGAGGGTCTTTCATCTCCCCTGGTGTCTCTGGCCAGAAAACCATGCTTGCAACTTGCCTGCCACCGGGGCGGAGCAACCAATACACACTAATAGAATCACGGAGAAGAAGCTAACAGGCTAACAGGCAAAGCTAACTGCGGGCTAGCGCCACTTTAAACAGTATTTACAGCCAAGTTTGAGTGAAAAAAAATATTCCCATTGTATAATTGGATGTACAACACCTCTCTCTCCCTTCACCTTTTCTGTCAGCGTAGTATTTACTCTCCAAGACATTTAATAAGATAAAAAAAATCGTAACTTGCTAAGACACCTGCAGTTGCGCTTATGGCCTCTAGGGGCAAGAGTTACTTAGTACTGCTTAAAGGGGGGTATTATGCTTTTTTCAATCACATAGCACCAGTCTATAGCATACTACAATGATGACGTAACCTTCTGTTGGTCTGTATATGCAGTAAATTAAAATAACTGCCTTGAATAAAATTGCTCTCTCAAAATGGCTTACTGAACGTCTTGAAATAGGCCTCTGTCTCTTTAAGAAGCTTTCCTCAACCCAAAACATGTTCAAATTTGGGGTGACAGTGGCACAGTTAGTAGTGTGTTGGCAGCTCTAATGTCTGATTCTGGTGTATTAATGTGTGAACGGGTGAGTGGTTCCTTGTAAAGTGCTTTGAGTGCCTAATGTAGGTAGAAAAGCTACATAACTATGTCTATTTACCATTTACAACAGTCCTACCAAGACCCTGGCTCACCTCTGCTCTGCGATCTCCCACTTCTCCTCTCATGTTAAACCTCAGCAAAGTTGAAGGATAGCGCAAACGCATAAAACGCATTTCCCGACAGAAAGCTAACCTATACACCTTACCTCACTGCCGGTGACTGCTCTACAGATACCAATAGTCTGTCGGTAACTGCCTTGAATAGCCACTTTCTCGCTCAATTAGGATGAATCCCAAACTATAGCAATAAAACACTTGGCACAAGCTTTTAAAATCAATCTTCAAAAGGCCTGGGGGTAGTTTTAAAACCAAATATGCAACATTAACCAACAATATTGTACGTGTTTTATATTACAGCCCCCTTCCTCTTCGCTCACACGGCTCCCTTTAATCTATGGAGCTGCAGGCGAGTTGTATTGTTTTACTCATTCGTCTTTCTTCCCTCCCTCTCTCTATCGCCGCTGATTCCCCGTGGAGATTAATACCTCCGAAACCCAGCGGATTAAAAAACGTGCCACAGTATTTTATGTTCTTTCCTATTAAAGCTGCACTGTTGGGATACGCAGCGCTGCGTTCACTCAGAGAAGTCAATTTGTGTGATTAAACCGGGGCTTATGCTGAGGTTTCATGTAATGGCTTTCTCACGGCAGTTGTAATCTTCATATGAGTTATTGGATATCAGAAACACATGAAAAGAAATGGCTATTGCTTCTTTCTCACTTACAAAATGGGAAAGTTTTAGCCCCGTTAGCACTTTTACTGTATGTATGCTAACTTGTAAGTTTATACATAGGATTTTTGAAAGGCTCATAGTATGTTTAATACAACTTTTTTAAGTGGACATGCCATGCATAATTAAAGCTTCAAAGCATCCGTTTGGCTGTCTTAGAATAGATATCTTAAAGGGATACTTTGGGTTTTTGACATAGGGCCTCATTTCCTAGTTATCCAGAGTGTTGTTGATTTTGGAGATATTTTTTTCTTAAATTCATGCAGTTCTTATATTTGAAGAGTCTAGTTGCGCTAGGCTAGAGCAAGGCTAAAGCATTTCTATGGTAAACGCTAGCCTGATTTAAAAACAGTCTGCCACTCCACAGTGCACCTGAGGTAAATCACTTATAACACCAGACTAACCATATAAATGTCTGTGTCTATAGAATAATTTTAACCATTTTGCATTTAAAATAACTTATATTTGAGCAGCATCAGCTTCGTGGCTGTAAGCTAAGGCAGCGCGGAGTGATCTGCTAGAAAATAGTCCCTCAAAATGCGGTAATTCATGAGATACAAGGTCAGTTATATTTCAACAATTATTCTATTAACACAGACATTTATATGGTTAGTCTGGTGTTATAAGTGATTTACCTCAGGTGCACTGTGGAGTGAGTCAGACTGTTTTTAATGCAGGCTAACTGATACCATAGAAATGCGTTAGCCTAGCATTAGCCTAGCGCCACTAAGCGCTTCAAAATTATAAGAACTGCATGAATTTAAGAAAAAAATATCTCCAGACATCAACAACACTCTGGATAACTAGGAAATGAGGCCCTATGTCAAAAATCCCGAAGTATCCCTTTAAGAATGTCTATGTGAAGAAATCCAAGTAAAAAGTGGTTTTGAATTGACCTGGATTGCCCTCTGCAGACAATCGTGGGAATGACACGTTAACAAACAGTGAGAACAAGCTTTCACTTTCAGCCATAAGCAAGGAAGCAAATCGTTAGCTCTGTAATGAACACAGAGCTAACAAATTATGGTCTTTAAAAATATGGAGGACAGTTTTGTTTTTCATTGGACATAACAAAATCCTGCAAATACAGATTGAAGTGCATCAGTAGCAGAGGAAAAGCATAATGTTGTGAGTGGAGCATAATACCACTCCAGGTATGATTTTGACAAAGGAATCATATCAACAAGCTCCAAAAGGTAGATTTTGGATGATGCTGTTTGTCTCCTTTAAAACGTTCCAACCATACCCTTAATCATTTTTTTGCGTCATGAAACATACACCTATAGTTGTGGTTTGTTTCGTTCTCGCATGTTTAACTCATATTGCCTATGTTGCGCCCTTTACTCCAGTAGTTCCTGGCACCTTCAACTTTTGTTTCTTAAATACAATGGACTTTCTCACTTTCGAAATACGTGCTTGATCAATGTTGAGTCGAGTCGCGTATGCACAAACAAGGGAGAAAGACTGCAGGTTGGGACATAAACATAAAGTATTTCTGTAACATTGGCAGACAATATTTTTAGTCCTATTGCCGTCTAAAGGCCCTGCCAGTTCCTTTGTATTACTTTGACGGCCTGAGTCACGCCCAGAACACATGGCTGCTTAATATGCATCAACAAAAAAGGATGTACTTGTTGTTGCTGTGGATGTTGCACTAGCCGAGTTAGCATTAGCGAGTGTGCTGCGATTAGCATATGTTTTTTAAAGGGGGGTATTATGTAAAATCGACTTTTTCAAGTTTATATCATGTTATTATGCATTCCCTCATTAAACACATGCCTGGAGTGTTGCCTTGGCTCATTCACATATTTTTGAGTAATCAGTAAAAATTAGACGGCAGCCATTTTAGGTGTAGCTATGCCTCAGTCCTCCTAGGAACGCCCCCACCTCCTGGAGACGCCTCTGGACCTTTCGTCACCAGCCAAGCCACCAACCACTGCTCCTCAGCTCAGCAGAGCCCCCTCCCCGCACAGTAGTGTTGTTTAGATGCCACAGCAGTGTGCTGAAGGGGGCGTGTCGGAAAGCTTCTTAAAGAGACAGAGGCCTATTTCAAGACGTTCAGTACAGCCATTTTGAGAGAGCAATTTTATTCAAGGCAGTTATTTTATTTACTGCATATACAGACAACAGAAGGTTACGTCATCATTGTAGTATGCTATAGACTGGTGCTATGTGATTGAAAAAGCATAATACCCCCCTTTAATGATGAAACCAAGTTTACGCCTGTACTACAGAGATGTTATGGCCGTGCGGTTTTTCAATTCCCCTGTCCCGCAAATATTTCTACAGTTCTGGCTCATTCACGCTGATGTCTGACGCCTCAACATTGACCTCGCACGTATTTCGGAAATGAGGAATTGGTGACTCATTTGGCTTTCCGTTCTTTGGTGCAAGAACAGTTGTTCACCACACAGGCTCATAGGCGATCTCCTGCTTATTAATAGCAATTGGACATCTGCTTACACTCCGGCGGGATTCCTCCGGTGAAGAATTATTGCAGCTGCACTGGGAGACATTAGCATTTCCCTTCTCCACCTATTGACATTGTGTGTTACCATGATCTATGCAAGGCTTTATAGTCTTCAATGAGCCACACCAATTAAAGAACCACAGAATCAGCAGTATGAGGACAGTGCTATAGACTGGCCCTGCACAATAGGAGGCAAAAAGCAATATGCAATATAACTGTTAATTGCTGAGTTTTTTAGTCTTGGTAAAAGTTTTGTTAGTTGGACTGCAGCAGATGTTTCGCTCCTTAACAAAGGCTTCTTCTGCTCAATCTGGTCATCTGTCCATGCAAGATGGTTATAAACGCTCCTCCTGAAAGAAGGCTCATCCTTAAGGGAGAAATCTGAACTACCTTGAGAGTGTTTCTATTTACCGCAGGGCAATTCAGACTCCTCTCCTTATGAAGCCTTTGTCAAGAGGCAAAATGTCCTCTGCTCAAAAACCCAGTCTGTTTGATGACTTTTCTACAATGGTTAACTTCCGCATGACTGAGAGCTTACAAAACATGTACAATTTTGCAAATATTTCTATAATGCCTTCAGTTTATGTTGTTTAGTTTAGTATTTTTATGTTCTTCATAGCACTTTATTTCATTCTATGTTCTTTGTTTAAAGTGCATTATAAACGTTTAGTTGCCAAATGCAATGCAACAAACTATGTAAATCCATTAATTTGGATAAGACTAAGAAGAAGAAGAGCTTAATTTATATAGCGCCTTTCACAGACATGGTCACAAAGCGCTTTACAATTGTACATTCACTCCACACTCGATGGTTGTAAGCTGCCTTTGTAGCTTCAGTTTCCCCTGGGGGAGACTGACAGAAGCGCTGTCGCGACTGCACACATCTGTGCCAATGGTCCCTCTGATCACCACCATTCATTCACACACATCATTCATCCTGGCCTATTGTACATGTTTTTAGTGGTAGGAGAACGGAGTACAGGGAATAAACCTACTACACAGACATGGGGAGAACATGCCAACTCCACACAGAAAGGCCCGCCCAGGTGGGAATCGAACCTGGGACTTCTTGCTGTGAAGCGAGAGCGCTAACCGCTTAATAATGTTATTATTATGTTTCAAGTATATAACCAAGTATACATGTAAGTGTGTGTGCACAAGTATGTTGTTTGACCATGTCATTCACCCCCCGTCTGGGCAATAATTTGTAAATATTCACGCAGGGTAATTTTGTCCATAATATAAAAATTAATAGGTTGGCTTGGGTTGACCAAATTTATGGGAAATTATTGTGGATTAAAAACCAGACCAACAATTAAAAGAATTGTTTAACTACATTTTGAAAAGAACTAAAGGATGTTCTTAAAATCTGAAAGAAAGGGAAGGAATTTGTAAAGCGCCGTTCAAAGACATGGTCACAAAGCGCTTTACATGAGACAATTGTACAGATATTTGTGCCATCACCACTACGAACACCACAATTCATACAGGCGTACATTGTGGCCTATTGTACATGTTTTTGTGGTAGGGGAACAGGAGTACCCAGAGCACACCTACGCAGACACGCGGAGAAAGCAAAGTCCAAACAGAAAGCCTCCGTCCACTGTGCAGCGATACGAATATGAACTGAACAGTACATGATAACTATGAATATTTTGAGTCATAGGTTTCTTTGCTAACCGTATGTAACACCTTTAAAGGGGGGGTATTATGTAAAATCGACTTTTTCAAGCTTTATATCATGTTATTATGTCATTCCCTCATTAAACACATGCCTGGAGTGTTGCCTTGGCTCATTCACATATTTTTGAGTAATCAGTAAAAACTTAGACGGCAGCCATTTTAGGTGTAGCTATGCCTCAGTCCTCCTAGGAACGCCCCCACCTCCTGGAGACGCCTCTGGACCTTTCGTCACCAGCCAAGCCACCAACCACTGCTCCTCAGCTCAGCAGAGCCCCCTCCCCGCACAGTAGTGTTGTTTAGATGCCACAGCAGTGTGCTGAAGGGGGCGTGTCGGAAAGCTCCTTAAAGAGACAGAGGCCTATTTCAAGAGTTCAGTACAGCCATTTTGAGAGAGCAGTTTTATTCAAGGCAGTTATTTTAATTTACTGCATATACAGACCAACAGAAGGTTACGTCATCATTGTAGTATGCTATAGACTGGTGCTATGTGATTGAAAAAAGCATAATACCCCCTCTTTAAGAAAACCTAAAAATAAAAGATGACATAATAGTGTTTAGTGCGGCTGACATCGCACTAACAGTAATTCTGTGATCGCTCCAGTGTTGACGGCTGTCGTGCTGTACCCCGTTGGCTGTGCGCTATGCCGCTAAAGCGGATTACCCCGACTGCAGTTGGTTTCATGCCTCAGTGTGTGGGGCTGAACGCGGGATTACAGGGCAGATCGTCTGATATGAGCCAGGGCCGAAGCAGCGCGGAGGAGCCTTGGTGCTGGTCGGGGGTCACAGCTCAGACAGTTTGCAGAGCCCGACCCACCGCCGAGAGAGAGGCCGAGGGTTCAAATCCCAGCAGGGGGGGAGACAACGACATGCCGCTCTGCTCTTCTTGTTTACTTCAACTTGTTTATGAAACTCTGTGTAAAATAGCTCCAAAGATTCCTCAGCTGTGTGGTTCCATATGGCGATCCGAACAACATTTTTGAGATTACATCTGCTCGAGACCGGAGGCGAGAACTGGCCGGTTTAGATCTATTATTATTAATTCCTTGAAGATTATACTTGTGAAATATCCTTTGAAACCTCTATTTCTAGTCTGAAAATATAACCAAATGGTGGCTAGTCCTTTCCCCCCTCTGTAGACCCCTTTCAAATAAGACACAACTTGGTCTGGGGGGTTTTCTTGGACTCATTGCCCTTGCTCATGAAGGTCAGATGTCCTTTTTCCTTTCTTCTCATCTGTTCTTCTGCTCCCCAAAGTGCCTGAGGTGCCGACTCGCTAGCCGAGATTAGCGGCTAATCCATGAAAGGTAGCGGATTGGCAGCGCTCTCCCTTTGAATGTTATTAAAGGAGCGGTCTTCCCGTCTGTCCGGAGGTGTGTGTGTGTCTGAGTTAAAAGTGCGAGTCCTTGGTTTAGTCCTGATAAGCAGGCATGGACTCCTGAGGTACAGAGCGCTGTCAGGAGGAGGATGGGGAGCAGAGGAAGTCCACTACAGAGATAAATGCTTTGCAAGTTTGGGGCGACTAACTACGTTTTTCGTATTTTCACTTTTGGGTTTTCTGTCACCGTCGTCATAGGGAGATCTTTCCTCTGCATTTGACCCATCCTTTCCTCACGGTCACTGGATCAACTTGTGGAGCAGTGCAACACCCAGCGATTCCTCCACAGATCTTGATATTATAGAAGGCTTGTCGAGTCTTGGCCGGATACCTCCTCGTTTGTCCCCTTTTGTTCCTGCGCCTCTTGTGATTCCTCCACTCTGCTGCAGGTGTTGTGGGGGCTCTTGGTGCTTCTTCAATGTGTCAGAAGTTGAAATCCGTGGATGTGTAGGTCTCAAATGCAGCTCAAAAACCTTTTGCAAGCTGTTTGTTGTTATTTAGTCTATATTTATCGCTTTATGGTTTTGTTGTTTGTTTCATTCAGGTGCTGCATTTTACGTTGTTACGCGTAGGGATGCACCGATCCGATACTGGTATCGGAGATCGGAGCCGATACTGGAAAAAGTACGATATCGGGTACCGGCTACAAATATCCGATACTGAACCAATACCAGTTTTGGTTCTCAACACCTGAAAAACACAACTTTTACCACCTAAATCTAAGTGAATATGGGCAACCGCTGAGTTAGTTTTAACCAGCAGGAGACTAATAAAGAAATAACTGTTTATATTAATATAACCTAAAGCCTGTCATATACCCAAGGATATTTAGTGTAGAAAAGTCCAGTGATCCTTGTTAAATTTTATCTAAGAGTTTATCAATAGATATTGATAATGATCCGTAATATCATGACAATAAAATATTACTTGAATTGCCTTGTGTACGAAATGTGCGGTATAAATAAAGTTGCCTTGCCTACTTTATTGATCTTAAAATGGAGAAAAGAGTAAATTACATTTTTCACTCAGAGAAAGCCACTCTTTCTTGGTATCAGTAAATATTGGATATCGGCAGATACTTAAATCCCAGTATTGCTATCAGTAGCAAAATAGCTGGATCGATGCATCTCTATTTCCGCGGTGCCGTGCAAGCCAATTACTGAATGCAATGAATAATGAAAACATAAGATAAAACTAGAGACTAATCGTGCATATCAACAACATAACAGAACGCAGAGTATATTCAACACCTGACAAACTGCAGAAGGTTATTTTCTCTACTGAAACCCACCTTCAGTGCCTTACCGTCATCTGCCCCTCCTCCCATGCACTTCATACGCGATGTCACTTTCAATTTAAGTTTGCCCATCCCTGCACATGTTGCAGAGTAGATACTGTATTATGGATGGGATGATGGCGGGGAATGGCGGATGCAAAGCGGTGCTCTCTAACAAGCGTCCACGGTTCGGATGCTACCACTCTTAAGGCACCGACCAGAATCTTTCATTGCGGCCGTTTGAGAAAAATCCTTTGAGAACTCTGTGAGGTGTCGTTTGAAGCAAAGGCGTGTGGCCCGTGGTCTAATCCAATGGTTTGCACATTTTGCATGGACCAAATAGTGAGAGGAAGCTTATAAAATTATCCCCCAGTAAGTATTTGTGGAAGAAACTTATGAGAAGTTGCTTTTTATACATATATTTGCACCATCTAATTAATTTTTTAGGAGAAGCAGAGTAATAAAATTCAGTCCCACGGATTTAGCAAATGATTAATTCAGTTTTTATTTGACTGCGTCTTTTCATGAAATTGAGCTCAATGCAACACATTAGAACAATTTCTATTCAGGATTTTTGTGGTTGTCAAAAATGTGCTTTAAAAGCAAAAGCTTCTGCTTTTGAAGTGAAAACTGTCTTTGTTCAGTTATTCTGTGCTTGTTTATTTGAGGTGCCGTCACTGAGAATGATTGGCACTTTTTAGCAATAATGTGATAACTGCAGACATTTATCTGCATGTGACGGATTAGACACTAAAACATCCGGTCCATACAGTTATATGCAATAATACTGTACATAGGGGCCATGAGCAAGTTCCATGTCTTACCTTGGAATATGGAATTTATTTGTCTCTATTTAAAGCCTTTAGGTTCTTTTTTTTTTACCTATTTAATCAGGCCCATTGAGGTTTCAGAATCTCTTTCTCAGGGACTTACTGGCTCCAGAGGGAAACCTTTTGTACATGTTTTTGAGGTGTAAACCGGACCACCTGAAGGAAATCTACATAGAAACAAGGAGAACATGCTAATTCCACACAGAAAGACCCCAACCAGAGATCTTTTTGTGGTGAGGCACTTCGGGCTCACATTGTGAAAATGTGGTTCAGGGAACATGAGGCATCATTTTCACACATGGATTGAAAGGACAGACAAGATCGTGATGAGTTTCCTTCGCGGTGTGGCTGGGCGCACCCTTAGAGATAGGGTGAGGAGCTCAGTCACTCGGGTGGAGCTGGAGAAAAGCCGCTGCTCCTTCACATTGAGAGGAGCCAGCTGAAGTGGTTCAGGAGTCTGTTTCGAATGCCTCCTGGTCGCCTCCGTCGGGACGTTTTCCGGGCATGTCCATTGGGAGGAATCCTCGTGGACGACCCAGGACACGCTGGAGTGACCATGTCTCTGAGCTGGCCTGGTGTCGCCTCGGGATCCCCCAGAACAGCTGGAGGAGGTGTGCGTGGATAGGGAAGTCTGGGCATCTCTGCTCAGACTGTGGCCTCTGCAACCCAGCCCTGGATAAAGTGGATGGAATGGAGGAGGATGGATGGATGGATGGATGGATGGATGGATGGATGGATGGATGGATGGATGGATGGATGGATGGATTGGATTGATTGATGGATTAGCCACCACAGGGATCTTAACACCATTGAGAATCTTTGGGATGTTCTGGAGAAGGCTTGTGCAGTGGTCTCTCTCTCCCATCATTTTTTTTTATTTAGTTTATTTTTATTTATTTGACAGGGACATGTACAGGAGCATTAGTCAGCATATGAAAAGATGCTTTATACCAGACTTTAACTCTTGGAGCTAATTTACATCTGCAGTCCCCGAGACATACAATTACAAAACACTGCAAAAAGCATAAAACAATGCAGTTCATAATATTTACAGACAGTATTTACATTTTTTTTTTTTAAGTACATTTGTTCCCCTATAATCTATACCCACCCCCTACCCTTCTCAGATGTCAAATTTAGTTGTTGTTGTTGTTGTTGTTGTTTTTTTCTTTAATGCTGACATGTTTGAGTTCCCAGAAAATGTTGTTTCAAACCCAGGCAAAATCATTTTAAGTCTTTGCATAGTTTTAGTGCAATTGGAAGTTTGAGTCATTCTGAGATAGTTTTAAAAGAAAATGCCAATTGTCCTAATGCTGTCAATTCATCATCAATTCAAGATTTAATTCAACACGGGATCTTTTGACCTTATGCCACAGCGAATGCACGCTGTAACCAAAGCCAAAGGTGGTGCAACAAAATACCTTATTGTGAGGCGACTTTTTTTTTGGTCAGGCAGAGTGCGTTTTTTACTTACCACCAGCATTATCCCATTAATTTGAAAAACATTTTTTAATAACTTGTCGTGCACTTTATAGGCATTTTAACAATGAGTATGTACCCAATATTTTCTGCTATGTTTTCTGCAACCTCTCCCCCATAAATATATATTTCAATACTTTTCCATCACTGATTAAATGTAAATTGCTTTACCTTATCCCGGATGTATTGGTGGACCATTAACTGCTTTGAATTACCTCCTCGTGCTCACAAGAGTGTTTGAAAAGTGATCGCGAATCGTATGCCTCGAAAACCTTTTTTTTTTTAAGGTCTACAGATATTTCCTTTGACTTCAGGATTTAGTTTCTGCTCTGACTTGCTCTTTCCAAATCAAGTCCAATCACAGGAGTCGGGTCAAGTTGTAGAAACACCTTAAAAGAGATGCACATGAAGGGTGTCAATTCATATGTACATGCAATAGAGTATTATTTTTTAATACATGTAAAACTTATGCAAAACATTCTAAAAAACTGTTTTCACTTTGTCATGGGGTTTATTGTCTGTAGATTGATGAGAAGAAGAAAACATTTTTTATCCATTGTGGAATGAGGCTGTAACATAACAAAATGTGGGAAAAGTGTAGAGTATCAATGCCTTACGGATACACTGTACCAATCCTAAAAGTGGTTTGACAGCCAGAGTAATGCCTACATGAGAGCGAAATGTAACATTACTTTGAAAATAATAACCAAACGCTCCATGAACTGAGTCATTTAAACCCTTTTGTTCCTGCTTCATCCCACACTCTCGCCCTCTTCCCTGTGGTCTCCTCTCGTTATGTTTTATATGTTTATCATTTATGCATGTGCCACAGTGGCTCATCCTTCACGCTCTTATGGCATTATGCTCATCACTTGCTTCTCTGTGCTGAGGGACAGTGATTTCGTTGCCAGTTGGACACTTGCTACACGGTCATGGGTCTTATGTGCGATTGGTTAAGCTTGTCAGGGGTATGCAGAACAAACCCTATCTGTAACTCTGCAGCTCCAGCGAGCAGGGCCATCCGTATAAAGAGGATGGTTCTCTAATGCCTTTGTCACATTTTATAACAATTTACAAGCCCTTAGCATGGACCCAACCCCTTACCCAGAGTTGTACCGTATTGTTAGGTCAGTTACTCAATCTGAGCCAGTCATGCTAGTCCTTTAGTCTGATATTAAACAAAGAATTAAACACATTTACTTTCAGATGTAGCCTTAATTCGCTGTCCAGGGAGAGGCAACTCAATGGTTTCATTGGGTTTCCTCTACCCAGTTCTGCAGGAGATGTTTGAGGGGCAGTTGTGAAACAGGGACAGAAAAAAACAGCTGACTGTACTCTGTACCATGTAGTACATGTTTCTTTTTGCCAAAGGCTATTGGTCTGGGAGTAACTATGGTGCCTCAGTCTTACCTTTAGGGACTGAATCTATAATCTGGTAAATTGGTGGTCCTTTGATGCTTTAGGTTTATATGAACACAGGTACTGTGGTTTGTGTGGTTTGTGCTTTTTGATGTGTATGTTTCATTGTCTGTTGTATGTTTTTGTTTGTACCTGCCCTGGTTACCTAGAACAAATTGTCTGTAAGAAGACCATAAATATTCTGTTAAGGATTTGTTTAAGGACTTTCATCTGAGTGCCTCAGACATTGTATTTTTTACTCTCAGGCCATGTTTTCACAGGTTTTGTCCTCGAAGAGCACCTGATTTTTTTTTTTACTTTATCTGGACATTGATGCACTCACTCCTATCGTGCTTTGTAACAATAAGTATTCTATTCTAAAACGTTGGTAAATCATCTTCAATGAAGGTACTTGAGTACTTGGTAAATCATGTTTACACATCATTAGAGTGAAACATGTCAAAGCTCATACCTGGTTTGATGACAAGTATCCATGAAAGTTAGATATTTTCCTGTCAAAATGTGCTTAAAAAGTATTTAAAACATTTTAGATTCATTTTCTAAAGACAGTATGTGTACTGTTAGCGTTTACCTTAGAATTAACCGCACATCACAGCAGTCTGATGACACTTCTGATGAAGGCGGCGGGAGGACAGGCAACTGCTAACCGCAGCACACCTATTGTCTTAAGAAAAGACAGTTAATACAATGGAAAATTAAAGTAAGTAACTCATGCCCCTAGAGGCCATAAGCGCCACAGCAGGTGTCGTAGCATGTTGCGTTTTTTACTCATTAATTGTCCGTGAGAGTAAATACTACGCTGACAGAAAAGGCGAAGGGACAGAGGGATATTGTACTTACAATTACACAATGGAAATAATTGTTTCACTCAAACTTGGCTGTAAATACTGTTTAAGTGGCGCTAGCCCGCAGTTAGCTTTGCCCGTTAGCCTGTTAGCTTCTTCTTCGTGATTCCGTTAGTGTGTATTGGTGGCTCCGACCCGGTGGCAGCGAAGTTGCAATTGTGGTTTTCTGGCCAAAGACACCAGGGGGAGATGAAAGACCCCCCCCAATCATCCCATTAACACTTGTATTACCCCAGAGGGACTACGGAAAAGGACTTATTAAAGTAAACAAGTTACTTAGTACTGCTTTAACTGAACTTTATCATTGGAGGTGTAGAATTGGTGGATAGCATGTTAGATGTAGTTTGCCCCTGTGAGCGGCTGTGTTGACACTTTACCTCATCCTTTGACACGGTTACAAAATGGACACAAATCGGCTATTGACTCAAATTAGGAAGCGGCAAACCCCCAAAACCACCGCCAATCGCGCAACAATATTTACAAATGACACAAAAACAGTATGAATTGGATGAAGCGAGATTAAAAAGGGCAAACTCCTCTGTTACACGATTACAGCTGCACCTCCTGAGCCGCTGTCCCCGCACACAACCATCACCACAGCATTCATTTTCCCTCCGTGTGTGCGCAAATTACATCTGTATTCAAATGCCTTTAATTGTCTGTTTATCATCGAAGCGGGTTTTGCTTCTTAATTTGTGCAAATAAAAACAACAAATTACAAAGTGAAACATTAGTTTGACAGATTGTGTCGGGAGAAGCCGAGATATCTCCAGACTCATTTTCCAGTCAGCTGTTTTTCACTAACGCGTTCTCTCAGCTTCTTAATTATTGTTGGGGCTCAGTTGATTCAGTTGCTATAGTTATACAAGTAGACAGGGCACTTAGATTATCATTTTTATATTCCATTAATCATGCCTATTGTATTGCTCTTTGGTTATATTGCAGAATTACTGTGGGTTTATAAACAAACAAACAAATCTCATGACTTAAGTTTCATAAGGACATTTTTCATATTAGTCCATTGCTTTCCCTATGAGCAACTGATACAAACTCTAACAACTAACTTTTAATCGCAAATAAATCTATGTTGTAAACAATTGTTTTAGCGCTAATAGCATTGTTCCACAGCACTTTGTTTTTAGCCAAGGTTAGTCGATTTCCTTTTTTTTTTGTTTTTTTTGCTAGTACCCTCTAAAATGGAGAATTTCTGAATACATGTAGTAAAAGATTCCTACATCTCATACCTGTAACTTTGAGGTTACTGTTTTTAAATTATAAATAAAATTATCTTGTTCTTACATTGAACACTTGCACAGCATCTTTTTTGTGTGTGTGTATTTTATTGAAAAAACTTTACTACGAAAACCAGATGATCTAGTTATGATTTTATTTGTTACGTACAGCAAAATGACCTTCAACAGCTATTGAATATTGTTTGCAAGTGTAAAACATCTCCTTGGTCTCTAACAGCAGCAGAAGAAGTTGTTTCAATGGTAGAAGGTAATATTTTGTGCCCTGGTGTTGTTTGCAGAGCATGACGAGTGTCTGAGTGGACTCCATAACTGCGATGAGAACGCTCTGTGCTTCAACATGGTGGGAGGACACAGCTGCTCCTGCAAACCTGGCTACACTGGCAACGGCACCGTCTGCAAAGGTGAGACATTGTTGACTGAATAGGAATGAGTTTCCTTCGCAGGGTGGCTGGGCACAACCTTAGAGATAGGATGAGGAGCTCAGTCACCCAGGAGGAGCTCGGAGTAGAGCTGCTGCTCCTTCCATAGACTTATATTCCAATCCAATCCAATCCAGCTTTATTTATAATGCACTTTAAAACAACAGGGTTGACCAAAGTGCAGTACACACATCATATAAAAACACAATTAGGTGATACAATAGATTGAAATAAAACAGTACAATAAATAAATGAACCCTATACAGCGCAAAACCAACAGAGACAATGAATCAATGCAAAGTTAATCAAAGTTAAAGCTGAAGTAAAGAGGTAGGTTTTCAGCTGGGACTAAAAATTGTGAGTGACTCGGCCTGCCTAAGGTACAAGGGCAGTGCATTCCACATTTGGGTCCAGCGACAGAGAAAGAGCGGTCACCCCGCAGCTTCCTGTTTGTTTTGGGCACCACAAGCAAAAATGATCTGCCGACCTGAGAGCAGTCTATTGATAGACTGTCTTTGCTCAAGCCTCTCTATTTACTATTTTGTAGTCTTCACCTACAGAGCATGTTCCAAAAAGGGCAAACAGCGGGAAACTCCGCCCCCGTGAGGTGAGCTGAGCAGCACCAAGCCCCCACAGAGCTCCAGGACCTGTCAATATAAGCCTTAAACTTAAACTTTTAATTCTACAGAACAAAAACCAGTGTGGTTGAAAATATGATACCTTGGTCAGTGTTGTTACATGGGTCACAGTCATCAAAAAATAACCAGGAAACTCTTTGGAGCCGGGCTTTTAAGCAGTGTTTGGGAGGTGTAAAGTCTCCATTGGAATCCGTTTAAAAAAGAGTCTTTTGGAGGTGCTCCTGGACACCAAGCACTTTCCTCGCCCATTGGCTCCTTTACGTCGAGAAGAGCCAGTGGAGGTGGCTCAGGTATCTTTTTCAGATGCCTCCTGGTCACCTTCCTCGGGAGGTGTTCCGGGCACGTCCCATTGGGAGGAGGGAAGACCCAGGACACGCTGGAGGAACTATGTCTGTAAGCTGGCCGGAACGCCTCAGGATACCCCCAGAAGAGCTTGTGCATGCCTTGCGTGGATATGGAAGTGCAGGCATCTCTGCTCAGATTGCTGCCTCTGCGACCCGCCCTGGATAAAGCAAAGAAATGGACGGATGGATGCTCCTGAAATAATTATGAGTCCTAATTAAATTTTACAGTGGTTTGGTCTTGAGTTGTTGATTGATTTTCGCGGCCTGAAAAGTTTGGAACCCCTGGTCTAGTAAGTAGCAGCTAATCCTAACCCGCACTTCGAATACAGGCTCTGTCCTGTGAGCTGCTGTATTGGTCACATTAAAAATGTGAATTATCTTCAAAATTACACGTGATAAGGCCTCTGCTCTGCGCTTACGTTTTATAAATGAGGATAGCACATAGCGACATGACCCTAAGAAAACAAACAATGCTTCAACAGTGAGTGCGTCCAAAGACACCCTGCACATTGAGGATCTTTACATTAACATTGTCGCATCCTCCATGTACAGTAGAATGATTTTTATGTCTATCTACCAAAACAGTTTAATCAGTATCTGCTTGCAGGCCAAAATAAGCTAATCTGATAATAAATAAGGCAATTCAAATGTCATGTGTATTGAGGCAGTTTTATGTTTCAGTGCCATAACATTTACTTGGATTAGATTCATGAACAAAAATCATTAATGTGAAATGTAAATAGGCAATGAGGGAATCTATCCATGCAGAAGATAGAATATGATTTATTGAAAAATTGCACCGTGTAAATGAGAAAGTGCTTGAGCAGACACTTAATGTATTAAACACAGCCATTTACCATGAACTCCTAATTCTGCTAACACCCGCATTTGAATATTGTGCGAGCGCTTGCTCTCAATGAAGCCATCCATCTCTCCCAGTCATGTTTACCCAGTCAGATCCATGTAACTTGTTTGTTTGACATTCACTAAGTGTCTACTACCCATGTTTAACGCACACTAATTAATATTGTGCGAGCTGGTAATGAATCACTTTGCCAAATTGGCCCGTGCTCTGTATGTAAATATACGCATATGCCGGCGCTTGGGGGGGGCGAAAGCGTGGATAATGGTCATTAATCTTGAGGAGTACAGTGATCACTTTGACTGCAAATGATTATTAGTGCGTTTTCTCGCCGTGTTATTAGTCTGTATTTGTTTGTTTTCTCAAATTTAATTAACTTTTATTGTCTAACATTAATTCTTAGCCCTGTTGTCATACGTAACCCCATTCCTTGCCAGAATGTTTTATATTTTCAACAATTTGTGTAGTCAGCTTATGAAGTCTCTACTTTGTACTTTAAAGAGGGGCTATTATGCTTTTTTCAATCACATAGCACCAGTCTATAGCATACTACAATGATGACATAACCTTCTGTTGGTCTGTATATGCAGTAAATTAAAATAACTGCCTTGAATAAAATTGCTCTCTCAAAATGGCTGTACTGAACGTCTTGAAATAGGCCTCTGTCTCTTTAAGAAGCTTTCCGACACGCCCCCTTCAGCACACTGCTGTGGCATCTAAACCAGGGGTTCCCAAACTTTTTTGGCCGGGACCCCAAAATTGACAAGTAAACATCTCGGGACCCCCATTGTGTAAAGTTATTGCCTCTTACACAACTTTAGGAAAGAAAAACATTTTATAATCAAGTTAAACAGTTTATTTTGATCAACTCAATGAATTTACAGTAAAACATGTACTAAGAACAGTAGCATTTTTCTTTTTATTTCATCTTGAAATCATCTGGGGACCCCAACTCAAGGCCTCGCGACTCCCCGAGGGGTCCCGACCCCCACTTTGGGAACCACTGATCTAAACAACACGTCTGTGCGGGGAGGGGGCTCTGCTGAGCTGAGGAGCAGTGGTTGGTGGCTTGGCTGGTGACGAAAGGTCCAGAGGCGTCTCCAGGAGGTGGGGGCGTTCCTAGGAGGACTGAGGCATAGCTACACCTAAAATGGCTGCCGTCTAAGTTTTTACTGATTACTCAAAATATGTGAATGAGCCAAGGCAACACTCCAGGCCTGTGTTTAATGAGGGAATGACATAAAAACATGATATAAAGCTTGAAAAAGTCGATTTTACATAATACCCCCCCTTTAACTCTTTGTCTTTTAATCAACTCAGCTGAAGCTGAGATACTTTTATAAAAACTACTTACGCTTAAACATTTTGAACGTAGAATCCAGTGCTTAATTTCATCCCCCACCTTTCGGTTTGTCAGAGTAAAGTATCTGGGAAGTATTTTTGAGGATGCAGCAAAGATTTGAGATTGTATATGATAGTGTTTTAGCCCCGAATTCATCACATCAGTCCAAAAGTGTTCCTGAAACTACTACAAATTAAGGACTGATTGAATCTTTTCATAATTGGCAAAGAGTTAACACCGTATTGTGTGTGAAAGCTCTCAGTTGTAAAGGAGTGTCTCATCAAGTTTTTCTGATCTGTCATCCGTACTGTACTTCTTATCTAGAATTTTCCCTCTCACCTTCAAGAGAAAGAACATTGGGCCTCATTCATGAACATCTTCTTAAGAAACTTCTTCAAACCCGTTCTTACGAAGGCAGTGTCAGGAAACTGCGCCGGATTCACAACACGTTCTTAAGTAGGGAAAATCCTTCGCATGTGTGTTCTGAGTTTCATGAATCCCAACATGGAACGTGCCTGCGTGTGAGGACTAAATAACATACATCACCACCTATATGGACAAAAGAGTGCTGCGCGCAAAAGGCAGTAAAGGAGGAAATGAATGACCAAACACAAATCCAAAACTAATAACCAAACAAAACCCCAAAAGAAAAAAATCTCAGCCATCGGCACCATGCGCTCAAGGACCCACCTAAACCTTTGGGCACGCGAATTAGCTCGCATTACAAAATGTTTAAATAGAAATAGCCTGTACATCGCTGAAGGGTCAGTCCTTTAATTAAATATGGCGGCCACTCACCACTCCACCCGGTTAGCTCCCAGAGTAGAGCGCGTGCCTCGGGAACACAAGGTCGCAAGATCGAGGACCATGATCATCTTATCAAGTAACGTTTATGCCAGGGGGTCCCAAACTTTATGGCTGGGACCCCAAAAACTGACACGTAAACAACGCAGGAAACAGTTTATTTGAATATATTCCACTAATTATAGGCTGGTTTACACTCAAAAATATACTAAAAACAGTAGCATTTTTCTTTTTATTTCATCTTGAAATCATCTGGGGACCCCCACCCAAGGCCTCGCGACCCCCGAGGGGTCCCGACCCCCACTTTGGGAACCACTGGTTTATGCAGCGCATTTAAAGCAGTACTAAGTAACGTGTTTACCTTAATAAATAATTTCCGTAGTCCCTGTGGGGGTAATACAAGTGTTAATGGGATGATTGGGGGGTCTTCCATCTCCCCCTGGTGTCTCTGGCCAGAAAACCATGATTGCAACTTGACTGCCACCGGGGCGGAGCAACCAATACACACTAATAGAATCACGGAGAAGAAGCTAACAGGCTAACGGGCAAAGCTAACTGCGGGCTAGCGCCACTTTAAACAGTATTTACAGCCAAGTTTGAGTGAAAAAAAATATTCCCATTGTATAACTGGATGTACAACACCCTCTCTCCCTTCGCCTTTTCTGTCAGCGTAGTATTTACTCTCCAAGACATTTAATAAGTTAAAAAATCGTAACTTGCTAAGACACCTGCAGTTGCGCTTATGGCCTCTAGGGGCAAGAGTTACTTAGTACTGCTTTAATGCTGCATTATTTGTGAACGGCGGCATTCAAACGTTTTAGCAGTAATACATTGGTATTTTACTTGCCATTAATAAAAGTAGACTACAAGTGATATTACCAACTTATTTCTGTATAGAGGCATCTGTAATTGTATTTATGATGATGATATTTACATTCTGGAATTAATTAATACATGATTTAATATGTACAAATATATATGACTCAGAATGTTGTGTCCTATGAGGGGAAGATCGTGAACAGAACTGGAGATGTTTTTGTGTGTAAGAGTCCTCCAGACTGTTCTTAGGATTTGTTCTAACAGAGGAACGTTTTCAGCTGAGAACACGTTTTGTGAATGCCAAACATCTTCCTAAGAAGGCCTTAAGAACAAATGTGTGTGTAAGAACGTGTTGTGAACGTTCACGAATGAGCCCCAGTGTTTTTACTAGCTTATGAGGTAGACATTTCAAAATAAACTTCAGCTCCAACATCAAATGACTGTCCTGACCTTCCCATTAAAAATCCACGCCAATAATCACAACTCAATTGAAAGTCGATTAATTACGCGGCCGGAATGAAAGGTCTCCCATAATCTATGGTACAGTTTGTCAACCAAAATCTGTAGAAATCTTATCATTCAAATTGCTTGGCTTTATGGGACCTTTCAACAAATATACAAAGGGCCGGGTTTGTTTCTGTGTTGCTTATTTTTTATGGTTTGAGGCTCTTTGACTGAAAAGAATGAAAATCGATTTAAAATTGTTTCATCTGGAGCCTGGATTTTGACTTTATTGGTCCCAGCTGTTGATTTGTGTCTCCAAAACTTCAGTCATTACTCATTCTGATATTGTTCAATCCTCTTTGGGTCAGCAGAAATATTCAGTTGACAAAAAATGTAATAATGCCCTCTCTCTGCAGCCATGTGTGACGGACTGTGCCAGAACGGCGGCTCCTGCGTCTCGCCCAACAAGTGCATCTGCCAGCAGGGCTTCACCGGGGACAGGTGTGAGACAGGTAAGAGAACGAGGGTCACTTTGTGGGGCCGAATATTGAGATCACCCGGCATTTGGGAGGTATCGTTTTTTACGGGAGGGGATTCTGAGAAGTGAAAACTCGTGAAATTAATTCCTCGACTGTTTTACTGCATACATTTGACAAATACACACACACACAAATTGGTTTATAACATTCTACTGCCATTTTGGATGAAACCTGGTTGAGTGTTTGCACATCTTAACCCCTTAACTCCCGCCTGTAGCGAGCACATTTTCTCCAGTTCGACTTACCCAAATCTAAAAGCTTCTTGAAAAACACGTCAAGATAACAAAAACGAGACGTAAATGAGGACGAAAACGCAGGGAAAAAGCAGTAAAACAGGGAACAAAAAAGTGAAAAACAAGCAACAACTACGTGACAAATACGTGATGACAAAGCGCAGAAAATTCTTAGATCAGTTTTGTAGGTCTTAGCTTTCAAATGAGGCGTTACTTTTTTATTTATTTTTTATTTATCCTTTATTTGACAGGTTTGTCCCTTAAGACTCGATGTCTCATTTACATTTACAAGAACAAGAACTTTATTTATATAGCGCCTTTCACAGACATGTAGAGGTAAGATTTTAGGCCCGAGCCTAAAATCACGCATGACAGTCGGGTTTGGGTCGGGTCGGGCTTCAAGAATTATTATTTTTATTTATTTTATTTTTTTCATATATTTTTTTATTAGACTTTTTTTTAAATTAATGTCATTATAATCTCTAATAAAACTATTGGATACTCAATATGATTATACTTATTCCTGCGCGCTGGGAGGGGAAGGAAGTGGTGTGAGCGCACGTGCTGATGTCACGTTTAAGCAGCATGGCCAGCTTTGACCGGCGCTACACAGAGAACATCGCTATTCACTCTTTCTCTCAGTACAGCATTGAACTTACACTGGATAAAGCAGCAGTTTGATTCCTGTTTGTGCGTAAAAAGTCGGCTTTTGCAAAGGCAGCGCGATGTTTATGACAACGAGGAGGAGGAGGAGAGAGAGACGGAGAGACGCACACACTTCTCCGCCTGCCCAGATGTGTGTGTGCAACGCTGCTGCGTGCACGTCCCTCTCACACATGGCACACTCCTCTCAGTGCTGCAGCCGAATGCACTGCGCAGAGGCTCTGAATAATTAATTATTAAATAAATAATCATTTACGTTGGGTTTGTTTCGGGCTCGGGCTGACAATTCAAATTAATTGCTCAGGCTCGGGTTGAATCGGGCTTTATGCCCACGGGCTTGGGTCGGGTCGGGCTTGATTTTTTGGGCCTGATCATAGCTCTACAGACATGGTCACAAAGCGCTTTACATGAGACAATTGTACATTCACCCCGTAAATGGTAAATGGTCTCAACTTATGTAGCGCTTTTCCACCTACGTTAGGCACTCAAAGCGCTTTACAGCAAGCATCCACTCACCCATTCACTCTCTCATTCATACACCAATGTACGCAGACACCGTACTCATGGTGTTAGTGGTGTTTAGTTTCCCTGGAGACTGACAGAAACACTGTCGCGACTGAACACAGTGCCGCACATCACGATGGGCGGCACGGTGCAGCAGTTAGTGCTCTCGCTTCACAGCTAGAAGGTCCAGGGTTCGATTCCCACCTGGACGGGCCTTTCTGTGTGGAGTTTGCATGTTCTCAGATGTGTGCAGTCGCGACAGCTCTTCTGTCAGTCTCCCCAGGGGAAACTGAAGCTACAGACATAGCTTACCCACCACCGAGTGTGGAGTGAATGTACAATTGCTCATGTAAAGCGCTGTGCCATGTCTGAAAGGCGCTGTATAAATAAAGATCTTCTTTTTCTTCTTCTGCGCCACCATGCATTACACATACAAATCATTCATACTGTCCTATTGTACATATACAAATACAAATAGAACAGTTTTACAAATACATCTTAACATGGCTAACACATTCTAGTTAAAACAACAGCAATTTCTCTGACACATTATCCAGACCTTTTAATAAAACTCTGAATTCTCCAAGAGTGACCAGGCTGAACAGCTTCAGATCCTGCTGAAGTGTGTTCCAGCCGGAGGGAACTGTGAAGGAGAACGGCTGGGACACTGAAGGACAAAAGGTCCTGGGAGCGGACGCTGCGATGGTGTGAAGTAAAAAGACAAGTACGATGGCCCTAGCTGGAGGATAGATTTGTAAATAAACAGGTACCAGTGCAAGAGTCTACTCTGGCCTAGGCTGTAAACTGCAGTGGAGAAGCTTTTAGATTAAAACTGAACTGTAGAAACTCTGTTAAGGCGGGGATTAAATATTCACAAAGAGATGAAATATTCACACATTTTTTTCCTTTGTGGCATTATAGTTTTGGGCATTAAAATGTGCCCTCATAAACCCAAAACAGGCAAAAGAGGTTAATCCTCCAGCTACAGGTGAAAACAAAAGGCATCTACAAAAAAGAATTGATTCCCATAGGCTGTAGAAAGAAATAATAATGAACCTTTTATCTGGCGTAATAGGGAATCAAATCTCACACATTCTGCCACATCGACCGGGGAATACCCTCTTTACGAACATCCATCAGTCCCTGGTGAAAAAGACAGCAATCGCTTACATTTAACTGTGTGAAACGCTCTGCTCCGGCTTGATAACCGAGGTGTGAACACTCGGATATGTTAAGGGGAGCTGCTGTGTGCATTTGATGGGGCTTATTAAAACACACAGTACACGGCACGGTAGGGCAGCGGTTAGCGCCTCCGCTTCACAGCTAGAAGGTCCCGGGTTCGATTCCCACCTGGACGGGGCCTTTCTGTGTGGAGTTTGCATGTTCTCCCCGTGTCTGCATAGGTTTCCTCCGGGCACTCCGGTTTCCCCTACCACCAAAAACATGTGCAATAGGTGAATCCTCCAGCCAGGTGATTCTGACCATCAACCTGGCCCCACATCATGGAGATGGGTCCCCGGGCGCGGCACTGCCGTCGACCACTGCTCCTTACGGGTTGCCTCAGCGGCATCGAAGGATGGGTTAAATGCAGAGGACAAATTTCCCTACGTGGACAATAAAGTATACAAATACAAAAAAACACATTACATCACTGCAGATACAGTATTTGTCAGACTATTACCCAACATAAAGGTGTTTACAACAGCCGAGGCATCAGTGTTACCTCATAATGTTTGCGAGATTAAAAGTACATTTTCTCGTCTCTAAGAGGTTTTTATGCTGTAGGAATCGATAGACAGGGATGGAGAGTTTTGTCTGAGTTTTGGCTTATCCATAAGTGATAACATATGATAGGGCAATAATTACTATATCGACTTATCGTTCAATAAATGACAGATAAATTATACATTTTTTTGGCGCAATATTTATCATCTGTACATTTATCTGCATTTTTTTGTCACATTTTTCTTATGTAATACTTTTTATTTTACTCTATGTAGGTTGTGTTTCATTGTAGTTCATGTTTGCGGTGAAATAGTTTAAGATTCAGTACTTTTAAAGTATCAATTTCTGTTTTCATGACCGGACTAACAGGGATTGT
The DNA here is from genome assembly GCA_007210695.1 of Neogobius melanostomus. Taxonomy (NCBI): domain Eukaryota; kingdom Metazoa; phylum Chordata; class Actinopteri; order Gobiiformes; family Gobiidae; genus Neogobius; species Neogobius melanostomus. The sequence continues at coordinate 2,740,517 of VHKM01000104.1, forward strand.
CGGCGTACTCTTTTTTGGAGGAAAAGAAGACAGAGGCTCGATCGATTAAAATCAATCATAGTTTTATTCCCTCAACAATACAATTCTAAACAAAGTTATCTGAGCGCTAAATCTGTCCCTAGCAACAGCTCATACAGGCTCCGGCGCTCAAACAATATATAGGAACAGTAATGAATATGCATGACAGTGACGTAGAGCCAATCGCCGCTTCTGGAATGTCCTTTCTCGTCACTTCCTCATCTCAATCTGACTCCATATATGGTATTGTCCTTCCAGCTGCCGCCAAGACTCCAGGTCAGCACCTTGCCCCCCTGTAACTTTCCGCAGTACTCTGTAACTTTCCACAGTAGAACAATAGACAATAGGACAAAGAATGTCAACGTGTGAAGTACGAAGACTTAAACCCCCCAGTTTCATCTGAAACTCAAGGCACATGTTTAATACATCAACACAGTAATATATGAGATCAATAAAACCTAGTATGATAAAAATAGGTATAAAAATATTTCCACATTGTATAAAAATATTTCCACAGGATTAACATAGAAAATCAGAAGAAAAGCTAAAGACAAAACCAAGTCTAAACTAGGACTATCCAAAGTCTAAATTTGAAATGCAACTTAAACGAAGGCTGCTAATTTTGCCTTCTTTGTGACATAAACAAAAATAAAAAGTCGACAGGCGACAGCACGTTGTTCAAGCACCCATTGCGAACTCGTTCCTCTAGCTGTGGCCATCGAACTTTTAACCCACGATTAGATTTATTTGTTTTCTTCATTGCAGTAAGAGTAACCTCTGCTTTTCGCGAGTCCCTCCCAAGTTTCTCGCTCACTTCAAACTTTCTTTCTGCTGCTCGATTACCGTTTTCGGCTGCATATTTCACTACTTGCAGCTTGTAATCTGCAGAAAATGATTTTCTTTTGGGGGCATTTGGGGGCAGATACTGGTACACAAGCCTAGAGTGCCCTCTAGCGGCTGTTAGTGTGAAAATAAAGAACATGTGAAATTATATATTTTTATATATAAGTCGCACCTGAGTATAAGTCGCACCCCCAGCCAAACTATGAAAAAAAAGTGCGACTTGTAGTCTGGAAAATATGCGCGGCACATTGTGCGGCTGTCGGGCTTGGTCTGGGGTTCATGTCAGTGTAGATGTTGCTCTTAGCAGGTGAGACTGGGGCAGACAAGAGGAAATCTCAGCAGACAAATAGTCGCCCTTCCCTTCCAAACTGCAACAGTGCATCGGATTGGTGTGAATCCAGTTTAAGAAGTCACCTTTAGAAAGAACCAGTCCCAAACCAAAACTAATTCATGAGGACATAACTGGAACTTAACTTAAGTCTACTTAAGACACTACACTACTACATACTACTACACAGACTAGGTTTGTGTAGTAGTGTGCGCTCAACATTTTTGAGAACCACAGAAATACGCAGTAAGATGTTATGGCTTTCCATTTGTGGAATCTGCTGTTTACTGCAAAGAGAAACTCCATCACGACTGTGCCCTCCTGTGCGGAGAATGTCACGGCGTGGCAATAAAAACTCAAGGCTTTTGCTTGTATTCATCCTGTTCCCCTGCAGAGCCAAAGATTTAAAGCTGGCAAGACAGAAAATACAGTAGAAAAATCTTAGCTGCATGAGCGCCTTGTCCTTTCTAAAGCAATATACCGTTCTCATAACCATTTCAGCCGCTCCTGGAGTGTCCTTCAGCGGGTAAGATGCGGCTGATAGAAAGTCAAGTCTGAAAAGCCAGGCTAAACCTATAGAAAATGACATATGAACCAGGACTGAACCAGGTATTTAATACAGGTCAAATCCAGGAGTAAAACAGCTGCAGCTCTGTTGATAAAGTGCCGTATAAATGTACCCATTACTATTAATTGTAGGTGAATAGGGAAAAGTACATTTAAAGAGGGGTATTATGCTTTTATCAATCACATAGCACCAGTCTATAGCATACTACAATGATGACGTAACCTTCTGTTGGTCTGTATATGCAGTAAATTAAAATAACTGCCTTGAATAAAATTGCTCTCTCAAAATGGCTGTACTGAACGTCTTGAAATAGGCCTCTGTCTCTTTAAGAAGCTTTCCGACACGCCCCCTTCAGCACACTGCTGTGGCATCTAAACAACACTACTGTGCGGGAGGGGCTCTGCTGAGCTGAGGAGCAGTGGTTGGTGGCTTGGCTGGTGACGAAAGGTCCAGAGGCGTCTCCAGGAGGTGGGGGCGTTCCTAGGAGGACTGAGGCATAGCTACACCTAAAATGGCTGCCGTCTAAGTTTTTACTGATTGCTCAAAAATATGTGAATGAGCCAAGGCAACACTCCAGGATGTGTTTAATGAGGGAATGACATAATAACATGATATAAAGCTTGAAAAAGTCGATTTTACATAATACCCCCCCATTTAAAGGTATAAATATGAAACCTTTCCTGTAGATTTTGACATAAATGATTTCCATTAGCTGATGTAAATGTATTGCACGTTTCCTTTTATCAATATTATCTTGTGGAAATGACATTTTGTATGTAGAATGGAGTCAAAATTGCCAGTATTTGTGGCGGGGGGGGGGGGAATCAGGTGGATATAGAGCCAGGTTTAAATGGTTTATTTGTTTCCTTGAATAAACTAGTTTTAGTGGAATAAATATAGTGAGGGGTTCAAAGATCAGTAAATCAGAGTAGGAAATGGATATTGATAAATACTTCTGACAAAACCTGGACAGTACAAGTACAAGACTGGGAAGTGTGGTGTCTTTAGGTGCTACATATGTGGAGAAGTTGCCACATGTAGGAAATGGCCCCTGCAGCTTCACTTATGGATATATGGAGAAATGTCGAATCCGTGCAATATCTAAACCGCTTATCGTAAATAGGGCTAGGTTTATTAACTAAGAAATCTTTTCGATTTTCCGTTGAATAGCCGATATCGATCCTAAGGTCGTGTTTGACTGCATAGGCTATACTGTATGTTTATTTCAATCAACAATAACTTCGGAACTAAATGAGATAGAAACTTACTTCTTTTTGCACCCCGTCCACCGCGCTGTGCTCTTCACTGAGTGCTAGCCTGTCCCTATAGCCCTCGGGGGGCAAAGTTACAGCGTGGCAAAAAAAAAAATAGTAAAACATAGCTCCCCCTGGATATAAAATGGCTTTTGCGCACATGTTTCCTTGTCCCGCATGCATTCCAAACAAAGATTTAGTGGTTTATTTAAAAAAAAAAACTTTCCATGGACAGCTTCAGTCTAAGTCTTAGTGGTGGCCATTTTGTTTACTGTCAACGGCCAACCTGATTGGCTATATTTTTTACTAATTTACCATGTTAGAGTTTCTACTATTTGCAGCATTTGTTCTTCTGAGAATGTCTTCCATGTCCAAGTAAAATTGGTACTGCGTCATATCCTTAACTGAATCGGAAAATCAATCAGATTGTATCGTGAATCGAATCGGGCCCTTGTGAAGTGAATCGAATGGCTGTGCATCTGTTAACAGGCGGCTGGCTCGAAATTTGAAATGACAAATGTACTTTTCCCTGCAGCGTCTCTCCTTCTAACCAGCAAACCTTTGTCATAACAATCTCAACCTTTAGTAGTGTCCTTCAAAAACCCTACAGCAGCAAATGGAAATCCAAGGCATCCTCAGTCTTCCTCTCTTTCTGTCTCTCTCATTGGTTCACGTATTGATTGCACATAAAGGGCCCTTTTTTTTTTTTTTACGAGGCGTCCTCTTTACTGCCTGCCCTAAAGTAAATGAATTTCCCGGCGCTGCTGTGGGAGGCGATTCTGAGGAACGGCAGCGAGTGGAGAGTGAGTGGGGAGGGAGAGGCGTGAGCGGGATGAACAGTAATGACCAATCCTCCTCCATTTTTAGAGCAAAAAGGGTCTAAGGAGCGCATCTCGGTAACAGTCCCAGTCAATCTCACATGTGATTAGCGTCTACGGCGCGCAGACGACGGCGCGATCACAGAGAGAGCAAAATGACATGCTACGTTTTGCACTGCAGCTTTTTTTTTTTTTCAAGGTGACTCCATTCAAAGATTTACACACAGCAGCGAGTGAGTGTGTCTGAACACAGAGAATGGGATTGTACGTTTATAAGCCCTGGCAGACGAACTGTTTTCAGATCGTAGAAGGTGGTGAAGTCTCTCTCAGGAGCAGACAGGAGTTTTACTTTGAAATTTGAAATATCCAGAAAATCCATAAATATTTAAACTGGTCATTGTTTGGTTCGGGATTAAGTTCAATCATACATTTGCTGTCTTTTTGTTTGCCAACCACATTATAATATCAGTGTATTAAAGCGGCTACATCAAGCAGTAATGGAAGCTCATGGTGAGACACTGCTGGTAAATAGGTAAAATATATAATTTAGAGATATCAATATGAAACTTTATTTGTATTTGGAACATGAATATGAGAATATAATGTATTGCAAGTTTTCTGTAAGGTTAAGTTTCCACTTGAAAAATAAGGCATTTATGTATAAAAAAATCTAAGTCTAAGTAATGTGTTGAACCAGGTTCAGCTATATGGTTTCATTGTGTTGATGTATTAGTTACGATTTTTTTTCAGAGGGATTTTGGATATCTTGTTTAGTTTTGAATTATAAGTGGGGGGGAAAAATCTAATTTTGCCATGTTTTGAGGGTTTACAACTCAATACATCAGGCTTGGATGTATTTAACCCTTGAAAAAAAACTTTTAAAGAGTTCTTAACCTCTTAACCCCCACCTGAACCGAGCACATTATCTCCAGTTTGGTATTACCCAAATCTAAAAGCTTCTTGAACAAAGCGTCAAAACAGCAATGAAAACAAGAATGAAAATGACAAAAAAAGCCACAAAAACCCACAAAAAGCAACAAAAACATGCCAGAAAAGCAACAATAACACAATTAAAAAAGCGACAACAGCATGACTAAAATGTGACAAAAACCTACCAAAACAAGGCAAAAACTACAAAAGCAGAAAAAAGAGACAAAACCCAACAATAAGTTTTGCAAGTCTTAGCTTTCAAATGAGGTGTCACACTGGCCTATAGACTGTCAGCTCCAGTCAAGAAGCCTTTGTAGACTGGAAAATTGCTCGGTCAGGAGGTTAGAGGTTAGTACAAGCCTGGAAAGTTCGGAGGCTGCCGACGCTTAAAATTGAGATATTGTTGCAATAGTGTAAAGAAAACCTCATTTTAGACAACGAGACCTAATGTTTTGTATCGTCTGCGTGCGCGAGTAAAGCAGTGTTGTTTTTTGTCTGTGCTGTCTCCCAGAAAGGAAATGACCATATATGGATTACAGAGTCATCTCGGTCGCCTTTTGTACGATACCAAACATGTCAAAATGAATGAACGAATGCTCGTGGGAAAGACGCCATGTTGAGATGATTTCCACAAAACGTCATAACATAAGCGTAGTAAAGTGAGTTTGATATATATTTTACACTGACATTAAAACTGAAGACGTGAAGAGAGAAAACTAGCGAAAAAATCAACTTTGACGGCGTGAAAAAAGTGCCTGGAGCGCCCTTTGCAGGCAGCAGTGGGAATGACACGTTATAAAACAGTGCAACAACAATCCAGGAAGTTGTAGAAGAAGAAACGGTCCATGTGAAGAGGGTTGATTAAGGCCAAGTCCTGCCCCAGATATGTTTTTGATGAGGGAACAACATGGTTATGGGCTCAAAAAAGTCAATTATTCATGACGCGTGTCTCTTTTCATTTCGTAAAACTCACACTCTCCACTAGCTCACCCCTCGGCCCCCTCTGCAGCCCTTTTATCATTTACAGCTTTGTGCAGGGCTTGTCAAATGCCCCCAACCGATGTCTCCCAGTTATCCCCACTCTACAGGCCCAAGCAGACACACATTTGGCTCGAAAAATAAACCCTATGTATTGCGGTATTTGTCAGTCAGGCCTTTCTGCTCCTGCTCTCGCCCGCAGCCTCCACATTGAGTCGGGGGTGGGGGGGGGGGGGGGGGGCGCACATTACACGGCCAGAGTGCGTGCGTTTATATCCATGACTGAAGCGTGTGCCCAGCGCTGAATTATTCATGAGCTGTCAGGCCTCTCTGTGCTCGGGCTGTCCCCTGTCGCTCCACAAGTCCGCAGGAATGGTAATGGCCCCAATCAGCAACAGTCACACAGTAAACAATGGGAGGAAATAAGTGCACATTTTCAACGCCCCGTTAGCAATGCAATACTTACGATAAATTCAATGCACACTGTAATACCTTTTCCTTACATTACTAACAAACGCTCAATTGTGCCAGATTCTCAAGGTTAGGAAATATCGGTGAAACATTAGCAACGATTTGAACCTGAAACAGTCTCTAGACCAGGGGTGCCCAAACTTTTTGTCTCCGAGGGCCAAAATGAAAAAGTGCCTGTGGGTCGCGGGCCAAACACGGCGATGTCAAGCGTGAAACACATATAACTGCAAATAATAATAGTTACTTTATTTTATTTTTCGGTATATATTTGCATTTGATTATATCTGTGCAAATAACATGCTATATAAAACAAATGTTAACTATGGCAAAAGCCTAGTTTTAGTAGAACAATTGTAGCAATATGTAAAATGTAAAAAACAACACCTGTATCTACATTACCTACATTGACTTTACCTCATTCATTTGTTAACTCAAAGAAAATGCCATTAGATCATTTTGAAAGTGTCAGTTCAGCATCAATTCTTTTATGTTTATGTCTTTTAAGTCAATTTTTAACATGACCTATGCTGATGTCAACAAACTTTGCAATAAAAGTTGGAAAACCCTAACAGTGTTTCCTTTACTTGCGAAAGTAGTGAAACAGCGCCCCCAATTTGACGCTGGTGGCCAAAAAGTGTACTGCATCCATAATTAACATTGAGAATGAATGGGAGAGAGTTAGTATTAACCATACAGCGCAAAAGTAGGTCACTCTTTGGCGGCCAACAGAATTGTTTCGGCGGCATTGGCCGCAGCCCCACTTTGGGCACCCCTGCTCTAGACAGTGGGCAAAAGCTTAACCCACAGCAGCACTTTCTCCCGCATAAGTGAACTTTACAATGTTACTATGTATTTACTGTAACTTTTAATCCTGCTTTAGCCCTTGTTTTGACCAGGTTTATATGTGGAGAAACTCTTCTGTCCGGGCCAAGCGTCCCGCTGTCGTTCCCGCTGCTTTTCTATCGAAGCTCTTCATGAGGAGGTGGCACCAAATATTAGCAATTAACAAGTCCACTTCATTTTGCCTCGTTCGGACATTCACAGGAGAAAGTTTTGTTTGTCCGGTTAAGTTGAGCCAGTACTTGTTTTGAATGGCTGTAACGTCTTGTCCATGCGCGGTTACATTAGCGGTTTTCCCAGGCGAGGAAAACATAGGGAAGCTACTGAGACACAGCAGGCCTGGGGGACGCACTGTCTTTGTACGTCAAATTTTGATTGGCTGATAATTCTGTCAGTCACGCTGAGTGACAAATCATGTGTGCGGCCTGACAACACAGGGGTACCTCAATCTGTGGAGAAGACGCTGAGGCGGAGCAGCTCACCAGAGGTGTTTTAAAGGAACAGGCCACTGTTTTTCCATACTAAGATTCTTCTTACCCGAGCTTTTATAACAAAGGCCAGTGCAACCGGTCTGACCTCAAAAGTGCCTAAAGGAAGCCACTGTTTCCATACTGAGATTTCTTACCTGAGCTTAGACGAGTTGATACATACCTGTCTTGTTTTTGTGCCCGTGGAAGAGCTTGGTCGCTTCTAACTTCACCCCGTTTGGAGCCGTTGGAATATACTGGGAGAGGCTAAATGCTAACAACATCGTTGGTCGTTTTGCATGACTGAGCGCACGCACAAAGATCAGACAGTACGTATCAACTCGTCTAAGCTCAGGTAAGAACATATCTCAGTATGGAAAAACAGTGGCCTGTTCCTTTAAGGCACTTTTTGAGTAGGAAATTACAGTTACACCGCAACAATATAAGCAACTCAACTGTGCATTATGAAAAAATAAATTACAAGTTAAATATACCAAGAAAACATTTACACTTTTTTCTTCATTTGCTGGCCCTGACGGCACACCACTGCTTACATCTGTGTGAATGAAGTAAATTACCACTCCAGCGTAGGGCTGCACGATATGGCAAAAAAAAAAGTATCACCATTTTTTTTCTTATGTTGATTGTTTCGATTTATTTTATTTGATCATTGTACAAATAAATACATTTAGCTGATTAATTAACTTATCCAATCCACTTTATTTCTATAGCACATTTAAACAACAGGACAATTCCAAAGTGCTGCACAAAAAATGAAATTAACATAAATTAACATACATTAACATAAAAAAGCAGTACACAAACACATCTCAATTCTCAACTTAGACTAGGCTAGGACTTTTCCGATTAATTCCGATTAATTAATACATAAAATATCTCATTCACACTTTACAGACACTCTTTCAGTTTCCTTTTTCCTGCAAGTCGTTGTTTAGGGACAAACACCGCGTGAAGCCAAAAACAATTTTACTTTCAAACTTATTTATTCACACAGTTATTCAAAAAGATCCATCTCCGATGTCTTGGGGCAGAAGGAATATAAAGTGTTTGAAATGATCACACAGGCCTCACATCTGCTCTTCAAATGACTTAAAATATAGAGAAAATACAAAGAAGCATCTACAATATAGATAATAATAATAATTGTGATTGGATAGTTACGAAGATGATGATGTTAGCTCGCCAGCTTTTTTAATGTAAGCCACAAGGGCTACAAGACCTTTTTCAGAAGAAGAGAAACTAATTCATTACAAAGGCTTAACTCGAGTCCCACCACTAACTTCAGCTCAAACAACAACAAATGTTTTCCTCCAGTTTCATTTAACACAAAAAACATTTCATTGTCTCGTCCAGACTCCAAAACTGGGGGCCGTTTCTGCCAAAGAAAAGAATGTAAACCTGACGATTATTATTATAAGCGTTGTCACAGTAGCTCAATAATAGTAATCATACAAAAAATATGAAATGCGGTCCTACAAATAATGATAAAAATGAAAAGAAAAACTAAACTAAAATGTATGCAGTATAATGCAGTGAAATGAACTGTGGAGAATCGACATGAATGACAATTATTTATCACAGATCGGTGAGTTTGTTTAGACTCATTTATTTTCTGTGATGCATAAATTGCAAGTTGATGAAATCACTCAAATCAAAATGTAAAACTCTGAAATGATTCTTTTTCCCCCGAACTGAGCCACATTCTTCTCCTGGATTCTCCTTGAAGACATCTTCCTCATGACACTCCGTCAGTCTGTAAGCGGCGGGAGCAGTCGGAGCGTGCACTCCCGGGGGGACGCCTCTAAAAGCTCGTAGGGTTCTCAAAATGTGGGGGAGCGCTCTGTCTATTCCGACTCGGTGAAAGCTTTTCCGTGTTCATCATCTCGACGCCGGCCTCGCTCCGCATCCGAATGAAACAACCCGCTCGCCCTAAACCCACGCGGCTCTCTGAAAAACCTCGCCGCGGTCCCCTCAAAACCGGCTCCCGAGGCTGTCAGTCTCAACATCTCTGTATCTGCTGTTCCACTTCACCTCCCCTCACCCTCGTCTTCCTCACGCCTCACCCTCCTCCTCATCATGTGTCAGCCTGCGCACACGGCTCCATCTTTCTACACGACCACTGCCACAAAGTAGAAGCTGATGAACTTTTGGAATATTAGTCATAATGGCATTAGATATGGACTACTAGATTGCTATGAAAGGTTTCTGGCTTAGTTCTTATGAAAATATTAATTCCGCAGGTTTATATCCAAATAAGTCCTTTATTATGCTTTGATCTGGTTTTCTTCACTACTTTGGACTCCTTTGCCATGACATTTTTCTGTTGTATAACTTAAAATAATGTATTCAAAGCAGGATGGGGAGTGCATCAGTAGGTCCGGCTATAGATAGAAACAAACAGGTACTGTTTGAAGATAAAACCCTTAAAGGGGGGTATTATGTAAAATCGACTTTTTCAAGCTTTATATCATGTTATTATGTCATTCCCTCATTAAACACATGCCTGGAGTGCTGCCTTGGCTCATTCACATATTTTTGAGTAATCAGTAAAAACTTAGACGGCAGCCATTTTAGGTGTAGCTATGCCTCAGTCCTCCTAGGAACGCCCCCACCTCCTGGATACGCCTCTGGACCTTTCGTCACCAGCCAAGCCACCAACCACTGCTCCTCAGCTCAGCAGAGCCCCCTCCCCACACAGTAGTGTTGTTTAGATGCCACAGCAGTGTGCTGAAGGGGGCGTGTCGGAAAGCTTCTTAAAGAGACAGAGGCCTATTTCAAGACGTTCAGTACAGCCATTTTGAGAGAGCAATTTATTCAAGGCAGTTATTTTAATTTACTGCATATACAGACCAACAGAAGGTTACGTCATCATTGTAGTATGCTATAGACTGGTGCTATGTGATTGAAAAAAGCATAATACCCCCTCTTTAAGTACATTAAACAACAGGAAGAATGGAGGCCCCGAGGCACTTCGATGTTTAGTTACAAGTCGTTTATCCAACGAGGAACACCAACGCGTTTCGACCTTGACAAAAGGAGAAAAGTGAAACTGAAACAACATGCTAATCTGTGTAAGGAAGAGAGTCTGAGCACTAACATGGTAAGGACAAGTTTGGGGAAGATGTTTAGACCTGGAAACTATTAGGAGCGTCATGTTTTGAGTGCAGAAAATGGGAACTGACTGGTTACTGAAACAAGTGTGAAAAATACACAACACTACAGATGTGTTTATTATGAGAGTGTGATATTATAAAAAGCTAATTTTGCATAATACCAAGCCAAAGTCTGCCTGTTTTGTGAAGAAATCTCCAGCTGCACTGATTCATCAAACTCTGAGCAAATGTTTTCTCATATTGTGCAGCCTTTACAAAACTAAAATCACTGGTATTGCACATCCCTATTACTATCTGTTATGATTGTTATGGTATATATTACATAATTTTAAGACAACCTACCTGAAGCAGCAGAGAACCACAACTTTAGCTCATACTCCTTTTTCTGCAGTACAGTCTTCCTCCCACAAATGTAACTCTACATGAAGCCCCACAGTCTGCAGCAGTCGACATGTCCCTCGCCAGGACCTGTCACGCTGCCAATAAACTTCTCTTCACATCACGGTCTCTAAACAGTGCTACGGGCTACAGCCCGGGGTACATGCTCTGTGCCGCTGGAGGCAGTCGACCGCGCAATACCACTCCCCAAGGCAGGGGGGGCTGTCACGGGGATGATTGCAGTGCGCTTTAGAGTAGAGACGTCAAACATTTTACAAGTGCTATGAAGAATACTGGGATTTACAAGTTACAGCTTTGGAGGAAAATTTAACTGAAACAGGTCCAAACAAGAGGCAAATGTTGGATAGAAATGTTTATCTATATTAGGACTCGCTCAGGGACAAAAAGTCTAAAACAAGACTTAATAAATTCAACATGAAGAAGGTGTAATCCAGGTCTACGTCAAATCCACAAATGTAGGCAGGACTTAAAATGCAAACCATTACAACCATTGGAAACAGACAAGGCTTTTCCACAGATGAGTAAACAGCGTTTTATTGTCAAAATAAGTTGTTTGTGAGTGATTCTTCGCGATGTCCTGGCAGTGATCTCATGATGGCGGCTCATGTTCCGTGTTCCACCTATGCGCTCACATTTTGTGTTTAAATGCTTTGGATAGTTCAAAAATCAATTCATATAATCACTGCCACCACTCAAAAGGCAGTTCTGATGAATAATACAAATCATGTCCAAGGAGAGGTCCGTCACTCAATAGCCTCCAGGTACAAGTACTTGAGTAACTTTGTGAAGAAACTGTACTTATTAGAGTAGTTCGTTCGGTATTGACTTGAGTCATCATAAAATAGTTGTTTTATTTTTACTCTTACTTGAGTAAAAAAAATAGTTACTTGTGCCACTGTTATACATTATAAAATTACAAAAGCTTCATGTCAGCCTAAACTACATGTAGCTTGTGTTTCGTGTATTAGGATTTCACATTAAGTTTTGTTTCTCATCATTTATATCACAACTGAAACATAAATCAGACTTTTATGCTCGTTACTTGGCTATGAACAATTTGATCACCTTATATATGATGATTCAACCCTCAACCTTCTTGCTAAATGTCACAAACGCAGACGACTCCATTACAGTGCACTCCTTTTGTGTCTATCATTAAAACAAAAAACTCTCCAAAGCATTCTCTCTGGTTTTTTTTGTCTCTTTCGGCTCAGTGAAACCTCACAACGTGACAAAAAAAAGGTGTAAACTTTGAAGACTTTCAGATATAAAAATCCACTGGGGTGTTTTGTCAGAGACCTTAATGATAATCCCTGCCTGCCGACGCAGCGCTGAGCAGAGCAGCGTCTGTAAAGAATTTATTGGCTGTGCGGCGCTGGGAGAAGTAATTGGTCCCAACATCAGTGAACATGAGCTGTGTGTTTTAGCCCTCGGTCCTGTTTATCGACTCCAACGCTCCGTAAGATGAATAGTTATAGGTTTGTAAATTTCCACCTCATTATCTCCATTTTCGGAATGTTTAAAGTTTTTTTTTTTCGGTTTTTTTTTCCACGAGAAAGCTCAGAACATATTTGGCCTTTAAAGCTTCATCTTTGAGCCAAGAAAATGAATCCCAAATCAATACGGAGTCAGGGTTCACAGCTATAGCTCTAGAAAGACAATAGCAATTAACATATAACTGCTTATTGACGAAACAGAAACAGCCTCATCCACATTTCAGACAACTCCAAATATCGCTGAAACCACTGTCAAAACTTTACTTTCTTTCCAGTCTTTATGCACATCATAGCAGTTTTTACGTCCTCGTCTGGCCTCTCAGTCCCTCTTTGACCCTGCTGAATGAGCTCCTTTGGGGACCAGGGCGTTTGATCAGATCCAGTGGACGGTGCTTCTCTTTTATCTAGTGCTTCTTAAGTCCTCCCCAGAGCTTTTAATCAGCTGCCCACAATCTCGCACAGTCGGGTTTAGCATCTGCAATAACAACTTAAAGAGTGAGAGATTTAAGATGTCTATGGTCAGTGTTATGGTGCAGTTTCTCACGTATAGTTGTCGGCTGTAATGAGATGTGTTGTATTTAAAATTGGCATATCTCTACAGTGTTTTTGAAGTAGACGTTTTCTTCTTTCCGTTTGGAAATACAGGTTTCAGCCCAAAAAGCACATAATAATAAATATAATAATAATGCATCGGTTTTATATAGCGCTTTTTTGGATACTCACAGACAGTTTACATTGCACTATTCATTCACTCCATACTTGGTGGTGATAAGCTACTATTGTAGCCACAGCTGCCCTGGGGTAGACTGACGGAAGCGAGGCAACCAGTCTGCGCCATCAGCCCCTTCTACCACCACCAACCACTTACTCTCTCACTACATTCGCCAGGCTTCCTGGTGTTACCAAACGGTCTCCCATCCAAGTATCGACCAGGCCCTTCCCTGCTTAGCTTCCAAGGTCTGACGGGATCGGGCATAGCAAAGGCGGAATGGCCACATAAACAATTAATCAAGTGGAATAACATCTTGTTTTTAATTCAGACATTAGGTTAGCAGTGTCAGCCGCAGAATAAAATAGGGTTAACATTTGCAAGTATAGTACACCATAAGAATCACAGAAATGCCTTTAGCTATCTGAGCCTGTTCCTACAAATGTGCACATTTGTTAGCCAACGGCTCCCAGACCCATTACATCCCCATACAAATGAATAGGGAAGCTATGGCGAGGAATGTTTTGTCCTTTTCGTTGGCATTTATATAATTTCTGTTGTTTCCTTAGCATTGACTTATTATAAGATGATGTTTAGTGGCCATTGGATGTGTATAGACCCCACAAATAGCAGAAACAAAACTGAATTTGAGTTAACATTTAGCTCAGAGGACACTTTTATTTCCTAATTTGTATCTAAAGTAAACGCTCAAAAGGTCTGTTTATTCATTACTAATTTCTAACTAAGCTTTGATCTCACCTAAATTTGGTCGATGGTTGACAACAGCTGGAAACATCTGGATCGTTCATAATATGCGCTGTTTGGTGGCTAATGCTAACGGCTATAGGGAAAATACATTGGCTAACAAACTTCAAAAAAGTCTGACTAGCCTACTAGCTTACTGTCCGCATCAAATTGACAATGTGAGCCCAATGAATCCTGGCATTGTCATCTTGGAATATGCCCGTGCCGTTTGGGAAGAAGAAATCTATCGATGGAATAACCTGGTCATTCTGGACGTTCTTTGGGCACATAGTGTTGCTGAACCTGGACCCGACCATCCAGACAGAGGCCTTTTTGTTTTTGGTCGAGCAGTGTATTTGGACCTCAGATGACCGCTGGACTGGACTTTTTAACAAACTTCTCGAAGAGGTGAGGGAGGAGATGAGAGAGGTCAGTCGGAGTATTGACCGAGACAGAACAAAAACAGGCCCAGACAAAACAGCATGTCCTTCATTTACATGGAGGCTGAGGAGACTTGAGAAGGCAGAAACTTTACCGCACTATAAAGAGAGAAGGAAAGGAAATCAAACTTTACAATGTACCTGCTAAAGAGAAGATTTAGTTTGAAAACATTTGAATACATATTTAGCTGTTAGCAATTCAGACCTCAAGCATGAGTCCAATGTGGCAGATTCATGTTTATTTCACTGTAGGGATGCATAATATGAGATAAAGACATGATGTTCAATAACTGTCTTGAATTTTGCAATGACAATATGAAGATATTTGACAGCGCCATTTTAATTCATCAAATTGTGGCTAAACAAGGAAATGACAACAACAAAAATAAAATCTCTTACACATTTTTTAAGCTCTCATGGGAATCTTCACAATTTTCACATTTTTTATTACTATAAATATATTTATCACACACATAAAGTCAAGCCAAAGTCATGTTCTTATGGATGTTTTTCACAGCAAATTGTTCAGTAGAAAAAAAAACAGCACTTGTAGCGATCGTTAGCATATATAGCATGACTCTAACGTTAGCTCCCTGGTTAGCATGGTCAGTTTTTCAAGTATTTATGGTGCGTTCCAGGTAACTGCTATCTTTCCCACTTGAAAATGACTACTTACGACCTCAGAGCGTTCCAGGCGATTAAACTTGTATGTAAACAAAACGGCTAATGCTACAACAGTTAGCTCATATGATGCTAACGTTATGTGAAAGTTTCTCCAAACCAGATATAATTAGAATCATTCAACATAACGTTATATTGAAAGCTGTGGCCAAAAGTAACGTTCACTTCACTGATGCAGTGGTTTTGTTACAGTTTTATCTTTAGCTGCTCCTCCACTGGGGCCGCCATTACTGTCTCCGCCATTTTATATACAAACTCATAGCAGTCTTGAAGTTTACGAGTTGTAATTACGAGTTCGAGCGGCATCCAAGGCAGTTTTCCAAGTGGGAGGTGGGAGAGTTACCAGTTGCCTGGAACGCACCATTATGGGCTTTTTGAACTACTTCCTCTCCATGTCTCTGTATCTTTATTTAGTAGAAACATATATTCATAATTCAGCATTTGTTAAGTAATGGCGGAGAAATGTGAGAACGTTTTTTTTCCTTCTTTGTTTTCCCCTCTGGCTGCTTTGACCATGACCATATGAGGTCTATAACAATATCTTATATAATTATTGTATCAATTTTCAATGAAGTATTTATTTACAATTAAGGGCCATATTGTATCTTTGCCATGTATGAAAAATGCATTTGCAGATTTGGTTATAAGTCAATCCACAATGTGCAGCCCCTAAGGCGCCTGCACTGGGATAAAGTGCTGTGTTTTTACCCTTCACTGGACCTGTCACGGATATACGCTTACGTCTCGCTGAACCTTACTGTTGCGGTCCTGTCTCCTCCTGTTGTTCATCGGAAACAGCACAACCCTCTGAAGCTGTGTTCAAAACTAACCCGTCACTTCCCCTGCGCTCCGCCCACCGACGCCAGGGCTCAGCTAGTGAATATTTAAAAACCTTATTAATTTCACATCTCCTGACAGCTCCCATGATGCATTGCCGCCTCTCTCTCTCTCCTCTCTCTTGCTCATTTTTTTTTTTTTTTTTTTTTTTACCCTCGATGCCCCGGGGCTTGTTCCTGGTCTAAAGCTCAAGCGGCCTGTTTAAGCTCCATGGTGATGTATTCATTATTTATTTAGAAGCGGCCTTACAAAGCACTCACTCCATCATCCGTAATTACAGGGTCTTAATTAGGCTTTGGCTAATGGTCAGAGCGGCAGAGGACGGCACCGCGCTCTCACCAGGGCATTAGAGATGGATACAGGCGAGTCACGCGCAGGCCCTGTGTTCAACTTTGGGTTTGTTTTTGCAAATATAATTATCTCTAAAGCAGTTTATGCAGCGTCTCATCTCTCTTACTGGTTTATTGGAGAGACCGGGGAGTTGTAACAGCACCACTTCCACCAGGACCAGGGAATGATGGTCATATATTTAGTTACATTACTCACACGGAGAGCACAGGGTTAAAACATGGTGATTTCAGGACTAAAAGCAAAACTGATTTTGAGGCATGAATGCATTGTTTCAGCCCACACTATTTTAGTTATTTTTAATGTGGTCCCTTTTGGCAAAATGGGAATTCTTTTTTGCGTTTGAGGAACGGCGGCACAATGGCGCAGGAGTTGTCGCTCATGCTTCAAAGCAGAGGACCCACCATTACCCTATAGGACAGGGATCTCCAACCAGTAGCTCTTATGCCTTTAACACTGAAATTCTGATCAAAACAACCCAATTAATTTTAACTTCTTAACCCTCCTGAACCAAGAACATTTTCTCCAGTTTGGCATTATCCAAATCTAAAGAATTCTTGGGGGGGGGGGGCAAAATAGCGGCAAAAATGTGACTAAAATCAACAAAAGAGCAACAAAAAAATCCATAAAAATGCATCAAAAAAAGCGATGAAAGTGCAGCACAAAATGGACAAAAACCCAACAAAGAGACAAAAACTCATCAAAAAAGTGGCGATAAAGAATGTGAAAGAAGTGACAGACACAACAACACGAGGAAAAATATCAGTTTAGATCAGTTGTGTAGGTCTTAGCTTTCAAATGAGGCGGTACACTGGCCTGTAGTTAGACTGTGAGCTCCAGTCAAGAAGCGTTTAGATTTGGGTAAAACTGAACTGGAGAAAATGTGCTCTGTTAAGGCGGGGAGTACAGTAAGAGGTTAACAGACTCCGGTAGTGTAGTTTCAGATGGTTTGTGGACATGCCTTACGTCAGGCTGAGAATCTTCAGAAATCAAGTTACTGGAGGACTTCATTAACACTCATTAGGACTTGGTTTGACTTGATTGGAAGTAGATCTTGGAATTCTGGTAATCGGACAGAGTACTTTGAGGTTTATTGCAAACTGGTTTTAGCAATAGAATCTGGTTTCCATATATGTTTTGATTGGATAGTCGTCTACAGCTGTTCACTGTTCCCCTTCTGCAGTCGCTCCTATGTTGATAAAATCTGTTCTTCTCCAAAGGCTCGAAGTGTAACTCAATTAGCCGCTGTTTTGTGATTGAATCTGGTTCCTAATGGAGACAGAGCAGCTGTGATCACTCAGCTACTCTTTAGTGTAAATAAAACCACAGTGCCCACGCAGACACATTAGTATTGACTATGTGACTCACCTCAAAACGTCAGTGAAGTGATGTGTGTGCTTTGTTACAAAGATGCACTTTCTGTCGTTGGAGTTCTCTCAATTCAATTGGAAAAATATCATTGTATCTGGCTGCAAAAGTGCCACAGGTGCAGAAAAAACTCACACAATTTCAGTTTATTTATTGCATTTGAATACTTATTGATCCTATTTGAATGTTTTTTTTGTATCTTTGGGAGCCGAGTTTTTGGACTGGAGGGCTTGACTCCAGCAAGCATAAGGGAGGCTTCAAAGAGAAATATTTGGTCTAAAGGATAAAGCTGCTGCCACATCAATGGCATCAATGTTTTAGATCAATATTGCATTTTCTAACCAACAAATTATAAGAAAGTGAGAAAGATGTGTTTGAGATTATTCAAAAACACCTGCATGCATAAGTAATAATAAGTAAGTAGGTGCTTTATTTGTCATTTTACAATTGTACAACGAAACTGCGTTCAGGTGTTGGGTTAATACTGGGCCGTTGCGACTGAGCGCGCCGCCATTGTGGGCCAACCTGACCAGCATGTTTTTGGAGGTATAGGGATAAACGGAGTACTGCCTTCAGGGCTCCTCTGAAACGGTGCACCGCCTTCTGGGTTTGTCCCTGTTTCAGAGCATGGCGTCCCGCACTGATCAGCTCCTCCTCCACCTTCTTCCTCTTCCTCCTGCTCAGCTCCTCCTGTAGCGCCTCTTGTGACGCCTCCTCTGTGCTGCATGTGGGGGGGGGGGGGGGGGGGGGGGGCTCTTGGTGCCTCTTCAGTGTTTCAGAAGAAGAAATGTGTAGGTCTCAAATGTAGCTCATTAGCTCATAAGCTAATAATACAGTACCTTCCTCTTAAAACCAAATACAACTTCCTCTCTGTACGATACATGGTTTCTTTTAGTCTTTGTAATATTGATTTGATTTCATCTATGGGCCCTATTTAAACTAAAGGTCAGTTTTAAAGGGGGGGTATTATGTAAAATTGACTTTTTCAAGCTTTATATCATGTTATTATGTCATTCCCTCATTAAACACATGCCTGGAGTGTTGCCTTGGCTCATTCACATATTTTTGAGTAATCAGTAAAAACTTAGACGGCAGCCATTTTAGGTGTAGCTATGCCTCAGTCCTCCTAGGAACGCCCCCACCTCCTGGAGACGCCTCTGGACCTTTTGTCACCAGCCAAGCCACCAACCACTGCTCCTCAGCTCAGCAGAGCCCCCTCCCCGCACAGTAGTGTTGTTTAAATGCCACAGCAGTGTGCTGAAGGGGGCGTGTCGGAAAGCTTCTTAAAGAGACAGAGGCCTATTTCAAGACGTTCAGTACAGCCATTTTGAGAGAGCAATTTTATTCAAGGCAGTTATTTTAATTTACTGCATATACAGACCAACAGAAGGTTACGTCATCATTGTAGTATGCTATAGACTGGTGCTATGTGATTGAAAAAAGCATAATACCCCCCTTTAAAGGGGACATGCAAAAGAAGCTCTCCCTTGTTTTTTTGTAGTAGATTCTCACAGGGTGAAAAGGTTCGAGAGCCCTTGGCTAGAACGTGACTCAAATGGCCACCTGTCCATCATTCAGCTACATAAACCATATCAATAGTGGACACCTAGTACCCTAGCTAATACTCGAGTGACACCTCTTAACCCTCTGGATCTGCGTGTCCTGAACAGCCCAGACTAGAGCTAAAATCGGCCCTCTACTTCACTATTAGACTTGTGTGGGATCAGAATATGCAGCAGGGACAAAGCCAAGGGCACATCCAGGGAAATGGCAAGAAAATGCCAGGCTCCACTCTGAAACGCTCCTGTTCAAAATGAAAGGATGAGGAAAAAATCGAGGGCACGGCTGTTTCGCGCCGCTTCAAGCCAGAGATGGACAGACTAAAGGCGCCAGCGTGTGAGAGGGAGAGAGGAGCTGTAACAGGCAGGACGATACACTCCCCACTGCACCATTGACCCCGCACAGAGCCCCCTCAAGTTAACAAAGCTCTTTCTGCCACTCACTTTAACGAACAGGAGAGAGTTGTAGGTGTGTGCTCATTCTTTCTCCATTGATCGACCTACTGCCCCTTTTTGTCACTCACTTTCATTTCTGTAGTTAAGAAAAATGGGAATAAGGGTTTGCAGTTTCACAGAAAAAGACTTCACTGTCGTCCCAATATCTTAATTTATCGTAATCATATCTTAATACATAGGGCCTGATCCTCCGCCTGGCGCAACAACAGCGCTAGCGCATAAGAGAGTGAGATCTTGCCGGATTTGCCGTGATAGTGCGCCCTCTGCTGGTATGAGCTGCTCCACTACAGTATTATTTGTTAAAGAGTACCTAAACAGACGTGCCAAAGCCTTTCCCCACCCACAAACAAAAGTCAAAAATTGCAGCGAAAGAGGCGGTCTCTGAGGTATGGGGGTGGCATGCGGGGGGTGAGTGACGATGTGTGGAGCTGGTGCGGCTTATGACGTTCTGTGGAGGCCGTGGACACGTCTCCAGCCAATCAGGAAATTCTAATTTAGTAGCAGAGTTTACCCTGAAGGGGGCGCAACCCATTCGTTTTCAGGCCAAAGTTAGGATTTAACACATGTTTGCGCTATAATGTCAGAATAATGTCAGGGACCAGTAGACAACACTATGAGACACCCATTGAGACAGTTTATCAGTAAAACAAAACTTGATTTGGTGTTTAGTTGCTCTTTAATATTTCATGTTTTACCATTTTATTGTTAGAATTAAGGTTAGGTTAAGGTCGTTTGGGAACAAAAATAGCAAGCAATTCGTATGCTGTTTGAAGTTGTTATCTTTATCAATCAACAGAAGCATCTAGACTCTACTCTCTACACTTTCCAAATTTGTTCATAAGGAAATTATTGTTATTTATTAAAAAGAATATTTTAAATGACTCAGTTATTGACTCCTCACGTGCTAATCATCAACATCATCCTTCCGAAAAGCAGATCGGGCTAGATCCACTTCTCCAGCAGAGGGCGCACGATCACAGTGGATTCACTTCACGGTGGATCTGCTTCGCCTCTGGGTCTGCAGCTTTCCCCTACTCCATAACTTCGCCATTGGCCATGAGTGTCTGTTCAGCCCATGTACCGCCCCGGTTAAACCCACTTACTGCGTTTAGTCTCGAGCGGAAGATTACACAGTGCGCCACCCGTCAGTGCAAAGGTCTAGTCTAAAGCCTGTGTTTAGAAACACAATATCGGGCACATAGAGTCCTGGCCCAGAGGAGACCCTGTGGGTAATATTCACTCAAGTGATTTCTGACTGGAATTTCCAACAGCAGCCAATCTTCCACTCAAGTTATTTTCCTATAAGGGATTAGCACAGTCTCGAACAGATAAATGAATAAACATTTCAAGATTACTGAAGAGTTATTGATGAACAGTCACAGATAACATGTTAAACATTAACTTTACGGTGGCTGTAAATACTTCATCAGAGGAAATGTTTGTTTTTATTTGGTTGTAAGTAGTAATCTCAGGGTCAATAAGTCGCTGAAGTGTTTAGTTACACTTCGTGGTTGTCTGCCCCGGTGCACACGAGGATCACACAGAGAGCAGGCAAGGCATGGAGGGATACTACCTGGACTTAGAGCTGCACATCCAGAGCTGTTGTATTAGCCATGAACAGATAAAGACGGCAACACGCCATACGAGGGGGCGTGGTCTAGCAAGGGAGAAGGAAGTCATGGGAATTGTTTTTGCAGCCTTTTTGGTCTAAAAGCATATTTTGCACACAATTAAAGAGCACTACGTTAGCATTATGGTTAGCATTATGGTTAGCATTCGCCGTTATTTATGTATTTGCTCCTCTCCGTGTCTCTGTTTATCTGGTGGAAAATACATCCATAATTCAGCATTTGTTAAAGGAGTTAGTTAGTTAGTTTTCCTCCTCAACTTTCCCTCGTTTGTGGGCGGTTCCCTAAGATGCCGTCTGTATCAATTCTATTTCAAGCACGGGTTTGAACGGCACTAGCTTGGACACGTCCCGACAGAGGTTTGTTGTGAAGGGGATCGAGGGCAGGGGGGGGTTAGGGACAGTTGTGCTTGTTTAACCTGGAAGAACACCTGAGTACACTGTTTTAGATCAATATGTGTTTGAAATTATTACCAAATAACTGCAAAAAGCATGTCACCCTCTTAATCTAAAGGTAAGCCAGTCTTTGAAATCAGCACATCCAAAAGACTCCCCTTATATGAAAGAGCCATAAACCCCATGACTATCCCACTTTTAAACCCCGTTAAAAGGACAGAATGATAAGTATTTCCGTCACACATTCTACATGACGGAATCGATCACGAGTTAAGCATCTTTAAAAATGTTTTGTGACAGGATCGGAGCGCCTCTCCTCCCAACAGGCCCTGTCAACTCTGGCTCAGTGCTCACGGGAGAACAGAGGAGACAGGCGTGTTGTTAGCGGTCTAACCTGATGCTGTTAGCCCAGACTGCTGAATGAAACTTACTCGAAATAAACCATCTGCATATTTTTAGACGCCTCACTTCAATCTACAGTGAGTCTATTAATATCATCTGACGGACGCATCAATGCACTTATAAAGGCGTGTACTGACTGGGATTGATTCCTTTTGTCATTTACAGATTTTCTTGTAACAGCTGCTGATTTCTGCACTGTCCCATATCTGTCTCCATATCTCATTTTTGTGCTTAAGATTTGACTGTCCCTGTCAGGAAACCTGCTCACTGCTACACCCAAAATGTGCAAACTTCATAGATGAGTGGGTGTCTCGTCTAAAGACCGTGGCTAAAGGGAGCTTTACTGTCTAAAGAAATCCAGCAAGATTAATTTATATTACAATTCAGTTCATCTTTATTCCTGACAAGGCGAGACACGGCAGGTGAAAATATAGGTTTTCACACAGTGGTCTTAGTTTTTTAGGTTTTTTTTTCAAAAAAACCTGTGCGATGCTTATTTCATGACATTTTGTCAGCATGGGAGCTGGAAATATCCCAGAAGTAACACTGACATCATGTCGCAAATGCCGGGTTCCCACGCGTATTAATTCACAAATACTGACATAATTATTAGGGGTGTGTATTGCCTAGTCTCTGGCGATACGATTCGTATCCCGATACATAGGTCATGATACAAGACGATATATATCCCGATATTGAAATTTTAGACGACTATTGCGGGGTTTTTTTATTACGTTGGAAACAACTAATCAGTAAACTAGTACACCTTCATTAGATTTGTATCAAACTCTATCTATCATCTATCTATCTATCTATCTATCTATGATGTAAATGCTTTGGCGATCAGTAATAACCGAATTGAGTCGGTTTCACCCATTAAAATACGATCACTCAGACGGGGCATTTAAAACCTTGTCTACTCCACAACTAGCGTCACTCATTCGTGGCTCATCTGTTCATTAGATCGGGGACATAATAACAACATGGGCATCTCCGTGACTACGAAGTATAGAGCTCATCTCTTCGTTATCTTTATGTGTTAAAGCAAACTGGACACAATTTTGCCTCTTCACCACCGCGACACACGTTTAACATGAGCCTGCTGTATTTAGTTTCCCCTCGGCTTCATTTTTTCCATTCCATTTTGCTGTGTGGTAAAAAATAGCGCACCAAAACACGATGGTGAAGTGGAGAAAGTGAGGGGATTGCCTCGCAAAAGCAACATATGCACAGAGGTGGTGGCTCTCGTAATAATCCAGGTCTCTATCTTTGCTGTAAAAGCCAAAGTGAGGTCAAATGTAGAGTTTTAAAAGTGTCCCGGAGCATCTCAACTCCTTTTTCTCCATAGACAAACTGTTTCTCTAACTCTCACTAGATTCTAGTGTCACTCAAGCGGGCTGCGTGGTGCGCTGACATCTAGCGGGCGGGAGTAAAAATGCAGGACCAAAGAGAGACGCTGCAATGAATATTTCCCCCAAAAATAGATGTTTAAATATCGATACAGACACTTTTTGGATCGATAATACGTGACGTAATATCGCAATACAGTATATTGGCGGATCGATATAACACCCCTAATATTTATATATATGTCCTGCGCAAGGTGCCCAAGATGACGCTATAATACAAATATGGTCATTTACTTTCTGGGAAACACCCGCCATGAAAGACAACTCATGCAACAACTTTTTCAGGCATCCTTTTTTTATATCTAATTCCCCACCAGATTTATTGAGCTTTGAACCCAAAAATTGAGTGTCCAAAATCTTTGTACTATTATGTCAACAAAATCAAACCATATATTTAAAGCAGAACTAAGTAACTCATGCCCCTAAGCGCCACTGCAGGTGTCGTAGCATGTTACGGTTTTTTACTCATTCATTGTCTGTGAGAGTAAATACTACGCTGACAGAAAAGACAAAGGAAGAGAGGGATATTGTGCATCCAATTACACAATGTACATAATTTTTTCACTTAAACTTGATTGATTGATTGATTGATTGATTGATTGATTGGATTTATTTGAGTGATTATTTACATTATTTGCATTGTGATTATGTACATTATTTACATTAACATAGTTGCCAAGTAGAAAATAAATAAATTAACAAAAACTCAAAAGGAGTAGGCCGAAGCAAGAAGCTTATAAGTGCCTACCCCCATATTCAAAATGACTTTACATTCCGGCTACATTACAGTAATGTTGTTGCAAAATTCAACAGTGCAAGTTTCAGCATTAACCGTAAGATTGACAGCATTGATAATTAGAAGCTTTTACATTTTGCAAGATGGAAATCTGATGAGATTTGAAAGACAATTTACAAGTATATAGCAGCTTGTGTAATGAAAAGCAATTACATTTTACCAGAAGATACTCTAATGAGAGTTACAGGACAACCTACAAGGATAAAAGACATAGGACCAAATATGAAAGTATGTAGTTACTGATAATGTATTTATTATAATAATTATTATGGTTGTTGTTATTATTATTATTGTTTATTTATTTTGTCCAAAATAAATTTGGGGGTATTTTTCCCCCCAAAATACCATATGCAATCATTACTTATAAAAACTGGTCACCATTCTATTGTTTTACTCAAAATTATCATGTTTCTCATTTCTATCATACCCGCTTCCACTGTAATAATGTTGGTCATGATTGTTCTGTCAGTGGTTTTTTGATTGTTTTCCCTATTTGTGAGGTGTGTTAAAAAGCCAGGGTGTTATGTGGCAAGCTGGTAGAGGGCGGTAGCCCCCCAACCAACAAGCCCCCACCCTGCTGCCCTAACTAGTTGATATTGTGAACTGCTTTATAAACCTATGCTGAATGGTGCTTTAAAAAGACAAGATTTATGAGCCTGTTGAGAGGGGACCCTACACACATCTCACCTGCCCTAATTCTAGTTTATTTTGTAATGACCAGTGGAAGCAGGCCATAACAGCATTTTTAATGCTTGTAATTTATCTCAAGTTCCTTTAATACAGATCAAATAAGTTTGGTAGATAGAGTTGGTGACAATTGATTATATCAGCAATGATGTGGTATTTCACAAGTTCCCAGTAATACAGATTACTTAAGGAGAGTGACTGAGAGACAAGGTCACATGTCTTCAGCATACTTCTCAAACACAGTTCTCTTATACTGTCTTTTGAATTGCTGTAGACTAGCTGCACCTTTTAAGTCTTCATCTAAATTATTCCACAGATTAACTCCTCTCCGTGTAATACAATGACTTTTTAGGGTGGAATGGATACTTTGTACTTTCAGATTATGAAAGTATTTACTTGGCTGTAAATACTGTTTAAGTGGCGCTAGCCTGCAGTTAGCTTTGCCCGTTAGCCTCTTAGCTTCTTCTTCGTGCTTCCATAGTGTGTATTGGTGGCTCCAACCCAGAGGCAGGAACGTTGCCATTGTGGTTTTCTGGCCAGAGACATCGAGGGGGATGAAAGACCCCCCAATCATCCCATTAACACTTGTATTACCCCCACAGGGACTACGGAAAGGAGTTACTTAGCTCTTCTTTAAATCTGGATCTATCCATTATTTTTATTTAGTCATTGAAAACATCAGCCAAACATCAGCCATTTTTATGCACAAAAGGCCAGAAAAATGGCAGAAACGTAAAAAGTTTCCCTATTCACCTGCAGCGTCTCGCCTTCAGAAAGGACTTGACAAGCAATGAAATAAGCAATTTAAAAAGCCATTCATACCAGTGTCTCCACAAGTCCGACTGACAATGCATCGCACTCCATTTTACATTTATGAGGCACATTAATATTTCGTTTTTCAGACTTGTTGAGTGTACACACAAACATACGCAAAGGAGTTCATTGCATCACCTGTTAACTGTTCACTCTCGCTTTGACAAATGTTTGTGCGGCACTTGTCCTTCCTCAGAAGCACTTGAAAAGCACCTGCAACGTGCGCTGAGTGGTTTTCTTAGATTCAGTCCAGTGATGAACTGGGGAGTGCGGTATATGCCTTGAATAGTTAGTTTTACATTATCTATGCAACAGCCAAACCTCTGAGCCAGAGCATGTGAATAAGAAACTTTGATTTTCTCCGTATGAATGTCTATGGAAGATAATAGCAGTCAAACAGCTTGTCTACGACTTATTGTCAAGCATAGTTGCCTTTTCTGGCTCAAGCCTTTTGAAATCATTTTAGCAATCGGTGTAAGGAACACAGTTAGAGCTAGGAAAATAGGATGAAAAATGTTGATTAAATTGATTGATTGATCCCAACTTCATGGAACAAAGACCGTGCTTAAAAGTATTTTCCAAGACTATGATGGCCATGTTTTGCTACTGCTATAAACGTGGTAGTAGTTAATATGTCGGCATTTCCTTACCAAAACAGTCAAAACCCATCCTTTTTCTCAAATATAAGAAACCCACTTTGATAAAAGAACTGGCGCTTTCATCAGGCTGAATTTTAAAGTGCAGGTTTGAACATTTGTCCTGGGGAGACGGAGACATTTGCATTTGTTTCCAGCGCTGGGGTTAGTTAGTCTGTTTTAAGCAGCGCCCCTTTAACCCACAGACCGTGTCCCGAGGGGAGGGCTCAGGTGGGCCCAAACCACTTCTGTAATTAGCACAGTGTGAGGGCTACCTTTTAGCACAGAGAGGAAACTGAATATTCATCATGGAAGCGTAGCGAAAAGGGGAAACGGGATTTTTCCCACACAATTAATTTTGTTTTTATCCGACATACAACTTCAAGCATTTATTCAAAGTACTTGATTGTGTCACGATTAACTTTACATAGCAGATGTGCTTCACAGGCACACATTAGGGATGGATGGATCGATGCCATACATAAATCAATACCAAACAGCTAGTTTTTAAGTATAGATACGCCAGGTTAAAAGTATGGATACTGATTTGCATTACCAAAGCAGATATCTCTGTGTTTGAATTGTTGTGGATATTTGTTACTGAACTCGACAGATGCCACTTATGAAACTAAAGTTATGTGAATTAGATTAAGAACAAGTGACTTTGTATTTGTATGGCACTGAAACAAATCTGGTAATGAAAAACACTGCTATGTAATGGGAATTTTTCAAGCATACGTTGAGCTTTTTCAGTGGCATCTGTTTTGCAAATGAACTCTTCATATGTAAAAAGAAGGCGGGGCAGCCTTGTTGTTTAATTAAGCAGTTAAAGTAACATCATTTTAATTTTCATATTAATAACATAAAATAATAATCAGTTTGTATATTGACTGAAATGCATTCATTCATATGAAATGGCCAGTATTGATATTAGGGGTGGGCCATATCGTATCGCATATCGTTATCGCAATATAGTTTTTGGAAATCGTTGTAATTTTTTATATCGTTGTGGACACGATATAATTGATGTTACGCTCAGCTCCATCAGAGCAGCAGAAACCCTGACTGTAGAACACAGGGACAGGCGCTTACAAATTAAAATGACATGAAGGATGTAAACTCCTTGAGTAGATCATATTTGCTAGGAAATTAGTATCAGCGTAAAAAAAAAAAAAAGAATAAAATATCAAGGCAAGGCAACTTTATTTATACCGCACATTTTGTACATAAGGCAACTCAATGCGCCTTCCATCAATGAATTAATCTTCCCAATAGGCGTAAGGCTGGGATTTTGTAAGTAATTTGTCCATTGTCAATTATATCGTTAAATATATTGTTATCGTGATATTTCTTTTTTATATCGTGATATGGATTTTAGGCCATATCGCCCTGCCCTAATTGATATCAACAAAAATGACCCCAAAAATATTGATGTCATTTTGATTAAAAAAAAAGCAGTCATCACTAACACACACATAAGACCATATAGAATAACTTATTACAATATTACAATGCAGCCCAACAGATGTGTTTATAGCAAGAAAAAAGCAAAACAACAGTTAAAAATATTAATATGTTTTTTTTTGCGACTTATCAGTCTCTTCTCGTTATCCTCCCCTCACTGCTGTGCTCAGGGATAAAGGAACATGCCGCTCTTCTCTCCTCTAGCACATGACTTCTCAATAAAACTAAGTGATTTAAAGAGCATAACAGCTACTGTATTTTCGGATCATTTTTGAGTAAAACATCTGATCTAATAAAACTACAAAAATCATGTGTTTCCGGCAAAGACGTAAATGCGCCGCACGTTAACTCCGCGAGAATGTGCCCGATCAACACGAAACAAAAAGCGATACTGACTGTCCTCTCTCCAAGCCTAAAGTACCCACATCTGAGCAAAGTTTGTTTTTGAAATGTCGCACAATGAGAAGATCTCCACATACCTCCTACGCCCATGCACATAACCGCGGGAGCAGCAAGACTCAGAAACATTTGTGAACCGTCATCCCACGGCTCGAAAACGCTATGAACACTGCACAGCTGTTGCCGCCCGAGTTACTGTCCACAAATGAAAATGTGCAGAAAGGAAAAAGATGTGAAATGTTGGTGAGGACTGTCCCTGCCGGGCCAAAGTTTATGGGGACATGTCCACACCAGTCCTTAAAGCAGTACTAAGTAACGCATGCCCCCCAGAGGCCAGAGGCGCCACTGCAGATGTTGTAGCATATTGCGTTTTTTTACTTATCACAATAGAGATAATTTTTTTCACTCAAACTTGGCTGTAAATACTGTTTAAGTGGGTCTAGCCCGCAGTTAGCTTTGCCCGTTAGCCTGTTAGTTTCTTCTTCGTGATTCCATTAGTGCGTATTGGGGACTCTGACCCGGAGGCAGGAAAGTTGCAATTGTGGTTTTCTGGATAGGGACACCGGGGGAGATGAAAGACCCATTAACACTTGTATTACCCCCAGAGGGACTACAAAACAAATTGATTAAGGTTAACAAGTTACTTAGCACTGCTTTAAAGAGGGGTATTATGCTTTTTTCAATCACATAGCACCAGTCTATAGCATACTACAATGATGACTAGGGGTGTTGAAAAATATCGATTCGCCGATATATCGCGATATTACGTCGCGCGATTCTCGTATCGATACAAAAGCGCCCGTATCGATATTTAAACATCTATTTTTGGGGAAATATTCATTGCAGCGTCTCTCTTTGGTCCTGCACTTTTACTCCCGCCCGCTAGATGGCAGCGCACCGCGCAGCCCGCTTGAGTAACACTAGAATTTAGTGAGAGTTAGAGAAACACAGGAAGAGCTTAGCATGGAAAAGAATGAGCTATGAGACGCTACGGGGCTCTTTTAAAACTGTACATTTGGCTTTGGCTTTTACAGCAAAGACAGAGACCTGGATTATTACGGGAGCCACAGCTTTGTGCATATTGCTGAGTGCGTCGCCGCTGCGTTTGGAGAGGATTTATCTTCGTAGCATGGATTTATCTTCGTAGCATTTTATTACGGAATTAAACGAAACCGAGGTGAAACTACAGTAAATACAGCAGGCTCATGTTAAACCTGTGTCTCGCCACTGCAGTACTACGACACAAGTTTAAAAAGAGCCTGCTGTATGTAGTTTCCCCTCTGCATCAGTTGTGTGCTACTGCTGCGCGTGATGCCCGTGTCATTATGTCCCTGATCTACGAGTGACACCCGTTGTGGAGTAGACACGATTTTAAATGCCCCGTCTGAGTTATTGTATATTTTAATGGATGAAACCCATAATAGTTACTGATCGCCAAGGACTCCCAACTATAGAAATACTAGAAAACGTGCATCCCCAGTAATTGGTTTCATTACTAGGTTTCCAAGAAATCTGTTTTCCGTTCAAAGTTACATAATCACCATAAACACCACAGTCACAAGCACATTAGTGAAAAGCATTTATATCATGAGATAAATAGATCAAATGTATTTGATACAAATCTAATGAAGGTGGACTAGTTTACTGAATAGTTGTTTCCAAAGTAGTAAAAAAATAATCGCAATAATCGTCTAATTCTTCAATATCGGGATATATCGTATCGTATCGTGACCCTTGTATCGGGATACGTATCGTATCGCCTGAGACTAGGCGATACACACCCCTAATGATGACATAACCTTCTGTTGGTCTGTATATGCAGTAAATTAAAATAACTGCCTTGAATAAAATTGCTCTCTCAAAATGGCTGTACTGAACGTCTTGAAATAGGCCTCTGTCTCTTTAAGAAGCTTTCCGACACGCCCCCTTCAGCACACTGCTGTGGCATCTAAACAACACTACTGTGCGGGGAGGGGGCTCTGCTGAGCTGAGGAGCAGTGGTTGGTGGCTTGGCTGGTGACAAAAGGTCCAGAGGCGTCTCCAGGAGGTGGGGGCGTTCCTAGGAGGACTGAGGCATAGCTACACCTAAAATGGCTGCCGTCTAAGTTTTTACTGATTACTCAAAAATATGTGAATGAGCCAAGGCAACACTCCAGGCATGTGTTTAATGAGGGAATGACATAATAACATGATATAAAGCTTGAAAAAGTCGATTTTACATAATACCCCCCCTTTAAGGAAGTTACGCCCATGGTTTATAGAGCATATAGTATAGTCTCTACATACATTTTCTCCTAGCAGATTATAACGTGGTAGTTTTTAAACAGATTAGCCCATAATCTGAGCAACATTTGACGAACAGTTAATCTGCTGCACTGATTCTATTAAAAGGCTTCGGCTCATTAGACCATAGATCTTAATCCCATTACAGAGCAGCCGATGGGGGGCCCGAGCACCGAGCACCGGCCCGTCGCTCCCTGTGAGGGGTGGGAGGGGTGGGTCCTGGAAGGTCATTCTCGCCACTCTGCCATTTTCATAATGAGAGCGGGGCATCGTGCATCAGTCTCCATCATAAAACAGCCATCATGGCCCAGTGCAAGCACTTTTAATCACAGAGAACTGCCTCTCTCGCTCCCTTCCCTCGCTCTCGTTAGTTTAATTAAATGTTAGCTCAAATATCAGCGTGTCCTTGTGCATGCATGGATGTTGTAGTAGAGGTGTTGGGCAGAGTAGAGTGGGAGAGGTGGTTGTTGAAATACAAGCTTATATTAATATATCCTCGCTCTACATCCAGAGATGGGCCCCCCTGGCGTTGCAGTGCGGTCGCCCACTGCTTCTGCTGACAGGTTTCCCAGAAGGATGGGGGCAAATGCAGAAGACAAATTCTCCTACAAGGTCTACAATAATGAAAACAAAAGAGAGAGAAAAACATTACTCAATAAAATAACCTTTTGGGCAACGCTTTATAATAACTAACACAGTTAATTAAGGCAATGAAGTCATTGACGGTCATAATTAATCATGATCATATGGATTTTTGTGTGCAGAAAATACAGACGAGGGAAAGGACACAATGTTTGACTTTAGGGGTGTAAGTTTTATAAGTTGTGAAAACTTTTACGACAAACAACTCCTGGATGAGCTTTCAAAGAAAAACACTTTGACTATAAATAAATGCATTGGGGCATTTTCAGCAGGTTGGCCTTGATTAGGGAAAAAGAAAAGTCTTAAATGATAAATTGTTGTGGTAGTTTTTGATCAGTACTTGATTAAACAAAACTTGGCGAGGAAGCACGCATGTATGGCGTCAAATTAGGGTCTGCTTTAACGTAAACGTAAAAGAGGTATTGTAAACGTAGGTTGTCAGTATTGTAATCGTAAAGAGAAAACTGTAAATGTAACTCTAAACTCCATAAACGAAAAAAGAATAAAAAATATTGTAAACGTAAAACTTTCATTTACGCTTCTTCTTTTAATGCTTCACTTCACAGGTTACATTTACAATTCACAAGCTACGGTTACGATACATTTTTTTTCTGACCCTTTTTTTAATGGGGGCGGGCTCAACGCTCATTGGCTGGAGTGACAGGATGTGATGTCATCACTATAAACTGAAATCAAACGCACACTACAGAGGCTGTGTCCGAATGTCCACCCTAGTCCCTAACCCCTCATTCACTACAAAGGCCCTATATAGGCACTATATAGTAGACTGTATACTTTATAGTGTGTCGGAACTCCGAGCCCCAGCAGAATGAGAGCCTATTCTACTATAAGTTCACTAAAATTCGGGAATAATGTATTTCTGCGATAAACACCGACTAAACTCAAAGGACAGTGGAACATTTATGGATAAATATGACTCAAATACGTTTTATTAAACATGGATTTCACATGATAGAACAAAACTCCCGGGATTATTGCCTTTTTGTCTGAGAGAGTCTGTAGTGTGCGTTTGATTTCAGCTTATGGTGATGACGTCACATCCTGTCCCTCCAGCCAATGAGCGTTGAGCCCGCCCCCATTAAAAAAGGGTCAGAAAAAAATGTATCGTAACCGTAGCTTGTGAATTGTAAACGTAACTTGTGAAGTGAAGCATGAAAAGAAGAAGCGTAAATGAAAGTTTTACATTTACAATATTTTTTTCTATTTATGATACTTTTTTCGTTTATGGAGTCTAGAGTTACATTTACAGTTTTCTCTTTACGATTACAATACTGACAACCTACGTTTACAATACCTCTTTTACGTTTACGTTAAAGCAGACCCTAATTTGACGCCATACGCATGACATCATACTCTAACAGGGTCAAACAGCAACATGTTTTAAAGTTCCTTTTTATGCGTTTGGGTGGTGGCCTGCAAAAGACCAACCCAAAAATACAAGCAGGAGGCTCGATCCCACAACCCCCTGCTCGGTCAGTCCCCTTATTCAGCTAAACGGGCGAGAGGCTGCACTCCTGCTGCACCTATATTACTATAATGGACTGACCCGCGCTCAGATGTGAGAAGAGAGGAAAGAGAGATGGCTGTCGTGATTTACAGGTTATATGAATCCTGTTTGTGTGGGTGCATGACCCTGCAGCACCCACGGGATCGGTGACCATGTCTGTCATTGAAAGTGAACCTGGAAGCTCCACTGAGAACCACCGCATAAGGTCAACTTTTTCAACACAATTGTATAGACAAACTGATTTGTTGTTTCAGTCAACACTTTACAGCATTTTACTTTTAAAGTAATTAAAACATTACCTGAGGAAATAGTTTTTGAAATAAAAGTTTTAGTGAGGGTGACACGTCGCTACAGCACTGATGAAAGCCAGAGCAGGAGGCTGATTCAAGGATGTTTCTAAGCGACTTTGTGTGAAGACAAACAGGAGCCCCATTTATTTAACCACCCACAGACTCCCAGAGACCAGAGTCAAAAGCCTTTTCCAACTCTGCTTTCAAGTCTCTAAATGGTGCCTTCTACAGTCAAAGAAAGTCCTGACAAAAACCCGCTCGGAACATAATTCTCCTGCACAGTTTGGTGAAGGCGAAGCTGTAGCTCACAGTAATACATCATTTCACCTCCTAATGTTATAATGTGAGGCTCCATATAACTAAGTGCACAATTTGAGCATAACATTAAATGGTTAAACAATAAGAAAGTGTATAGGAGACCAAAGACCTTTCCTTGAAGTATTATATTTCAGAAATTCTAAAGGTCTAAAGTGCAGCTGTTGAATGGTCGGGTATGTAGCATGATCACTTACTGCTCATGCTTCCCATAGAAATAGCTGTAGTTATATCTGCAATAACCCGTTCTGTTTGCATAAGGCTTTACAATGGCATTTCAAGATACGGGCCTGTGGCATCCCTTCGTCTCTCAGAATAGTCTCGTTATATTAGATTAATTCATTTCTCTCAGCTGTTATTGATATGGATGTCCTCCTCCCGCTGTACGGATCGATACAGCCTGAGGACCGGACCACACTCAGACGCTGCACACGTTGTTTTATCAATTACAAATCCATCAGAGCTGGCGATGCCTTCAGGGGAATGTCCCGGGCACAACAGAGCCATTGGGATAGTGTGAAAGGGATACTTTCGTTCTCCTTTGCACGTAGCTTTGGGGAATAGAATAACGCATGGATTTACTTGGAGGACAACCACAAATAACAAGTAATACATGTTTTTTATCTGATAGTGTTTGAAGTAGTTGGAACAGTACTTTTAACAGCCCTCTATGCCGGTAATGTGTGCTTTTATGATGCCAGTTGTAGTGATAGACGTAATGGTTGGGGCAGTGGCCCTATTTAGGAAAACTTTACATTTGCATTTACTCATTTCCATTTTGTCATGCTTGAACTTCTGACCATGAGTTCTTTCTACTTTTTCTCAAGAATTGCTTTTGTTCAGCTTGACTTTTTTTGTCTGCAGACGTTTCTTGAACACATACAGTACACAATCCACAATGTTTTAGTGGGAATTTATTTAATTGGTTTATTTATTTAACATAGATAAATTGTAACATAAGTCTGATGTATGTATCGTAGCGCTTATAGCAGAAGCTAATTTGAAGCACTTGTCCGTAGAAGTGTCCTTTTCAATTTGACTGTCAAGCAAAATTATCAGGCAGTCATACTGAATAGTGTGTCATGTTATCAGTAACTATGCACCAACATTTCATTTTCAAAGAGCACTACACAAGTGCTTTAATACGAGTGGGTCTAGAAACTCTCCGCTATTTCTAATGAAAGAACTCCGACATGAGAAAGATGCAATGACAGCTATAAATCTAAAGTATAGAAAAAAGTAATGTATCCAAAAACATAAAGTTGTGCGAATGGAGATAATGGAAAGCTACAGGTGTCACCCGGTTCCTTTCGGGTGTACCCCACTCATCTGCACAATACCTCGGGACAGGTGGCGAACTGAAATATTGTGAAGGGACAAAGCGAAGCGCGGGCTAAATTTATCAGAAGTCAGCCTCGAGCGATCCACCACGGACCCAGCTCTGCCACACTCACAGGGGCTTCGAACACCTGAAAACTCCCGGTTCCGTTTAAATAATGACTCCATTATGGCACACGGAGAGAAGTCCTGTATTTTCAGTGTGCTGATGCCGCGTTCAACTGCTCTTTGTAACAACATGGACGCCTGCAGCTTAGAGACAAGTGTGGACTGTTAGAGAAATAACAATGGTGCTCGAGAGGATTGATGAAGAATAGGCAGCAGTCAGGATGTCTTATGCAGGAGAAGTTTATTTACCATTGTTGCGAGACCTGGAGACATGAACTCGAGACATTGCGCTAGTCCTAACATTCAAGTCTGTCTATGCTTCCACAGAAGAGGGATAAATACCCTCTAAGAGCGTCATACTGATACACAAGCAAAACATTCAGTGGCTGAGAGTGGGCGCCTGAGCACCACAGTCAAGGCTATGACAGAGATAGTACGACTGTACAGCTTGACCCAGTATGATAAATAGCCATTTAATGTTAACCTTTAACATGGACTATATACTGTATATTATGTTCTTTTTTTTGTTTTTTGTTGGTGCAGCTCATATTCAGGTGCGCTCATTGTCCGAACATTACGGTACAACAGTTTTTCTCACTTTTTTTGGACAAACTACTGCTTCTATTAAACAGTGTCCATGTCTAATAGAAGCAGTGTCCCCTCGCTGTTTTCTGGTACACACAGTCGTCCCCTGGTCCTGGGGCCCGGGGAGACTCATGGCCCGGTTGTCCCCCTTTTGACAGACTTGGTTCTGCCTGTTCTCTGTACAAGTACAGTCTGTACAGTTGTGAATGTAATCCTGCCTAACCCTCCTCCGCTCTCTCTCTCTCTCTCTCTCTCCTCACAGATATCGATGAGTGCGTGGATGGCTTCGTGGAGTGTGACAGCAAGTCGACTTGTGTGAACCTGCCCGGCTGGTACCACTGCGAGTGCCGCGACGGTTACCACGACAACGGCCTCTTCTCCGCCAACGGGGAGTCCTGTGTCGGTGAGTGCCTTTGGATACAACTCACGCCTGTCCACATTGTGTCGGCCTGGCTTTCAAAAATGCAAGAATGAGATCTAAGTGCTGTTTTTCTTTTGTATACAACAAGAAATAACAATATGGTAAATATAGCCGCAAAGCTGCAATTAGCGGCCCTTGCCGACCGCCCTGCCTAAAGCAAGGGGGCGCTTCGTGCCCTTTTGTCTCCCTCAATCTAAAATTACGGTATTGCTACTGCCTTTATGTTTGTTTTTAACTTTTTTCCTAAGGGTCTTAGTTTTAGGATTTTTGGAATGCGCTAACGCGCACTCCGCGCTCAATTTTGACATTATACAGAGAAAAATTTGTATGAATTTGTATCACACTATATCTGCAAACTGAAGCATATTTTTACATTTTACTTAGGGCTGCGGCTGCGCCGCAGATAATCCAACCTTTGGTTCCTCACTTCTCGCTGAATTATGGAGTTTAACATTTTTCCATCAGAATAAAATGGGACGTTCTGGTCATCGCTACGGCAACACCGTGAAAAATATGGCATGGGTGTGATTGACTTTTCGGAACGACCAAATAGAATTTTGTGCCAAATTATTTAAATTTTCGTAAAACTAAAATTTGTACTCTCCATATAATTCCTATAGGGGCGCTATCGCGTCCAATTTGAATTTTGCCAAATGAAAGTGTTTAGGACTGTGACTTTAACAACTGAAAGAAAGAAAGAAAGAAAGAAAAGAATGAATGAATGAATAACATTCCCATACGAAAACTATGTTCCTCGGGCCTAATAATATAAAGAATTGAATGTATGTAATTTAGCAGCAAAACTTTACGAACTGGACTGTTTATAACTAACGTCCCACCTTATTGGAATCTTCTGGAAAGTGGATTTATGCACTTATCCTGAGGAGTTAGACATTCCACGACATAAAAAATTCAGAGCGTTTGCAAAATGAATGGTAAAAAGCCTATGAAGTGGATTACGTTTAAAATTTCCATCTCTACAATAGATTTTAGATGGCTGTTATTCAAATATCAAGTCAAGGATTGTCTTTACCCATCCTCCAGCGCCTATAGCCTCGTCTTTGCCCAGTAATTGCCGAAATATCCGTGTATTGACCCCTGCTCCTTGCCTCTCATCGGCTAGTTTAGATCACTGCCTCTTTTCTCCTCCAAAAGCAGCTCTTTTTCGCAGCCTGTTCATTTGCTCCCACTTCTGCCTCTGTATCCTTCAAACCGTGTCAGCTGTCAGCATCCAAACCCTCCATCTCCTCCGCTTCACACGGCTCCTCTGAAACAGCAAAACCCAATGCTTTTGACCTCATCTCGCCTGTCAAAAAAACTGGGAAAGAGCACTCAAATAGCCCGCCTGTGTTTCTGCTGAAAGTTATAATTTCACCAAAAGTGGGTTTCTAGGTTGCGGGGGCATATTGTGTGTAGATGGATAAGAGCGTGATTGCTCCAACCGCCTGCAATGTTGTGATGCTATGTTTTGACAGAGAGTATTTTTAGTTCTGCCATTGTTTTGGAGAATGCAGGGAAGTACTGACATAAGACGGGGCTTCTCTATATAAAATGTTAGTGGAGTTATTAGGGGTGTAACAATGTAAATCTGACGATAGATAAATGGGAGCGACATCTACGTCACGGAGAAGGTCACCGCCCCCTTTAGGTGAAACAGTGGCTCTCGTCCATTGAAATGAATGGGCAGAGGTCGTCTGAGAACTTCTAATTTACATATGAAAAGACATTTGTTTTATTGAATTTTCGAATGTGAGAGTGATCTGTTGCTTCAGATAATTCATAGAGAAGACTGTTCAAACTGAGCAGTTGAAACCCACTGTGATCATGACGTGTCAGGGATGTTTGCGTGTATAACTTTTTCGCTGGTTGCTTTATAATGTCATTACAGCTTCAGATTTAGTCTGTCCGTTTTATATTATTATTATTCAATTAAAATCATGCAGCCTTTGATATACTTTTGTAGATTGTGAGAGCAAATGGTACATGGTTCGTTCAGCAGCTAATCTACTAGCTGCTAATGCTAACGCTAACGTGTGTTTTAAGACCCAGAGAATCATAAATTCGCTGAGCATGGTTTATAAGTCTGAATATTAACCGATTAAAGACTTCACAAAGGGCATAATACACAATGTGGAGCAATATCCTCAATAAGGAGCCCTGACATGGCCTTGACAGATTAGAGTAGCAATCGATAAACTAGCTCATATTTCACCCAAAGGGGGCGTGGCTCAGCATACAAGGGGGCATGGCCTTGTCGAGGGGAAAGAAAACTTCTCATGGGAAACACAATTTTTCACTCTTTCTAGCCCTTTTTCTGGCAGACTATAAACACACTATCACACACTGATAAAGTCAAGCCAAAATCAAGTCCATATGGAAGTTTTTTTCACAGCAAATTGTTCAGTAGAAACGAAAAACGGCAATTGCTGCTAATTTTAGCATGAAGCTAACTTTAGCTTCCTGGTTAGCATTGTCCGTTATTTAAGTATTTATGGGCTGTTGAACCACTTTGGTCCTCTCATGTCTCTGTATCTTTATTTAGTATAAAAATATTCATAATTCAGCATTTGTTAAAGTAATGGTGGAGAAATGGGAGAAAGTTCCCCTTCTTTGTAGTTATCATATTATTTCAGTGAAGCAGCAATTTTAATGAAGAGACGTTGGGCAGAAAAGTTATTTTTATTAGAATATTTAAGCTATTGACAGGAAGTGACATACAGTAGATAGAGAACATGGACTGAGAAAAAAGAAATGTCCGAAGCACTCTGAGTGGTAAGATAAAAGTCCTTTAATGAGTAGGGGACGCCAACACGTTTCGACCTGGTACGGTCCTCATCAGGGCAAGTGATTTAAAAAACAAACAGGTGCGTTAAATAGCATAAGAGCATCACGTGAAGTAATCACGTGATGCTCCGTCAATACTGGGTAACCCCAAAATAGACATAGAAATACACATTACAGTGATGATTTCCAACAGAACATGGATCAGTCTAAAAAGGAAAAGGGCAATACATAATAGCACCAAATATGTACAAGGGACCTTATAAAACATGGTGAGTGGTATAACTTATTAGTAGGTGGATCATATATATTTGAAGATACTTTTGCACTGATAATTTTGTAAAACTTTGTTAAAAATGACAGCCTGGAGACCTCATTATAGAAGAAACAACCTCATGAAAAAATGTAGGGACACATATCATAACAAATAGTTATAAAAAGAGAAAAATCTATGTCATCATTAAGACCCGGGTACTTAGTGGCCTGTAAACAGTCGATCCAAAAGGTTTCTTTTTGGGCCAACAACCTTAACCTGTCCCCCCCTCGAATGTTGTGAGGGATCACTTCAATGACCATCGCGCTCAGATGGTTGATGTTTGTGTGGCCTGCGAGGTTCCAGTGTTTTGCCATAGGGTAATTGAGATTGTTCGTTCTAATTGCGTATTTATGTTCAGAAAGTCAATCCTTGAGTCTCCTTTTTGTCATGCCCACGTAGAAACAACCACAGGGGCAATCCAATTTGTATATGACATGGGTGGTATTGCAATTTGCAAAGTGGCGGCACATGAAGGTTCTGGATCCAGTGAAGTTGGAAAAGGAAGTAGTTTTACATAGATAGAGATTATGAATACTGCCTATTAACCTTAGGAGTTATA
The DNA here is from genome assembly GCA_007210695.1 of Neogobius melanostomus. Classification (NCBI taxonomy): domain Eukaryota; kingdom Metazoa; phylum Chordata; class Actinopteri; order Gobiiformes; family Gobiidae; genus Neogobius; species Neogobius melanostomus. The sequence continues at coordinate 2,779,996 of VHKM01000104.1, forward strand.
AAAGGTTCTTGGTCTTGGTATACTTCAAACAGTTGTAAAGATGTAACATTGTATATAATTATCTTGCACTTTTGTGTCAGAATGTGCCATTGTATTACCAAGAAATGTTTTAACACCATTATACTGTGTTAGGTTTAATACTTGTGCTGGAGGTGGCAATTTCCATCCATCGTACTTCAGCTTGTTAAGTTAAAGGGATACTTCGGGATTTTTGACATAGGGCCTCATTTCCTAGTTATCCAGAGTGTTGTTGATGTCTAGAGATATTTTTTTCTTAAATTCATGCAGTTCTTATATTTGAAGAGTCTAGTTGCGCTAGCCTAGAGCAAGGCTAAAGCAGTTCTATGGTAAACGCTAGCACGCATTAAAAAACAGTCTGGCGCACTCCACAGTGCACCTGAGGTAAATCACTTATAACGCCAGACTAACGATATAAATGTCTGTGTCGATAGAATAATTGTAACCATTTTGCATTTAAAATAACGTATATATTTGAGCGGCATCAGCTTCGTGGCTGTAAGCTAAGGCAGCAGCGGAGTGATCTGCGAGAAAATAGTCCCTCAAAATGCGGTAATTCATGTGATACAAGGTCAGTTTTATTTAAAACATTATTCTATTAACACAGACATTTATATGGTTAGTCTGGTGTTATATGTGATTTACCTCAGGTGCACTGTGGAGTGAGTCAGACTGTTTTTTAATGCGGGCTAGCGTTTACCATAGAACTGCTTTAGCCTTGCTCTAGGCTAGCGCAACTAGACTCTTCAAATATAAGAACTGCATGAATTTAAGAAAAAAATATCTCCAGACATCAACAACACTCTGGATAACTAGGAAATGAGGCCCTATGTCAAAAATCCCGAAGTATCCCTTTAAGTAGACCATGATTCAGGTTGTATAGTACTGGAGGTGCAGGAGAAGTCAAAAATGAGCATCCTCACTGCACAACCGCCATAATCCGGGTATGAGTGGTCGCCGTGCAGAAGACACCCACTCTCCCTGGACGCTGCACCTGTGGCTTCAGCAGCTGCAGCACAAACCTCTCCAAGGTCTTCATTAAATGAGAGGTCAGTGCTACAGGCCAATAGTCATTATCGTCTCTGGGATGCTTGACCTTAGGGAGAGGGACAGATCTGCACAAGATCTTCCAGAGCGAAGGGGGAACGCGCAGACACTCAGGTTGAAGAGGCAAAAGCAAATCAGGTTTATTTACAAGGCACATTTTAAGCTAAAAGGGAATACAAAGTGCAGAAGAGAAAGAACAATAAAACAGTTCAATTAGATTAGGTTAAAAGACATATTTAAACATGTAAACAGTCATGATAAAAATAAAATAAACAGTTGTTGTAAGCACTGCGAAGTAGGACTATGTCTCACGTCTCACTGTAGCCACAGAAAACTAAAAAGCAGCCTCACCCTGTTCAGTCCTGATTCTTAAATATTCAAAAGCAGCATGGCACACTCCTATTGAAGATGTCAAAACATATTTTTATTATGACATTTCGGCCCTGTGGCCTTCTTCAGATTTTTTTCTTCTTTTCTTTTAACCAGTGCATGGGAGGATCAGCCCACTGCACTGGTTCAAAGAAATGAAAAACTGATCTGAAGAAGGCCACAGGGCCGAAATGTCAAAATAAATATTTATTGACATCTGCAATATGAGTGTGCCATGCTGCTTTCGAATGTATGAGAGTTTTGCCTCTTCATCTGCACCTCAAGTAAGATTTTCTTTGGTGTGCGCGTTACCTTTCTCCTTTTTTTAGTCCTGACTGGGACCAGCAGGAGATCTCTCCCTGAACTTCTCCCTGAGCCTGAGGTGGTTCATGTGCCTCTATGTCAGAGCTATACTTTGGTGCCAGTCAATGAAGACACTTGTACACAAGCGAAGCAGTTTTAAAATCTATCCTCTGAGCGACAGGAAGCAAGTGCAGAGACATTCTGGATGAACTGCGGCTTACAGCTTGTTTGGAAAGGCCAGCGAGCAGCCGTTGCAATAGTTCAACCGGATAGAGACAAAAGCTCGGATTAGTCGCTCTCGGGTGTTAACATTTAGGTCCATTTATACGTTCAAGTTCATTATTACCCTTAGATTTGCAACCTGAAGCGAGGTTTGTTCGCACAAGCTTATCAAGGCTTTGGTCTAGCACAAAGTGTTCCCTCTCTTGTGCTTCTATGCCTTTAACTTTTTAGTGTGAGAATCCAGTAGCCTTTTGCCCCGTTGCAATAAAGTTCATAAATTCTGTATAAAGTTCGAAATGCTGTGTCTTAATTGGGTGACTGGTTCCTTACTGTAAAGCGCTTTGGGCCTGATAAAGGTAGAAAAGCGCTATATAAGTTGAGTCCATTTACCATTAATTTCAATACAGTTTTCCACTCCATGTGAATGATATTAGCGTGAACGGCTGTATAATGTTTATGTCAGCAGCACTATACACATAAAGTCTCCTTTGTCCAGATAGTGCAGAGCCATGCTATAGCTATTTCCGCGGCCAAACTGGAAGAAAACCTATATATAGTCCATCCCTGTTATATAACACCAGAGTTGTTTTACAAATTGAATATCATGTTCAGACGCCACAAATCACAGGAAATCTCTACATTTGTTATAAGGACTAAAATAGCAACACAAAGGGAGACTAAAATACCCACGCTGTAGCTGAAAATGCTGTAACCCTCCCACGTTATAAGCTACGAGGAGCTTGGGCACTTTTGACGGACTCTTGACAGTGATTGGATATTGGAGCTGTCAATCACATGTCTGTCGCAACTCGCACTGAGAAGACCGGTAATTGGGAGGGTTTTCGTAGCCTTCATTTTACAAAGCCTGAACGCTGAACCAATGAGAGTTTGTTTACAGAGTTTCCGTTAAGCAAAAAGACTGTCCTGTCGCTGTTGTATTAACGCATTATATCAGATGCGCCACCTTCAAAACCCGCCTCACAGTCCACCAGTAACAAAATAAGTGGAAATATTTCAACACAGTATACCTAATGTTTTACCCATTTTGTCAGAATGCGATACAATAGGTATTTTTTCACCGCTATCCTTCAGAGGCAAAGTGTGAGGTAAAAATTGACACATACATATTGACGCATCAGGGTTATTTTTTCCACAAATTACTACTTTTACAGCAAACTTTTATGTGGAAAAAGAATGTTACCAAAAGGAAAACAATCGTCAGGTATAGAACCTTTAAAGCAACACAGAAGAAGCAACAGATAAGGGGTCATTTAACAAGACAGGAGTGTAATTAAGCTCCGCAACGTTCATTGTGTCCTTGTTAGTACTATAACTTTAAAGTTTAATTTAGTCAGACACTAGGATTAGCGATGTTGAAATCTTTTACCTTTACATGTTTCAGCCACAATCTGCCATCTTCAGATGTATCATGACGTGTGGTAATGTGTCATTTATCAGCTGTTCTTTCTTCCAAAGCGTGTAAAAGATTTTCATCATCTCTAATCTTAGTGTCTGACAAAATTAATCTTAAAGTTAGTGAGTGCAATGTGTAAAAGAGAATACAGCTTTTTGTGGGAATGTTATTTACCATTTGAAATGGTAAGTATAAGGGCCCCAAATCTTATATGTAAATGAGAGAAATGAAGCCTAGGCATTAATTCAACCTGGGAGACCAATTTCAGCATTACCTACCTCCAGCCAATGGTCGCTTCCGTGAGGGCCACACCTCCACCTCAGCCCATGAGCGAAGAGCCGCATCTCCGTGACAGCCAATCATCTACCTCGGTCCTGCTTTTAAGCCTCCAGCATCATGGTTCGCTCGCTTCCCAGCTGCGCTGCGACCCACCTCCACCCCATCTCCGCCTCTTCCGTCCACAGCTCTACCTACTGCATCTTCACGGGTCTCCCTTGTCACCACCAGTGTCCAGACTCCGGGGGAAGACATCCCTAACTCCAACCTGTCCAACCATACTGACTTCAGTTCTTACATCAATGTCTAACGCCGGGGTCTGATCGCCAAATACAATATTCATGTCAATAAATCTTCCTAATTGCTGCTTTTGTCTGTCTGAGTCTATCCAGGTTGAATGCTGTATGATTGATAAAAGTGGAAATGACTCTGCTGCTAATCCGCTTTAGCCCATGCTCTTGCTTCGTTAATGACCCCCTTAGAACACAGCCAGAATTTAACATTGTGAAAGAAGTTTACAAAAAAATCATGAATTAGAGAACTATCTGACCGACTGGTTCAGTTGCAGTTGAAATCCCCTTTAAAAGCATCATTTGCCATTATCAGCAGGGAACTGTCAGCTCATTTTTGTTTCTGTGCTGCAGCATGAGTCTGCGTCTACGGCATTCAATGATCTATAATGTGAAACGTGGGCACAACAAAAATATGATTCCAGTGCTGGCGCCGCCTGCGTGGCACAGAGCACTTCTACGTGTTTTGTTTTTTGTTGACTCGTTGCTGCGCGTCAGCTCAACCAGGAGCGATCAGCGCACATTTTAAAACCCTCTTACCCCTGGGCCAAAATGAGCCGTGCTGATTCTAACGTGACGTGAACGGACTGTTGGCCTCTGATTTCACATTCATGTTTAAGCTGCTCACACTCACATTACTCAAACAGCTGCAGTGCGTCGACCGATAAATTCATGTCCATGTCAATCTCAAATTTTATCTCCAAATCATCTGTCATGAGCTGGACTTATCCCTGACCCTTATCGGGAGAGAACAAGAACATTTTCAGATCCCAGTGCCACTATCTAAACGAAACATTCTTGTCGTTATTTCTTGTTGCAGATATAAACGAGTGCAAGACGGGCCGTAACACCTGCGCCAATGACACGGTGTGCTTCAACTTGGAGGGGGGCTACGACTGCCGCTGCCCCCACGGACACAACTGCACCGGGGACTGTATCCATGACAACAAGGTCAAACACAGCGGGCAGATCTGGGTCCTGGAGAGCGACCGCTGCTCCGTCTGCTCATGCCAGGTGAGATAAGTCAGGCATTCACTGAGTTACACTTGGTGATAATGTGCAACGTCTTTAGCCACAGCTGCCCGGAAGCAAGCAATCACATAAATACAGTACGGGTAAAAAGTTTGTTAACACTTTTTATTTTTGCAAACTTTAGACATTCTCAGTGAGCTTCGCGATGTTGTCACCAGAAATGGTTTTGACTTCACATGACTGTAGGAAACCATTTCAGATGTCGACCTTAGTTCACCTTTTTTTTGTTTCCTTCATAATCCCATGTGTTCATTCTATTTTATTTTTAATTGGACTACGAGTCCGGAATAAAGTTGAACTGAATCGATAGTTTAATTCTATGAGAATCACACAATGTAAATAATTGAAAATAAAGAAAAGCAAATACATAAAAAGTGTTTCCAAACTTGTGACAGGTACTGTATGTAAAGCAGTCAGGGCCGCTGCTAGCCATTTGGTGCCCTGAGCAGAAATGTTTAATGGTGCCCCCCGCCCGCCCCCCCAAAAATAATCAAAATAGGCCAGAGAGAGAAGGGGGGTAGCTTATTAAAGCGAGACACGGCAGGTGAAAGTATTGATTTTTCACGCAGTGGTCAAAGTGGAGGTTTTTAGCTAGTTTCCTCTCCTTACATCTCAGTTTTCATGTCAGAGAATAAAAATGACAAAACTCACCCCGTACAATGCTTATTTTATTACGTTTTGTTGGAGAGCGAGGCGGCGATAAGCCGGAAGTAGCAACTACGTTACTTCGCAAAGCCGGTTTCCCTCGTGTCATTCAGATGTAAAATCTATTGACAGATTTTACATTCACGTGTCCTGCGAAGGGTGTCCGCAATGACGCTTTAATCGCTTTAATTGTATTTTTCCTTCTGCGAGACGCCTGGTACGAAAGAGCGGCGAAATGTGCCGCACATGTGCACACGTTAGAAAACCTTACGGCTGGTTTTCTCAAAAGGAGCTCCACTCATACAACGAGATAGCCATGAAAGTAGCTCCTACAGACTCCAAACTTTCCAGTCTTAAAGCAGTACTAAGTAACTTATTTACCACCTTATTAAATCCTATTCATAGTCCCTCTGGGGGTAATACAAGTGTATATGGGATGATTGGAGGGTCTTTCATCTCCCCTGGTGTCTCTGGCCAGAAAACCACAATTGCAACTTCGCTGCCTACGGGTCGGAGGCCCAAATACACACTAATGGAATCTAAAGAAGGAGCTAATAGGCTAACGGGCAAAGCTAACTGTGGGCTAGAACCACTTAAACAGTATTTACAGCCAAGTTTGAGTGAAAAAAATATCTCCATTGTGTTCGATGTACAATATCTCTCTCCCTTTGTCTTTCTGTCAGCGTAGTATTTACTCTCATGGACAATTAATGAGTAAAAAAACGCAACGTGCTACGACACCTGCAGTGGCACTTATGGCCTCTAGGGGCATGAGTTACTTACTAATGCTTTAACAAGATTTTTTCAGATAGATTTTTTAATATCTAATTCCCAGCCTGATTTATTGAGCTTTGACAGCGAGAACACTACATGGTGCAAACATTTGTCGGGGCATCTGAGCTTATGTTCCTGATGAATCTGTGGGAAGTCTCCTTGTGCGGCACAGACTGTGTGCGTTGTATCGTTGGTCGCATTAGCACACATCTGTATGACTCGTCTTTCTCATTGATTACAAGGCCCTTTTTTTCTGCATTGATAAAACAGCTGCATGAATACTGTACAATGGCATTCAATCACAACAGCCTCAATGTGGCTCGATGCGATGCCCTTCAGAGCATTCGATGTCCACGGCACAGCGCGTTATGAGTGTACAGGAAGCGGTGGCGCTGAAAGTAATTTAAGTGTCTTGTCCAGGACCCACTGCACTGGTTTAAGTTGCCAATATTATAGAACTACTACAACCACTTTTCCTCATACACGCATTTAAAGTCATCAAAGTCATCATCCAACTGGCATCAAATCTAACTGCCTCGAAAAATAATGGTGTTGCTTTACTATTTTCACTTCATAAGTTTGTAGAAAATACCAAAGTTATGGTCTAAAACATATTTATGGATCTTTCTTCTTTTTTTCCCTTCATTCCTCTGTTAGATTGAACATTGGTCGGTCCTGCTTTTGTCCAGCCACAGCATACCTCAACACATGATCAGCGTGACCTGGGAGAGAATGAAAATATTAAAAGCAAGCAGCGATTACTGATGATTTTTCAATTTTTATGCCCTTTTATAAAGCTCAGTCTGTAACTTTACTCTGCTTTTGACTTTGACTCACCCCATAATTGGTGGTCCATGTGAAAATTGCAGTTCTTTGTGCGGCTTTCACACTATAATTAAGTGTATTGTGACCATTTCATTTTCATTTTTCATTTATTCGTTTATGTCAGGAAACGGCACAGAAAGTACAAGGTAGACAAAATATAGTTAAGTCATTTGTGCAAACAAGGAATATACATTATGTAAACATGACGATCCATTTCTACCTGAAAGGGAGTGGGCAGACCCAATGTTTATAACAGTTTAAATCGATGGACAGTTTGGCATTGCTTGTGTTGTAAGTCCAGTTTGTTCCATTCATTCTCGACTCATTGGTCTATAATTATCCGACCTCTGCAGTGCTTTAGACGTTCGAAGAGGACAGGTCAATGCAGAAAATAATAATTTGTGCCTGCCCCGTTAATTGGCAATTTTAACACTGGACTGTAACTTTCATAATCAAGCCACACAAATTTAGCCTTGATACATTTTAAATACAAGGTTCAAACATTTTGTCGTGTCCAGTCAGAAGTCACATGGGTCGGCTGTTTCACATTCAGGCTCCGTCCACACAAAGTCAAGGTCAGAACTGAAAAGTATTGTATCAATCTGTATCATCCACACGAATTATTATTTTTCAAACTAGGTTGTAGTGTGGAAAGATCTAATCTACTGATCTTATAATGAGTTTTACTCTGCTCCTCCACCGCGAGCCACAGGTGACAAGGAAAAAAACAGCAGAGTTATTTTTTGTATTTTTCTTGACCTTTAAAGCAACACCACGTAAAATTTCACCCAATAAACAAAATTGAAATTCAAGCATTTATTTATGACAGATATTTTCATCATTGAAAAATACCTCATAAATGGACAAACAAACATGTGCCTTTGCTGTGAGCGGCTCACCTCACCTGACATGACTTTAACAGTAGTGGGTACGTTTCCATCTCGTCTCCATGGAGATGTTCACTAAAGGCTGCCAAATATGATATTTAAACAGATTAAGTCCTCATCCAGAACCATTCTTTGATTACCCACTGCAAAAATAGCATTTTCTGTGTCGAGCTGGTCATTGGGAACATGTTTTGTACTGATGGCAACAGCATAGTCCAAAATGTTACGCAGTGTGCCTTTAATCAGGAAAGTCCCACTGAGATTAGGAATCTCATTTCCAGGGGAGTCCTGGCCCCAGAGGAGACCCTGTTGTACATGTTTTCAGATTCATTTATTGTTTGTTTCCCGAGGAAGAGTCAGTTGCAAACATAAAGACAAATACAAGGACATAAACACATTACAAATACATGTAAGACAAAGACACCCACAGTGGCCCGGCTTAACACAGTGACATTAGTTGTTCTCATTAACTGATTTGATGGAGTGTGGTACAAAGGAGTTTTTACAGAGGTTGTGTGAACAAACAGGGAGCCTAAACTCTCCCGCTCGTACTGACAGTTGAGCACATGAGAAGGATCGGCTATGATTTTACGGGCCTGAGTCAATGTGAACTGATCAAAATGTCCTGCAAGGAGGTTGGAGGGGAGGTGGGGAAACCGGAGTACCCGAAGGTCACAGGGAGCTGAACAGGAGGAAGTGGAAGGAGCTGACCAGTGCAGGACACCACGCTCTGAAACAGGGACCAACCCGGGAAGCAGTGCACCGTTTCAGAGGATCAGAGGAGCACTGATGGCAGCCAGCCTGGTTTCCCCGACCTCTAAATCATGCTGGTCAGGTTGACCCACAATGACAGCGCAGCTCAGTCGCAGCAGCTCAGGACTAACACCTGAACACTATTTCGTTGTACACTTGTATGACAAATAAAGCACTTACTTACTTATTCGGACGCTTGTTGTCATGGCGGACACTGACGCCTTTTACACCTTTTACCAATTTGCTCGATTCGGAAGCAGCCCCATGACTGCATCCACAACATGGATGCACACATTCACTGAGCTGGCTCCATGTTTATAGAGAACATTTTTGAAACTATATTTGTTTAGTCTTCATGTGGATACAGATTTACAATGTCTTTGCCTGTCACCGCTGTATAGGGACACGTCCATCATAAATTGTTACATGAATTTTTCACCAATTAGTACAAATGCAAACACAAAGAGTACAAAGACGTCATCAGGGATCTCTGAACTCATCCCATTAAAATAAACAGGTATCTCCTCCTCCTATTGCGGTCACGACCTGCTATTTCCGCACATATATCAGTCATAATACACAGCCTGTCTGTTGTGAAGGGCGATTATGGCTGGATTAGCGTCGCCAGCGAGCGATCAAACAGAGAGTTACTCATTTGATTACAAAGGACCGCGGCTCAAACGGCTTCATAATTAAATGGCTCGTATTAATTGATTTGAGAGATCGAGGAGCTGCCTGTCACAATTATATCACGCGGCGCGGCTGTAAACATGTTATTGTTTTGGAGGCAGACAGACGCGGCTGGAAATGGAGAAGTGACAGGAGGACGGCAAGGTCAAACGGTTGAAAAGTGGGCCCAGGTGGAGACGGACAGACGGGAGAGGAGTCCTTTAATGCTTTCATGTGTTTGTTGTTTCGGAGACTCCAGATTGAGATGGTTTGGGGCAGATGAGGGAGAGCGAATGGGTGTAGAGCTGCTGAGAAAAAGGAGGCCCAGAGGTTTATGAAAGTGGAAAAGATGCTTCAGTCAGTGCTGTCTTTTTCTTAACCTGCCCCATATTTTTCAGCCCCACCTGTCCTTTTCCTATCAGATGTTACACTATTGCAATGGCGCAACGCTACATTGCAATGTAGCCAGCTTGAGCTAGTGGGACGGTCCTGTTCAAATGGTATCTTCCTATTCCAGACGCAGTGAAAGAAAAGTGGACTGTGAAAGTTGTTTTATTATTTGGTAGCTTTACATGAAAAACATTTGTGTAACTTTATGTATGTCTAAACTATTATAAACAGGAGCCCATATGCCTAGTTACCCATCGGCCAAACCAAATGTGATTGAGACGTTTATCATTAAATAAATAAGACACGTAGGCGACTGTTGCAAGAGAGAACACAAACCTTTTTGAGGTTAACAGCGAGACAGAAGAGTTCAGACTGAAGGATGAATTCTGACGATGCTTTCTCTTTATCTCTGCTGCTCCTCTCCCAACAAAGTTCACAGTGGTCTCTTTGTTTTTTTAAGTTACTCTTAAAAACGCGCCTCTATGCGTTGGCTTTCAACACGAACTGATACGTTGTTACTTTGTACCGTGTATATATTATATATATATGTATATATGTATATTTGTCTCTCACTGAAACATGTACAGCACTTTGGGCAGTGTCAACTGTATTTTAAACGTGCTTTATGAATAAACCTTGATCTTAACCTTGTGCCGAGACTCTCATTCTGGATTGATCCAGAATGAGATGGCTTTATGACTAGGGATGGGAATCGAGAACCGGTTCTACAAGTAGTCCCGGTTCTGTTTGAGCAAAGCATCGGAACCGTACGTCTTCTTCATTATCGATCCCTCTTATCGATGCTCCCGCTCTGACAACACTCTTTTTGCGCCGCGGAGCTAGACGCACGTGCGTAATGACATAGCTCTCCGGTCTGTTGACGCTGCTTTGAAGTAAGCAGGGAAACATCGGCCCAATCTCAATTCTACCCCTTAGCTCTCCTCTTCGCCCTTCCCCTCCGTTCACGAGACGAAAGAGTGTCGTCAATTAAAATAGTCCTTTGCTATAAACATGTCAGTTCTACGTTTTCGCTTTGCTGCTGCGAACGCTCCGTTTATTTGCGCTGTATTGCTGTTCTTTCCAAACTTTCGATACGTCGCTATTGACATGACACACGGGGTTCAGTGCCTCGCTGCTGCGCCAGCTGTCTCCCCGTGCCGCTGTGCTCTGGGCCCGGGTCCGAGACTGTCTGTCCCTGGTCTGAGCGCACCTCTGCAGCCCCCGCTCAGGCCCGGGGCTCAGAGCGGAGCCTGCGGGTGCCTGTCCCCGCCCTGAGCGCGGGTCTACTCATCCCCGCTATGAGTGTGCTATATGAGCGGATCGGCTGATCTCTCGCAGCTCTGCTGCAACAGAAGTAGTTCACACGGGCATGGGGAAGGAGAATGTAGCGTCGGATGAAGCAGAAATAGATACAAATCTGTAGGGTTTGGGCTCAGACCTAGTCCTGTTGTTTAGGTGTTACAAAACAGCATCAGTCTGCTACAAGTTACAGACACTTGATGAAAAGTACAAATGTTACCATTATATTGAGGATGCCAGGCAGGCTGAGTGCCAGCAGGAGCCACAGTATATTTGGAAACTTGCTTAATTTAATGAATATTTTTTCTTGGGAAAACTAACAATGTGTCTTTTTTTATAGATTTTATCAAAAGCACATTCATTTCTTGCTTTTCCCCAACACACAGACAAGTCAGGCATCGATAAAAGAATCGATAAAGAATTGAATCGTTAGGTAAAATTATTGATGGCATTGATATCAATAAAATCTTATCAATTCCCATCCCTATTTATGACAATAGTTATTTAACCTCCTTTCCTATTTTTAGTTATTTAACCTCCCCTGCCTTAACTGAGCACATTTTCTCCAGTTAGACAAATCTAAAAGCTTCTCAACTGGAGTTTACAGCCTATAGGTCAGAGTAACTCCTTCTCTGAAAGCTAACACCTACAAAACTGATCCTAACTTTTTTCTCACCTTTTGACCCTGGGTTTTGGTCACATTTTTCAAGCGTTTTGTTGTGTTTTCGTCATGTTTTTGTTGCTCTTGTCACTCTTTTCTCACTTTTTTGTTGTTTTATTGTTGCTTTCCTGGCACGCATTTGTTGCTTTTTCATCACTTTTTTTGTTGCGTTTTCTTCCTTGTTATTCCGAAGCTTTTTTCCAGGCGCTTTTAGATTTGCGTAATGCCAAACTTCAGAAATGTCTTCGCTTCAGGTGGGGGTTAAGAGGTTAATGATGTAGTTTGCTGTTGGCTGGTTGCACTCTCGCTCCAAAGCAGTTCCCTCCAAAACATCCCAAAGACATATGGGTTTATCGTTGCGGGATGCAGCACTCACCCGTCATCTGATCCTTGTCATTTTGCAGTACAACTTGTCTGCAAAATCACAAAGAAAGCACTGAACTTGCTCTATTTTCCGCTGAAGGTGCAAATTGCTTTTTCACAAACCCAAACGCACATTCAGAGGGTATTTTAAGGTAAACCTTTACATTGTGTTCTTTCACCGCAGACATCTACTTTCTGCGTACTCCTCAAATATATATTCATAGTTACATTGTATACAGTTGCTGCTCCTGTCCACATTTCCATATTTCTATATTTATGTTTCGATATGACACAGTTAATCTTACAGAAAGTTAATGAACTCGGTTTAGACATAGCGCACTCCTCTATGAAGTAGAAGCAGCATTTTAAATCACTGGCAGGACACCGAGCGACTTCTCCAAATGACACACAGGAACTGGGAAAACTATGGCAGATGCACATCAGTATTCATAAAACGCCTCTCATTTTTCCGCGCTTGTGACGAACCATGAAATACTGCTTCAAAACAGTGAGCGCTGACGGGCTCCATAGGCTTCGCTGGAAATTTATGCCGCATACATGTTTAATGACGCTGTAAAACACGAGGCCTTGTCTATGTATGCATGTTCACACTGAGGCTGGTGCGTTCAAATAGAGGGCCAAGCATGTAATTCACAATATATAAAATGTTTGCCAGTGGACAGAAGTTGAGCAGCATTAGAAAGTAGGAATATAACGATTCATCGAAAATCAATTTAAAATCGATTTAATGTGCGTGAAATGTGAATCGATGTAAAAAATAAAAGAATCAATGTTAAAGCCGCCCTCAGCTACTCCATTTTGCCCGACTGGAATAGCTTTATTCTCACATTGCATCATTAGAAACAGCGAGCTAACTTTTTCTCAAGACAAGCTCCGCACCTCCCCCGCCTCACCCCCAACACACACCACACCATGTAAACACATACACATGTAGGCATCGAAGCAGCAGACGCAGCTAAAGTTAGCAGCTACGAGATTAGCGTTAGCGGCTAACGCAGAGTTTAGCATTTTGACAGAAGTTTACCAAAGATCGTGAACTGACAAACATCTGACCAACCTGCTCTGATTCTGCTGAAATCCTCATCAAATGTCCGTTTGTCAAATAATCCAATATCTAAAGAGATATGTCATGTCTTTTTCCTCCTTATGTTTACAAAGGCTGCACCGGGAGGCTGTGAGGCGTTCGAGGGTTGTGGGGGGGAAAAACTGCACTGTAAAAATTGTTCTAAATGGTAGTATTATGTTCAAACTGCAAAAAAAAAGAAGTTTGGTAAAATAAAGATATGTCTCAAAATATTTGCTTTGCTACATATCTTATTTATGTTGAAAACATGTAAATTTACAAGCACTCATGTCAAAATGATTATAGTTCATTTTCATGTCTTATAATTTTTTTGTAATGTAAAGTTCTCTCACTGAGACAGTTGCCGTTTGTCACAAGGACAAAAATGCAGATGTTAAAACAAAAGAAATATTGATGAATGAGTCATATTCCTTTTCTTAAAAAAATATCGGAAAAAAAATCGAAATCAGGAACTTAAAATCGGAAATCGAATCGAATCGGGGCTTGAATGAAGTTACATTCCTATTAGAAAGAAAGCAGAAATGTTTACTGTAAATTAGTTATTAGTTATATGATATTGTTAATACAGCCCCGATCAAAAGTTTAAGACCAGTTGAAAAATGTTGAAAAAGAAACAAATATTTTCAACTAGAACTTCAATATGCTTTATTATAGGGCTGGGCGATTGGGGGGGGTTATTTTCCCCATATTGATTGATTTCGATTTGATTTTTTATTTTTATTTTTGGTTTAAAAGAAAAAAACAATAAATGTGATCTTTCTGGACTAGCAAATAAACAGATGCTGCGGCCAAACTGAAAACTCCAGCTAACTCAGCAGCAAAAACAAACTCTACACTTGTAGTCTCACAGTACAACATCCCCTCACAACAACACACAAACATCTGCAAAGGAGACGCAAAAGAGTGGAATGTTTGAAGAATGTCAGAAGCAGACAACAAGCACCTCAAAAGGCCACGACGTCACGGAGTGAAGCGCTAACAACTTAATATGTACATAAAGAAATGAGTAAACCGCGCATTTATCAAAAAGACAATCATACTTACAATTCACCGTTCGTAGCTATCGATAGTTTTCCTCTTCGAAGGTAAACTTGTCATCCCGCGTGTCCTGTTCCTCTGGCATCTCCTCAAATGTTTCTGTTTTGCCCATTAGACGTGTTAGTGCAATTTTGTAACTGATTTTACACGTAAAATTACCAGGTCCTTTCCTTGTAGCAACAAGGAAAGGACCTGGTATGGCACCAGGTCCATGGCACATGCTCCTGTGCTTCCTGTTTGTTTGGGCCGAGTGATCCCTGGGATTGACCTGACAGGCGCTGCAGCATTGCGCCATCCATATTTTTTCCCATACTGCAATAGGACTGACCAATGCTCCTGTCGATTAAAACGCACCACGCGATTATCGTGATCAACCTATATTAAAATCACTATTAGATTAAAATTCGATTAATTGCACAGCCCTACTTTATTAAAATTGCTGCCTCACTGAAATCATATTTTCAAAAGCATTAAAACCTGTCTTACTGCCTTTTGGCCAATGTCACGTCTTATTTGAAAGCTAAGACCTACAAAAGTGATCTAAGCTGATCTTTTTCCTTGCCATGTTGTTGTCGCTTTTTTGTTGCTTTTTTGTCATTTTGACTTGGCTTTGACTTTTTTTTCCCAAAAAGGTTTTATAGTTTGGTAATGCTGACCTAGAGAAAAATGTGCTCGGTTAAGGTGGGGGTTTAGAGGTTAAGATTTACTCACAGTGGAATAAGTTAGTAAGAAACAGATACTTCATTCTAATAATTAGTAGAATTAAAAAGTACTGTATGAAACAACTACTCTCAGAGTACAGTAACTTAAAAAAATTTAACTGGAGTACTATCCACTTCTGCACCTAACATCGCAACAACAATATTTTTTCAATACATTGTGCAATGTGCAGCCTTTCTGCTGGAGTCAACTGTTTGGCAAAGCTTTTTTTCCCCAGTATGATGTATGATACTCTCAGGCAAAGAAAAAAGTAGATAGTAGATATTTGTAGGAGGAGTAATAGCAGGAGCAGCAGCGCTAGTGCAGTAGTAGTCACTGTAGTTGTTATGTACTGCGCCTTTTCAGAGCTGCTGTAACAAATGCATGTATCCACTGTAGAGTCTAGTCTTATCTTGTGAATGTATAAGGAAGTTTACTCCTCTTTGCTCCATATGTCTGTGATCATGAGTCAGAATTAGTCATTAGATGATTCCACGTTGTAGGAAAATTTGAGCTAAAATGTGGACATGCTTTATGCTGTCGTAATGTATTGATTTATTTCCTCTTCCCCCTCTCCAGGCGGGCCAGGTGATGTGCCGGCGGATGGTGTGCGACTGCGATAACCCAAACGCAGACCTGTTCTGTTGTCCCGAGTGCGACCCCCGCCTCAGCAGCCAGTGTCTGCACCAGAACGGGCTGCTCACCTACAGCAGCGGAGACACCTGGGTCGACAACTGCCAACAGTGCCAATGCCTGGTAAGATCCTCGCAGCTTTGTAATATTGATGTCCTTTTCCAGATAGTCACCGACAGTGCCTTGGGCTCCTCAAACCAGGAAAAAAATATGCAGTTGAATTTATGTGAAATATTGAATTGGGCAATTAATCGAAATCGCAATCTCTGTTTTGGTCAATTTCAATAATCGTCATGGCACTTTATAATTGTCAGGTTTATAGCCATGTCTGTGGCATAAACAGAACCGAGTTTTGGAAGATTTTGTGCGTTAAGGGAAACATTTGTTTTTGGAAAAATAAAATCGAATCGAAAAATCAAGATCGATCAATATGAGAAAGAAAATTGTGATTTCTTTTTTTTCATTTTTTTGTCATTATCGTCCAGCCTTTATTTTTTACACTAAAGACATTCTCTTATATGCTATACTTCACACTTTGGTGAACATAGGCAGGGCTCTATAGCAGTGGTTCTCAACTGTTACGGTGTCGGGATCCTCCATAATCCAAGGATGACAAACGGTAACCCAAATAAGAATACCGCCTTTGCTCGGCTCAATCCCATCAGATCTCGGAAGCTAAGCAGATATTGTCGTTTGGTCCTTGGTTGATGTGGCAACAAATAGTAGCTTACCACCACCAAGTATGGAGTGAATGAATAATGCAATGTAAACCGTCTTTGAGTGTCCAGAAAGTGCTATATAAAACCAATGCATTATTGTTATGGATTTTTATATACAATGTAATATACAGTATTTCCCCACAGGTTATTGCATAGAAGGAGCCCATAAAGATGAAATTATTATCAAAAGAATCCAATCGCATTCATTTCCACCTCCCACCCCCCACTTTAACCAAGTGCATTTTTTCCAGTTTGGCTTTATCCAAATCAAAAAGCTTCTTGGCCAGTGTAACGCCTCATTTGAAAGCTAAGACCTGCAAAACTGATCGAAACTTTTTGTGTTGCGTTGTTGCCGTGTTTTTATCAACCACTGCTCTACAGAACTGTCGGCAACTTGCTAACTACAGTAGAACCAGGAAATGGGATAAAGTACTGTAGTTTTATTTCTGGTTTTTATTCGCAGGGTTTCCGCATTAATAAAGCATCATCAAATTAATTTTGGCAAAATCAAGGCCTTTAATGTCATTAAAAAGCATTAAATTAGATTCAAACTGGCATTAAATCAAATTGTATTGGAAAATTATGACATTGCCCAACCATTTTTACTTTTGAATTTCTTTGAAAATACCAAAATGATGGTCTAAAACATAATCAGTTGCAGTTTTGGCTGAAATTGAAAGCACTTTTTTTTTGTTACCTTATCCCTTGATCCCTCCTAGTCAGAGCCACCTTATCCAACGGGCTAGCAGGGGCTGGAGCCCAGGGCCTACCATAGTAAGGGCCTATCAGAATTAAGAAACGTACCTGCATATTGGGCCAAAATGGGACCAGAACGCTGCCAAAATAAGGTGATGTGCTGATGTGTCTGCTTCAGAACGCCAGTTCAAAAGCCAGAATACTTCATGCGTAAACTCATAAATGGGGAGAAAGTACATAGAGAGTGGCTCTGCTACTCCCTGCAAAGTGGAAATGCATTTGCTTTTCTCGCAAACTTTTTGGAGGGCAAAACGGAGATAAGTCAGCCTTTCCAGTGTAGGATTCTCTGACTGGAAGGATGCACAAGTAAGATAAGTGAACATGAAGATTTTGATACAAGATGTCATTTAACATTTATTTTGATACATGTAGGAGTAGCAGGGTTAGGGTTTTTGTGGGATTTAGGGTTAGGGTTATAGGTTAGAGTTACGGTTAGGGTTTGCGCTGAGAGGGGGGCCTACAATCCTGTTTAAGCCCCGGGTCCTATGGGTACATTAAGGTGGGCTTGCTCCTAGTATCATCTTATTACTGTGCTGTAAAGTAAGTTTTCTACTAAAGCCTTTCATGTAGCTCTGATTACCTTGTTTTAAGTGGTAATGTGACACATGCCCAAGTTCATTGCGTGCAATTTACATCTTTGCCTTTTCAATCTATTCTTCGCCGCCGCGGTTTATGCGCCTCGCTGCTGTGCCCACGCCTGTAATGTTCCCGCGCTCAATGGGAGAGTCAAGGAGAGGAGTTTTGTGAATAGAAAGGTTGCACTTTTCATCACATAACGGAGAAATAGAGGATTTAACACAATTGTAAAGGACTGAAAGCCTATTCGCCGCAGTAATGGAATTACACATTTTATCTGAAGGATATGTCCAAGGTTATAGACAGGAGAATGTGCGTGTGCGGCTGTTTATAACAAAAATAGTACATTTTTGAGAGAGAAAATGTGTGAAATTTTGAGAAACTCTTTGATTAAAAGTTTTGTTTGACCTTATCATTTTATAATCGCTTGTAAAAGTTCTTGTTGCCCGTTCATAACTCAGCTACAAGCATGCACAACTACTACTGCTACCAATCTATAGAAATTGCATTCATGTGAAGGACGTGCCCTTGGTTATATAAACAGCCGCGGTGTTGTATAATATGTGGAGGCGGGATATTGTTTCACTGTTTGAAAGGGCTGCAGGTTCTCGTGTGTTGTGTAGATTGACGAGTGCTCACAGATGTTTGAGTGTCCTTTACACGCTGCGCTTATTCTCTGCAGACAAACTATCAGAGCCGCCGAGACGTGCTTCTTTACACAGACATACGGCGCGCTGTTTTCTGCCTCCTGTCATGTCAACCTTTAGGTCTACACACACACCTGCTGCTGGAACAACAGCCAGGTGCTACTGGAGCCCCGCTGATAAAGCTGACTCTATGTGGCAGGAGTAGTGATAGTAGTATCATTTTTACTCTCTCTCTCTGGGACCAGAAGGTCAATATTACTGCCAATCCCCAAAGACATTGTTACTACAAGATGGACACCATATCGTGAATGTATCTTCCAGTAAAGGGCGTCAAGTACAAGTATAGAATTCAGCAAACGCTTTACACAAGACTGTCGACTTAGAAAATTCCTCATTACATTCAGTGTTTCAATACAGTAACTCAGATCTTTCTCATGTTTTAGCGTCAGTCCCACATCTGCGCTCCGGCCCACTCTCTGCACATGCTGCTGCTGTCACTCCTTCTGTCAATGACGCACGTCTCATCTCCGCAGAACATCTCCATCGCTATTTACGGCAGAATTTAATGGGAAATCTTGAGTTAGACTTGTATTTAAAGTATGGCACGAAAATTTGGGGGTATTCTGGTGTTTGGTAAATGATTTTTAAAAAAAGATTGTAAATGGGTCCTTTTGCCTTTGCCAAACATGGCTAGTGTGTACTTTCAATGAGAGTCTTATCAGGGCTTGACATTAAAAAAGAACTAAGTAAATTGTTAACCTTAATAAATCCTCTCCGTAGTCCCTCTGGGGGTAATACAAGTGTTAATGGGATGATTGGGGGGTCTTTCATCTCCCCCTGGTGTCTCTGGATAGAAAACCACAATTGCAACTTTTCCTGCCACCGGGTCGGAGGCGCAATACACACTAATGGAATCATGAAGAAGAAGCTAACGGGCAAAGCTAACTGCGGGCTAGCACCACTTAAACAGTATTTACAGCCAAGTGGAAAAAAATATGTCCATTGTGTAATTGGATGTACAATATCCCTCTCTCCCTTTGTCTTTTCTGTCAGCGTAGTATTTACTCTCACGGAGAATTAATGAGGAAAAAACCGCAACATGCTACGACACCTGCAGTGGCGCTTATGGCCTCCAGGGGCATGAGTTACTTAGTACTGCTTTAACATTACTATGTTTTTCAAATGTTGAAGCCACAATCGCTTACAAATTTCAACTTAATTTCAGCTTAATAAAACCCCATTGATGGTCATTAAAAACCTCACCAACACTCACCTTGCAGTTATAGATGAATATTGAAGGCTGTCACTAAAGAAAAACGTCCTGTGTTTCCCCCAACACCGGCATCTCGGATTCATCAGTGTATGATCCGCTCCGTGTTCTGGGCTTCTCTTTGCTTCAACCGCGACACGTACCCTTACAAACCTTCCTTAGTATTTTTTCTTTTATAATTAGGACTTTTTTTTACAATGTAGAGTTTGGCAAATCCGCTCTACATCCTTCTGTCTTAAAACACGCTCTGAAGGCAAGGAGTTGGCTCGGGAAACATAATGGTCAGCAGGGCGCTGTGCATGCTTACAGCCAGGGCATCATCAGTCGCACTGGGAAAGTCAGCCTGGAAAAGTTCACTGGTTTCATGCAGAAAAACGAACCTCTGCAGTAGTATTCCAGCGTTAGCAGCAGCGGCCGCCGTGAGGGAAGCGTTGCATAATAATGAAGCCACACACACACAATGACACGCCCCCACAGCGTGCGCTCTTTCTCCGACAAAACAAGCCGATTTAAACCTGAAAAACTGATCGACAATAGGCGGATGTATAAAACTGCCTTTTTGCGCGGCATTTGTTTGCTAAAGTATGTGTCGACAACGCAAACCAAAGAAGCGGTGCCTCCTCCGCGGTGTTTACCCGGTATGTAAATAGACTAAGGCGGCACGGTAGCGCAGCGGTTAGCGCTCTCGCTTCAAAGCAGAAGGTCCCGGGTTCGATTCCCACCTGGACGGGGCCTGTCTGTGTGGAGTTTGCATGTTCTCCCCGTGTCTGCGTAGGTTTCCTTCGGGTACTCCAGTTTCCCCTACCACTAAAAACATGTACAATAGGCCAGGATGAATGAGAGTGTGTTTGAGAGTGCGCATGGGGGACAACGGATGCTAATTAGCCCAAGGCTACAATCCGGTGTGGCTTGTTTACATGCATGAGACCCATGTATGTTCATTAACATGCACTGTCCCGACCAAATAAACCAATAAACCAATCAAAATAAATAAATAAATAAAGTCACGTCCCTACTGCGCACTCCAAAATCTCCTAAATCAAGCCGGGTTGAACCTAAACGTTTATGCTTTTAAATATACCAATACTGCTAGCTTAAACATGTAAAGGCTTTTTCGTGGCTTCAACTGAACAATTCTGCAAAAAAGCGAAAATCACCACTTGGCTTGTTTCTCCATTTGCGAGAAAGTGAGTCTGCCGACTTGTGTCCCTGGAAACCACGGCGGGTCACAAATGTTTACAAAAAACAAAACCCGATGCTGTTTACAACGAGGATATGACTAGCCATTTGAGTTTTCCGCTGTATGGCCTGTCGCCTGCTTGAGTTTTCCCTATAGACCCTTTAATTGTTTGTAAACATTCCGGGCTTAGCTGGAGGCAGGAAGCTCGATTCCTATCTATTTCCATTGTAGCTGTTGTCATAGTAACAATAAACAAATGTCTAACTGTTTTTGGAAATATCAGATAAATCTTATTTTATCGTCTCTAATGTCATTCCTCTTGTTCTGGCACCTTAAGCCACAACAGGACCACATTTTGTTGTTGTAGTTTTACACTTAAAATCGCTAGTTTTAGTTTAATCTTATTTCTCTTGATCACTTCCTGCCTCCAGCTGATGTCACTGATGATGTCAGCAGTTAAAGGGTCTATACTGTAGTGTTATACTGTACCTGTAAATATGACTGTATGACGAGGCCTGAACATGTGTTGGTCCTCAGAGCATATTGGTGAACCCTCAAAATGTGGCCGCCAAAGATGTTCCCTAACTGCCACTAAAGGGTAGAAAGGACAATGTGTCTTCAGGCACATTTAACCCAATTGAACATTATATTACCCCCTCTTTATTTTTAAAGAGGGGGTATTATGCTTTTTCAATCACATAGCACCAGTCTATAGCATACTACAATGATGACGTAACCTTCTGTTGGTCTGTATATGCAGTAAATTAAAATAACTGCCTTGAATAAAATTGCTCTCTCAAAATGGCTGTACTGAACGTCTTGAAATAGGCCTCTGTCTCTTTAAGAAGCTTTCCAACACGCCCCCTTCAGCACACTGCTGTGGCATGTAAACAACACTACTGTGCGGGGAGGGGGCTCTGCTGAGCTGAGGAGCAGTGGTTGGTGGCTTGGCTGGTGACGAAAGGTCCAGAGGCGTCTCCAGGAGGTGGGGGCGTTCCTAGGAGGACTGAGGCATAGCTACACCTAAAATGGCTGCCGTCTAAGTTTTTACTGATTACTCAAAAATATGTGAATGAGCCAAGGCAACACTCCAGGCATGTGTTTAATGAGGGAATGACATAATACATAATACCCCCCCTTTAACAGTTTTGACTTGAAGGCAACTTGTTTTGTGTTCTTTTCTGAGATTTTACCATTTTACCACCTCGTATTTACAGCACTTGTCGTGATTGATCGAAATAGAAGCACCAAACTGCAGTAACTCTTCTTCACGCGGTTGTATTGAATTCGTATAACATGTCACCCATTTGTTCTTCTTTTGTAGCGCTGTCCTAAAAAGGTCAGGAATTGTTGCGTTTGGGATGCCGGCTGTCGTGGCAGAGCTTGATAAATCGCCGTTGCGAGGGGGGAAAGTGGCAGGGTTGGCACAGGCGACTGGAAACGGTTTTGTTCGGCTTCACACGCTGAGACCGGGGCTCACTGTGTTGGACGTCTGTGTGTGTCGACTCAAGCAGCACAAACCCATTGGAAACAGGATGTCACAGCAGATAGTCACAACAGCAGACAGCAGTTCTCATCGACACACGCTCTGCGTTATTGGCCATTTTGACTTTGGCTGTTTCTGAGTCACCTTTAAGTTATTCTACAGAAATACCAAGGCTAATGGGTCTAAAGTGGTTGTAAAAGCCTAAATAGAGCATGAACCTAATGCATAACGGTGATAACATTTATGTGGAAAATAAGATTAAAGGGGGGGTATTATGTAAAATCGACTTTTTCAAGCTTTATATCATGTTATTATGTCATTCCCTCATTAAACACATGCCTGGAGTGTTGCCTTGGCTCATTCACATATTTTTGAGTAATCAGTAAAAACTTAGACGGCAGCCATTTTAGGTGTAGCTATGCCTCAGTCCTCCTAGGAACGCCCCCACCTCCTGGAGACGCCTCTGGACCTTTCGTCACCAGCCAAGCCACCAACCACTGCTCCTCAGCTCAGCAGAGGCCCCCTCCCCGCACAGTAGTGTTGTTTAGATGCCACAGCAGTGTGCTGTAGGGGGCGTGTCGGAAAGCTTCTTAAAGAGACAGAGGCCTATTTCAAGACATTCAGTACAGCCATTTTGAGAGAGCAATTTTATTCAAGGCAGTTATTTTAATTTACTGCATATACAGACCAACAGAAGGTTACGTCATCATTGTAGTATGCTGTAGACTGGTGCTATGTGATTGAAAAAAGCATAATACCCCCTCTTTAAAAAGTGGCAGAGTGGGTAGCCCTCCCCTCTGTAATCTTGTTATTCTCTTTGGCTCCTCCTCAGCAGATCCTTGAGTAACTATTTATTGCCTGCAGTTGCTGACCAATAATACAATATCTAATAATGGAATTCAGATTAAGTAATAGTGTACTGTAAATAAACTTGCAAATGGAAGTAAACTTAAATCTCTCAAACACTGTCTTACAAGTGTTCCTTTATTCAGTGCAATGTGTCGGCCAGTGGCAGCACATCATTGAAAAAGCACATTGTTCTTGCGATAGCCCATGTCATACAGTAGGGTTGTGTGGCTGTCCTGCTTTAGGACCATGGTCGCGGCTGGAATGCTTGCTCTTAACATGAAATTGAATTTGCTTCTGCAGAATTAAGTTACTTGAACCACTCAAGCCGTGGCCATTTAAAAGCATTTAATTCTAGGGCTCCAGTGCAGAATGCCCTATACATCGTTAACTGTCAATCTTTGTTAAAGCTTATACTAGAAACTGTGAGCCGTGGGCAGAGTGCACCCCGACCAGTAGCGAGCTAGTTACTCCTTGGACTGACTTTAAAATGAGCACCAAGAGGAAAAAAAAATATCTGTCAAAACCTCACAACAGGGTTTCCCCAGGGCATTAAAGCACATAAAAGTCATGACATGAATTATAATACAAAGTATACTGTATAAATGAAATTGAAGATGAGTGCATCAGTGGGTCCAGAGATGTAGGAAATTCAGGTGCTCTTCGAGGACAAGAACATGGAGAACATGGACTATAGGAGAAAAAGAAAAAAATGTCCGAGGCACTCTGAATAATAAGATAAAAGTCCTTTAATGAGTAGGGGACGCCAACGCGTTTCGACCTGGTACGGTCTTCATCAGGGCACGTAATTTAAAAAAACACAAACAGGTGCGTTAAATACCAAACTGGCATCACATGAGATAGTCACGTGATGCTCCGTCAATATAGAGTAACCACAAGACATAGGAATAAAAATGACAAAAGTTTAACACATGGATTCTGTTAGTAAATAACAGAAGACGGATAAGTCTAAAAACATGTAGGAAAAGAGCAATACATGATATAAAGCACCATAC
The DNA here is from genome assembly GCA_007210695.1 of Neogobius melanostomus. Taxonomy (NCBI): domain Eukaryota; kingdom Metazoa; phylum Chordata; class Actinopteri; order Gobiiformes; family Gobiidae; genus Neogobius; species Neogobius melanostomus. Next base: position 2,804,204 of record VHKM01000104.1, read on the forward strand.
AAGTACAAGGGGTCATTAACAAAATTGGTGTACCGACTTATAATTTAAGTTTAACAATGGCCATTGTGTGCTAATAAGGTAATTAAATTTAATATAATTATATAAAACTATTGATTTCAGATTTGATAGTTTGTAAAAATGACAGCCCGTTGACCTCCTAGACAAAACAACCTCATGAAAAAAGTGTGGACAATGGTTATAGAAAGACAGAAAAATCTACGTCTTCATTAAGACCCGGATACTTAGTGGCCTGTAACTAATATACAGTATACAAAGTATACTGTATATTTGAAAATATTGGCACTGCTCTTTATACACGCTTTAAAATTATGTCTGTTGCATGTTGTGTCCAATTTACTTTCATTTATCCATATTGGATGTATAACTAAATGTAGTTATAAAATTGGTTACAAATATTTAAGGAAACAAATGCATAGATCTTTTGCGTTTTTATATTAAAACATATATAATTTGGGTATGAAAATATGATTAAAAAGCATTAGTTTTGACTTTCTGCTACCTGTTAAATCACTGGACTGGTTTTAAAAGGGAGCAAGGGGAGTAGAGTCAACTCCTGACTATGAACCAAGCTGATAGCTCAGGTGCGGAGGATTAGCCTAGTGCTCAAGTGTTTTAGGCTGGTATGGGAGAATCCGAGTTACCGAGACAAAACTCATCTAGACATGGTGTTAACGCAAACTGAAACTAGAAGTCTAGTACAGGAAAAGACTATACATTTTTCTGTGCCCATGTGGACTCACATTAAATGAAGTCTAGGCGTTAATTCAACCTGGTAGACTAACTTCAGCGTCACCGACCTCCAGCCAATGATCACTTCCGAGAGGGCCACACCTCCACCTCAGCATCAGCGTAAGAGCCGCACCTCCGTAGCAGCCAATCATCGCCATCGGTCCCGCTTTTAAGCCCCAGCAATCATGGTTCGTTCGCTTCCCAGCTGCGCTGCGACTCGCCTCCACCCCATCTCCGCCTCTTCCGTCCACGGCTTCTACCGCTGCATCTTCCCGGGTCTTCCGTGCCACCACCAGTGTCCAGGCTCCGGGGGAAGACATCCCTAACTCCAAGCTGTTCATCTACACTGACTTGTACATCAATGTCTACCGCCGGGGTCTGATCGCCAAAACTAATACACATGTCAATAAATCTTCCTAATCGCTGCTTTTGTCTGTGTGAGTCTATCCAGGTTGAAATAAAATACACCTGAGTGAAGTTAGCCACTGAAAAGGCAAGACCGCCGGTACCATGTGTTGTGTGTCCACAGAGAGTGGCTTTTGAAAGGGCAAAAGAGAGAGAGAGGGGCCGCAGTGGCCAGACGAGCGTGACATTGACGTGAAATGAAGCTTGAATACCTCTGCACTTAGCAAACCGTGGCTGTCCTGGCTCAGCGGGGGCTCGCAGGCACAGACAGAAGGCAGATGGACAAATACAACCGATATGTGTATCCTCTGCAGCCCAAGAAATCAATAGAAAACAAGATTCTTTTACAGTATGTGAGCTGTGTTTGCGTTTAGTCCCATAGATTGATTTAGACCTGCTTTAGTCATGGTTTAGTCATGGGACCTTGTAAATCTCTGGCCTTGCCCTGATTTTGTCCACTTTTAGCCCTTAGTTCTTTAATCCTGGGCCTTCATCATGCATATTTAGTTCAAGTTGAGTCTTGCTTATTTCTTATTTATGGCTGATTTAGTATTGTGTGCAAAATAATATTTGAAGGGCTCATACAGTAGAAACAGCTAGCCCTGTTTCTAGCTTTTGTCTTGTACACTATGTGTATTGTGATTCATAAAATTTTGATTTAGTCTTGGTTTAGTCGTGGTTTGGTTCTGGTTAGACCTGATATGTTTTGGTGTTGTAAACCAGGGGTTTCAAACTCATTTTGGGTTGTGGGCCACATATAACGTGAACAGGAAAATACTATTGAGAAACAGTTTCTATTAAGTTAAAAATAATTATGGGCTGTGATTTTAAATAAAAGCCTGATGGGACTGTAGCGTAACAAATAATAATAATGGCTTACACTTGTATTGCACTTTACAAGCCTGTGTCACAAGATTGTCAAAGTGCTACATTGGAGTCATTATGAAATAGAAAAACTTCATTGTCTGCCGTGCACAATGATCGCAGAAATTCGCCTTTGGCTTGCCCATACTCAGCTCACACACAGCAATATAATAAAATACATTAAAATACATTATGCAGACACAGCAGCAGCAGATTCACCTCATCAAACCTCATTCACTCCACACTCAGTGGTGGTAAGCCACTATTGTAGCCACAGCTGCCCTGATGCAGACTGACCATTTACCACATGGCTATAATGTGTTGTTTATAATGTTGTCCTGATCTCTTATTATGTCATTGCCCTCTGATGGACACATGTGAAATTCTTTCCTTTGAAAAAAAAAAGAAAAGAAATGGGGTGCCCCCTAGTGGCTGGAGTAAGCATTCCGGTTATTTCTTTAAAAATTCATCACTCCTCACAGGAATGGGCTTGTGACATACTCTTTGTTTTTGTTTTTTTACATACTCAGGATTTTATGCTCCACAAGTCGCGGCCCAGATTAAATCATCTTCATACTAAACTCCAAAATGGGGTAAAATCTGTGAAAATATGGTAGTTTCCTGGCCAAAACGGAACACTTGACAGCTATGCAACCTCGCGGCAACTGCCATTTCTCGCAGTGGAGGCAGTGGAATCTGTTATTATTATTATTTTGTCATAATACGGGAGATTTACGGGATAATACTAATATGGGAGGACGGCGGGAAAGAGGGATAAAATAGGGTAGTTTCCCGGCCACAACGGGACACTTGTCTTACCTTAGCTTAGACGAGTTGATGTGTAACTGTCTGGTCTTTGTGCGCGCGCTCAGTCACGCACATATTGTTAGCATTTAGCCTCTCCCAGCATAGCTCAAAACTGGGGTGAAGTCAGAAGCTACCAAGCTCTTCCAATTTTGCACAAAATTAAACATGACCATTTTCTCAGAGGATATAAAGGGATACTATATTGTAATGCTATGCTGGGAGAGGCTAAACGCTAACAACATTTGCGTGACTGAGCGCACGCACAAAGACCAGACAGGTGCACATCAACTCATCTAAGCTAAGGTAAGAACATATTTCAGTATGGAATAACGGTGGCCTATTCCTTTAAGGCAGGGGTAGGCAACGTCAGGCCCGGGGGCCAAATTCGGCCCTCCAGTACAGAACCTCTGGCCCCAACTTGATTTTAAGAATTATTATTATGCAAATCAGAGGTCAAATACCTGTTAAACTACTCTAAAAATGCGAGAAATAGTGTCAGTATTTTAAAAAATGTCCTGGCAGAACATCCCATTTGGTCATATATAATGTAAAAAAAGTGATTCTCAACTAGTGGGGTTGGGACTCAAAAGTGGGTCGCAAGTCGCAAGGGAACGATTATTCAATATTTTCCATCTAAAACTGCACAGAAACACTAATATAGTCTGTTAAAATTAATGTTATTGGGTTGTTTTGATCATAATTTCAGTCTTAAAGGAAAATCTACTGCTTGTTTAACAAAAACATGTGTGGAAAATACAATATTTTATATGATATATGACAAATTACAGTTTTATTTGGGTCGCGGCTTGTCATTAAGATAATGTTGGCTCCTGAAGCCAGACCACCTGAGAACCACTGATGTAAAACATTGGCATTTACAGAATAAAAGTTCTTTACTTTAGGCTACAATGTGATGATGAAAATCGGCCCGCCACGACACAAACTTGCCTACCCCTGCTTTAAGGTCTGGTTTAGACCCATTTTAGTCCCTATTTTGCTCTTAAGTTTAATTACAATAGCGTCTCACAGGGCATCACAAAATATGTTGATTTGATTCAAAAGGGTGTAACAGTGTGATGGATAATAAGGAAATGTAATGTCCAAATGTCCAGCAGCCAATAATAATGAAGCAGCACTAGCTTGTTCTGTGCCCGTTTCGCTTTGATGAAGCAGAGACACAGGAGGTACAGTGACTAAAAGAGGGAAAGAAATCGCTACCAATAAGTGAATTTTCTGTTAGCAATCACTTTAAATCAAAAACCGTGCTTTTACATTATTGTGCGCGCGGCGATTCTCCGTTGCAGTTCAGAGGCGGGGTTGGTTTCGTTCGCCCAAGGTTGTCTGGTTTCTACGGTGAGGTCGCGGCGCATAAAAGAGAAAAAAAAAAAAGTCTGATTATTTCAGGAGGGGTGCGCGCCGGCGAAAGATAAATGTCACTAGGGGGGGGGGGGGGGAGAAGAAATGCAATGAAAGGAATGAAGCGAGAATTGTATGAACTGGTTTGATCGGGGGAAAGTGAGAATCTGAAGAGCCTTGGTGAAATAACCCGTTTTTATCGATGAAATTGTATGAAAAGCTGTTGCAGGGTTGGCGGTCTGTCTGGTAGCACTTGAAAGCACTGTCGGAGCATGGAAAGGGGCATTGTTTTTGAGGGCAGTGTTTCTCGCAACAAAACAATTGAACCTGCCCGATTTCCTTTTTCTTCTCCCTACATCTTGACTGTGTAATCATGGCCCCCTATCTCCATGCTCAAATCCACCACTAGCCCGCATCACAGCGTGGGACACTTTACCTGAGGCTATGCCAAGGCTAACCCTCGGCAATCGCCAAACAAGCTCTGCTCAGGGGGGATTTTCCTCTTTAAATGTTTACTCAGAGTGGGCGACCGAATGATGCTAGCTGAGGGCATCGGCGCTATACTGCACGGGTCCTCCCCTTTATTGGCCGGCCTAATTTACTACGGGGCTGCCGGAATACGCTGAGCCAGGACGTTTTCAGTGATATTAAATGCGCCCGCCGGGACTCTCGTCGGATATGGCTGTGCGTAAAAATCCTACACAGTTTGCCCTCATGAAGCAGCTCATCTTTCAGCGTTCGTTTGAGAGGGCTGCAAAAGATAACACGCACGTGAGAGTATATAGCGGGTCAGACTGGAGTAAAGGGTACGAACGTTAGAACTATAGGGGTGTGTGATAAGACAGAACGTTCATATTGTAATTTGAGGATAACTTATTGTGTAGTCTACTTCGATTCATATAGCCTCCCTTTATTGTGCTGTCGCGATAACTAAACCTATATCTGCTTCTTCTGAGAGGATATTTATATTGTACTGCATTAAACTGACAGGCAGTGAATTGCAATGTAACCAGATTACTGTTCGATATTTCAGTATTGTATTGGATTTATGTAGTCACCCGACAACCCATGGTTATGCAATTTGTCTAATAGTCAGTCACCTGCTAGAGGATGAACCTATTGTGCATGTTTTTAGTGGTAGGGGAAACTGGAGCACCCAGAGGAAAGTTACCTTCTTCCTGAAGCTGTAACTGACTTTTCCATTGAAGCCTTTTTTCCTCCTTAAAGGCTCATTCATACTTCATAAGACTCAAGAACTTTGTTCTCACACCAAAAGCTGCAAGAACAAAATGAAGTAATATTTGCCTTGTAACCATGGACATGTTATCAGTTATAAGACGTTTCCATTGTTACAAGGCAAATATACCTTCATTTTGTTCTTGCAGCTCTTGGTGTAAGAACAAAGTTCTTTCGTCTTATGAAGTATGAATGAAGTCATTATTGAATAGGGCTGGGTACAGTTTAAATGAGGGGTAGGCAACGTCAGGCCCAGGGGGGCAAAGCCGGCCCTCTATCATAGCACCGTTGCTCCTCAAGATGATTTTGTGGAATATTATTACACAAATCAGAGATCAAATGCCTGTTGAAGTAGAAATGTGAAAAATACTGTCAATTTCTTGAAAATTTCTTAGCAGAACGCCCATGTAGGCCATACAGTATATGATGTACAACACTGGCATTTGTAGAAAGCAATTCTTTACTTTGGCCTCCAAGTGGAGAGTCCGGCCCTTGGTTTTTAGACGATGAAGAAAATCGGCTCCACCAATCAAACTTGCCTTACCCCTGGCCTAGAGTGTACAATTTGGATGTTATTGTGATTCATTTAGCCTCCCTTTGGCAGCTTTATAGCGCTGTAAGAGGTAACTAAACATTATCTGCTTGCTCTGAGAGGACATTTATATTGCTGTTGCTGCATTACACTGAAAGGCATTGAATTGCAATATTATTATCTCCAGATTACTGTTCGATATATAATTATTTATAGGATTTCACCCCACAAGCCTACAAGATGATTGCTTTCAGGGAAATTTGTCAGCAACCCGCCTCCAGATCTCGAGCCAGACTAATGGTCAGAGTCACCTGCTGCAGGATTAACCTATTGTGCATGTTTTTAATTGTAGGGGAAACCGGCGCACCCAGATTAGTCCTGATATAGGCCTGGTTTATTCCATATACTTCTAAAAACCCACCATTTTCTGAGATAATACCTGTGCCACTATGCTACACAAAGTTCACACTACCCCTATTCATTCTGCCGTGCTTTCTCAATAGAAAATGGCAGCAGGAAAAATCCAATAAGCCGTTCTTTGCCCAAACTCAGCTGTGCGATTAATCCAGAGGCAACAATAAGAGAAAGTGACTAGAACAAGTCAATTAGGAGGAACCTGGAAGCAGCGTTTACCTCCGCAGTGAAAAGTGCTGACCGCCGCGGAGGAATGCTCGGCTCATCTCAATTTTTTCTGAACCTTAACAACTTTTTCTTGTTGGCGCCGACGTTCCCTGCAGCAAGTGAATGCACCGCGTCAGGAGAAAAGCCTCTGCATTTGCATGAGGGGGTGGGGGTGGGGGGTGAAATGCCACAGTGAATAGATTAAAGCCTCATTACCAAAAAAACTCACCTCGGCACAATCGCAGCTCTCACAAATCTACACTTTAGCCAGTAAAGTGCTGTTGTTGTGTTAAAATACTGAAATCAAAAAGGGATCTGATTCTTTACAGCTACATAAAGGGTATTTTCCTGAACAGTCCATCCCTCCTGTCACCATTTCTCAACTTGAGCACGTAACTATGAACTAACCTGCTATTATTGTGTTGTACAAATATACATGTTCGCACAGTCCATCGCACCCTCATTTGTCTAAGTCTCTCTTGTTGGAGTAAAAATGCTGACCTTCCCCTCTCTCCTCTCCCTCCTCTGTGTGCAGCAGGGGCAGGTGGACTGCTGGCCTCTGCCCTGCCCCCGGTGGACTGTGAGTTCACCGTTGTCCCGGAGGGCGAGTGCTGCCCCCGCTGCGTGACCGACCCGTGCCAGGCTGACACCATCCGGAATGACATCACCAAAACCTGCACCGACGAGCACAACATCCAGCGCTTCAGCGGCTCCTCCTGGATCAAGCACGGCACCGAGTGCACCCTCTGCCAGTGCAAGGTGAGGCCACTCAAGCGACACAGAGGAACATCAGGGCTGAGACTCAAGGCTATTGTTGTAGTCGACAAGTCAGCAATCTTTCTTTTTTTCATACCAGTACTATTAGTTAATATGTCAAACCACTGTATTTTCCAGACTCTAAGTCATTCCGGAGTATAAGTCGCACCAGCCAAAAAATCCATAATGAAAAAGAAAAAAACATGTATACTGTAAGTCGCTCTGGAGTATTCATGCATTTCCAATGACATCACGCATAGTTCCAGCCGCCATTTTGAATACTGAAGTAGAATTATGCAGTACTACAACTTGCAACAATAGCTGTACTCAGGATGAAAATGAAAGACAAGTGGTTGACAGTGGCATTTTTATTTACTCGTAATCATTGCTCATGAAGGTAACAGTTTAAACACGCCCCAGCGACGCACGTTTATGTGATATAATCAGCAAATGTGGCACAGACGTAGCAGCTCTGTCTGTCGAGCTACAGCAGGATTTACTAAAGATCTGCTTCAGTCCTCAGACTAAATTAACTCATCAAAGACGAAACAGAAAACCTTTCTCTGGGATTTTACAGTTTGTCATGTCAATAGAGTCTCAGTCTGAGTCGGTGTTTAAGCTGCTCAAGATGTTAGCATGCTACCGGTTAGCAACTGTCAACCTTTGACAGTTGATTCAATCATTGACAGATGATTGAATCAACTGTCAATGGCTTCAACACGATAAACACATGTGTGGCTCACATCTATGAACATTGAGGAAATACTACAGTAACAGCTCAGCTCTGACCTCTGTCACATGTTGTATTCAAGGCTAGATGTTTGTGGTTCAGGGCTTTCTCTTGGAGAGGTCAGAGCTGAGCTGTTGAAGCTAAATGCTAACCGGTAGCATGCTAACGTTTTGCGCAGCTTAAAGACTGACTCACTGGTTTCTTCACATAAACGTGTGTCTCTGGGGCTGTGTTTTTACTGTTATCTTCTTGAGCAATGATTATGAGTACATAAAAATGCCACTGTCGATCAGTTGTCTTTCATTTATATCCTGAATAGAGATACTGTTACACGTTGTAGTACTGCATAATTCTACTTCGGTATTCAAAATGGCCGCCATACCAACAAAAATGACTGAAAAGCATGTATAAGTCGCACCACCACCTTGGAAACTTCCTGATCCTGGAGGCGTAACTGTACCGTTGACAAGTCTCTCCAGACAGCTCATTGTTCAAACACCCATTTGTGAACTCGTTCCTCTAGCTGTGGCCATCTAGCTTTTAGCCTGCGATTTGTTTATTTTGTTTTCTTCATTGCAGTACGAGTAGCCTGTCCTTTTCGCCAGTCCCGCACAAGTTTCTTGCTTATAGTTGACAGTTTCAGACAAAGAGCGGTTCAGAAGTCCCTTATGAGAGACCAACAGGCCCGTTAGAACCATGAGGCCGTCCTTCTGTGGACCCACCACCTGCAGGAGGAGCCATAGGGGCTGGTGCAATGTGATTTGGGCAGCTCCAACAGCTGCTCCCACGACCCGGCAACGGAAAAGTGGAAGTAGATGGATGGATGGATATATAAGTCGGACCCCAGCCAAACTATGAAAAAAATGCGACTTATAGTCCGGAAAATACTGTACACATTTTCTACTACAAATTGCAGTTTACCTGGTAGAGGATATTTATAATCAGTTTTGGGAAGATTTATTTTAAAGGTAATTAGTTGCAGTGTAAATACAAGCCTGTTTTAGCCACAGAATCACCAAAGCTCTCAGAATGAGTGTTTGCCTTTCAGTCTATGACCTAGAGCTCAGCCTCAGACACAACAAACAAGTAAACACGGAGGCAAAAGCTACAAGAACGCGACTGATTCAACATCTTTCAGCAGCAAACAACGCATTTACTAAATACACAATGGTGTCAGAACATATCCAGGTTAATGTCAGCGATTGTCGCCGTTTGTAAACGATAGATAGTACTTGCAATCTCAGTTCAATTTGTTCGTTATCATAGTGCATGTTATACTGTAAGACTGTATAGTTTGTAAGTTCATTGCCATTTCCCATTTCTGCTGTCATTCTTGTGGGGGAACCGAGCTCTATTTTTACTTTGTCAGAAAAGTCACACTCTGAACCGAATGTTGAGCACATCTTTCACACTTCTTGGCTGTTAAATGTTTGTCGGGCCAAATTATTCACAAGTTTCGAGTGAATGTGCTAACGTGAGAACATTTGCTACAGCTTTGTGAAATATTTACAAGATGCCACTCTTCAGACCTAAGAAATTATCACGTTAATATTGTGGCTATTAGACAAGATTTGCTCAAGCACTTACACGTGTCTTACTGGGCAGTTTGTTAATGTCCCCTACATTAACAAACTGCCCAGTGAGACACGTGTAAGTGCTTTCATAAACACTTGGCTTTAGCATAATAGCACTTCATCATCTGGACTGTCTATTGTGTCAAGTGGTTAGCATTAAGCTAATCAGTCTGTTTTTCATTAGTGATTGATAGAGATATATTTGCCCACTTAGCATCTCTCAAGGTTATACTGTAGTTGAAATGCCAAAGTCTGTCACATCCTATCGCAACAAACTATGCATAGCGTCTTTAAAGATAGCCAATTCAGTCTCTCTTCAATCATGCATAATAGTGGCCTCTAATGAATGCATATTTTTACTGTTTTTTATTGTTTGTATTTTGTTGTAAAGCACTTACTTACTAAGATACTTTTATAGCTTCTATGGCTGCTTCCCGTTTAAACCAAAGACATACAGGTGCTCGTCATATAATTAGAATATCATGAAAAAGTGCATTCACTTCTGTTATTCAACTTAAACAGTGAAACTAATATATGATCGACTCATTACATGCAAAGTGAGATATGTATAGCCTTTATTTGTTATAATTTTGATTATTATGGCTCCGCTTGTAAAAACCCCAAATTAAAAATCAAATTAGAATATTTAATATTAAATCATAACAAATAAAGGCTTGACATATGTCACTTTGCATGTAATGAGTCTATATCATATATTAGTTTCACATTTTAAGTTGAATTACAGAAATAATTGATATTTTAATTATATGACGAGCACCTGTATTATAATGATTGATTATTTGATTTGACTAGACGTTTGTCTAGCTCTGCTATGGTGTCCGAAAAGGGAGAAAAAGAGTGTTTGTAGAGCGGGAGCATCGATAAGAGGGATCGATAATGAAGTACACGGACGGTTCCAATGCTTTGCTCAAACAGAACCGGGTCTACTTGTAGAACCGGTTCTTGATTCCACTCCCTGGTAACAAGCTACTTTTCCAGAGGAGAAACGAGCTAACTTAACGAGTTACTTTTAAAATAAACGTTACTCAACCCTGCAAATTGTGGGTGACATGAAAGTGGACATATCATGCATATGGGGCTTAAAAATAGACTTAAAAACATTATTTTGGGTGCCTCAGCTTTGATATTTTACATTTTACACATCGAAAATATGTCTCTGTAAGAATCAAATAGTAACAATAAAACACAGGCACTATAGAGCTGCTGAGACTTTGCCTGAGGCTTTTCATGCAGGCAGTTGTGGGAATATCTCACTTTCAGTTTCGATTTATGGCCTGGTTTTACAGCCTCAGCACGCCATGATAAACACACTTTGAGCGCAGAACAGCTCAAAACCGATCATTTATACTGCTGGGTTATTGCCTTTAATAATGTTGATAACAGTTTGGAGATAAACAATGACACAACTATATTCAGGAAATACATGACAAAGTGCTGACACCTCAGATGAAGAAACAGCAACATTTTACAGGACCTCCCGAGGATTGTGTTGTGAAATGCTACTCCAGGTGTGACGAGGGAGCAAAGTTATAACTTGGTTTAAAGCAAGCAAAGGTCGATCTCATCCAGGTAGATACATACGACATTTTAAAACTCCAGTTGAAATGTTTTAAACTTTCAATGTTGATTTAAAGCTCAAAAAAGTCCATTGAGTTGCATGATATGTCCACTTTAATGAAGCACCTAGCTCTTTCTTCAGAGCATGTTCCTAAAAAGGGCAAAGAGGCGGTATCTTCACTATATACTTCACTCTCGCGGGTCGGGCAGAGCAGCAACGAGCCCCCCACAGTTCTCTAGGACACATCGATTAAAGAACAAAGAAATCTACAGAACAAAAACCGGCGTGGTCAGAAAAATCATACCCCCTTCAGTGTTGTTACAGGAGGAAACTCTATTACTCTATTTTTAGAAGCCATAATGTTCTTTGAAGCCAGACTCTTAAGTTGTTAAGTTTGGCAGGTATACGGTCTCCATAGGATTCCATATAATAGCGCACTTTCTGGAAGAAGATGGATGGATTGATGGATGGGTTATGGGCGAATGCTTTAATGAGAGAATTGTGCTGAATTGTGTGGGGCAATAGTTTTGAAGGAGATGGACTTGCGCGAATGAATCAAAAAATCTAAAACAACATGGTTAAAGCTATTTTTTAAAAGCCTGTTTAGCATAATGCGCCCTTTAATTACATTTCTGAACCAAAGAAAAACCAAAAACGACTTTCCTTTGATTCTTACTCAAACCATTTTAATCACAATCATCCAATTTACTGAAGTGCAGGTGTTTCTTATCAAGCTGCAAACTTCTCCGTGACGCGTGCCAACAAAAGCGAGTTAAAGCAGAGCAAGAAGCCATTCATTTAGTTTTATTGTCTATGGGAATTGCGCATTCCTCCTGCCAAATTCGGAACATTTTACGCTTCATTTGAGAGCAATTTATTTGTCTAATTTTAGGGTTTATTGGTGATTAGAAATTCCCAGCTCAATTTATTATACTCTAGTTAACACCAGCCCGCGCCATTATCTCTCTCTTATTGAATCAGAATGAGACTTGGGGCAAAATAATTCCTTAATAAAGGTGTACCAATTTAGCCCTCATCTCTTGTGAGCTGTTGCTACGGGAGAGTAACCCGGCAACCACTCTGCCCTCCACCACCTGCAGGTACCACACGGATACGTCACTTCTGCTGTCTGTTTCATTGTTACAGAGATGCTTATATTATACAAAAAACAGCAACGGTGGCGCAGTTGGTAGAGCGGGTCGTCTCGTGAACGGAAGGTCGTGGGTTTCAATCCCAGCTTCAAATGCACACTGTCGTTGTGTCTCTGGCAGACACTCACCCTACTGGCTCCAGTGTCTGCGTACATTGGTGTATGAATGAGATTGTGAATGGGTTCCTTACTGTAAAGCGCTTTGGGCCTGATAAAGGTAGAAACGGTAGAAACATAAGTTGAGTTTATTTACCGTACAAAATTGACTTTTACCCATGATGTAATGTTATATAATGTCCTTTGTCAAAAACATACCTGGAATGGTGTTTTTGTTTCATTCCTGTAGTAGCTTATACTAGGGCTGGGCGATATATCGATATTTAAGATATATCGATATATTTTTTAATGAGATATGGAATTAGACCATATCGCGTATATCGGGATATTTCAAATTCACATAAGCGATTAAGTTAACAAAAAGAAACAGGTCAATCAAGCTGATTTAAAAAAAAGTTTATCTTAAACTGAGCACTTTATTTTATCTCTTTTTATTATACGGCCCTTCACAATGCAAGTAGAACGCTCCATTGACTTGAATGTGATTTCCCAACGTTCTACCGGTCATTATTTTTGATAGAAGACCTCTGAAAAAAATAATGACCGCTGCCAATGGCAACGGAGTTTGTGCTTGTAATACAGGTCTTTCATATCACTCCGCGAGTAGTAGTAGCGGACAGGTGGACACTATCTCTGTCCCCGTCCCTGCGAGAGAAGTTGGGTGAATCGCTCGTGAAGTTAATGGGAGTCCGACTTTCAACTTACCCAGAGATTCACCACCATTCCTCCTCTCCAACTGCACCTTCAACCAAGTAGGCTAGTAATAAGTAGCTAGCCGTGCTGCTACTAGCCTCGCCACACTGCCTGGAATCAACAAACGTTGCCAAGCAACGCGCAAACTTTTGGGAACTATTTGCCGCAGAAATCATTAAATAAACCTTTCTGCCTTCATAAAAGTGTATGTATATGAAGTTTATTTGTGTGTGTACAGTTGGCAAACAGCCGTATAATAAGCGGGATAATGTATAGAACATACATTATCCCTTACATATATAAATGCTGCCCTCAGAAAAAGATTGACCTGTTTTATTTTATAGGCTATTTTTATTTAAGATATTTTTTTTATTCAAATGTGCACCTTACAGAGCGTTGTTATACAGTCTTTCTGTTTACATTTTATGGTGAGTTTTCAATAAAACTACTCGTATTTGGCTTGAACTTTGACTTAACATTTCATTAAACAGCGCTCACTTTGCGGAAAAAATATCGGGATATATATCGTATATCAATATTCAACCTAAATATATCGGGATATGACTTTTGGTCCATATCGCCCAGCCCTAGCTTATACTACTAAATATGTGTGAGGATTTTGGTCTTGAAAATAGACTTAACCTCTTAACCCCCACCTTAAATGCTTTTTCTCCAGTTCAGCTTTGCCCAAATCTAAAAGTTTCTTGACCTGAGTTTACAGCCTATAGGCCAATGTAATGGCTCATTTGAAAGTTTGGGAATATCTTACTTTCATTTTCAATGTACGGCATGATTTTACAGCCTCAGCACGGCGTGATAAACACTCTTTGAGGGCATAGCAGCTCAGTATAATCCTGCATATTTAATCTTTCATTTAAAAGCATTAAATTGGATTCAAGCTTGCATTGAATCTACATTTCTTGAAAAATACTGACATTGCTCGAACGTTTTTGCTGCATGAGTTCATCAGAAATACAGAAATTATCATCCAAAACAGCTGCAGTTTTGGCTGAAATCGTATACTTATTATTATTCACCTTTTCCTTTTGCTCCTTTTTGCTTTTGGATTTTGAAATTTCCCCTCGTTAATTCATTCGACGGAATGTTTGCTAATGTCGAGAAAAGACCTTGTGGCATTAAAAATAGTAGTTGGCATTTAAATGGCATTAAACTTGACTTGCTGCTTGTAGTCCTCTATACCGTAAAGTTCCTCTGTCACTAGCTGTCACTGTTAAAGAGGGGGTATTATGCTTTTTTCAATCACATAGCACCAGTCTATAGCATACTACAATGATGACGTAACCTTCTGTTGGTCTGTATATGCAGTAAATTAAAATAACTGCCTTGAATAAAATTGCTCTCTCAAAATGGCTGTACTGAACGTCTTGAAATAGGCCTCTGTCGCTTTAAGAAGCTTTCCGACACGCCCCCTTCAGCACATTGCTGTGGCATCTAAACAACATTGCTGTGCGGGGAGGGGGCTCTGCTGAGCTGAGGAGCAGTGGTTGGTGGCTTGGCTGGTGACAAAAGGTCCAGAGGCGTCTCCAGGAGGTGGGGGCGTTCCTAGGAGGACTGAGGCATAGCTACACCTAAAATGGCTGCCGTCTAAGTTTTTACTGATTACTCAAAAATATGTGAATGAGCCAAGGCAACACTCCAGGCATGTGTTTAATGAGGGAATGACATAATAACATGATATAAAGCTTTACATAATACCCCCCCTTTAAATTCATAGCAACAGGAACAGATCTGCTCCCTCTGCTGGCGTTTTGTGTAACTACATTTTATAACACCTACCATTTATGGGTCTTTTTAGACACATGCATTTACTGTAACTACAAAAATGCTAAGGTGTCCAAAGGTAATACAAAATGCTAAAATAATCCCTGGGAACGAGGATTTCCATCACCTTTTATCAGCCGTAAACCTCAATAACTTCAAATTTAAACAGACAACAGCTCGAATAATATCTTGCACTTTTCAACTCTGTCTATTGATTTAGCTCCTGTCTTGGGGATTTGGTGGAAAATCATGGTCTTTGCTTTCAACACATCTTTCAGTCTCCAAAAAGGCGCATAATTGCAGCAGACAAATTAAGTGACGAACGTTTTTCTTTTCTTTTGTCTTTTGGCGGTACGGCAACCGCTGAGAGAGTGCGCACAAGTGTCCTCTTCATTAGAGATCGCGGTTCACCTCCTCCGCTCTCTTTTCTCTGAAGGAATCATTTCATCTATTCTTGACTAACAATGATGTCCACATCTCGCGGATATCATTCTCAGAAGACGGGGATAAATATTCAAAGCCTTTTTACCCAAATCTCTGGGAACGCGTCAAAATCTTTCAGAATCTTTTCAGTATTCGAGACAGCGCGCTCGCTCAAATTTTATTCAGTCAGCTTTGTAACATGAGCTGAGAGGTTCAAAATATCACCCAAATCTAAATATCAGTGGATTTTAAGATAGAGATGTCATGGGTTTCCGAGGGAGAACGCATCTTAATGGGGGACTGCTATAGGACGAAAGGGGGGAAAGTACTGTATATACACTGTACTGTATATACACTATAAAATGAGTCGCCAAAACTCACGCTTTATTATTTGGTTGGACCGCCTTTACCTTTGATTACAGCACACATTCACTGTGACTTCAATAAGCTTCTGCAATGTCAAATGATAAAGTATTACATTTATTTTCACCAAGATCTAGTGTTGATGATGGGAGAGCGTGACCAAGCCTTCTCCAGCACATCCCAAAGATTCTCAATGGGCTTAAGATCTGGACTCTGTGGTGGACATTCCGTGTGTTAAAATGACGTCTCGTGCTCCCTGAACCACTCTTTTACAATGTGAGCCTGATGAATCCCAGCATTGTCATCTTAGAATATGCCTGTGCCATCAGGGAAGAGTAGTCCATTGGTGGAATAACCTGGTTAGGTGATCTTCAATGAAGGTACTTGAGTCATCTTCTGTACTCTGTAGTTTAGTTTAGTTTGTTTGAGCAGTAAACAAAAGGAGTGGGCTGAAGCAAAAGCTTATAAGCGCCCACCCCCAAAATCAATACAATAAAAAATTCTCATTTCACAAGGAATATAGTGGAACACACAAAGGAACAAAACAATGAAACAGCAAAAAAAAAGAAGATTATATACACCTGCAGTTTCTAATCATGGCTGAAATGACCATTTACATAAAGACATTACATGACAGAAACTCATGTAACTGTATACATTCCACAAGAAGGAGTAATACTGATTACGAAACAACGATGATAATGCTACATAAGGAACCGTGTCAGTTGCATGCGTGTCTCGAACGTTTCGCCTCTCATCCAAAAGGCTTCATCAGCGAACTAAGATTCAGCTCAGCCCGCAGTCCAGATAAAGACCATGGTTAGTTGATGTTCAGCTGATCTCATTCTTTGGGCACATAGTGTTGCTGAACTTAGACCAACTGCAGTGACCCCAGATCAGAACAGTCGGTTAAATCCAGGTGGACACTTTTTTGATCAGGCAGTGTACGTATACTTTCTCTCTTAATTACTTATGCACATTTTTTTTCTCCCTTGAAATAGGGTTTAGAGTAAACAATACAATCACTAGCAACATGCTTTGTAGCTTTTATAGCAATACAGTGGGTCCGATCTTGTGTTACTAAACGCAGGCTGTAGGGGACAGGGGCAGTGTTTAACTCACAGTGGGAGAAATAGTTTGTAGTTTGTCTTGCAAAAGCTTAAAGGAATAGGCCACTGTTTTTACATACTGAGATATGTTCTTACCTTAGCTTTGACGAGTTCATCTGTACCTGTCTGGTCTTCACATGTGCCTTCAGTAACTTAAACACAGCACAGACGCGTTAGCATTTAGCCTCTCTCTTCTCCTCTGTAGCTCCAAACGAGGTGAAGATAGAAGCTACAAAACTCTTCCACATTTTCCCTATTTAAATATGGTTACGTGAAGTGTTACACTACAAAGTATAATTACACAATATTAAACAATGTGGATTTCTAAGCGGATAAAAAGGGGAACTATATGTAAGGCGTAATAATACCAGGAGTAATTCGGCATCCGCACAGTAAAGTGAAGATATCACTGCGCGGATGCCGAATTACTCCTGGTATTATTACGCCTTACAATATAGTTCCCCTTTTTAGAAAATCCACATTGTTTAATTTTGTGTAATTATACCTTATAGTGTAACACTTCACGTAACCATATTTAAATAGGGAAAACGTGGAAGAGTTTGGTAGCTTCTATCTTCACCTCGTTTGGAGCTATAGAGGAGAAGAGAGAGGCTAAATGCTAACGCCGTCTGTGATGTGTTTACGTTACTGAAGGCACACGTTAAGACAAGACAGGTACAAACGAACTCGTCTAAGCTAAGGTAAGAACATATCTCAGTATGTAAAAACGGTGGCCGTGTTCCTTTAATAAGATGCACGAGGCTGCGCGCGATGTTAACATAGAGAGGAAAGTGAAGAGGAAGCGCTTGTTGTAGTCTGAGCTGCTTGTAGCTTCCGGCGAAAGCACTGGCACACTGTTGTTTGTACGCAAGATACCAACTTTGTCTTGAGCAATGCTGTTGTTGCGCCAGATGGAAGATCGGGCCCAGTATGTTTTACATTAGTATTAAAGGCTGTTGTAACTATATTTAGTATTCCTTCACTCTCCACTTGTGGTGCTGCCCTGGGGTAAACTAAAGGTAAAGTGCTTTATTTGCCCCATACAATCATACAACAAAATTGCGTAGCTCAGAAGCGAGGCTGCCAATCGCACCACCAGACCTCCGCACTGCCAACCACTCACTCACATGAACAAGGAGTTTGAAGTGTCTTGCCCAAGGGTACAGGTTTGAACCCTGCCCTGGCCAGGTCACGCGTTTTTTTTTACCAACCTTCGGACAACCGTCGCCAAGTTCCTTTTAGGACACGCACTCTGTATTGTACAAAGTCCTGCCTGATCCTCGAGGTTTAAAGTCTCTAAAGCCTCCTTCACATTGGTATTCTGTCCTCAGTATCACTTTTGTGGATCAGTCGGTGCCAAAGTGACACCGTCAGGAACTGCAAATGCCAAACCCTCACTTTGTATTCCACTGCCGTCTCCAGAGCTGCATTTATCATCTGCTCCGAAGCCTCAAAATCCGCTGGCCTAAGGTTAAAAATCTGGACACTAACCCATGCTTTTCTTTCCTCTATTTTCTTTCTATTTTTGCAGAACGGACACGTCTGTTGCTCAGTGGACCCCATGTGCCTTTAGTCCCGGAGACCCGAAGGCGCCTGTACAGTTTCTTCATGTAAAAAAAAAAACGATCACCAAACTCCACCTCGTCTTCTTCACTGTCCCATACGCAGACACGGGGCACGGGACGCCGTTCTGTAGGATGACGAGCCAAACGGGGATGGCTGTTACATGCTGTATACAAAATGTACAAACCACTTTCAGGTATCCAGCTCTCACGCAGCCTGGCCAGCCGTAGGTTTATTGAAGCGTTCAGGGTGGGAAAAAACAAACAAACAAACAAAACTTCCATTATTGTGGGTTTTCTTTATAAAGTAACACATTGTAATTGAAATTTGCTTATAAGAGAATAAATGGAGGGAACGGCCAGTTATTTCTGAATGTTAATTAATATATTATGAATGCATTAGTTAATATAGGTAATGCAACGTTAACTCTTCGACTTCCTCCCTTTTTTTTAATGCATTTGCTCAAGTTTATTGATGGGTTTCAGTCACGTGATAAATTTCCTGTCGCTTTGAGTGCCTAAAGCAGGTAGAAAAGCGCTATATATAAATGTGGCCAACACTTGACGAAATGAATTGTGACAGTAGATTGTTGCCTGGCAAGTCCACAATGATACCCCTCAGTGTATCAGAATCATGTATTTGCGGTCACGTGTAGTTGATGCCGACTCTGACCAGTCTGGATTATTCAAGGCAAAGTAGATTGCACATAGTATTGAATATGAGCCCGAAGTTGCTAGGTTACATTGGGACTGGGAAAGGGTTGACAAATGTTGCTTAAAATCTACTTTATTTATGTATTTATTTATTTATTTATTCATTCAGATTCCAGAATAGACCTCTGCATGACTTTTGGCAGGTTGACTTACCATCCTCCAACGCCGCTGGGGACAACCCGTCAGGGGCAGTGGGTGGCCACAGCGAAGCACCCGGAGAACCCATCTCCAGACCTAACCTAGCGGGAGGTTTTAACCCATTATCGGTATTTTGACTTGATGGGAGAAACAGGGAAGGAGAAAACTTACTGAGACAGAGGGAGAACATGTAAACTCCACACAGAAAAGTCTTCACCCTAGGACCTATAGGACCCTCTTGCCGTTAAGTAGATCGACCTGAGATCAAGCGCGGCTGGCCAGGCTAACTCTTGTATGCCATGTCAAAATGCATCGCTTTGCCCCATGTCTGCCTCCTCAAACCCTCTTTATACCAAATGCAAACTTGTGTAATACCAAACACGACCACACGATGGACTACAACTCTCACATTCCCCTTTGTTTATGTTTTTTTTTTTTAGCTTTTCTTTCAAATTTCAACTTTAACGATCACCGTTCCCCCCTCTGTACCATCTCTATACATGGCTCTGTAAGATACTATGACTATTACTGGCATGACTGTGCTTGATGTCCCAATGTTTCTGCTGATTTGTAAATTAAACAATGATTAAAAGTCTAGATAGAGTAAAGAGCGTTAGCTTAAGTTTCCGTTGCCACATTTAAAGTTGTTGATATTATGTGGTGCTTTGTTGCATTGGGTTCCTTTCTCTCTTTTTGTATTTTTTTTTTTTTTCCACTGCTTGTTCTTGTGTAACAGTGAAATAAAGTATTTCCATTTACATTTAAGACTGGTCTCTGTCCTTATTTATTCTCTATAACTGTTAGTGTTTCGTACATTGTTTTTAGGTTCTGATTTAGTGGCATAGACCTGGGTTAAGTCCTGGTTTAGTCCCTGGTCATGTTGGAAACCAAATGAGAATATATGACCAAACCGGGAAAGGCAATTGCAGTGAAAGGTCCACCCCCTGACCTCCTGTGCTATTGAATCAATTGCAGTTTAGTATCGTATAAATCAGAGATAACTTCACTTGACATTTTGACACTGCTGCAGACCACAGAGTATTGCTTTGAGCTTCTAGCTTTCTCCGGACTGTTGGCACAAGCGAACGAATAATTTATCTCTTTATTTTAGGATCTTTTGACTGTTAGGCTTTATTGGACTGGGCAGCTCAGGGTGAAAGAGGGTGAAGAAGTGGGAGAGACATTCAGCATATCGTGTTCTGAACTTCTGCCATATTATGTGCAGTAACCACTAGACCAGTGGTTCTCAAGTAGTGTGTCTTCTGGACCCACTATTACCCGAGGATGACAAGCCGCGACCCAAATAAAAAAACTATTTGCTACATACAATGCAAAATACTGTATTATCCCCACAAATAACTAGTGAATAACTATTACACATCAAAAAGTAATCTTGAAATAAGTAATCCTGTCCTTGATTTGAGCGACTCATTTCAATAAATCTGTCCATTGGGGCAAGATATTTACACTTAAATTAAGATAAAATAATTGACTGTACTCAAAACTAGATGAAATAAAAATCTTAATCTACTTGAAATAAAACTGTTGTAGTTTTATCTTAATTTAAGCGTAACTATCTTTCCCCATGCACAGATTTCTTGAAATTAGACTCTGATTAGAATTAGACTGGTACAAATCATCTCTTCTTTTGTAAAGACTAATGGTTTTGTACATTGTCCCTGTTTCAATAAACAATAAACTAACATAATCAAGGACAAATGTCATTATTTCAAGAAAATGTCATTCATTTCAAGATTACTTTTTGCATGCAAGCCCTTAAAGCTGAAATGATGATCAAAACAACTTGATAACAGTCATTTAACAGACAGGGTGTTTCTCATGTTTTTGGGGCCTTCATTTGGAAAAGAAAATTCTGGGAAAGGCTCACAATCCACTAAAAAATTGTTCCGCAACCCTCTTTGGGTCCCCAGTTGAAAAACACTGCAAGACTATCAGCTGCATAAACTAGTGAAGCATTTGTAATGTAAATGATCAAATCTTGTCAGTATGTGGAAAATTAGGCTTTGAACCATCCATTTCAACAGACTCAGAGAACATGTTATTACAATGGGACTGCACTAGGTCTGAAGCGCAACTAAACAGGTCTAAAACCAAGACGCGATCTAGATTCAAGATTTCTCTCATTTGTCCCGAAGGAAATTTGTCTTGGACACACAGACTGCCACATAAAACATACAATGACAAGATCAGTGAACCATACAATTCAATACAGAACATTCCATCACAATCACCGCCCTGCTCTTTGTCCTGGGTGCAGGAGATTCACTGAAATGGGAGGAATGAGTTCTTGTACCTGTTTAGGTTTCTCTTTTTGTGTTTAATAGGAACTCTAACGCCTTCGTTCGGGTGGGACCAGCACATGGTAGGGATCTGAGATAATTTTCCTTTCCTGTTTCATGACAATCTCGATATGCTCTAGTGCCTCTGCTGCGTCTCGGTTCCATCTGCTCCCAGCCAGCTCCCCCGTCGCCTCAGCCTCTTCATTTTTGTAAATTAAATTCTTGAACTTTACCTGCCTCCGTCTCCGCTTTGAGGGTCCTCACTGAAAACAACATGAGGCTGGAGTCAATGCGGACACCCGGGTATTTGTAAGAACAAACCTGGGTGACCCACAGCTCCTGACACATTGGCGTACATATTGGTTGAAGGATGTGTCAAATACAGAGGATGAAGTGCTCTACATTCTGTGTGGGAATAATGAGCTCATAGATTCTTGTTTCACTGCAGTTGTGGCTTCCCCTCCTCCCCGAGTGTCCTCCGCCTCAGTAGAAGCTCGTAACACTTGTATGACACACAGGCACTTAAAGGTTTAATACCATTATCAGTTCAGAGCGGAGAGAGAGAATGAGTTGGACCTGGAGATGGCTTTATTTCCCCACAGAGCAGTTCTCTCCCTCTCTCTCAGCAGCTGTGCCCATTAACAAACATTGCAATAGGAATCACTTTTATCCCGACATAACTCAGACCGTCAGTATCATTTTCATTCTTTACTTTTTGGTCCATTTAAAACTTATCAAAGTCGGTTACCTCGCATGTCGAAATAAGATTACGATTTCATTATCTGCTGGTATTTATTGGCTCTCATCTTACTATACTGCTCGAAATGTATCAGTTAATAAAAGCTGCTGGCGATATATGCTGCTGTCCCGTAATCTCCATTGAGGAAATAGACGCAGTAGCACGGGCTCGACAAAGTGGCTTTGACTTGGTGCAAATAATCCTCTGAATGGTAAACATCTCAGACTGAACTGCGTCAATATTCAAATTCAAGCATTTCAATGTGAATGAGATTTTTGATGGCACTTCCTATCAGAGGTGGATAGTACTGGATAGTTACAGTCCCTTTATGAAGAAACTGTACTTAACAGAGTAGGTATATCATTCAGTACTTTCTAGTTCAGTAATATTGTAATTCAGTATCTTTACTCTTACTTGAATAAAAAAAGTAGTTACTTGTGCCACTGTGAGTACATTTTACAAGTTACATAAATGACCTAAAATCAGCTTTGTTTCTCATGATTTATGTCACAACTGAAACATAAATCAGACTTTTTACTTTTACTTGAGTATTTACTCGGGTCACTACTTTACTTGTTCTTCAGTAAAATTATTTTAAAGTAACGTTATTCTTAACGTAAAAGAATTTGGGAGAAGCGCTGTGCAGGTACTGGTGTAGAATATGTAAAGTTATACAGGACAGGTGCTCTTTAGAATGGGGTCTGTAGGGTTAAACTGTCAAAAAAAAAAGTGCAAAAGTACCCATGGTACTTTACATAAACAAAAAACCAAGGCACTCTGTCTATAATGAAAACAATAAATTGGCTTTCAATTAAAATACGGACCAATGTGTTTCAGCCAACGTGGCCTTCATCAGGGTGACAAATACGGGTCAGAGGAGTGACCCACCTTATACAGGCAGGAGCCATGAGGGCCTACCTCCATTTAAAGTGAAACACTTAAGCACCTAAGAATAGACAAAAACAATGTAACAACATCATTGTCGCAACAATTGATAAATCTATCAATAAATATAGAAAACTCCAAGGCACGTATAGGCAGTAAATGTAAAATTTACGTTACTCTTATGAGTAAATATTTGGTTACTCTACCACCTCTGCTCCTGACGCAGTTTATTGTATATCCAGGCTGGTGGCCGCCAGAGAGAGCACACACGCCTATAATTCCCCATATAAAAGATCTTCATTATGATACCTCTATTTACGATGACTTGTTTCCTGACTGTTCTTCGGAGCTGAAGTGATTTTCTCCATTGTGAGATCAATAAAGTTCTATCTTATCTATCTATATATTCATGAAATATAGGCTTTTATCGCAGATGCTACAATTATTATTATTACTGGAAATTCTGTTAGTTTTAAATAACGTACAATAATCGGCTGCCTCCTCGTAACCAGTGTGGCCTAGCCCTCGTGTCTTAAGTGTCATTACATGGCGGTTAGGCGCTCCTGGGACAGCAGCCGTAATACATTCAGTCGACTAATTGGAGCCATTTGAGGATTACGCCGAGGATGAAATGAATAAAACCATGAATTTAAACTAAAGTCACAGTATCGTTGCTCTCCCTGCTCTCCTTGGGCGCACCCACAGATCTGTCATTAAACGTGCTGCATGGGCTTAAACAAGGACTACTGTTGGATTAAGACAATGTCTAAACTAAAACAATTGGAGTAAACAGGACTTAAACTATAGGGCTAAAGCTAAGACTAAAACTATTGCGCTAAATCAGGAGTTAGACTGGAACTAAAACTAAAACTAAATGAGAGCTATAATGGAACCAAAGCAGAATAGAATGCTTTATATAATATATAAAGCACACAAGAACAATGAAACCTGGCTCTCAAAGTCTCAATAAAATAAAATAAAATAAAATAATATTGAACCAAATCAAGACTTTAAGTACATAAAATTATACTTATAACCAATAAAACCAACATAAATAACCACAAAAAATTAAATTAAAAGTGTGTTATTAGGAATGATAACTTTTAGTGTCATATGCACAGATGAATGGAACCATATTAAGCCTGGATTTGGACAATGTCAGATACACGACGAGTGTTTAGTCCTAACTCTGGGTCTCTGGGTGCAATACTGCGTTCCACTGCCTCTGACAGACTGCCCTGAGGCACTGGTTAAGGGTCAAGTGCAGAGGACAAAATAGTCAAATACAGTGGTTCTCAACTGGTGGGTCAGGACTATAGATATAAGAAAGAAGAGATAACCTGTGTTCCATTCATAGTAATAATCCCGAGTGATCTGTGAAATTAACATGGCTGCTCAAACTCCTTCTACAAAGCCTGCTCCTTAAAAGGGTAAAAAGGCGATTTAGATTTAGGTTAGATTTAGGCTTCCACTTTTATTGTTTTTCATTTATGTACAAAAACCAGCGTTGTTAAAAATATGACACCTAGCCCAGCGTTGTCACATTGGTCATAGCAATTTTTAGAAAAAATAAAACTCTTTGGAGCCAGGCTTTTAAGCAGTGCTAGGGAGGTGTAAAGTCACGATTGGAATCCTGTTTGTTTACCAAGTCTCTTTTGGAGTCGCCCCTGGCCACCAGGGGGTGGTATTACAGCAATGTCAGCTCCCCGCCATGAGGGCCGAAGAGAAGGGCTTTCTACGCCCATTGGTCAGGAGCCAAAAGTGGGCCTCGGAACTGTTTTCAGTGGGTCACGAGGTTTTCCCAGAAAACACATGTGAATATTCATGTACAGAAACAATATAGAATCCCTACTTTTATTTACTTCTGTTTGTTTGTTTGAATCATTATTTCAGCTCTTTTTTGACTAATTTAATGCTTATTCAACAGCATTTTTTGAGGAATTTACCGCAGCTTGTCAGGGTGATTGTGGGTCTCGACGCCATATCAGCTGAGAACCACTGGTCTAATACAATACAAATATCAACCAATATATTTATAACATTATTTTTCTGATGTTACTACTGATGCAGTCACTTCAAGAAACCCCATATCTGTGACAGTGTTTCTGTATAGTAATGTGATTTTCTGTTTTCTGGACACTCAAGCACTGCATTTTCATTTCCTCTATGGGAAGTGGGAAACTATACTGTTATAGCCATGGCTGCCCTGGGGTAGACTCACAAAGTGGAGCTGCCGCTCGACCCCTTCAACCACCAACAACCACCCTCTCACACAGGCAAGGTGACTGAAGTACCTTGCCCAAGGATTCAACATCAGCCAGCAGATCTGAGAGGCAAACCCTGACCCTCCTTTATAGCAGTGACGTCATGCGACTGAGGAGAGAATGAATAATGCACACATTTCAGAGTGACTTTTAAGAGTCTTGAAGAGCACTTTCTGAGGCATTATTATTACATAGACGAGATAACGTTTGTCACAATCTACGACATTTACATTGTTACACTTTTCTCCTCATCCTCATAAAACTGCTCGTCATCGAGTCTTCCTGCTCGTTCCTGACTTGAATAATAGTAGCTGCATGTGGACGGTTGGTGTTTTGGGGCCGGCGAGGAGCACCATCTGTCCTCCTCTGGTCCTGGCTCGGATCCAGCGGGACCCTGAGTGGTGTCGGGACAGCAGGCCGGGCCTCTGCTCCAGCTGGGCCCCTAAATGTCCAGTTTTCCCAAAGACAATTTCCACAGCAGCGACATAGTGCGCGCAACAGATGCCGACGATAACAGGGAGCGGCTCCACTGTTCAGGCAGTTTCTGCGTTTGAAGACTTCGGCGTCACTGTTGAGGTTAGTTCAAAGTAGTTTTTAGTCCTGCTTCAGTTCTTGTATTGTGTTCATTTTGACGACATATTTAGACATTTATTTCCTGTGAATTTAGTCGTCTAAACTTAACTTTCCATTTCTATTCTTGTATTCAGATATATTTATTCATATTCTCTGCTTCATAGCTACAAAGAAAACCCAATGGCCGCTGGCTGCTCTGCTTTGCAATGACGACACTGGAGGCCGCCATTGCTGTAGTACCGCCATATAGCCGCTAGTCCCCCATTGGAATCCATTGCACTTAGACATGTTAAAAATAACTTAATGCCCGGTGCCTAATTTTTTGGAACTGTCTACAGCTAGATATTCCTCCTGTGATTACGCTGGGTTAGACACAATCAGAGGCACCGGGCTGGTTATGGTAGGATACATTTTAGAACTCTCCTACTTAACGGGGGTCGGACTGTTAGCATTGGAGCTGCGCGAGCTACACGTCACGCAAGGGCCGAGTCTACAGTGAAGATCCCGCCCTTATGCCCTTATTAGGAACATGCTTCGTCAGAGCTGGGGAGGAGGAGTCTGTAAATCCGCCATGATTTCCCCCTCGAACGTAGTCATTATGGTAAACGGGGAGGAGTGAGGAGGAGTTGTCTATTATTTGTACAGTCTATGGAAAAGCACCAACTTGTTCCTTTGGCAGTGAATTTAAATAATATGATGCGCTTTCAAACTGTGTCACTGGGAGGTTATGGAGTATTTCGTCACCTATCAACTATCAACTTGAAGAGTTATAATATTTTATGTGAAGTTATGCCTTTTTAGCTATTTAGAAATGTTAATCAAAAGTCTGTACAAATGTGTTAAAAATGACAGGAAAACCGTCTCTAACACACGAACTCATAAAATGGCCGCCAAGGGCGGAGCCAAACGTCACATGACGGCTTGGGGACCAATGGAAACAACGACACGTAGTCTAAGGCATGATGGGAAAAATGTGACGTTTGCTCGGCTGCCCCGGGAGGAAGCAGTCAGTCTCTCCCCGGGGGGAACGGAGGCGGGCAGACAGGGAAATGGGGAAGCAATGTGTTGTGCTTAGATTCCAATTGTGCAGGGAAATAAATCTTCGTGAGTTAATCTTCTGAATCCGTGGTCATCTTTATAACTGGTATGTGTTAATTAGCTGACCGCTCAGTGTTGACGATGCATCTGAACTCCTCTTCCAGTCATGGATACGCAGTGCTGTCCGGATACGGTAAAAACTTACAGGCAACAGGCATTAAGATGTATTTGTTATTAACATGTATCCGTGGACAGCACATTTAGAACTAAGTATATTCTTCAGTGGTGACCCCGACATGCTGAAGGGGGCAGTTTGGAGCCGTCTTTTTGAAAACTTTGCGGAAAACTTTTGAGGCATACCAGAGATGGAAGTCCAGATGAAGGTAAGACGACTCTCAAAGGGCGTCTATTGGCATGTTTTTCCAAAATTTAGATTAATCTTTAACGAAGTTGACTGTTGAATGGTGGAAATCTGTGAATTGATGGTCTGTGTAGAATATTTCTTAGTACTTAAGTCTATTTCTGTTCAAATGTTGTGCAGGCTAGTCAGGCCTTGTGGTTAGCTGTTAGCCGCGTTAGCTCGGCGATCGCTAGCATCTCATAGTTGATAAAAAGCATTTAAAACCGGGTGTTAAGCATATGTGTTGGGCGTAGCTTCGTGTGTGATCATGGTGATGGCTGCTTTGTGGGTTAAAGGCTTTATTGATGATTGTTCGAGGTGCTTATCTGGTCAAAGCATGTTTGGTTAGGGTGCTAGGCTGCTAAGCTAGCTTGAGAACAATAGGCTAACATTAGCATTAGCTTTCGCTGTAAGCTCTTAGTGTTAATAGGTAGCTGGACATTAGAATTCATTCTCAGCGGAAATCTAGCCTGCGTACATTGTTTGTCATAGCTTTGGATACTGGGTGTGGAGAATTAAAGAAGAATCGTTTGTTTTGCTTTGTTGCTGCTGTGTGACACAGTAATACCGGAGGCCGCCATCTTTGTAGTCCAAACACATCGCGGCCATTTTAGGAGTATGAGCGGCCACTAAACCAAATCCATTCCGTAAATCCATTTCGGGTTTTGAGTTACCACCATAGCGTGCCTGTTAAATCCAGTCCGAGTCCGTGTTTTTACGGATCCAGTCCGTTTTTTGATTGTGGCTTTTGTTGTACGCAGTGGCTTCAATAGGGATAATTTCTCTCCTTAATTTTGACGGGCAGGTTTAATGGATCCGTCATGGGTTGTTTTTGTCCTTCATGAATTAAACTCAGATTGTAGGCAATTTTGGGGACATGGGCTGTGTGTGAGCTGCATGTTGTGTGTGCTGCGGGGGTGTTAATGGAGCTTATTGGTTGCCCTCTCTTTTAACGTTAAGAATAATAAACCGCGGACGGTGTTTGCCGGTTCGCGCTGCGCACAGGGACACACGCGCGGGGGAGAGAGGAGAGAGGTGGACGGGCTCGTCCTGAGAGTTACGGTTAAGAGTTAAAGAGCGGCTTAAGATGAGAAGGATATTTAACCGCGTTTAGATCGTGGTTTTCTTCCCCGTGTTGTTGTTGTTAGTGCCTAGAAAGTGACTGTAGCTAGCTAGGCACTGATACATGTGAATCAGTGAAGCTGCGTTTAGAGGGAGAGAGAGCCCCGCGCGCTCTGGGAAAAAGCAGCTCTGCGTTTTTATTTTAATCACGGCTTGATTTTCAATCTCTTGGAGGCCAGCAGGGAGGGTGAGAAGTGTCTTGTTTTGTCTTGCTTTTGTCTTGTTTTTGTGTTGTTTTGTCTTGTTTTTGCCTTGTTTTGTTTTGTCTTTGTGTTTTATTGTGTCTTGTTTTTGTCTTGTGGTGTGTTGTTGTAGGGGTGACAAAATAGAATATAACATACTGTGTCTTTTATTGTGTAAAAGGTTAATCGGAGCAGATGGCTTTGGAGATCGTACGACGGTCTGATGTCACATTGCTCAGCCCTAGATTGTTGGTGAATATAAAAAGATACCGAACGGGAAAATAAAGTAAAGTTAAATTCTAAAAGTTAGATAAGTGTTCTAGGTTTGAGGCCTTAGGATTGGAAATCCTTAAATAAGGAATTGGTAGGTTTGAGGCCTGGTATAAGTTTGGTTTGTGTTGTAGGTTTGAGGCCTGGTATAGAGCTACGCGGTGTGTTTTCACTTTAAAAGCCGTAAAAGGTCTGTAGTAGTATCTCCCAGAGACGCGGACGCGCGTCTTAAAATCAAGCGGTCGAAATAAGATCGTAAACAGAGTTGGGGGCTGTTTGAAATACTTCGGTTGGAGGCCAAAGGATAACTAAGATCCTTAAATTCTACTAATTGGTGAAATATAAGAGTGGTTGGAGTCCCTAAGATCTAAAATCTAAGATCTTTAAATTCTACTAATTTGGTGAAGTAATGTTCGGTTTTTGAAATTATAAAGAATTATGTTATGATATCTGCGAATATTCTACTGGTCAAATGCAAATGAGCTCTTGTATGGTCAGGTTAGATATTTGGGATTATTGTAAAATTCTGGTGTCTTGTCTTGTTGTCGTTATGTGTTTATTGTGGAGTGACGAGTGTGTGACGAGTGTGGAGTTTGTGTGAACAAACGAGGTTGAATGAAAATTTGTGTGTAACGGAAAAGCAGATTGTGAGTGGCGTGGAGGCAAGAGAGAGAGATTTGGAAAGTATTGAAAAGTGTTTGGTGGATGCTGAAATGGCATTGAATGTGGTTTGCTATTTAATAAGGTGTGTGTAAGTGGAAAAATGAAGGTGGTTGCAAGTGACGGAAAGTTATAAAATAAGGGAGTTCCTTGCTCAGAAGAAATCTGTGCATGTGAAAGTTTAGAGATGTTACACGGGTAAAAAAAAAAAAAAAAAAAGAAAAACAAAAAGAGGTTGTATTTGCTCTATCTGCATTAGTGTGGATGGAGCAAAGAAAGAAAACTGAGAAATGATTAAACGGGAAGTCTTGATACATTGAGGAGTGGCCAATCGTCTCTGTATCCGGGCACCTATGTAAAGGAGGTGTGGAGGGAATAGCTCCCCCTATTAAAAAACAAACAAAAAACATCCAAAATGAATAATAACGAAGTTATTTTTAGACATTTCTGCTGAAGGCAGTGCTATGTCTCAATAGCATAAAATTGCTATTTTGAAATATCAAAAATTAACTAATGTGTGATAGATGCTATTTTTTTGTGTGTCTGTGGTGAATAGAACATTTTAGGCCCCTGAAAGAGAGGTTACTGACAAATTAGAATCTCTCTCTCCACTGTGGTGACATGGAATGAGAACAAAAGTGTTTATAGGTTATAATTTTGGAGGCATTGATTTGGAGTACAGACCGATATCCATTTAAAGTTTTTTGTTTATGCACCATCTTGGATGCATTACTAAAAGTTATGAAGAAGCAATATGCAAAATTTTGAATTGTTATTTTTAGGAGACCAAATAAACAGATTTAATAAATTAATGAATACATTTATGGTACATAATATGGTGTACGCCATTGACCAGAAGTGAGAGCAAGCTGAATTAAAAATAAAGAAAATTAAGTGCAACTTTTAAAGATGCAGCTTAAAGAAGTAAGCAACAAAAATTAATAAAGAAAAAATCTAAAAAGTTTACCTAAATGTGGAGCGATTTATGGTTGTGGTGGTTTTGATGATGATTGTGGTTAAGGTGTTTTCAGACGGCGATCCAGAACCAAAATTGGACCAGCAACGTTCGAGAACGAGGCGGTTGCAACAATGCTGGCTGTAGGTGTACAGCCATGGCAGAAACTGTTGCCAGTGAACAGACATCTCTCTTGGCATGTTGGTGCAGACAGGTGAAACACATCTGAACTATAAGAATGTTACCAGACACCATATTAGTGGGCTTCTTGGAAGAACCACAGGGTCTGTGAGCTGCCACCTAACCAGTGCCTATAATCTCGCAGGACGGACTCTAGTATACAAGCAATAGAGCCTTTAAGATTCCTGTTTCTGTCCTTGGAAATGAGGGACATGGATGTCTTGAGACATCCGTAAGACCGTGGTTGCTGACGCTTGAACTGGACCCACCACAAATCATCTCTGCATACCGCCTAATCACCCGTAAACTGCTACACAAAATTTATTATGACAAATTAAGATTGGGTATATAGAGAAGCTTTTAAGGCTAACTTGAAGGGACGTAAATGTTCCCTTAAACCAACAAAATTGCAAAGGTAAACACGGGGTGACTGCAAATTGTTTACACCTGTATTGACAATAATAATGAAATGTCTTGTTTTGATTCTCATTTGCTCTCTCTCCTGGGCAAACAGGCTAAAATTAGGCCCCATGGTCAAAGTGCTGAGTGAAACAAAAGTTTTGTAACATATTTTGACTTTTCCAAAAGTCCTGTGCTCTTAATCTGTGTCTTACTATTTTTTTAGATGTTAATGCTAGACTTGTATCAATTGTTTCAACATTCCAATTCATTCCACGACACAATGGTGGTGGAGAATCATTTACACTAGCTGAAAAATATCTTTAAAATGCACAAAATATATAGTGGTCCTTAAGACCTGATGATGCTGGCTTATTTACTAATAATTAATCAATTATCTTTAAAATTACAAGTAAATTCAAAGATTAGAATAGCTCAATACAAAATTTAAATGTGAAGCCTTAGAGGGCATTGTTATGTTGGAGTAATAGAACTCTATAAGTATAAACTGACTCAATGGTCTTAGACTGAAATGAAGGGGGCTGTGGCCCTTACTCTTGCTCTGCTCTCGGTGTTCAATCCGTGAGCAGACCAACAGGATACTCTTATGAGTTTTTTACTGGCCGATTGATGCCTGGATCCGGCTCCTCTTTACTCATGGGACTAAAGAGGACCCTGATTTGACAAGATTGTATGTTATATTGGAACTAAGTTTACTGATTTAGTTTTGAAGTTTATTCACCCAGAAAATGACGTCTCTGCTGTCATTCCCGGGAGCTGCGGAAAATGCTCCTTGCCAACCTTGCCTGAATCTGGGCCGGAATTGGACTGAACAGAGTGGGTCTGATCGTTTCTGGAGTTATGGACTGGACCTAATACGATGTTGCCATGGTCCCAAAGAAACCAGACGAGTGGTCCCAAACCTATCACTCGCCCTGTTGAACCACAGGGACTCAGTAAAGCCAAATAGAATCTCCATGGACTTGCCCTAACATTTATTAGTTTTATTCATTTTTTCTTTGTGTTGATATATGTATTGTGTTAGTTTTTGCAGATGCCGCAAGTATTAATCTCCAGTGAACTTTTGAGCTGGTTTGCTGTGTTTCCTGTTCAAGGATAAGAGGTGTCGTCTATGGAAGGTTGTTTTTACACGTTTACCATGACAATTTGTTGGACTGAGTTTTTCTCAGTCCAAAAAGGAGGTGTTAATTATGGGACGATTATAATTTGGCTTATTTTGGGCACGGGAAAGAACAGATGCAAATATATCTAAAATACAAACAAAAATTGATACATTTTATGGCAAACTACGATATAAGACATACGTTTCAGATATAGATACATTTTATAATGCTCTGTTTTCGGCATTTGTTGCAGTTCTGGGTCGACACTGAATTGTGCAAATGTGGAAAACCAGAAGCTAAAAAGGAGTTTATTCTCTACAAATTTAGGATTAATGAAACCTGTGTGCTTATATCCCTGAATTTTTCAGATACAATTGACAACAACATTCCAACAGATAAATCAAGTTAAATAGTTAAATTTGAGTACAGTCATATTTACAAAATTAGCTGGCATGGTCGTTCTCCGGCTCACGGTGAGCGATCTTGATGAGAATTTTTTTTGTAATTTTTTAATGTCTGTTCTTTGTGTTTCTGTTACAGAACTCGGTTTTGGTTCCTTGCCTCTGTGGGTGCAAGTAAGTGGTTGTAATTATGAGAATAGTTGACCCAAATGATTAAAAATGATTAAAGGTGCAAAACAAAACACACCAAATAAAAAACACCCCAGTGATGAGTATAATTCTATAGCCCAGACGCTGAAGCTGCACGACAGAGGCAACAACAACCAATGACTAGCTCAAGAACATTTCATCTGTAACTGTAATTTCATGATAAATATTCAGTTTGATTGCGATATATTAAGAGACGTTGAAAGGATGATTGTTGGCTATTTTTATATATGTTTTGTTATAGGCTTTAAGGGTAATATGACACTGTGTTGATTGTAATCTGCTGGATGGTTGTCCTTACTCCTGGTTCCACTGGGGGCATCTATGCAAGGAGTGGGGCGGACCAGGGGGACACTGAGTTCGGGACAAGTGAAACGCCAGAAGGGGGCGGTCCCAGCCTGTACTTGAAAGGAGTACAGCAAACCTTGAACTATGAATGGAACGACCTGGACCAGGGGGAAGGAAAAGTCGAAATGTATCATCGACATGGACTACAAACCACCCAAGTTCCGCCGGGAAAGACTAATAAGCGGAAGTTATACGTGGGAAGAGAAGATTTTGAAACCACCGAGCGGCTGGTTGAGCTGTACTTTTGTGAACTAAAAATATTATGGTAAATGATCTCCTAGGAGATCAGAAGGGGGTTGAAGAGTTATAATATTTTTATGTGAAGTTATGCCTTTTTAGCTATTTAGAAATGTTAATCAAAAGTCTGTACAAATGTGTTAAAAATGACAGGAAACCGTCTCTAACACACGAACTCATAAAATGGCCGCCAAGGGCGGAGCCAAACGTCACATGACGGCTTGGGGACCAATGGAAACAACGACACGTAGTCTAAGGCATGATGGGAAAATGTGACGTTTGCTCGGCTGCCCCGGGAGGAAGCAGTCAGTCTCTCCCCGGGGGGAACGGAGGCGGGCAGACAGGGAAATGGGGAAGCAATGTGTTGTGCTTAGATTCCAATTGTGCAGGGAAATAAATCTTCGTGAGTTAATCTTCTGAATCCGTGGTCATCTTTATAACTGGTATGTGTTAATTAGCTGACCGCTCAGTGTTGACGATGCATCTGAACTCCTCTTCCAGTCATGGATACGCAGTGCTGTCCGGATACGGTAAAAACTTACAGGCAACAGGCATTAAGATGTATTTGTTATTAACATGTATCCGTGGACAGCACATTTAGAACTAAGTATATTCTTCAAACTATCAACTACTTTAAATTTAGTTTCAGTCTCATTTTAGTTTGCAAAAATATTACTTTGACCAAAATTCTGACAAAGTTGTTCTCTCATCAAAAACATACCTGGAGTTGCGCATCTTTGAGTAATCTTTGGATGTTTTCCTATGGCTATTCTTAGCAGCGGACAGCTCCCATAAAAGCTCTTGCTTTTCCCAAAAAGTTCCTCCTGAGGCCCTATGTATCCAGGATAGATACATACAGCATCGTGTCATACAAGGGGGCGGGGCCTCGCCGAGAGGGAAGAATGTTTAGGGAAGTTTTCTCTCTTTTTAGCTGTTTCCTAGTGGAATATGAATTGATTTATCACAGACAAATAAAGTCAAGTCTAAATCAGGTCCATATGGAGGATTTTTTGCAGCAGATTGTTCAGTAAAAGCGAAAAAACGCAGTCGTCGCTAACATTAGCATGTAGCATGATGAGCATCCTCTGTTATTTATGTATTTATGGGTTATTGAACTACTTTGCTCCTCTCCATGTCTTTGTATCTTTATTGCATAGAAAACTGTATTCATAATTCGGCATTTGTAACAGTAGTTTTGGAGTAATTATAGAAAGTTTAGATTTTTCTCCTCTTTGTTTTCCCCCTCAACTGTTTCAAACATGACCAAATGGGCGATTCCTGAGATGCCGTCTGTATCTATATGCTTTCCTCACCTCTCATGCAAAGTGAAAACACTCACCATCGCTTCACTACAGCCACACACACTTTTTCATTTCTTTTTTCACTCTTTATTGAAACAGCTGCGCAGTGAAGGGGAGCAGAAGGAGGCTTATTTGGAGATCGTGTGGATCCGGAAAAGAAACTACTGGATATTTTCTTGTAGCTGTTTTAGATTGCATTTTCTAACCAATACCGTGTAAGATAGTGATAAAGATGTGTTTAAGATTATTACCAAATACCTGCATAATATCTCCTACTGATCAGAGACACCACGAAAATCTAGAAACACTTGGCTTTACAAAAAAACAAAATACGCCTGCCAAATCTCACCATAATGTAGTATTTTAGTGCTGGTTTAGTCCCAGTAAACGTATCTATGTTGCACGTTAAAATGAAATCAAAGACACCGCAATAACCAGCCAAACTGCATGGGTTCACTCACAGAAACAAGCTGCACCATGACCCATTTCTGGTGGACAGTATGGAATTGGCAGAGCCCCTCCGAGGCGCTGTGGCACGTATGCACTGTAATGTCATCAGGGCGTGTGGGATTGGTGTTATTGAAGTGTTGATAGATCCTTCTCCGTCCACATGTTCTGCTGCAAGGAAAGGAGACGACTGGTGTTTCCTTAAAGCCTCAAGGGGAACACAGAGCGGAGAGATGATGGAAGAGAATACAACACGACAGTGGATGCAAAAAAACACAACGCTTCTATGGCAACTGCTCGTGCCTTAAGTGCATTGTAATGGTAAGAAGCAATAAACTGGAGGTTAGATAAAGCACGAAGGCATAAAAAAACGTTCTTATTATGATTATTAGGCATACCATGTCCCAGAAATTAGGTAATCGTGTTCAAATCATATACAGTATCTATTAATTTATACATATTTTATATTGTTTTGCCGATTACAATTGTAATGTTAAAGGTCCCATACCTGTTTTTTTTTTTTTTTTTTTTTGTGGTGGAATAAAATTGTTCTGTCCTCCTTTAGTATACTGCAAACTCAGACATTTGTTGAAAAAACTATTGTGCATCTTATTATGATGCATTTGTATAAATTTCAGGACATTGCAGGCGAGTTTGTTAGCATTTCTGTGACAGTGACCCTGAAAAGTCACCCTGAAAGTTGTGAAACGTGCTTATAAAATGCTACAAATGTTGGGAAACTTTTCAGGGTCACTGTCACTGTCACAGAAATGCTAACAAACAACAAACAACAAACAACAAAGAAATGCAATTTCCTGAAATTTATACAAATGCATCAAATAAGCTGTAAATGGTAAATTCTTAGCTTTCAACAATGGGATGGCATGTTCATAGTGTTCTCAAAAGCAGCCCATACTATTCATACTATACTATTCCGTTAAATGACTTGCTCACACATGGGGACAGATCTATGAGGAATGTGATGTCCACTTCAGAATAACCATTCCCCCTCTCGTACTCCCCAGTGGTTTGGGCGTGTGGAGGGATGTGGGGGTTGGTGGTGGAGGTGATGTCGTTGGACGTGTTAGTGACCAGGATCATATTTCTCCAGCGTGTCCCACAGTCACACAGCTGTCATTGCAGAGTGATGGGTTGAGGACACCACATGATGCTCCGGTCTGATGGAGGGCTGCAGTAAGACAAGAGGGACAAGGGGAATGAGGGGGGTGAGGGGATGAGGGAGTGGCTTCTGGCTGAGGGGGTTTAGTGCGTGTATTGATCATTTTTACGCTGTCAAAATAATAATA
This sequence comes from Neogobius melanostomus, assembly GCA_007210695.1. Classification (NCBI taxonomy): domain Eukaryota; kingdom Metazoa; phylum Chordata; class Actinopteri; order Gobiiformes; family Gobiidae; genus Neogobius; species Neogobius melanostomus. The sequence goes on from VHKM01000104.1 coordinate 2,840,804, forward strand.
ATAATAATAATAATAATGCATTTTATTTGTAATGCACTTTACATTGAACACAAAATCTCAAATTGCTACAGAGAGTGAGAACAGTGTAATATAAAACCATACAAACAATAATAAAATAGAGTAAAAAGATTAAAACATTTCTTAACCTCTTTTTCCTCGCATTGTTGCCATCACTTTTTTGTCGCTCGTTCGTCGCTCTTTCGTCGCTCCTTCTTTGTCGCTCCTTCTTTGTCGCTCTTCTGTCCCTCTTTCGTCGCTCCTTCGTCGCTCCTTTTTTGTCGCTCCTTTTTGTCACTCCTTCGTCGTTCCTTCATCGTCCTTCGTCACTCCTTCGTCCCTCTTTCGTCGCTCCTTCTTGTCGCTCTTTTGTCGCTCCTTCTTTGTCGCTCTTTTGTCGCTCCTTCTTCGTCGTTCCTTCGTCGTTCCTTCGTCGTTCCTTCGTCGCTCCTTCGTCCCTTTCCGTCCCTCTTTCGTCGCTCTTTCGTCATTCCTTCGTCGCTCCTTCGTTGCTCCTTCGTCCCTCTTCCGTCCCTCTTTCGTCGCTCTTTCGTCATTCCTTCGTCACTCCTTCGTCGTTCCTTCGTCGCTCCTTCATGGTCACTCCTTCGTCGTTCCTTCTTTGTCACTCTTTCGTCGTTCCTTCGTCGTTCCTTCGTCACTCCTTCGTCCCTCTTTTGTCGCTCCTTCTTTGTCGCTCCTTCTTTGTCGCTCTTCCGTCCCTCTTTCGTCGCTCTTTCGTCATTCCTTCGTCGCTCCTTCGTCGCTCCTTCGTCGCTCCTTCGTCGCTCCTTCGTCGCTCCTTCGTCCCTCTTCCGTCCCTCTTTCGTCGCTCTTTCGTCATTCCTTCGTCGCTCCTTCGTCGCTCTTCCGTCCCTCCTTCGTCGTTCCTTCGTCGCTCCTTCATGGTCACTCCTTCGTCGTTCCTTCTTTGTCGCTCTTTCGTCGTTCCTTCGTCGTTCCTTCGTCACTCCTTCATCCCTCTTTCGTCGCTCCTTCTTGTCGCTCCTTCTTTGTCGCTCTTCCGTCCCTCTTTCGTCGTTCCTTCATCGTTCCTTCGTCACTCCTTCGTCCCTCTTTTGTCGCTCTTTCGTCGCTCTTTCGTCGCTCCTTCTTTGTCGCTCTTTTGTCGCTCCTTCTTTGTCGCTCCATCGTCGCTCCTTCGTCGCTCCTTCGTTGCTCCTTCTTTGTCGCTCTTTTGTCGCTCCTTCTTTGTCGCTCTTTTGTCGCTCCTTCTTTGTCGCTCTTTTGTCGCTCCTTCTTCGTCGCTCCTTCATGGTCGCTCCTTCTTTGTCGCTCTTTTGTCGCTCCTTCGTCGCTCCTTCGACGTTCCTTCGTCCCTCTTCCATCCCTCTTTCGTCGCTCTTTCGTCGCTCCTTCGTCACTCCTTCGTCCCTCTTCCGTCCCTCTTCCGTCCCTCTTTCGACGCTCTTACGTCGCTCCTTCTTTGTCGTTACTTCTTTGTCGCTCCTTCGTCGCTCCTTTGTCGCTCCTTCATCGTTCCTTCGTCACTCCTTCGTCCCTCTTCCGTCCCTCTTTCATACCTATTTCGTCGTTCCTTCGTCGTTCCTTCGTCACTTCTTCGTCCCTCTTTCGTCGCTCTGTCGTCACTTTTTCGTCGCTCTTTCGTCGGTCCTTCGTCGCTCCTCGCTCCTTCGTCGCTCCTTCTTTGTCGCTCTTTTGTCTCTCTTTGTCGCTCCTTCGTCGCTCCTTCGTCCCTCTTTCGACACTCTTTCGTCGCTTCTTCTTTGTCGTTCCTTCTTTGTCGCTCCTTCGTCGCTCCTTCATGGTCGCTCCTCCTTTGTCGCTCTTTTGTCGCTCTTTTGTCGCTCTTTTGTCGCTCCTTCGTTGTTCCTTCGTCGTTCCTTCGTCGTTCCCTCGTCATTCCTTCGTCACTCCTTCGTCGCTCCTTCATCCCTCTTCCGTCCCTCTTTCGTCGCTCTTTCGTCATTCCTTCGTCGCTCTTTTGTCGCTCCTTCGTCGCTCCTTCGTCGCTCCTTCATGGTCGCTCCTTCTTTGTCGCTCTTTTGTCGCTCTTTTGTCTCTCCTTCGTCGCTCCTTCGTCGCTCCTTCGTCGCTCCTTCGTCGTTCCTTCGTCCCTCTTCCGTCCCTCTTCCGTCCCTCTTTCGTCGCTCTTTCGTCACTCCTTCGTCACTCCTTCGTCCCTCTTTCGACGCTCTTTCGTCGCTTCTTCTTTGTCGTTCCTTCTTTGTCGCTCCTTCGTCGCTCCTTCATGGTCGCTCCTCCTTTGTCGCTCTTTTGTCGCTCTTTTGTCGCTCCTTCGTCGTTCCTTCGTCGTTCCTTCGTCACTCCTTCGTCCCTCTTCCGTCCCTCTTTCGTCGCTCCTTCGTCGTTCCTTCGTCACTCCTTCGTCCCTCTTCCGTCCCTCTTTCATCGCTCTTTCATCGCTACTTTGTTGCTTTTTCGTCACTCTTTCATCGCTCTTTCATCGCTACTTTGTTGCTTTTTCGTCACTCTTTCATCGCTCTTTCATCGCTCTTTCATCGCTACTTTGTTCCTTTTTTGTCACTCTTTCATCGCTCTTTCGTCGCTCCTTTGTTGGTCTTTTGTTCCTCTTTTGTCGCTTTTTTAATGCATTTCTGTCACGCTTTTGTTGCGCTTATGGTTACAGCCTATAGGCCAGTGCAATGCCTCCTTTGAAAGCTGAGACCGTGCAGTTTCTGCAATTATGTGTAAGATCTGTGTCCCTCTTTCGTCGCTCTTTCGTCGTTCCTTCGTCACTTCTTCGTCGCTCTTTCGTCGCTCTTTCGTCGCTCTTTCGTCGTTCCTTCGTCCCTCCTTCGTCGTTCCTTCGTCGCTCCTTCGTCGCTCCTTCGTCGCTCTTTTGTCGCTCTTTGTCGCTCCTTCATCGCTCCTTCGTCGCTCCTTCGTCGCTCTTTCGTCGCTCTTTCGTCGCTCTTCGTCGCTCTTTCGTCGTTCCTTCGTCACTCCTTCGTCGTTCCTTCGTCACTCCTTCGTCCCTCTTTCGTCCCTCTTTCATCGTTCCTTCGTCACTTCTTCGTCGCTCTTTCGTCGCTCTTTCGTCGTTCCTTCGTCGCTCCTTCGTCGCTCCTTCGTCGCTCCTTCGTCGCTCTTTCGTCGCTCCTTCGTCGCTCCTTCGTCGCTCTTTCGTCGCTCTTTCGTCGTTCCTTCGTCGCTCCTTCGTCGCTCCTTCGTCGCTCCTTCGTCGCTCCTTCTTTGTCGCTCTTTTGTTGCTCTTTTGTCGCTCCTTCGTTGCTCCTTCGTCGCTCCTTCGTCGCTCCTTCGTCGCTCCTTCGTCGCTCCTTCGTCGTTCCTTTGTCCCTCTTCCGTCCCTCTTCCGTCCCTCTTTCGTCGCTCTTTCGTCGCTCCTTCGTCACTCCTTCGTCACTCCTTCGTCCCTCTTTCGACGCTCTTTCGTCGCTTCTTCTTTGTCGTTCCTTCTTTGTCGCTCCTTCGTCGCTCCTTCATGGTCGCTCCTCCTTTGTCGCTCCTTCGTCGTTCCTTCATCACTCCTTCGTCCCTCTTCCGTCCCTCTTTCGTCGCTCTTTCATCGCTACTTTGTTGCTTTTTCGTCACTCTTTCATCGCTCTTTCGTCGCTCCTTTGTTGGTCTTTTGTTCCTCTTTTGTCGCTTTTTTAATGCATTTCTGTCACGCTTTTGTTGCGCTTATGGTTACAGCCAATAGGCCAGTGCAATGCCTCCTTTGAAAGCTGAGACCGTGCAGTTTCTGCAATTATGTGTAAGATCTGTGTGAGTAAAACACGCAAAGTTACAGGGGGATTGGCAGGTAACTAGTCAAAAATTAATTGATGGCCTTATACATAAGATGCCTTAAAACTATAGCACATATGGCAGTTTTGAATCCCAGCCCAGACACCGGCACAGAGTGTTTGAGACTTGAGTAATTTAAATTCTCTGTATACAATAAGATAAGATACGACTTTATTGATCTCACAGTGGAGAAATTAACTTGTTACAGCAGCTCTTAAGAAACACACAGTGGGCTAAAAAATAGTCCGAAATGTCCAATGAATAAAGGTTGACACAAGTAATAATAATAGAATAATGGTGTTTCATGTACAATGAATAAAGAACAACATAGGAATACTCCAAATGAGAATAAAGTATGGGGCAAATGAATAGGTGATTGTACCAGAAGAGGTAAGTGTCGCTGATTACAGGTATATTCTCTATATGTGGTGAAGCTGACTTAAACTTTGATATGACCCACTATGTGCAGCCAAAACTCATCATATTATCGTTGCACTACATTCTGAGTTGTACAGAGAACTGCTGCTGCTCCTCAAGCTTGTGCAGAATCAAAGAATTTCATTTTCTGATGGAATCAATCCTGTTATTATTTTTTAAATTGGCTACAGCTGAACTCTCATATAATTCCCATTGACCAGCGCAGCTCTCAACTCTAATTGTGTTTGACATTCTTGCTACAGTGGACACAAACAAGAACATCAATTTCTGAAATTAATTGTTGGGAGTTTCCAAATTTGGCCCATAGACAAGAGACATGGGCTTCTTGGAATTGAATTTACAATACAAAGCAATCAATCATGAAAGCCACGTAGAAAAAAAAAATCGACTGGTAACCCAACAGTGGCATAACAAACATTTTTTAAAGTCCAGTTCTGATGTGTTCTCTCAATTACTGAGCGCTGCTGCAAAAATCAATAGCTCATTTCTCAAAGGCGACGGCAGACTGGGAAGAGGCCGGAGTCAAAAAGCGGATATTTCCAGGCAGCCAAAATACAGAGGGGTTTTCTGACGATGAGGGAGGAGAGGGTGGTAGAACCCAGGTGCTTGGTTACACACTATGGGGGATGTTTTCATATTTACCTAAAAGTATCCAGACTTTGTTATGAATAATTTAGTGCCTGTGGCGAAGCGTAGCCGGGCGGCGACGCACAGGCAACAACACATCAGAGCGCACTTAGCTGATAGGAACGGGCTTCTGCTGAGATCAAACCGCAGCGACTGTAGAGCACAGCATCTGCCGCTTCAACACCATCTCTCTGTAAACTACACACCGGCAAAACTACAAAGGCAACATCCTCGCTAGCGGGTTCACAGCCTCGGTTGAGAAATAAAGATCTCCCGCTCATTTGGATTGCATATAAAGTGGCCTAAAGTGAACCTGATGAGTAGAGAGTTTTTTTTTTAATTCATTGTTTATAGTATTATGTACATTTAACAAAAAGAAAGATTGTGGGATTTTTATGAAGGTTTTGTGAGGGGAACCCCACCCACATCGCACAATCTCTCTCCACAAGAAACTAAAATAAAAAGACAGGTACTTTAGGCTTTTTTTTTTTTCTACATCTGATATAAAGAGATACCATTTGACATTGAACACCCCTCTGCACAACGGAGAAGTGGCTGTGTCCGTAAAAGGCAAGTGATTATCCAGGTGAGCTGTGCACCACATTATACTAATAGGGACTAATAGTGAAGAAGAAGAAGAAGAAGAAGAAGAAGAAGAAGAAGAAGAAGAAGAAGAAGAAGAAGAAGAAGAAGAAGAAGAAGAAGAGAAGGAAGATGAGGAAGAGAAAAGGAAGATGAAGAAGAGGAAAGGAAGATGAAGAAGAGGAAAGGAAGAAGAAGAAGAGGAAAAGAAGAAGAAGAAGAAGAAGAAGAAGAAGAAGAGGAAAAGAAGATGAGGAAGAGAAACTAAGAAGAAGAAGAGGAAAAGAAAGGAAGATGAGGAAGAGAAAAGGAAGATGAAGAAGAGGAAAGGAAGATGGAGAAGAGGAAAAGAAGAAGAAGAAGAAGAAGAAAAAGAAAGGAAGATGGGAAGAAGAAGAGAAAAGGAAGATGGAGAAGAGGAAAAGAAGAAGAAGAAGAAGAAGAAGAAAAAGAAAGGAAGATGGGAAGAAGAAGAAGAGAAAAGGAAGATGGGGAAGAGAAAAGGAAGCTGAGGAAGAAGAAGAAGAGGAAAAGAAGATGTGGAAGAGAAAAGGAAGATGAGGAAGAGAAAAGGAAGATGAAGAAGAGGAAAGGAAGATGAAGAAGAGGAAAGGAAGAAGAGAGGAAAAGAAGAAGAAGAAGAAGAAGAAGAGAAGAAAAAGAAAGGAAGATGAGGAAGAGAAAAGGAAGATGAGGAAGAGAAAAGGAAGATGAAGAAGAGGAATGGAAGATGGAGAAGAGGAAAAGAAGAAGAAGAAGAAGAAAAAGAAAGGAAGATGGGGAAGAAGAAGAGGAAAGGAAGATGAGGAAGAGAAAAGGAAGATGAGGAAGAGGAAAAAGAAGATGAGGAAGAAGTAAAAGTACAAGAAGAAGAAGAAGAAGAAGTGGAAGAAGTCTAAGAAGAAAAAGTAGAGGAACAAGAAGAAGAATAGGAATAGGGAGAGGTAGAAGAAGAGGAAGAAGAGGAAGAAAAGGATGGCACAGAGAGGCTTATGGTTATGCTGCTGAGGGGAGACAGTTGCATCATGTGCTGAAATAATTGGAAGGTGGAAAGGAGAGAGAGTGTGATTATAGGAATCACTTCATAGATGAAAAGCCCGTGGTTGGTACATAGGTAAATACGGTTGATTTATACTTCAGCTTTATTTCCTTTGTTTGTAGAGAGTAATTGCAGAACATTGTTTAAGCACGAGACGAGGCAGAGAAGGCACAGGTGCTGTGTGCTGTCTCCTGAGACCCGAGCCTGCAGGGACAGCGAGTCAGCTCTGCCATTCTGCAAGACTATTTTTGGGGGAATATGCCAGGATTGGTGCAGGGCAGTAAATCACAGTCCAAAAAGGCTGAATTTAGGTTAAATTTAAAATGGTCTTTCTTTGTCCAAGACTTTGTGACTGATAAAAATGTCTCAGATTTATAGATGGGAGCAATGTCTATACGTCACTGAGAAGGTTGAGGGAAACAGAAGCCTTTCGTCCTTCCAAATGAATGGGCAGAAAATAGTCTGAGAACTTCCAATTTACGTCTGGAAAAACGTTTCATTTGTTTTGTTTTTTGCCAAATAATAAAAGGTTGCAAAGGAAGTCATTTGTTGCTTCAGATCATTCACAGAGAAGGCGGTTTACACTTTTAAACTGAGCAGCTGAACCCACTGTTATCATTACATGTCTTTTCTGCATGTTGGTTTATAATGTCATTAGGCTTATACAGCTTTTATGTTTCATTAGCCGTTTTGTTTAGGCTATTCACCTTATGCCAGACGTTCGCGTGGGCGCTGCCATCAATTGTGCCCGCCCCTTCACTCCTATTAGTTTACACAGGACTGCAGATGTCAAGAGAAAATCAGTTTCCCTCGTTCGCACTTAGTGAACGGACTTGTCACTTAAACAGAAATGCCAATCTGTGGCAAAAAGAGGCAAAAGTTACCCCCAGTAACGGCTAATCTTTAGTAACAAGCAGAAAACTGTTGATGGATATTACAAAACTGGAATAAGAAAAAGCCTCCAACCTATATTAATTTGTTACATGATATTATGAAGCATGTTCAATTGGGAAAAATTAGATTTGAATTAGAAAGGGAAGATGGACGATTTTTATTTGACGTGGGATCCGTTCCTGGGGTACTTGGAAGGGTTCAAGCAGGAGTGAATGAATGGCCTGAAGACAAGGCTATACATCTCTAGATTTTGAGCGGTGAAAAAGAAAACAAAACAAAGAAGAAACACTTTTGAATTATTAAATGTCTGGTTGTAAGGTCTCATCCAGCACACAGTCGCAAAGCCATGTATCCCCGAAAACGAATCTTCAGAAGCCTCTTGTTTATTTCCTCTCGAGCTCTTCAGATCCATCTCGCACAACACAGCTGAAAAACACTCTCCATGATCATTTTTACTCAGAAATCTCACCCAATCTATAAGTCTTTTTTTTTTTTTTTTACAGCGGGACAAGTGTAAACAAACCGAATACCAACAGAGCCACGAAGCGCCATAAATCAACATCGGCGGCGCAGGGCCCGAAGCAGGTTTCTAATCCACGCCGTGCTCCGGGAAGTGTCCTTGTGGAGATACGATCATTATTTCTCACATTAATTGGGTCAGCAGCTGCATAATCTTGACCCGCACCGTTGCCTAGTAACTGTTCCCATGCATACGTTAATATCGGGACTAAAACTAGCACTAAAAAGTTCATTTTGTCAACATTATTTTCATTCTGTGTTAAGTGTTTGATGAAAAAGTCACATAGGTTAGTCGATTAAGTCTAAACTTTAGTTAAGTTTACGTCCATATTATTGCATTCAAACAGATTTACTAATATTCAACCTGGATAGACTCACACAGACAAAAGCAGCGATTAGGGAGATTTATTGACATGTGTATTAGTTTTGGCGATCAGACCCCGGCGGTAGACATCAATGTATAAGTCAGTGTAGATGAACAGCTTGGCGTTAGGGATGTCTTCCCCCGGAGCCTGGACACTGGTGGTGGTATGAAGGACCCGGATAATGCAGCAGGTAGAAGCCGTTGATGAAAGAGGCGGAGATGGGTGGAGGTGGGTCGCAGCGCAGCTGGGAAGCGAACGGACCTTGATTGCTGGGCTTAAAAGTGGGACCGATGGCGATGATTGGCTGCTACGAAGGTGCGGCTCTTACGCTGATGGCTGAGGTGGAGGTGTGGCCCTCTCTCAGATCGATCATTGGCTGGAGGTTGATGACGCTGTGGTTTGTCTACCAGTTTGAATTAACGCCTAGGCTTCATTTCACAGCTTCTCCCATATAAATAAAGCACAGACTTGTTCATCTGACAATGAAATGAAATATGGCTCTTTCAAACTATCACTGGACGTTCAGATGTTTTTAGTCCTTCGAATTCATTTTATTCACGTTTTATTACTCGGCAAAAAATATCTGGAGATTTTAGTCATATTTTTAGTCTCATTAAAATCCAAAAGCTTCTTGAAAAAAAACCCGTCAAAACAGCGACAAAGACGAAACGTAAATGAGGACGGGGAAAAAAAGCCTCAAAGAGCAACAAAAATGGCAACAATAAACTGACGAAAACTAAAAGCAACAAAAAAGTGATGAAGAAACAACAAAAACGTGACAAAAATCAGACGAAAAAGTGACGACAGAAAGAATCTTAGATTAGTTTTGTAGGTCTTAGCTTTCAAATTAGGCGTTACTCTGACCTGTAGGCTGTAAACTCCAGTCCAGAAGCTTTTAGATTTGATTAAGGCTGAACTGGAGAAAATGTGCTTGGTTTTTGCCTTTATTTAACCAGGAAAGTCTCACTGAAATTAAAGGGATATTTCAGGATTTTTGACATACAGTAGGGCCTCATTTCCTAGTTATCCAGAGTGTTGTTGACTTCTGTAGACATATATATTTTGAATACAGTCCTTATATTTGAAGAGTCTAGTGGCGCTAGGCTAGTGCTAGGCTAGTGCTAGGCTAGCGCATTTCTACGCTAACAGCTAACCTGCCTTAAAAACAGTCTGACCCACTCCACAGTGCACCTGAGGCAAATCACTTATAACGCCAGACTAACGATATAAATGTCCGTGTCAATAGAATATTTTTAACCATTTTGCATTTAAAATAACTTATATTTGAGCAGCATCAGCTTCGTGGCTGTAAGCTAACGCAGCGGCGGAGTGATCTGCGAGAAAATAGTCCCTCAAAATGCGGTAATTCATGTCATGCAAGGTCAGTTATAGTCCAAAAATTGACACAGACATTGTCGTTATGCTATCTTTGTTGATGTGCTCAGTATCTTTGCCCAGGGTTGGTGAGTTATGGACCCTGTTGATAAGCTTGAAGCTTTTGGGGTGTCCATTTTTCACAATGTAGCATTACTTGATGGTTTAAAAGTTGAATTTCCTGAAATTGGGAAATAAACTAAACGAAATCAGGTCCAAACAAACTTGTTCCCCCCGTCTAATTTAAGCTTAAACCAGATTATATAACCGAGACTAAATAAAGGAGAACATATGGTCTCAACAAGAACTAAACCAGGGCCGAACCACTTATAAACCAGCACTAAACAAGCACCAAAATCAAAGCAAAAACAGGGTTAAAGGAGTAAATAAGGACAAGGAGCATTTAACCAGGACTAGAAAACTCTGCTGAACATCTAGGACTAAAATTAAACTAAACCAGGGTCTAAATCAGGATGAAAAGGGACTAAATTTGGACCGAAACAACCACTCATCCTCCACGATTTACGTAATAGGAGCCAGGTACCAAGAGACCAAACAGTTTAAAGGAAATGTATTTATTTGTAGGACAGAAACATATCTAAAAGACTTTAAATAAGGTTCCTGAAAAGCACAAACAAAGCGTAAAGCATTAAACACCCACGAAGACACAATGATAGACCCTTTTGACAATTGTAAACAATACAGCTGCATTCAAAAGAAAAGTGACATGAGCTGAGGGGAAGGATTTTTTTTATTGGGAAAAGGTTATATGTTGCTACCAGACTTGATTCTCCTCAGACCTGAAACACACTGCCGAGAGCGGGACATCACTCTCTTTTCACCAACAGAACATTTTTATTCCATTTACTCGCTGAAATGTTACATTCATCAACATGAGAAAATGAGATCCAAGTTTAAGACGCTCTTCGACTCGTGGGTCTTGTGCCTTTGGTCAAACATAAGCTCTAATAATAGCAACAACAAGTAGCAGCAGTCTTTGAAAAGCCCAAACCGTGACCTCTTGACCGAGTGGCCTTTGTCAAAACAATGTCCCGCAGCAAACGCCCACACGCTTCACACCCGCTCGTTTTACAAGAACCACAAATGCACCGTGACACATGAAATTAAACTAGAATAACTTGGGATACGATGTAGATTTGCAGTTTTTTTTTTAATATGTTCAATATGTTGTTCACGTGATGACTGTGCACATGTAAAAATCACAATGTCCAAGTGTCAAAAAAGCATAAAACATCTTGCCTTGCATGACCATTAACAGCTTCGATCAACAGAGAAAACCACATGATTCCACAGACAAAAAACTCACAAAAACGCAAAGCACATTTCCTCACAGATATTTTCGTAAATTACACTTTACATCTGGTATCTTTGGTCACATCATGTCCTTCAGTGGTTCTCAAACGGAGGTTCAGGACCTGCATCATTCAATGTATCCAATTTATACTGTTTATTTTAGTGACACAACAAAGTTTCTGGGCCCCAAAATTACACCAATTGAAAACCACTGAAATATAACAATAGGCTATAGCTACTGATAGGTATAAAATATGATAATATATAATACAAATTGAGTTCCCGTTTGCAGAGGATTGTTGATATAGGGCATAGAGGCGCATGTCAATAAAGTATAAGATAATAAAGAGTAAAGAGTATGAAAGGAATTCAACATTTTTTCAAAGCTCATCCAATTGAAATAAACACAGCATGCGATATGTGTTGACATTTTTAAGGTTTGAACGATTGAAATTGATATTCTCATTCATTGACATATACAGTATATCATTATTCTTGAACAAAGCCACACAAGTCTAGATTCGACAACAGCACGACTTAATCCATTCTCCACAGAGTGAGACAGTCTGGTACTGCTATCATCTATCCATCTATCTATCTATCTATCTATCTATCTATCTATCTATCTATCTATCTATCTATCTATCTATCTATCTATCTATCTATCTATCTATCTATCCATCCATCCATCTATCCATCTATCCATCTATCTATCTATCTATTTATTTGATATGGGCCCAATAACAGAATAATACTGTATATAATATGTTACAACAAAACTAATTTCCAACACTTGCCATTAAAGGCTTTTAGAACACATTCACCAAAAACATGTGTTCAGTATACAGGGAAAAAAGGGTTAAATACACATCGACATCTCTGGGCAGAACAAAAAATGTATATACCTGTTAATTGGTTTGTTAAAGGAACAGGCCACCATTTTTCCCCATACTGGGATATGTTCTTACCTGAGCTTAGACGAGTTGATGCGTACAGTACCTGTCTGGTCTTTTTGCGTATACGCTCAGTCACGCAAAAAGGCCAAAGATTATTGTTAGCATTTAGCCTCTCCTAGCATATTCCTATGGACCCAAACGGGGTGAAGTTAGAAGCGACCAAGCTCTTCCACGTTTTCCCTTCTTAAATACGGTTACGTGAGTAGTTACACAAACTGAAAATTTTCTAAGCGGATAAAAAGGGGCACTATATTGTAAGGCGTAATAACACCTTAGGAGCACTTGGACGTCCACGCAGCAGAGGCGTGCTGGCCATAGGGAGAGTCGGGAGGTTTCCCGGTGGGTCGCGGCACTGTTTAGGGCCGGGCCGCCCCCAGGAGGAGGAAATGTGTCAAAATCATGGTCAAAATCAGAAAAGATTTTCACATTTAACTTTTCATCCTTGTGGCGGGGAGATACCATTTGACGTTGAACTAACTCAGGGGGGTGTTTAAGGGTGTTTAAGTGGAACACCCCTCCGCTTTAGTTGAAGTTGGTGCAGTCCAATGCTGCGGAAACAAGTGTCCGCGCGAGTAAAGAGAGAAAGAGGCAGTGAAAGGTAGAAAAGTGGACAAATATTTTTATCTTCATAACTGGTGCTGATTGTGGAGTTGTATCAGGCTCAGACTGTGTGTGCAGCGGCCCATGTAAAAAGAGCGTTAGAAAAAAAAGCGTTAGAAAAATGTCAAAGCCATACTTGAACCGGGGACCTCCTGCACCAGAGACTAGCGCTCTATCACTGAGCTATAAACCCACAGAAAAGTTTTATCCGCTTAGAAAATTGACATGTTTAAGTGTAACTAGACTTGGATCATGTAACTACTCACGTAACCGTATTTAAATCGGGGAAAACGTGGAAGAGCTTGGTCGCTTCTAACTTCAGGAATATGCTAGGAGAGGCTACGTAAATGCTAACAATAACCTTTGGTCTTTTTGCGTGACTGAGCGCACGCACAAAGACCAGACAGGTATACGCATCAACTCGTCTAAGCAGGGTTTTGGTTAAGTTCCACTTTATCTAGCTCATTTATTGGTTTAAAAACAAGACAAATCAGGTACAGAGCCTTTATTTCAGATGCTGGATTTGCTGCATCTCTAAAGGAGCAGAAATCCAATCTCTAAGAAGCAGAACCAGACTGTCCTCCTCTGCACAGAACACGTGGAGTACGTCCGAGTAACATGGGCACAAACACTCCTCAGATCCAAGCCGTGGAAATTGGGACTGAAACAAGATACGGCGTGAAACTTTGAAATCGGAATAAACACCCTCCGAGTCCGCATGCATTCTTGACAGCTCCGAAAAGAACATTTCACAAGTTTTTCTGGTCAATTTATTTGGACTCAAAAAGCAGCCGTGAGCTTTGAAGGAGCCTCATGTCTGCGCCAAGGGCAAAGCGCTGACTACAGTGTTAGTATGCAGACCGGGTTTACAGGCCAAATCGGCAATCATCAGGTGACTTTATGCTCGGCTATTTCATCCGCTGATTGCATTTAATAAGAAGAGAAGGATGTGATTAGGTCATCAGTGTACATTGAAGCTCATAATGGTTAAGTTAAAGAGAGGGCAGAACACACAGGAGTACATCAGTCTGAGCACATAGTGAGGTAAACTCTTGTAAGATAGGATTTGACTCACATAAAGGACATTAGTGAAGCAGGATATAAATAGGACATCTTTAGTTTGCAGCGTACACCAGGTGTGTCCAGGAAGTAATGGAAAACTACACTACTCTCTAATTGTTGAGTTTGTAACAGTCTTGTTGTAACGTCTATCATGTTTGGTTTGTGATATTGAGAGCGCTGTTTGTTTGTTTTTTATTGTGTTTATTAGATTATGTTATGTGTATAATTGTACTTTTATTCTCTTCAGGTTGACACATAACAACTGTCCAAGGACTAAAGATGAAATATAGCTCTTAGGCTAATTCTGGCATATTTACATGTATAATGTAAATGGGCTCTTGTGTCTTGTACTTTGTAACATGCTACCTGTACTATTGTGATTTGATCAATTGTTTTTATTTCAATGATGTCGGGGGTGGGCGCTTATAAGCTTTTGCTTCAGCCCACTCCCTTTGAGCAGAATTTTAACTGCTCAAATAAACTAATAAACTAAACTAATGTACATTAATATGCACTGTCCCTATAATAAATAGATAAACTTTAGCGATCAGTTATAGAGCCTAAATTATGCCATAATCTTCACACATGAGGAAATTTTAATGTGTTTGTAGAGCAAACAGAAGAAAGGCCTCCCGTATGAAATGTAGGAGTAAAAAAATCAGTTTATCACTAAACTGTAAAGAGGCCATGGCAAACGAGTTGTGATTGGCAGAGGGGTATACTACGAAGCAGGATTAGACGGTTAATGGGTTAAGTTCAGGGCTAACCCTGGTTTTGCCGTACTACAAAGCTGGATAACTTTAGAAACATGCCCTAACCAGCTCTTTGATATTCAGATGAACTGTGTCTGTGTCTCTTTCGTGATTGGCCGCTTGGCGCTGACTCCTCCTGTTTTACGCCTCACAAATCCTCAGAGAAACCCAGGGCTTTGTAGTATCACTTATCCAGAAGCTCCATGTTTGGGTTTATCAACCTGGGATACAGGAACAAATAAAATCAACGTTAAGGTCAACCAGCTTCGTCGTATAGCCCTCAGTTCTCGTTGGAAACAGCGCAATAAGAGAGACTATTATTCAATTGAAAGCTAAAAATTCAAGCTACAGCAGAGTTTTGCAGTCCATATCACAGACTGAAGCCGCGCTGTCTATATCACTGCAGTATGAACTTGCATAATACCCCAAAATCTCGTTTTTATGCAGTATTATGGTATTTTTAGTCCACACATATGGATACATCCATAGATACATCCATTGATAGATAATAACATACATTTTTGCTTTAACGCTTCAATGCTTTTAATGCTGACTTTAATGTGCAAAATTAAACATATCTTCCCATTAGAATGGTTGAACATTGGTAGAGCTGGATGTTAAATGAAATTAAAATTATTAAGTAATACAATAAGGTCTAGGAAGCAAGTAAATTATGTAGTGTACTTTAAAGATGGATAGAATATATAAAACATTAAAACTTGTGAACACTTCCTGGACTCCCCTCGTTTACGCTGATAAGGTATGTTCGTGTGAATTTTCAAGGCACAACTGTAGCTATAACTCTGGTTAAATACAATAAATACAATGTAATAATAGGCACCGAACGTGTTGTGAAAAGTTAGATACAGAGTTATGAAAGTGAAAAATTGCAGCCAGCACCATGTAAAGTTTGCATTCGACAGATCAGTGGGGTTTGAACTGGGTGCCACTTTGGAAAGAGTTAAAAGTTACAAAATAGATAATATATAACATAGCCGTTAAGGTCGCCTCATCCGTTGGTATTCACACAGGGAAAAGGGGAATATTTAGTTAAAAGTATTTGATTTCGGAATATAGAGTCATCTTGAATGGTTTAATTTTCTTAACACTTCATTCAAGTCATCAGCTGACCTTCTTTGGCCGTGTAACTGAACATGAAGTAATAATCCAAAGAGAAGCTTTTGCCTATTGGCTTAGCCAGACTCAAATCCAGGTGGTGTCTTTGTAGTTTAGTTTGCTGTGCAGAATATATGTAAGGGATAATGCACGACGAGGTGTCCATTATCAGAAATAACTGGACGATGCGGAGGCGTGAACCGTCGGTTGCTTACGCGGAGTCCAGTTATTCTGATAATGGACACCTCGTCGTGCATTATCCCGCTTATACCATGGTCCGGCAAACTGAAACTGTTCATTGGGACCTGTTTACTTATTTTTTAAGTCCTGGGCAGGAGTTATTTCACTTTTAATCAGTTTTACCTGAAAGTAGTTCCATCTCAATTGTTTACCGTTACTATGGAAACAGCTGCAGTGGAGTGATATAGACCCTTTAACTGCTGACATCATCAGTGACATCAGCTGGAGGCAGGAAGTGATCAAGAGAAATAAGATTAAACTAAAACTAGCGATTTTAAGTGTAAAACTACAACTGAATAATGTGGTCCTGTTGTGGCTTAAGGAGCAAGAACAAGAGGAATGACATTTGAGACGATAAAATAAGGTTTATCTGATATTTCCAACAACAGTTAGACATTTGTTTATCGTTACTATGACAACAGCTACAATGGAAATAGATAGGAATCGAGCTTCCTGCCTCCAGCTAAGCCCGGAATGTTTACAAACAGTTAAAGGGTCTATAGAATGTGATTTAACTGTTTTTTTTAACTGGTGTACATTATCACTTTTTAATGGACACCTTCCAGCCAATCAGAATCGAGTATTCACCCAGACCATGGTATAATTAATAATATATTATAATACGTTTTGAGTGGCTTGGCAAGAACAATGTTCTTCAAACCAGATAAGGTTTCAGAGTGCACTGGCAGAGGTGGCAAAAAGATTTACTCAACTAAGAGTACTTAAGACTAATTATTCCCGAGTTGAAGTAAAAAGTTGCTCAGATGATTACTCAAGTAAAGGTTAAAAAAACACACACACAAACAAAACACAAATCTACTTAAGGGCTGAGTAACTATCTGAGCATAGTTTTGAGCAGTGTGCTATTTCAGTGTTGATTTAATCTGAAACACAAATATATTTCCTATTAATATGCCATAAAAATGATAACACTTTTTTATATACAATATATACAGTGTATAAAGAAACATCTCTCTGTTTTACTTACAGTGAAAGGAGTAGGTGTACTGATACTGTAAAATAAGAGTAAAAATACTGTGCAGATGTACAATTTCTTCAGAATATGTTGTGCAGCCAGTAGTCTAGTGGTTAAGGCTGCTGCACATACATCAGAACAATTTTTTTGTCCACAGCATCATGGTTGAATCCTTAAATAATAATGAAAAAAAAAATACTACTGTCAAGTAAGACAAGTAATTGGTTCCTATCCACCATTGGCCATCAGCAAATAATTCTGAAGACATGTCAATATATTAAATAATATAACTGATCTCCTAGTCAAGATCAATATTCCGAATTCAAATCATTTGAACCATCCGTCCCTTTGATGACACTGATTATGTTTCAGTTATTTCTCATGGGGACAGTTTGTGTACGTCAAAGAACACGGCCGGTTCGTCTTGCTCCGCGCTGTCGATCACGATGCTCGGGTGCGTCTCCTGCGTTTCCATGGAGATCGTGGAATTGGTCGAGGGCGTCGCCCCGAAATGCGGCCCGTCCACGGACAGCAGCATCGGCGTCCCGGCCGTTTTCAAACTGTCCGTCATCGTGATGTGCGTCTCCTCCGGGGTCGTGCCCATGTCCTTGCTGCTGTACTCCGACGGCGACTTCCTCTTTATCCTCTCGTACGATTTGTCCGGGTTTTCCGTGAACGTCTCGCTGTCCTGGAAACGCCCGAACAGCCAAATGAAGAACCCGATCAGCACGAAGGCGGCTAAACTCGGGATGAAGGCTAAACATTTGACGTCTAAGCGGGCCCCGACGTAGCGGCTGTGGAGGAACATGTCCCGGGTGACGTAGGTTTGGTTCGTGCGCGGGTCGATGTTGCTGCAGCGCCACTCGTACGTGAGAGTGGAGTGGTTGAAGAGCGAGAGGGTCTCCGGTTCCTCCACGGTGTAGATTTTCTCGCCGGGACCCACGTATTGGCCGTACTCGTAAGGTTTGTAGAAGATCTGGTTCTTCCACATGTTCAGGTCCAGGATCAGAACCAGGAAGATGATGCCGTAGTTGAACCACTTTCCTGAAACGACACAAGCATACAGTATGTACTAGGTAAGCGCCATGACGATAGGTTTACAGCAAGCTTTTCCAATTCCCTGCAGAGACATTTAGAGAACCTGGTTATATCTTCTCGAATTCCGACGGGCGTGACTCTCAGGACGAGTAGCCGATCAGAGAAATGAGAAAGTCAAAACGAGCATTGCAGCTTACAGTTAAAGATCATGAATGAAAAAATAACACGAGAGACAGCGCAGACATCAGCTAAAGTAATTGTGAGAATGAGAGGTGAGAAGTTTTAACGTTTGCTCCAATGAATGAGTGGAGTGGCATTGTTACAAATTGGATTAGATTGGTGGTTCTCAATTGGTGGATCTCGAGACCATTATTAGTGGGTCACAGGTGTTTTCTAGAGTACATTTCTTTCAGCGTTTATCTCCAATAAAAATGACAGTTGTTTTAGTCCTAATTTCAGGTTTATGAATTTATTTAAAGAGGGTGTATTATGCTTTTTCAATCACATAGCACCAGTCTATAGCATACTACAATGATAACCTTCTGCTGGTCTGTATATGCAGTAAATTAAAATAACTGCCTTGAATAAAATTGCTCTCTCAAATGGCTGTACTGAACGTCTTGAAATAGGCCTCTGTCTCTTTAAGAAGCTTTCCGACACGCCCCCTTCAGCACACTGCTGTGGCATCTAAACAACACTACTGTGCGGGGAGGGGGCTCTGCTGAGCTGAGGAGCAGTGGTTGGTGGCTTGGCTGGTGACGAAAGGTCCAGAGGCGTCTCCAGGAGGTGGGGGCGTTCCTAGGAGGACTGAGGCATAGCTACACCTAAAATGGCTGCCGTCTAAGTTTTTACTGATTACTCAAAAATATGTGAATGAGCCAAGGCAACACTCCAGGCATGTGTTTAATGAGGGAATGACATAATAACATGATATAAAGCTTTACATAATACCCCCCTTTAATGTTCATTCAACATTAATTTGTGGAGAAAACACAGTACTCCACATTATATTTAGGAAATGTCATTCTTCTTTGGGTCGCAGCTTGACATCCTAGAACTATGGTGGGTCCTGACAGCACCCCAGTTGAAAACCTCTGGATTAGATCAACACCAAATTTGTGGGAGAATTGATTGATGCTTTGAACAGAAAGTAGGAAAGGCTGGTTGGCCAATCTAATGTTTACTGGTGTCATTTTATTAAAACAGTAATAGATTTCAGGATCATATTGTAAAGCATTATAGGATTGGCCGCATTTTTTTTTCCATAACAAACTAAAAGACACTTTATAAGGTGAAATACTGGAGCTATTGTTCCCAATTAAACATTTGGATACTACAGTCTGTTAGATGTATTTAGCAGGAGTGGCTCAGCAGCTCACGGAGTTGTTCCACGGCTTTCTATACACACAATAATCATAATTTTGATGCCTTTATTGGGTCTTTAGAGTAGAAGCGGTACATTGGTAGAATCAAGAAGCGTGACTCACTGTGCACGGACTTTATTTTGGAGATAAAAATATGTGGTTTGGTACAAAGCTTCTTTGTACTGACCTCATACAAAGAAGCTAAGCATAACGCAATAATGTTGTCATTGGAATCCTGTGCTATCGAACTGGTGCTCAGTATCAGCGAATACTCTGAGCCTAAAAAGCCGTATTGGATTGGTTTGAAAAGAATGCTATTAGAACAACACTAAATTCAACCAGGAGACTTTACACGAATGAGTGAGGTTCCAGTGATATATAGTTTATTGAAGAGAGAGTGATACATTTGGGGAAATATCTTGAGGGAAAGAGGGGCTGAAGTGGCTAATAGTTCTGCTGCTGTAGAAAAAAGAAGCATTTCAAAATGTCAATAAAATGTCAGGATTGTGGAAGGAGACAGAGAGTGCATTTATAGGATTAAATTAAAAGATGATGTGACGCATGAGGCAGAGTCTTTAATTACAGCTTCTTCATATTTTGTAGTCCAGTGTATTCGTACATATATTGTCACAAATTCTGGTCTGTAGTACATCCCACTAATATTCCAGGACTTATTATTTTATGCTTCACTGGTGCAACATACAGCAAGTGGAATTTACATTTTCCATAGATACTAGTTGCTCCACTATGTTGAAAAATGTATGGCTTGAACAATACTCATCACAGACGGACTGATTGATGCTCAGGCCTTTTCCAAACATGATTAGGAGCTCACACCAGAACAGACAGATCCGCTGTCACTGCCATTCATCAGGATTCTCCTTCCCTGCACTGCACAGACGTATGAGCACTGCACACAGGGAATTTAAATGACTTACTTAAAGGATGTGAGATGTTTCATGTCTCTACACTACATTAGCAGCAGTACATTAGCAGATCATTTTGCTAAAAAAAAAGAAAGAAACACCTCATTGGGATTTTTTATAAAGAGAGCATCCAGATTAAGCAAGGAGTAACATGCCCTAAATGCTATTGTCCAGCTCATTATTTTGCACCTGACTTGATAATTGGAAGGGTTTCAGTCACATGACTTTTTCCTGTTATGGATCAAAAGATTATTTGAGAAGGATGTGGCTGCAGTCACATGGGGAGTGCAGCTTCACAGGAAATTATGTCACATTGCCACTGAAAGCGCTCTGAAAAACGAGTCCTATTTTGCGGGAAAACCCTATTTCTTTTTGAGATTAGTTTTTGTTGGTAATTCATCATGTGTACTTTTTAGAGTTTCTATTATGGCCAGATAATATTATAATGATAAACAGTTTTTCTGATCTAAGTTGTCTCTCGGTTTCTAAATTAAACCCAACTCCTGACCTTAAAGCAGTACTAAGTAACTCACTCCCCTAGAGGCCATATGTGCCACTGCAGGTGTCGTAGCATGTTGTAGTTTTTTACTCATTAATTGTCCGTGAGAGTAAATACTACACTGACAGAAAAGACAAAGGGAGAGAGGGACATTGTACATCCAATTACACAATGGAGATAATTTTTTTCACTCAAACTTTATACTGTTTAAGTGGTGCTAGCCCGCAGTTAGCTTTGCCCATTAGCCTGTTAGCTTCTTCTTTGTGATTCCGTTAGTGTGTATTGGTGACTCCGACCCGGTGGCAGCCAAGTTGCAATTGTGGTTTTCTGGCCAGAGACACCAGGGGGAGATGAAAGACCCACCCAATCATCCCATTAACACTTGTATTACCCCCAGAGGGACTATGGAAAGGATTTATTAAGGTAAACAAGTTACTTAGTACTGCTTTAACCCTCACCTTCTCCTAAACCTAACTATCTCACAACTATTACACTACATTCTTTAATTAATTGTTTTCTTCCTGGGCAAAAAGTGGAGGTGACGTGGAGCTCTTGTGCTTCACTCTTTCCATCGGCTGCAACCAGACCCTCTTGGAATATTTAGCTTGGATTTCTTATTTACGCTGGCAACGCTCGTCATATTTCATCACTTTGCAAGCGAGAACAAGGCATACCTTTCTTCTTAAAACACTGAAAAATTCCAACAAGTGCAAAAGGCATCTTGAATTATCTCATTCTGAGCTCTAATATTATCAGAATTGGTTACAAAGAGGTGTGTTACCTCCACAGTATCTCCTATCAGTTCATTTCATTGGGCTTAGACGTCTCCTCCGGGTTTCAGATTACACCAGATGCCTCGTCAGGCATCATACGTGACAAGATATTCCTTCCCCCTGCTCAACAATGTGCTCCTAATAAGCTTTTACTTACACCAATCACGTCGCACTACAGCCATTTCCATAATGTTTAATGTCCAGTGCAATGCATTAGGGTTAACAACCTCAGGAGAATCACTGAGCGCTCGGATGACTTTACATATATTAGGGGAACATGGTTTTACTCCTCCTGCACATGATGTGGGACAAATTAGAATCGTGCTCCCAAGTTTTATTAAATTATTTTTTTTCCTCAAAGTTCGACCAGACCAGCTTTTACCCACTTAAGGTCCATTAATATTGCAATAACCAAGAAAGAAGCTCAGAGAGGTTTCCTGTATTAGTAAATTACATGGTGGATCAGTCTAATTTCATTTTGTGTAAGATTTTTCCATTTCCAGTTAATGTAGTTCATGCAAAGATGGGAGCTAAGTTATCAGAATTTCTTTGTATGTGCGTGTTGTAGGTCACAAAAACACTTTGTTTTTGCTCTCCCTTTGTTCATGGTGTGAACTCAAATACAAACTTAAATACAAACAATAGATCCATTTCTCCCAAATACTGTTCACAAATCTATCCAAATCTGTGTTAGTGAGCACTTCTCCTTTGCCGAGAGAATTCATCCCCCCTCACAGGTGAGACATATCACGATGCTGACAAGACGCATGAATATTGCACAGATGTGCCTTAGGCTGTCTACAATAAAAGGACACTCTGAAATGTTCAGTTTTGCTTCATTGGAGGGTTAGGAGGGGAGGACAGAAAACCAGTCAGTGTCTGCTGAGACCACCATTTGCCTCACGTAGTGCAGCACATCCCGTTGGCCTGCCTTATACGGCAATCCAGAGGATCCCAAACACGCTCAGTGGGGGACATGCCATTCAAATGCCATTGCCATCAATACTATGTGTAAGGAGCATAGATAGGTTTATGTAAAAGATTAAATTAAACAAAAAGAAGTTCAACAAGCTACATAAGCTAAAGTTAAATAAGTTACAATTCATACATGTGTTTCACAAATAATAAATAGACACCCCATTATTTTTAATAATAGTGTTAAATTGAGCTTAATGCTTGTAAAAGTGAAATGCAGGGGTTGTACCTTGGAGTGTCACAAGGGGGCGCACCTGTAAAATGAGTCAGGGCCAGAGGGACGGAACGGCAGAATAAACCCTGCACCAGAGTGAAACGCCAAACGAACTCACCGTCTCCCTCTTATTTCCTTTCTCAGGTTTGTTAAATGTTTTTGATGTAAAATAAACCATACTGGTATTTAGTTAAGACCCTTGTGGAACATCAGTGGCAATGTGAAGACTGAAGAAAGTCGATTCAATTTGTTAGAAATGTGTTAGATTGTGAGCTACTCTTATCGACGGTAAGCTAACGTTAAGCACCGCAGTTGTCTGAGCGCGCGTGCCCTTTTGTCGTTCACGCATGTTGGTTTTAGAGCACCTGTGTGCAAGCAATCCAAGCATTTGTATTTTGTAAGAAGAAATAAGCACCCAGTACGTACATGGGGCTGTGTAGAAGTTAAGGTTCAGGCTCAAGTGTTGTTGGCTGGCCGCCGTGACAGGCGCCGCCATTTATTTGTAGTATTGTCCATTGCCATGGTTACAGCAGATAACCAAATGTATTTTCTTTTGTCTTTCAGTTTATTGGAAAATATGTACATTTGTAATTTGGACAATGTTTGAATATATTTGTGAATAATATGTGAATATTATTTGTAACGGCAGAATAAACCCTGCACCAGAGTGAAACGCCAAACGAACTCACCGTCTCCCTCTTATTTCCTTTCTCAGGGTTTATCATTATCACCCCTCTCGAGCACGCGCCAGGCGCGGGAGGGGCAACATATGCACCTGTGTTGGCTGTCCACATCAACAACGAATACCTCTATGTGTTGCACTGCATGAGACACATGGTGGTCAAACCAGACATCAGACCGGAAACCAGTCTGTGGTTCCGTCCCAATTATTTTTAAAATTTCAAGAGCGTTTCAGTTTTATAGAGTTTGGAGTTTGAAAATGTAAAGAAAAATAACAATATGGTAAAATTCATGTGTGTGCTCTTAAGGCAGTGATGTACACAGGCACAGGATAGTGGTCACAGATTGGCTGAACCGAGCATAGCAGTCTGGTGTTTATGCTTCTGCAGGTACATTATTCAAAAACATTAGGAGGCAGCGAATTCAGGAAAGATGAGATGCACCCCAGGAAATAAACCAGACACCGAGGCGAGAGTGGAGCCACCTGTGTTGCTATATCAACCACATACTATATATGATGAATGATTTCTGAGGCGCACACTTTCGAACTCCTGTCTGAAATGAATGGGCGAAGACCAATATTTGTACTTGAATAGCTATGTATTATTCTTTTATTTTAGCAATTTGCAATGTGAAATTACGGAAGAGCATGAACGAGTCACTTCAGTACTATTCCACGGTTCACCAATTCAAAATAATGTATAAAATCATGGTCTTCAGGGGCTACAGAGCTGAAGAAGGACCATAATTAGGCTTCTTCAGTATTAATTTCACAGTATTAATAAGGTTAGTTATCTTAGTTAGGATTGTGGATGAGGTTAAGGTTAGGATTAGATTTCGGGAGTGCTCAATGTGTGGCCCGGGAGCCAAATGCGGCTGATCGTAACTTTTTGAAGCTTTTTTGTCAGGTTTCGTCTCTTAAATGCACCCAGTTGAACTTTTTTATCCAACCCCGCTTTATCCCGGGGGTTGGATTTCGGTTCAGACAATTTACTGAATGTTTCTCTCTGCTCTTCACCCATTTTCACGTGGACAAAAAAAGAACATTGTTATTTTAATAGGCAGTGCGCAGTATAACGTGAAATGGGGTGACGCGGTTTTAGGAGTGATGAGATGCGCCACAGGAATAAAGGGCAGACACCGAGGCGAGAGCGGAGCCACCTGTGTGTGTGCCATATCAACCGCACATGTATTATAAATGCTGTCTGAGGTGCACCAATCAAACTCCCACCCGCCAATGAGAACCGGGGAAAGTGGAGCAGCCGGGCATGTATGATATCCACAGAAGAACACAGGGAAATAGGCCACTCTTCTCCCGTCTCCCGCCTGGATATTTTAGTGCCTCTCTGTCTTCGCGGCATCAGTTATCTGCAGCTGTTTGGTCGATTCTGTGCTGTGTTTTTGCATGTGGAGCTTGACGTTACGCTACATGCAACAATGAATGGCCCTGCGCTCCCCCCCCACCAACACCAAATTTATAGCTCGTCCTAAATATAGCCCGTAGAAAATACAGTCATCATTAGTCTTGTGAATGGAGCATTTCATGGGGCAATAATATTCGAGGTTAGTTTATTGGGGGTCAAAAACATATGTATCGTAAAGCTTCTCCACTGGAGCTTACAGCCTATAGGCCTCATTTGAAAGCTAAGACCTACAAAACTGATCACTATTTTTGTCGTGTTTTTGTCTTTTTCTTGTCTGGCTTTTGTAAAAAAAAAAAAAAGTGTCATGTTTTTGTAGATTTTTTTTTTGCGTGTTTGTCATTTGTTGTTGCTTTCTTCATCGTTTTTTCCCTTGCTTTTTTTGTCATGTTTTCGTCACGTTTTTGTCGCTTTTTTATTGTGTTATTGTTTGCCTTTCCGGTAGGGCTGGGCGATATATCGATATTTAAGATATATCGATATATTTTTAATGAGATATGGAATTAGACCATATCGCGAATATCGGGATATTTCAAATTCATATAAGCGATTAAGTTAACAAAAACAAACAGGTAATCTCAAGCTGATTTAAAAAAAGTTTATCTTAAACTGAGCACTTTATTTTATCTCTTTATATATAAATGCTGCCCTCAGAAAAAGATTGACCTGTTTTATTTTATAGGCTATTTTTATTTAAGATATTTTTTTTATTCAAATGTGCACCTTACAGAGCTTTGTTATACAGTGTTTCTGTTTACATTTTATGGTGAGTTTTCAATAAAGCTACTCGTATTTGGCTTGGACTTTGACTTAACATTTTATTAAACAGCGCTCACTTTGCGGAAAAAATATCGGGATATATATCGTATATCGATATTCAACCTAAATATATCGGGATATGACTTTTGGTCCATATGCCCAGCCCTACTTTCCGGCACGTTTTTGTGGCTTTTTCTTTGCTTTTTCATCACTTTTAATCGTGTTTTTGTTTGCTTTTTTCCCCCACACTTTTTTGTTTGTATTTTCATCCCCGTTTTCGTCGCTATTTTGACACTTTTTTTCCAAGAAGGTTTTAGATTTGGGTAAAGCCAATCTGAAGAAAAATGTGCTCGGTTAAGGCGGGGGGTTAGAGGTTAATTTGTAAAATAAAATGTGAAATTATTCATTCAATTTTCCGTCCTTTGGAAAATTGAATGGCTTAGACCCGTTTGAATAATCACATTTTATGAAGATAACGTGGACAGTGAGTTCCTAGAAGATCATCACTTGTTAAATGAAGCCTTGGCGTTAATCCAACCTGATCATCATCTCATCACTAGTCACATCTTCTCTGCAGCCAATCACCGCCCAGGGAGTCCGCATTTAACCCTTGTCCTTCACGGCCTCGTCGTTTCGCCAGCCGTGCTGCAACCCACCTCCGCCCCACCACCGCCAACGACCGTCAAGGATTTCCCTTTGCTCATCCTTCTCCAACCTCCCATACCACCAGCAGCGTGTGGGGCCCCGGGGAAAGACATCTCTAACGCTTATCTAACCTGCTCATGCTTATTAACATTAATACATAACACCTAAGTCTTCTGCCAGTGTCTGAGTGTCAAAAATGTAATTATATTAAAAACAAATAAATAAAATGAGAACTATAGACTAGATGATTGTTTTTAGGCAGATTTGTTCGCATTTGCCACACATTAACGTGAGCCTTTAGCTTCAACACAAACTTGCCGACCTTAGACGCTGAAGTATTTACATCCTACAGGGTAAATACTACGCTGACAGAAAAGACAAAGGGAGAGAGGGATATTGTACATCCAATTACACAATGGAGATAATTTTTTTCACTCAAACTATATACTGTTTAGGTGGCGCTAGCCCGCAGTTAGCTTTGCCCGTTAGCCTGTTAGCTTCTTCTTTGTGATTCCATTAGTGTGTATTGGTGACTCCGACCCGGTGGCAGCCAAGTTGCAATTGTGGTTTTCTGGCCAGAGACACCAGGGGGAGATGAAAGATCCCCAATCATGCCATTAACACTTGTATTACCCCCAGAGGGACTACGAAAAGGATTTATTAAGGTAAACAAGTTACTTAGTACTGCTTTAACCCTCACCTTCTCCTAAACCAACTATCTCACAACTATTACACTACATTCTTTAATTAATTGTTTTCTTCCTGGGCAAAAAGTAGAGGTGACGTGGAGCTTTTGTGCTTCACTCTTTCCATCGGCTGCAACCAGGCCCTCTTGGAATATTTAGCTTGGATTTCTTATTTACGCTGGCAACGCTCGTCATATTTCATCACTTTGCAAGCGAGAACAAGGCATACCTTTCTTCTTAAAACACTGAAAAATTCCAACAAGTGCAAAAAGCATCTTGAATTATCTCATTCTGAGCTCTAATATTATCAGAATTGGTTACAAAGAGGTGTGTTACCTCCACAGTGTCTCCTATCAGTTCATTTCATTGAGCTTAGACGTCTCCTCCTGGTTTCAGATTACATGTTTTAGATGATTGTTTTTAGGCAGATTTGTTCACATTAACGTGAGCCTTTAGCTTCAACACAAACTTGCCGACCTTAGACGCTTCCTCCGCTGAAGTATTTACATCCTACAGCAAGCACGTAACACGTAATAAGTGACATCTACCAGGAACTCACTGTCTGCATATATTATATAAACGGGTCTGTGTAAATAATGAATAGGAAGTGAACAAGAACACGAAGTACTGGCGCTCTCAAGTTCAAGTCTGCGGAACTAGCGTAGCCACATCGTCAACCAGCCAATAGCGATTAGCTTTATATTTAAGTAAGTAACGTTTATTTATATAGCACCTTTCACAGGCAGAGAAGTCACAAAGTCAGTCACAAAACATTCACAAAATATGATGGGCATAAAGCATGAAGGAGCAATATTTAGTCCACAGTACACGCTGAAAGGAGCTTTAACATTTGAGAGAAGACTGAAATATTAACTGCATTTTAGAACATGTACTGCCCCTAAACTGGGAGTCGACCGCCAACTAAACGCAACAGAAGAAGCAGAAGAAAAAACATGCGGAGCAGTCTAAACTCACGGCAAGGTTGCGATTTTGTTAGGATTTGGATTGTAATTATAAAGCCTTTCGCACAGTGGTTTCATTACATATTCATTTCGCTTTACCTGTGATGTGGATGTGGTACTCGTCTTTAAAGATCCTCTTGCACAGGGGGACCTTGACCTTGACGTGAGTGGTGGGCATCCCGGGAAGATTCATGTCCAGGTCGCCCATGAAGTGAGGGAACTCCCAGTCCTGAAGCGCACACACAAGACACAATTTATTGGGATGATTAAGGCATGGGTTATTATCTTTCTGTAGTGTACATCAATTATGAGGAATAAAACATAAAAGAAAGTGAACATCCTAATATTTCCTGAGAAAGTGTCATATAAATGTATAAAAAAGAAACAAGAACTAAATATATTTTATGCGTCAACATGAACCCTTTGACAAGTAAAGGTTTACTCACAGTGGAACAAGGACCTATAGTTGTTTTACTCAAACAAGAGAACGGATTCTTAATTATAATATCGCTCAAGTAGAAGTATGATAAGTAACTCTACTGAATAATACCTTAGGAGCACTTCGACATTACTGCGCGGACGTCGAAGTGCTCCTAAGATATTATTACGCCTTACAATATAGTTCCCCTTTTTATTCGCTTAGAAAATCGACATGTTTAATTTTATGTAACTACATGTATACTTGGATCGTGTAACTACTCACGTAACCGTATTTAAATAGGGAAAACGTGAAAGAGCTTGGTCCTTCTACTTCACCTCCGTTTGGGTTCATGAGAAGAGGGGGAGCGGCTAAATGCGAACAACATGTTTGGTGTTTGTGCGTGACTGAGCGCACGCGTAAAGACCAGACAGGTACGCATCAACTCGTCTAAGCTCAGGTAAGAACATATCCATCCATCCATCCATTTTCTTCCGCTTTATCCGGGGCAGCAGTCTCAGCAGAGATGCCCAGACTTCCCGATCCACGCACACCTCCTCCAGCTGTTCTTGGGGACCCCGAGGCGACACCAGGCCAGCTCGGAGACATAGTCCCACCAGCGTGTCCTGGGCCTTATACGAGGCCTCCTCCCAATAGGACATGCCTGGAGCACCTGCCGAGGGAGGCGACCTGGAGGCATCCGGAACAGATGCCCTAGCCACCTTAGCTGGCTCCTTTCGACGTGAAGGAGCAGCGACCCTACTCCGAGCTCCTCCCGGGTAACTGAGCTCCTCACACGAAGGGTGCGCCCAGCCACCCTGCGAAGAAAGCTTATTTCAGCCGCTTGTATCTGCGATCTTGTCCTATCGGTCATTACCCAAATCTCATGACCATAGGTGAGGGTGGGAACGTCGATCGATCGGTAAATCGAGAGCTTGGCCCCCCGACTCAGCTCCTTCTTCACCATAAGAAAATATCTCAGTATGCAAAAATGGTGGCATGTTCCTTTAAGTGTGACTGACACTACTACTTACAATAACTACGTAACTACTACAGTTAATGCTAACTCATGACGAATAGTTCTTCACATACTTCACTTGTTCATTGTTAAGTAGTTCACAAATTCATTGTTCATGATGAATTAAGTGTTCACTCATCATTTATTAAGACTAAATAAGGTGTAGTTACTATAAAGCGTTACCAAATATTTTAATATAGGTATAATGTTCAGGTATCGGCATCGCAAACCAAGTATCATTAAAGTACCGTATACTTTTTTTTATGTGAACCCAACCCTAAAAACGATAATGCAAAGACTCATCGGGCTCACATTGTGAAAGAGAGTTTCAGGGAGCATGAGACTTCATTTTCACACCTACCACCACAGAGTCTAGATCAGGGGTCACGAATTAAATTTCACCAAGGTCCGAAATGAAAAAAAATTGCCAAGCAAAGGTCCGGAACATACGGGGTTCATTCACAGTTTTATGGGTATTTTTAAGACTTTATTAAATCTATTACTGTGATTTGAAAATAATGACATTAAGTGAATCCTGTTACTGTTTTTTTGGCTCTAAAAATATGTTTTGGCTCTTAAAAAGCAAAATGCATAGCCTCTATTATACACAATGTGCACAGAATATATGACAGTGATGTGTTTCTCCTCTGCTTAGTCCACTTTCGGACCAGGTTTAGTCCTGGTTCTGACCTGCTCACTGCCGATCGGGAAACAGCCGCGCTATTAGCGCATTACGATCGCGCGTGCATATTTAATTAAGGCGCCCTCCGCTTTTGTTTTTAGCGAGCCGTATTTCAGTCATTCCGAAACCGTTTCTAAATATTTAAAAAGTACCATGGAGCTGAGATGTAGGACTTTCTCTGTCTGTTCATCTGGGCTGTAGTTACCGCTCTGCAGTCAGAGAGGGAGAGGAAGGGAGAGAGAGAGAGCGCACACGCAGCCGCTCGTTTAAGGGATTAGGGTCGGGTCCAAAATTCGGATCCAAGGTTCGGGTCCGGATGGGCTGGCGCATGGGTCCGGATCCGGACCGAGGTCCGCCGTTTAGTGACCTCTGGTCTAGATCTTAACCCCATTAAGAATCTTTGGGATGTGCTGAAGAAGACTTTGCGCGGTGGTCACACTCCCCCATCATCAATACAAGATCTTGGTAAAAAATAAATGCAACACTGGATCTTAAACATTGTAGATACTTATTAAAACAATGCCATCGTGAGCATGTGCCGTAACAACGAAATATTAGGGAGTGTAACTTTTTTCCCCCTGGCGACTCTTTCTGTGGTCAGGCTCAAGCCATATGTTTATTTACAGGTGCGAGTATTGCTGCAATTTGAAAAGGTATAGTAGGATAGTTCAAAGAAAATCCCGCCCAGAGAATAGAGCGGTATTTACTCACAACACTACACCAGTGAGAGCCGAGAAACAGTCACTATAATACCAAATGTGTTGATAGAACAAGGATCCTGTTTTTAGTATGATCTGTCAGATGTACTGAGAGGTTATCACAATTACTGTAGAATACATTTAAAACATTAAAAATCCCAACAGGACAAGGGTTAATGTCATCCAAAACCTCAATAGACACACCTTTCCATTACGATTGAACCAGTGTGTCTCTGTGGGGAGGTCAAACATGGTGCCAGCAGCTGTACTCAGACCGTGAGGGTGATTTTTACGCTTTGTGGATCGGGGGAAACATGCCCCGGGATTTCAACATGTCAAAACACATCAACCCGCGCCTCACACTGACATTTAGAGAGGATTCAGGCCCCGAATATCAACCTGTCGTCTTTCCAGGTAAAATGCTAACACCCAAAAAAGCAACTCTATTCCAGGTCTGAGAAAAACCATGGCACACAAAACCTATATAACAAGTATCAATGTTTTTTATTGGTCTGAGGAAAATGACAATATTGTGATGTGAATAGTTTGTGAAAGTGCAGTCCTTAAAGGGGGGTATTATGTAAAATTGACTTTTTCAAGCTTTATATCATGTTATTATGTCATTCCCTCATTAAACACATGCCTGGAGTGTTGCCTTGGCTCATTCACATATTTTTGAGTAATCAGTAAAAACTTAGACGGCAGCCATTTTAGGTGTAGCTATGCCTCAGTCCTCCTAGGAACGCCCCCACCTCCTGGAGACGCCTCTGGACCTTTCGTCACCAGCCAAGCCACCAACCACTGCTCCTCAGCTCAGCAGAGCCCCCTCCCCGCACAGTAGTGTTGTTTAAATGCCACAGCAGTGTGCTGAAGGGGGCGTGTCGGAAAGCTTCTTAAAGAGACAGAGGCCTATTTCAAGACGTTCAGTACAGCCATTTTGAGAGAGCAATTTTATTCAAGGCAGTTATTTTAATTTACTCCATATACAGACCAACAGAAGGTTACGTCATCATTGTAGTATGCTATAGACTGGTGCTATGTGATTGAAAAAAGCATAATACCCCTCTTTAAGTTAAATATGACTCTCATTGACAGGAAAATATACCATTTGATCAACGCACACAAAGGACTGAAAAAGACACCAGGACTGAAAGCAACAAGATGATTCAAATGAGATTCAATAAATAAGAGTCTTTTTTTTGTAATGTGGTGCTGTTCCACGGAGCTCCAGTGGGCGGGGCCGTCTTCTGCTCCGAGACAGTACCATGGATGTATTATATCATCAGGGCAGAACATCAATACGTGATCTTGTTTATTTCATTCAGTCAGAGCTAATTTATCCACTATTTGCTGCAGATCACGCTCCTTACGTTTCCCACGACCAGGCGCAGAAAACTTGCACCATACGAACGTGGTTAAATGGGAAACGGGGGAAATGCAACACATTTACTTATTTACACTTAGGGTTTACATTGCCAAAGTATTGACCATAAAACATCTGTGGTTTAACGCCTCACCGCCCAAAGCTGTTAGCCTGGCTATCGCCGACAAAATATCACAAGTTATATTTAGTCTGGGAACCACCAATTCATTTTCTCATAGGAGAGGCGTGGTTTACGATTGTCCATAGCCGTTTATTGGGCAATGGACCAATGTCTATCATATGCGTCTGCACGTAGCCATAGCCAATCGTATCATCGTATCCGATGATGTATGACGTACCCGCTGTAAACTTTTGACCTAAACTATTTAGAACACGGTCTGAAGCTTGATCGAAAGATGGCGTCGCGTCTGCTGCTGTCATGTTGGGTCCGTAAATAAACTTTGTTTTTATATCCTTAAACAAACTACAAGCTTCCGTATGTGGAATAGGCTCCGGCGCAGTGATTCGAAGCAATCTGCTTCAGGCAGAGCGATAGAGGCTCCGGGTTTCATCACTAATAAACACTGCTTTTGAAGTCCCAGCTTATACAGCACATACTTGCCGAGCAAATGTGTGGCTGCAAAGTCTTTCCAAACATGACAACATTGGCTCACTAAAATGTTAAAATGAGAAAACGTACAGATCAATAAAGTAATTTCCTTCTTCAAACTTGCCGTAATCATCCCCTAAATTAGTTTCTGTTCTCTGTTAGCGCAAAATCAAGATACACAGAATTCAATCTGCCTCATATTAGCTGCATTTCCCTTTGGTTTTCTATTCCATGATTTGCTGCATAAATTCACCACATGCTCGAATCCTCCAGTGTTACCCTACTGATGGGGAAAGTCTCTTGTCTAAGTCAGTAACAGCTTGGTGATGCCCCTTGGATATTAATTAAGACTTCTTGTATGATTCCTGCGCTGAAATATCAGTTGCTGTAGCGCTAACAGGCATCATAGCATTTTCAACTTGAACTTTTGCTAAAATAATGAGCTTTTTGTGCACATGTGCAGGGGGGAAAGAAAGGAAACTTGCAAATAGGATCAGCATGGCATCAGCATCTGTGGATGTGCACACATAGGATTAAAAAGATTTACCCTGGGAAATGGAAAAAAAAAAAAAGATGTTGAGAAAATATGCAAAATGTAGCTGGAAGGGAAAGCACAAGGATCGTTATTCTGGGTATTAATTAGTCTGAGAACAAAAAGACATGTGTTTTCTCATAGAGATTAAAGCTGAACTATGTGGTGAATTTTATTAATGTTGTCCACGGTGCTTTTGTACAATGTGTTACCTAAAAGAGCAAGGTGTCGCCAAAGCTGAAGAATAATGAATAATATTAACAATGCATTGCTTAATACACCGCTTCATTTGGACACAAGATGCTTTAAATACGGTCTTCGTATCAGCCATAGCTGCTCAAGGGCAGACTGATAGAAACCTGTGCACTCTGTTCACCACCAACCTCTCACTCACAGACTACAGTCTTAGGTAAAGGAGCGAGGGGTGACGACTACAGAAGACACTTTGGAGCAGGAATCATGGCCATTGTGTGACCACCAAGCGGCCTGAGCCATAGTCTCTGACCTGTTATTTGCCATCCCCCTGATCAGCGAGTTAGGGTCATGATTAGGGTTAGGGATGGCAAATGTCATCTTGCAAATGTCTAGAAGGTCTTGGCTTTCAAATGAGGTATTGCATTGGCAGATAGGATATTTTGGATATGCATAATTGGAGAAAATAACTCTAATCCCAACCCTAAAATGTGTCCGGATTCCTGAATTGTTATACGAACAACGAAGACCATGTCAGTGAGAGATTAAGTGATAGACGATGGTCAGCACCATAGTCATTCTGCACATAACGTGAAATACAGATAAAGTACAAACACATAGATACAAACAACTGACTCATTGGTAGGCAGTTGTCCTCTCTGCGAGTGCAAAACTAGTATATAAAGGAACTGTCAAAGGAGGTCGGGACTTCACTTCACTCTCTCAGAAGTCACCAGCTGGTTATACTTCTTTGTAAGATCAACAGCAATAAACGCCTTATCCTTGAGACAGTTTCTATCCCCAGTGTATTCTTCGGCTGTATGCAAATATCTGTCCTCGCGTGATACAAAAAAGCTGGTCATAACAAATGACAGATACGTAACAGGTTAAGACTCATATTACTGCTAATAATTATTCATGAGCGATTATAAATGACACTCCCTCACGACGTCCCATCCATGCACTAACCTGCTTTGGCTTTGGATTGATAGATTTTCATAATCCTAAAATACATTTCAAATTGAAAATACAAAATAGGAATGGAAACTTTTTTGTATAGCACTTTTCACATGACGCAAGCTTAAAGAGCAACTAAACACCAAATCAAGTTTTTTTTACTGATAAACTGTCTCAATGTGTGTCTCATAGTGTTGTCTACTGGTCTCTGACATTATTCTGACAATATAGCGCAAACATGTGTTGCCCCCTTCAGGGTCAACTTTGCTACTAAATTAGAATTTCCTGATTGGCTGGAGGGTGTCCACGGCCTCCACAGAACGTCATAAGCCGCACCAGCTCCACACATCGTCATCAGATGCTGCCCATTGTCCTGCCCCTGTACCTGTGGTATATAACCAAGTCCCTCCCATGTAATCAGTCTGCTGTGATTGTGCCAATGCAAAGGCCCACACACTCACCCCCCGCATGTCACCCCCAAACTTCAGAGACCGCCTCTTTCACGGCAATTTTTGACTTTTGTTTGTGGGTGGGGAAAGGCTTTGGCACGCCCGTTTAGGTACTCTTTAAAACAGGTTTCTTCATTCACGCAGGCACGGAGGAAGGCACTGGGATCAAACCTTGGACCTTTCAAACATTCCATATTTATACAGTGTACTGGAAAAACATCACACAAAACAAATGGGAAATTGCTTAAACAAATGCTTTAAAAAATAAATAAACAAATAAACAAATAAATAAATAATAAATCTCTTTCTGCAACTGTGAAGCACTTTGAATTGCCTTGTGTATGAATTGTGCTCTACAAATAAACGTGCCTTGCCTAAATAAGTCAAACCCAAGAAAGACTAATATAAGCCTATCTATACCGTAGTGGTTCCCAATGGGGGCCCCTACAACTTATCTACAAAACAAGTACACTGAAAAAATACAGTGGGGCAAAAAAGTATTTGGTCAGTTCCCCATACACTTCCTATTGGATTTCAGCCAAATACTTTTTAGCCCCACCGTACTTATAAAACACATATATTATTATTACTGGGGGAGCCATGTGACAATTTTGGATTGATAAAGGGACCACGATGCTGTGGACTTTGGGAATGGCTGTTGTAATGACTCATAACGCATTTATGGGTCAGCAGCCAACATAAAAAGTATGGTCTCGGGATGATTCTTATTACAACATATAAAGCAATATAAAGTAATACACATGTTTTCTCCCACGCAAGGAATAAAAAGTAGAAGTTCCCATTATAGAGATGACTGTGCTCTGATAGGAATCTGGATGAAGATGTGCGTGGTTTTATCCCTTTCACTTGTGAGGTGCTCAAAGGCACATGGGGCGTGTAACAGCGAGGCCTTGGGTCCTAAATAACAGCAGTAAATGCGCTTCAGAAAACAGTGGTGTACAGAACGGAAAACAAGAAGATCGTAAACACAGGCGGGCGCAGAGACGGGAGGATAGTGGAGCGAAATCAAATAAGCCAATAACCTCAATAAATCAGCATGTTTCTGACAAGATCCACGTATATTTGCTTATTATCACTGACACCATTAGAGACGAGAGACAGTCACTCAAATCACTATATGCTTATTTAAAGATTGAGTTTAACCTTTCTCTTAAGTGCTCAAGTAATTATTGAACATTTATTTCTTCGTTACGCTTAGATACATTTAGATTTTAATACCAAAACGCAATATTTTTAATGACACAAACGCAAAACAAAATCGATGCATTTATCATTTCGAAAGATTTGTCATTGTTCCAGCAAACAAATTAGATTTTAAAGCAGTACTAAGTAACTCACGCCCCTAGAGGCCATGAGCGCCACTGCAGGTGTCGTAGCATGTTGCGTTTTTTTACTCATGAATTGTCCGTGAGAGTAAATACTACGCTGACAGAAAAGACAAAGGGAGAGAGGGATATTGTACATCCAATTACACAATGGATATTTTTTTCACTCAAACGTGGCTGTAAATACTGTTTAAGTGGCGCTAGCCACAGTTAGCTTTACCCGTTAACCTGTTAGCTTCTTCTTCATGATTTCATTAGTAGGGGCGATGGTGGCGCTAGCCCACAGTTAGCTTTACCCGTTAACCTGTTAGCTTCTTCTTCATGATTTCATTAGTAGGGGCGATGGTGGCGCACAGGGTGCGATTTGTCAAAAAAACAGAAGGGGGATAATTACTTAATCACTTTATTGCTGTTGAACTTGAAACCCAGTGTTGTTAGATGTGTTCTATTCTGCAAAAAGATTTCAGTGCTTTCATGTTTTAACATGTCCTGCATGCTTTGGCGGGACTCAGTAAGGCCCGGACTCTGCATCTGACTCGCTGAGCGGAGCTCATTGCATCTTGTCTTAACAGCTCTGGAGGCGGTGGATCTGCCTTGTACATAGACGTCCGAGCTATAGGGGGCGACCCCAATGAGCGTGTGTGTTGCTCAGGGAGTTGGGCCGTTTTGGAAAACTCTTGATCAAACTTTGAGTGACCAGGGTAGTGTGACCAGGGCCACAGGTGTCTTTCTTTTTTGAGGGACAGAGCTGGAAATGTTACGGAATGCACAATGAACGCGCGCGGCTGGTACTTCTCAGAACCGGTGTTCTGTCGAAATCGCTTCCCTTGTCGAAATGTATAGCGTAAAGGTTCCTCATCCTGTTTGTCAAACGGTCGCTATTGTAAAACACACAGGATTTCACACATGGCTGGGGCATTAACGCACCTGATGTGCGGGTTACGGGTTCCCCCGCGGTCCCCGCAGGGCCAGCTGCCCAGACCGTCATAAAATTCTCCTATGATCGCGGGTCGGGTTGGGGCGGGTTGGGGCGATCGCTGCCACTCATTGCCGCAGTGCGCGCATTCATTGTTCAGCCACGATTCATTCTATCATCTTTACAGCGGGGTTTTGACATAAATATGCGGCGGATTTTCACAAAATAAGCAGCGTTTTGCTGAATGTGATCCAAAAAACGCTTTTGTGGAGCTTAATGTCTATTTTCCACGGCATGTGCGTCTGTGCACAACTTTTCTGCCCCTCTCAGCGCTCTGAACAGGGAGAGAGAGAGCGCGAGGGGAGCTCATTTTTGTATGTGTGCAAAATAGATTTAACTGATCATAAAGTCAATAAGGACATAACACAGTTCCCTGTGCATAAGATTGATTCATCAGAAATGATACATGCAGTAGCCTTATACACTTAAAAAGTCCAAGAAACAGCGAAAGGTGAAAGTGTTTCTGACTCCCCAGACCCTCGCTCTCTGTGCGCATCAAAGCCGCTAAAGCAGAGCTCACCCGCGTCTCATATAAAATGAAATCAACTGACCAGAAGGTGCACAGACCTTGAACACAGCCAATTTTACAATTCTATCCCCCCTACGTTTAATACAATAATACGCCAGAAGTAGGGATAGGGATTAAAGAAACAGAGACTGGGACAAGAAAACCAGAAGGGGGGAAAATCCCCCCCATCCCCCCAGCAAATCGCACCCTGGTGGCGCAGATGGTAGAGTGGTTCGTCTCATGATCGGAAGGTCGGGGTTCGAATCCAGCTTCCTGAAGGTGCACATTGTCGTTGTGTCCTTGGGCAAGACACTTCACCCTCCTTGCCTCCAGTGTCTACGTACACTGGTGTATGAATGAGAGTGTGACTGGGTGAGTGGATCCTTGCTGTAAAGCGCTTTGAGTGCCTAATGAAGGTGGAAAAGTGCTATATGAGTTGAGTCTATTTACCATTAGTGTGTATTGGTGGCTCCGACTCGGAGGCAGGGATGTTGCAATTGTGGTTTTCTGGCCTAAAATACCAAGGGGAAGACGAAAGACCTCCAACCATCCCATTAACGCTTGTATTACCCCCAGAGAGACTACGGAAAGGATTTATTAAGGTAAACAAGTTATTTAGTACTGCTAAGTATTTGACACAAGAATAAACTTTTGAGCACAAATATGTGTAAAACTGTGCAAAACCTGCAATTCAATCAATCAATCAAATCTTTATTACTGTTGACCAAAGTGCTGAGACTAATTTGAAGGAAAACAACAAGACATATTCAAGATAAAATTACCAAAGTACATTAGCATAATGGCTAAGGACAATAATAAAATAGGTGTTGAGTGCATTAAAATAATGTGACTTGGACCATATTTTTGTATTTTTGATAAACGTCTGGAGTAAAAAGACAGACATTTAGATTTAGTGTTAAGAGGAATAAAATATAAAATGCTTTTCAATGACATTTAAGGCCTTAATTTGAGCACAGTTAATTCAATTACTTTTTTAATACAACATACACTATATACATGTGTGGGCTCTTGGTATGACCTTTGGTACTATTCCCACCCTTCTCCAAACGTGTCATTATAATCCTGCATTTCACTGCTCTCCTGCTCTGAGTGCGAGCGTGGGCTGCGCTGTTCCTATATTTTCAAACACAGTGACAATTATTTTCTAAATGAGAGAGAGAAAATAGCTCGGTGTGAAGTAATTACTGGTCAGCGCAGCCACGAGCCCCTCTTTAAAATAATAAATAGTTTCAGTAAACACCAGAAGAATCATGTTCGGTGTGCGGCGGTTGTCCTAATAAGCATTACCGGGGGATTTCTAATGGGGATCTGGCCGGGCCCCTGTGGCGCAGTACATTTGTAACACTAAAACACGGCCGTCCACTGCAGAGAGAGGCCATGTAATTAGAATAAGTAATAGGGAAACACGCATTTACGCGATAGGAGCAATGTTGTATCTTAATTGAGTGGCTACAACAGCACTTAAGCATCACTAAATCATACGCAGTGCTCGGAGAGATGTGAGTACTCTATAGTGAGCAAATCAAGCATATGGGGCTTAAAAACAGACTTAAAGGAACAGGCCACCGTTTTTACATACTGAGATATGTTCTTACCTGAGCTTAGACGAGTTCATTTGTACCTGTCTTGTCTTCACGTGTGCCTTCAGTAACGTAAACACAGCACAGATGGCGTTAGCATTTAGCCTCTCTCTTCTCCTCTATAGCTCCAAACGAGGTGAAGATAGAAGCTACCAAACTCTTCCACGTTTTCCCTATTTAAATATGGTTACGTGAAGTGTTACACTACAAAGTATAATTACACAAAATTAAACAATGTAGATTTTCTAAGCGGATAAAAAGGGGAACTATATTGTAAGGCGTAATAATACCAGGAGTAATTCGACATCCGCGCAGTGATATCTTCACTGTACTGTGCGGATGCCGCACAGTAAAGTGCCGAAGTAACCATATTTAAATAGGGAAAACGTGGAAGAGTTTGGTCGCTTCTATCTTCACCTCGTTTGGAGCTATAGAGGAGAAGAGAGAGGCTAAATGCTAACGCTGTCTGTGCTGTGTTTACATTATGGAAGGCACACGTGAAGACAAGACAGGTACAAAAGAACTCGTCTACGCTAAGGTAAGAACATATCTTAGTATGTAAAAACGGTGGCCTATTCCTTTTAAAGACATTGTTTTGGGTGCTTCAGAATTGCTCCATTTAGATTATAAATTAGCTACAGTATACGTTTTTTTTTATCATTACAGTATTAAGCCTATACTTTGGTAACTTCCTTGTGACTGGAAGTATGGTAACAGAAATTAGTCTGACGAACAGAAAAACTAAACCAAATTAAGTCTGAAAAGGTTCAGTAAAAAGACAAAAAGACATTAAAGAGGGGGTATTATGCTTTTTTCAATCACGTAGCACCAGTCTATAGCATACTACAATGATGACGTAACCTTCTGTTGGTCTGTATATGCAGTAAATTAAAATAACTGCCTTGAATAAAATTGCTCTCTCAAAATGGCTGTACTGAACGTCTTGAAATAGGCCTCTGTCTCTTTAAGAAGCTTTCCGACACGCCCCCTTCAGCACACTGCTGTGGCATCTAAACAACACTACTGTGCGGGGAGGGGGCTCTGCTGAGCTGAGGAGCAGTGGTTGGTGGCTTGGCTGGTGACGAAAGGTCCAGAGGCGTCTCCAGGAGGTGGGGGCGTTCCTAGGAGGACTGAGGCATAGCTACACCTAAAATGGCTGCCGTCTAAGTTTTTACTGATTACTCAAAAATATGTGAATGAGCCAAGGCAACACTCCAGGCATGTGTTTAATGAGGGAATGGCATAATAACATGATATAAAGCTTGAAAAAGTCGATTTTACATAATACCCCCCCTTTAAAGTAATGAAACAAAACCATAAACAAGACCATGTAAAGCGTCCCCTGTCCTTAGACTCTCCGACAAAACTCAATAACCCAGTGGGAGAAAATGCGCTTGGTTAAAGTGGGGCGATAGGAGGTTAATGAGGGAACAAGAGTAATGTGTAAATTTGAGCTACTTGAAATGTTTATTACAAAAATGTAATTTGGTAATGCTAACGGAGGGAGACTAATGTAATGAGCAGTAAAGGTCAAAATGTTACTTATTATTTATTTGTTCTTGCCCTTACGCTGGTTGATGACATGGACGGCTCAATAAAAGTAATTTAACTATCAGTTCTGGCCTTCTCGCTACACGTTTTATAATATGAAATAATGTCTTTGGAAGAATAAGATAAAAACCCTGAAAGTCAGCGTCTGGGCTGGTGAAGAGATTGGGGAATAATTAAACAAAATGTTGTGAGCAGTTTTATGTTTTACTGAAGACGCCGTATTACCCGGGAAGTACAGATTGGAGCGCCACAGCAGTAGCAGGAGAAACAATCATAGGGGACTGTTACTGTCTCAACTATTTACGCTCAGTACTGGATTAAACCAGGACAAAAGTAAAACTAGGAATGAACTAGAGACAAACCAGGACTAACAGACACATAAGTGAGGTATTAAACCAAGGATACACAAGGAATTAAGTCAATAAAATATACAGGACAAAACCAAGTGTAAAGAAAGTATAATCTATGCCTTAACCATATGCCTTGAAAGATGGGTAAAAAAACGAAACAATTCCATTCAAGGACAATAAAGTCTAGCTTAACTTTAACAAAACCAGGACTTGAACTTGACTTACACCACCGTTTGAGAACCCCTGTGTAACGCCATCGCAAAAGTCTGTTTTTTCTAACTGACACAGACTGAAGTTTTGGCCTCTGGTTCACAATGAGGAGAAGAAAAACTCCCTTTTGCCACAATTTTCTCAATAAACATCAATAAATAAGCGCATTTCTTGCCAGACCGGGTGAATTTACATATTCATGAGCCACTGTCACCGTGTTATTGATGCATGTGCTCCGTTGGGAGGAAGGACATCGCGACGTAAAAAAAAAAAAACTAGGAGAAAGGGAAAAGTGCGGGGAGTGCATTTGTTTGAGTCATCATTAGCAGAAAAACTCACAGAGGAGCTGCAGAGTTCAGGACTGGGGTCCAGAAAAGGAAGCCAGGAATGAGGGCTGTGCAGAACAAGTAAACACGGGCGCCAATACAAGCACAATGACACACATTAAAGCATTAGCATTATCTTTTAAGTAAAAGAAAAACAAAAATGTATATATTATATTATGGATCTTCTAACTTGAGACATGCTACTTAAGTTGAAATTTGAGGTGGGAAATGTGATTTACATTTTACTTAACAAATCAGAACTATGATAAACCTCTGAGGACAACTGGATTAAAGCATAAAGCTTGATTTAGGTGAGAAAAGCTTAACTTGAACTACACTTGACCTGAACCTTGAATAATGCAGGCCTGATTACACGTTAAGAGGACACACCAACACCATGCATGATACTGATATATAAGCCCCTTCTGTACACCTCAATATTGACTTTTCAACATCAATACTACATTTTCAGGGTGAATGCCTGTAAATGGAAATGACACTTTGTCAGCAGGGAATGCGTTGGTCTTTATCTTGTTGTGAAGTTGGAGTGACCTCTGCTGGCAGCAGTGCAAACGGCATGCTAACAAATCAATAACACTGTAATAAAGCAGTTTGAGTGAACTGATCATAACGGGTCCAGTGATGGTTTATGGGGTAGACAAGTTTGCTTGGTGGAGGGATGTTTTTTTCTTTTTACAACCTTCCAGTTGAAGGCCGAAGTAAAGCATCACATTCTACAAACACCAGTGTTGTAGATCATACAGTATATGGCCTAAATGGGTGTTCTGCTTAGAAATGTTAAGAAACTGACAGTATTTTTCCACATTTCTAAAGTACTTTAACAGGTGTGTAATAATATATTTTAAAAAAAAATCATAAAAAAAAATCATCTTAAGTGGTCGATGTTCCATGATGGAGGGGCTCACGTTGCCTACCCCTGGTTTAAGGGCTTTAAAAATGCGGGAACAATTCATTGTTCTATCTATTTATGCAACAAAATCCACAACATGCAAATCAGTGCTCCTCTGCAGAGGACACAACCAGAATAAACAGGATTACTCACATCACTCTGAAAGAAAATGTATTTTGTTAGGACCACCAGTGTGTTACCAGCACCACAGTTTGAGAAACACTCACGTACTTTCTAGAATTCTTTAATTAAACATGTATGTGAGCACCGGCACCTTTGTCGATTGAGAGTCACAAAACAGACTTTTCCTCTGCCCTGTCCCTTTGATGAATGTAGTGAAAACAGAGAGGGTGAACTGGGAGAACCAACCCCGAGACGTCCTGGGTGTGTTTTAATTGGCCCCAGGGGGAGAAAGGGCTGTACCTGCGCGGGACGAGGGAGGGGGGACCTGCTGTGTCACAATGTCAACGTTTTAGTGATACAAAGTGAGGAGAGCCTTGTAAGTCATACGAATACATGGGGCTTAAACAGCTTTCGTTTTAATACCATTTTAGTGCCTAAAAACTATACTTTTAATGCTACAAATGCAAAAGACCTACAGTAAGCATATTTCATTGCTTAAGACTTGCAAACAGAGGAATGACAGTTTTAATGCTTTTAATGACATTTAAGGCTTTCATTTTATAGAAACCCTGATACGGTATAAAGTATTAATTGAAATGTCCGGACATCCCTCGCTCCTGTACCCCGGGGGGAGGGATGTGAGGGAGATGGGGGGTTACGTAGCGGGGTGGACGTACCTGCATGACGATGAGCAGGTCGAACACCAGGATGAAAGAGGCCAGAAAAGCCCGCGAGACCTCATCACTGGGCAGGAAGCCTCGGTTCAGGTTGTCCCAGCTGATCCAGTCTGTGCTGATGACCAGGACCACGACGGAGGTCAGCGAGAACAGCACCGACCTGAGAAATGAGCATATGGGAACAGACAAGAGTTTGTAATTCATTTGAAACTATAAAGTGAGGCAACGGTGGCTCAGTTGGTTTGGTAAGTGTTCATTGTGAAGTGCTTTGTATAACTGTGACACTAAAGTAGACATGTCGTGCATATGGAGCCTAAAAATAGACTTAAAAACCTTATTTTGGGTGCCTTTATATTTTATAATTTGAAAATATGTCTTTGTAAGAATTAAATTGTAACAAGTGAGGGACGGATGGAGCGTGAGACGGATCGGTGCAGCGTCAGCAGTGATGCGGTCGCTGTATCGGACTGTTGTGGTGAAGAGGGAGCTGAGTCAGGGGCCAAAGCTCTAGCTTTATCGATCGATCTACGTTCCCACCCTCACCTATGGTCATGAGATCTGGGTAATGACCGAAAGGACAAGATTGCGGATACAAGCGGCTGAAATGAGTTTCCTTCGCAGGGTGGCTGGGCTGGCCCTTCGAGATCGGGTGAGGAGCTCAGTTACCCGGGAGGAGCTCGGAGTAGAGTCGCTGCTCCTTCGCGTTGAGAGGAGCAGCTGAGGTGGCTAGGGCATCTGTTCCGGATGCCTCCTGGTCGCCTCCCTCGGGAGGTGCTCCAGGCATGTCCTATTGGGAGGAGGCCTCGTGGAAGGCCCAGGACACGCTGGGGGACTATGTCTCTGAGCTGGCCTGGTGTCGCCTCCGGGTCCTCCCAGAACAGCTGGAGGAGGTGTGCGTGGATCTGGAAGTCTGGGCATCTCTGCTGAGACTGCTGCCTCCGCGACCCGGCCCCGGATAAAGCGGAAGAAAATGGATGGAAATTGTAACAATAAAATGCAGGCAAAAGAGCTGGTGAAACTCTTGACTGGGGCTCCTCAGGAATAGGAATAATTTTCTAAAAACATACAGCGTGGTTGGTAACTTCAGCAGTGCGTAATAAACACACTTCAAGCACATAACGGCTCAAAAATGAATAATGCTGGATTATTGGCTTTCAAAATGTGAAGGACAGTTTTTGGGTTTCAACAATGACGCAATTGTAATCAGGAAGCTTTGTCTGAGGATTACTCAAAATTGCGTGAATGTAGTGAAATACTACTCGAGTCGATTATGCATGATGTGTCCACTTTAATATTGCCATAATCAGAT
Organism: Neogobius melanostomus; assembly: GCA_007210695.1. Lineage (NCBI taxonomy): Eukaryota > Metazoa > Chordata > Actinopteri > Gobiiformes > Gobiidae > Neogobius > Neogobius melanostomus. The sequence continues at coordinate 2,885,157 of VHKM01000104.1, forward strand.
CCACATTGCCTCCAGTCACTGTAATGCGTATCCTGTGCACGAAACCTGCCTCGTTTAAATCCACAGGGGAATGAGCAGAAAGTTATTTGAATAAATGTATGTACATGTTGTGTGGCGGATAGCGAGTTATGCTATAAACCAGTATCACTATACTTTAAGGGGGTAATTTAACAAGACAGGTGCAAAATAGAGAGTAAGCTGGTCGGGATAATAACATTATGTTTGGGCATGTTGCACCTACTCTGCCATCTGAAATTTGATCATTTAGAGACTCAAATCTGATATGTAAATGAGAGAATGCTGTATGAGCCAAAAGTGTGTAATTGACTCTGCTGCTTATCCACTTTTATACGTGCTACTTGTGTTGCACATGAGCAAACGCTTGGTAGGGGCCATTTTGCTCATGTGCCTTAGTCTACAATGCATAATAATGAGTTTGCTCCACTGCACTGGAAAAAGGACCATCTTAAATTAGATAAATGGAGTTAAATTGTGGAATTTTTTAAGTGTAGAATTTAAATGTTGAACAAGTGTTTACAAATTCAAAAAAATGTACAAAGACAAAATTCTGAGTGATTACGAAAAAAAATTGAAAACAACTGAAGTGAACTGTAAGACAAATTATGCTGTTTTGTTATGTTTTGTGACCTGGTGATGAGTCGGGGTATAATGATGGGGATTTCTGATTTTATTTTGTAAATTTGCTAATGGGAACAGATATTACAAGATTAATCTTCATTCTGTTCCTTTTTGTTCATGTATGGATGAAAAAAAAAAAGTGTAATGGCATAACATGAACAAATAAATAAATAAATAAATAAATAAATAAATAAATAAATAAAATAAATGACTTATACTATGTTGAATTAAGGCACTTTATGATGAATTTGAGTTGGTTTGAACTAATGATCTGATCTAAGATAAGATACAAATGATAATGCCAATGGGAAAAGCATAAAAGCATGAATTGTTGCCATCAGGTTACAAATTATACTTCCAACCCACTCCGCCTTGAGTTAATGTACAGTATTATCTACGTATATGTGAAAGTATATGTTATACAAGCTGCACATGGTAATGCGAAAAAATAAATAAATCATGAGTATATGAAATCTACATTAAACTCAGAATAAACTATCAATGAATCCTACTTGAAATCAGATAAATTAATCAAGAAAACATAATAATTAAGAAAAAATGTTCCATTGGCGATAAAGTGTTTTATCTCATCTAAGACTAGACCAAATCTACACTTTAGATATAATCTCTTCATTCAAGTGAAATTATGTAATTTCTTTAATTCTTTTTTTCAGTATGTTTTCACAGTCAGTTGCCAAAGTGTGTCTGTATTCCAACTACCAAACAAAATTATTTCAAAAATGGCCTTTTATGTTATTTGTTGAGACATGTTCTTATCACAAAGCCAGATTGTAGTGGCTCCAATACATATTGTGCGCGATTTACGACAAAATCGTATTGCAAAGACTTCACCGTGTTCATAGCCTGGTTTTACCATCCCTCGTACTCATTTCGTTTCGTACAGAGGGTCTGGACTTTCTCAATTGAGCTCCGTTAACAGGTGGGAGGGGTGAACTCCGGTGTTGAGTGAAGCAGCTATCATAACTCTTGGGAGCATTCCTTGCGTATTCCAAGGCTTCAGTTACAATTTCTGGATATTTGGGAGCCGAGCCAGAACGGATTGAAGAGCTTCCTTTACGTTCGTATCCGCCGCCATTGCCGAACTACAACCAGCAAATGCGGCGCAAATGCTTGACGTCACCGACAACACCCGCCTCCCCCGCTCGCCGAGTGGTAGGTTGAAATTCAACCGATGAAACGCAGCCACTGAGATCAAACCCAGACGTACATGTAGGGAAAATATAATTGACCGGAGTTTACGGATGGCTAAGGCCAGGCTACCGTGTTCATAAAGGTGTAGCAAAATAGGTAGGAGTGGTGGTGCAGCGTGGTCACCCTTGCTAAGACATCTGGATAGCTGAAAGGTTTATATCTGTGCTCTCTGTCGGCCTCTCTCCTCGCTGCAATCTGCATTCTCCCAGTGCTTTGGCCCAGTGCACTGCAGAGAGAAGCCAGCTCATATCCTCCTTCAATTTCACACAATTTCATAGCTTTCATTAGTCGATAATAAGATTTCTCTTCTCTGCATGGGCGACTTTTGGCACAGTATTTTTTTAATAATCTACCACAAAGCTTACGGGTGTATTGACATGATGCACCCAATAGTGCGTTTATCAATCATATTTCAAAGGGAGAAATTTCATACAATGCCTCGTCAAATCCGGCATCGATCCTGACGCAGCGAGACGCGGCGTCCATCAATAACAAGAGCGGCATCAGGAAAAAAAAGTCGCACGGCCCGCACGCCCGCCGCATTTTAATCACAGGTAAATCAATCCGGCGACTGCTGCGAGAGACGAGAGGCAGTTTGAGACCTCTACAGCGTGTCAAAGAAGAGGCCAGGTGTGGGTGAAGCAGACACAGGACACGTGGAAAATATAAATAAATTGCTAAGCAGGTCGTTAAGGATAAGGCGCAACCCTTGGCTCTCCGTGAAGACTCCGTCGATGGAAGGTGAAATCAAGTCGTGTAATAGATGGCTGGAGTTTCTAAACAGCCGTACATCCATCTTCTTCCGTTTTCTATCCGAGGTCGAGTAGCGGAGAGATGCCCAGACTTCCCTATCAACGCACGCACACGGCTGAAATGTTAATGCGGCCAAAGGTTCAGCGCATTGCCGCTCCTAAACAAGATAAATACACTTGATTGGAAATGGTGTTTACATAATAATCTACAAATTACAGTGATTATGGGGCTAAATACTGATTATGATTTAACAAATTATGCTCATTTTAAACTCAGAATATAGGGCATACAGCATATTTTGGCAACATGTAGTTAAATGAATGTCTAATTGAGTGTGTTTGAAGGATATATATATATGACCAGATGATTTCCCTAGTGGCAATCGTTCTGGAAATTCCAACTTGGTTAGTGTATAATAACTAGGCCTGTTCTATCACGATAACAATATCTAAGAGAGTTGTGAAGACTCGTAACTCGTACTGATCGCGTGCATACAAAGGGCCTATCTCACCAGCCCAGAGGCTAGTTGGAGACTAGAGTCACAGATAGTCTCCGAGATAGATGTATCCGAGACGTCCCCTGGCAATAAGGCGCGTCTCCAGGTAGTCTCGGTGAAAACAAACAGGTTCGATTTCAGCGGAGTCTCCCCATGGTTTCCGAGACGTCTACGTGGTCTCAAGCAGTTGTGTTGTGAATACTATTTGTCGTCCTCAACCTGTGCGACGTTTGTGTGATGTCCCTGCAATGTCTCCAAGACCAGGCGACCAAGGAGATCTCAAAGAGTCGTATGGAGCCTCAAATAGGTATCCGACAGGTTGTTGTCCTCACAGGTTGAGGACAACAAATAGTATTCATAACACAACTGCTTGAGACCTCGTAATAATAATAATAATAATAATAATAATAATAATAATAATAATGCATCGGTTATATATAGCGCTTTTCTAGACACTCAAAGACGCTTTACATTGCACTATTCATTCACTCCATACTCGGTGATGGTAAGCTACTATTGTAGCCACAGCTGCCCTGGGGTAGACTGACGGAAGTGAGGCAACCAGTCTGCGCCATCGGCCCCTCCGACCACCACCAACCACTCACTCACACACACACACACACACACACACACACACACACACACATGTTTGTAATTCTATCTTAGTGAGGACACTTAAATACATAATGTATTACCCATACCCTAACCCTGAACCCTAAGCCCCTAACCCTAACCTTAATCCTAACCCTAACCCTAATCTAAACCCAATTCTAACCCTAAACCTAAAATTACATCTTGACCTTCAAACAGTCCTTCAAATAAGTGAGGACCACCCAAAATGTCCTCACTTTCCAAAAATGTCCTCACTCTGTTGGTTAAAAACTCAAACTGGTCCTCACAATGTCGTAATTACAAGAACGCACACACACACACACACACACACACACTAATTACAAGAACGCACACACACACACACACACACACACACACACACACACACACACACACACACACACACACACACTACATTCGCTAGGCTTCCTGGTGTTACCAAATGGTCTTCCATCCAAGTACCAACCAGGCCCTTCCCTGCTTAGCGTAGACCTCTCGGAGACCATGGGGAGACTCCGCTGAAATCGGACATGTTCATTTTCACCGAGACTGGAGACTCGCTTCATCTCCAGGGAGCGTCTCAGAGACATCTCCGTAACCAGCGGCAACTAGAGTCTCCAACTAGTCTCCAGGCCGGTGAGGTAGGCCTTTAAGTACTTGCTCCTAAAATACCCCATAATGAAGATGAAATACAATGAGACTTACTTTGGGTAAAAAATAAAGTATTACATTAGGTAAATGGGGGGGAAATGCAAATAAATGTACTAACAATAAATATTGAGCCCAAAAATGTATGGTGTATCTGTCATTTATAGAACGAGTTGATATTGTAATGATCGTGACAGCCCTAACAATAACCCAGCTACATAGCAAAACTAATAGTGTCTTTATTAATAGTTTTTGAGTACGCACAAATGTTTTATGGAAAGCTTAGTAGAAATCACACCCTTGTTTGGGTAGTAATGTCAATAATCTAAGCAGTGATTAGTCCTTTTTGTCTTAAAGGGACTATACAGAGTTTAAAAATGTTAAAACTAAGTATTTTCATCCCCCTATTTCCAGCCATGTCCTAATGTGTAGAATGAGCCCAGACCTGTTCACCACAACTGCCTCTAAAATCCTGCACTGTCACTCAGAAAGTTGTTACTTCAGGTCCGAAGTGCCGTCATGCACGAGCTTAATATAGAGACTGCAGTTACGAGTAAGACCTGAGGTGGCAGTAGTGAGTATAAAATGTCCAACTTGCATCTAGTCTCTTTAAGTTACATAGAACATTTAGTATATTTGATTACTTTGAAGTATTTGGTGGTGATGCTTTTTATTAAAGGATTTTACTGATAATTTCCCACATGTATGGGTTTCTAGCTCACGCTTGAATGTATCTGCAAACAAAAATCTAGCATTTTTGTAGCAATGGCACCTCCACAGCTACAATTAACATCAACAGTGTAAGTGTGTTAAGCCCTTATGCATACTGAGAAGATGTCAAAGCCTCTGTCTCCTTCTCACTTGCCCTTCATGTTTCCCACTGGTCCTTAAATGCACCTCAGGAGACCCCCCCTCACCCGCACCATGTCTGATCTGACTGACAGCTCTGAAGTGAAGCTGTGAAAGAGGACCTTCGGGAGATGGCCCTGGTCTGTAGAAACATATCTAAACATCTACCGCTGCTCTACCCCTCCTCCATTCAGCTCCTAACACGGCAGCGGGGGGTATTCAGACCTGCGCTTTTAAAGCAGGTGTGACTGTGAATGTGAGGATCTGGACTAGGACTGAACCGAGGCTAAACCAGGACAAACAAAACCAAGAGAAAACGTTCATATTAATAAGCAAAGAGGTTACAACGGGGGCAGAAAAATGTGTGCAATTTCATACAAAACTGCAGCTGAATATGTTTTAGATTATAACTTTGTCTTTTCGATGCACATGTCGATGTCATTATTATTTCAAGACATTTAGATTTAATTTAAAGTTAGTTTATCTTATTTTAAATCGAATTAATGCTTTGTTCCAAGCTTATTTCAAGACCTACTCAAAATGAGCATGAATTGATTTAATGCAAGCACATTAAAACATTTTTTTGTCTGTGTAAGGCCTTAATTTTGGCACAATTTATTTACAGACTTTTATGGCTTTTAAATGAATCAGACATGAACTAAAACAACTAGAATAAAACTATAACAGAGCTAAACCAACTGAATACTGTTCTAGGATTAAAGGTGCTCGTCATATAATTAGAATATCATGAAAAAGTTCATTTATTTCTGTAATTCAATTTAAATTCAACTTAAAAAGTGAAACTAATATATGATTATAGACTCATGACATGCAAAGTGACATATGTCAAGCCTTTATTTGTTATGATTTTGATGATTGTGGCTCACAGTCCATTTTCAAAATATTCTAATCTTATGAGATTTTTAATTTTGGTTTTTTACAAGCTGAGCCATAATAATCCAAATTATAACAAATAAAGGCTATGCATATCTCACTTTGCATGTAATGAGTCCATCATATATTAGTTTCACAGTTTAAGTTGAATAACAGAAGTGAATTCACTTTTTAATGATATTCTAATTACATGACGAGCTCCTGTAGATGAAAAATAAACACAAAAAGGACCTGAGTCTAAACTAGAGCTAATCTATAATTGATTGGAACGTAGAAAATACTGAACAAACAAGGACTAAATCAGGAAATTGCTCTCGATTAAACCAGGACTAGGGTTGCAAAATTGGGGAATTTTCTATGTTGGAAATTATCCATGGGAATTAGCAGCGAATAAAAGGGAGGAACACGAGTGAATGCTGCTTCTTTACAGAGGGATATAAACTCACAGCATAATAATCTGATTGGATAGTTATAGACATGAAAAATCTCAAAGAACGGCAGGGTTTGAAGAGGACAGTGTTTTAGGTCGTGGCCAACACAAAGAAGGGCTTTTTGAAAAACTCATTCCATGTTTGTATCTCCATCTCGCAACTATTCACCAAGTGTGTGCAGTATTACAATATTATGTTAGATCGGAGAAGATGTTCCTCAAAATGCATGTTTTAGGATTCAAAAACATAATTAATGGGTAACTACTAGTTTGTTATTCAACTAAAATATGGAAAAATATAATGTTTATTTAAGCGTTTTAATGATTGAAAATTCCCAAACTTTCTAAGCTAATGTTCTCATTGAAAGCTTCCAGAAATGTATCGGGAATATTCCGCTCTCCCTAACCAAGACTGCAAAACGTTAAAAAATGACTTACAGAAAATTGAATGAAGACTTTAAAATCGCTCTAAATAATCAGGTTCAGAATGTGTGCACTTGGCTTCTTCTTTGTACTTCTTTTTTCAAAAATCGAAATATTTGACACAGGCTGATGCCCCCCATCCGTGGAGAGGGGGCATCAGCACTTTCTCCAATCTGTAAACAACTAATAATGTGCGAGTCCGACGCGCCTCTCGCCATTTGCTTAGCTGTTATTTACGGGCCGTGGTCTGAGCTAAAGCCGTCTCCGCCGCTGTGCCCTGCGACCTTGCTGTGTCCATTGATTTCTGCACCCTGTCGGTCTAATTAAAGGTGCCGACATTGAGTGAGGGGAGATTAACACAGATATTGACCCGGGACTCACAGCCCTCTTAGGAATATATTAAAGATGCTCCTACCACCGGAGACGCCGCAAGAGAACAGGCAGTGTTTTGACAATTAACTTTTTTCATGGATGGTAAATGGTCTCAACTTATATAGCGCTTTTCCACCTACGTTAGGCACTCAAAGCACCTTACAGCAAGGATCCACTCACCCATTCATACACCAATGTACGCAGACACTGGATACTATTTGATGATGGCTAAATGACTTCACAGCTAATTCTCCAGCAAGGTTATAGATCTAAAATATAGACCTAAAATTTAAGTTCTCTACCATTGAATTTTATAAGAAATGGACGACATTTCAATAAGTTATCATATCACTTTCCTTAGTTAGATTCTCTTATCACTGTTGGTTTCAAGAAAAGTTTCTACGGTTCCTCGGGCTAGAGTGGTTTTCAGGAAGAGAGCGTGCACACGGCCATTAAACAAAAAGCTGGATAAGAACTCGAATCCGCCATCTCCGATCCTTGCAAAAGGATCGGAACTGGGACTGGGATTATGAACTGGGATGGAGCTAAAATCATTGGGACAGAAGAGAAAAAACACTGTCACCGCAAAACCACGCCCAAAACCGGTAATTGTCCAATCAGACATCCTAGCAACCGTTACTATGAAGCTAGGTCCGTCATGCCGCAGATCTCCAATGCAAAACAATGGGACATACCAGCAATGAGCAATGAGCAGATGCACTTTTTTTTACTGCTAACCACCAAAAAACCCACCAGACAAAGAAGAAGAAGCAAAATGGTGAAGCAATCTGCCTATGGAGGATGTAAATCGGACACTAGGGACCACAAGAGTGTCTCAGGGAGAGTCCAGTTATTTCCCTTCCCAAAGCGAAAACACAACCTGAGCACTGCCTACAATGGATCAAACAATGTGGACGGCCTACGCCCAGCTAAATTTCTCCAAAATAAACAAGCAAATGTCTGCTCTAAGGTAAGGCAAGAGCCTATAGTTAGGCTAACACCTTAGCATGCTAACATCGTAGCTACTGACAGTCACATAATGTTACACAAACTGGCACTGGAGCTGTAACTTTAACTGCGGCGGTGAGCTTTTACAAGCCTACAGTCTGACGTGTTTTTGCCTCCCTTTTTTATAAAAGTACTGTGTATTTTTTTCACGGCCCTTATAACTGGCTGTAGCTGATTGTCATTGTGGCACCTGTAGGTTTAGCTAGCGTTAGCTAACTTTAGCGCACCGGAGAAATGCACGGAGAAATTTTCCTATTTTTAGAAATATTTCAAACATAAGAGGGTGCTTACCGGGCAGTGCAAGAGCACGACTGGTCCACAAGGCTGTGCTGTTGCATTTAAGGAAGAGATCAGAAGGTTTCTCTGATATTTCTGGAGACCTGTCTGTTTGCTGTAGTGTCAATAGTCCTTTATCCTTCGTTGGATAGTTCTTGAATATATCCCTCCACTGCAGACTGTAACCCCTTTTGCCTCAATCTGGAGAATATCGTAGAGGTATTGTTCCAAAAAAGGTCACTGACAGGCATGGCAATCTGTTGCGCTGCTCGTATTTACCATTAATTGTCGGGCGTAGCAACAGTAACTAAGGGGGGCGGGGCTTGGCGAAAGGTCAATTGGGATTAAGAAACGTGCCCACAGGACAGCTAACCGGGATGAGAGGGCTTTTTTGCTTTCACACACCTGGGACGCTGGCCTGAAGAAGTTGGACTGCAGGTGGCTTGCAGATGATCTAAAGGTGAGAGGCGTTTGAGGCCTACAAATCCACAGATTTCTTCTTCTGAAACACAGAAGAGGCACCAAGAACCCCCCACACCTGCAGCACAGTGGAGGTGTCACAAGAGGTGCTACAGCAAACAAAAGAGGGGCATACGAGGAGGTATCCGGGCAAGACTCCCACACACAAGCGAGGTGGTGGGAAGGACACAAGTCTTATAAGCTGGTAACTTCATCACCATATAACATCATGAAGGATGTCAAGCTCTGACGCAATTTCGTTGTACAATTGTTAAATGACAAAGGTCTTCATTCGTTCATCATACCTTCACTGGTAAGAAAACGGGGCCAATACCTTTTTAGATCAGCTGACAAGAACAACATCACGGAATCTCTCTAAGAATGCAGGAAGTGAGCAGCAGGCGAAACGGTCAGGGATGAAAACCACTCTGGTCTGATCAAAAAGAAACCATACCATAATATCATCACTATAAGACCAAATAAACTTCTTTGAACTATTACGCATCGGGTTAAAAAGGATATTTTAGTCCCTGAGCCCAACGTTGCCTCCCATGGTCTAGAGCAGGGGTCAAGCTTCCTGTTGAGTTTGCACATATTCACTGCAAATGTAATCATTCTACACAATTATAACCTCAAAGACTGAGACACAAAGCTGCATCAAAGTGCATATGACAGATTTTAATGCTCTTGAAAATATGACTTATTTAGATGGATTACATCAGTTGCAAGTTCATCAGTTGCATAGTTATAATTTTTTTTCAGTGAAGCAGCAATTTTAATGAAGAAATGTTGGGCAGAAAAGTTACTTTTATTTGAATTTTTAAGCTGCTGACAGGAAGTGACCTAGAAGAAGGTAACATTCCATAGCAGTTTGACTCATTCATTTCCCATTGACTTAACATGGTTGCACGGCAACAGTTTAAAATTGTTTACCTTCTTCGATGTCACTTCCTGTCGGTGTCCAATAAGGAAGTGAAAACATAAACATCACACAAATGGTCAAACTAAAGAAAACCGGGTATAATCTTTAGCAAAATCTTAAATATAATCGTGTTAACTGTGTTTTAGCAAAAATTGTGTCTAATGTGTCATATGCACTTTAAGCTTCTAAGTCTAAATAAAGGTGTGAGACACAGTTACAACCTCTCTTAAATGCAGCCATTTAAATGTTTCACCATGTTCACCACCGGTTTGTGGCCCTCAATGTCGCACAGACTTCAAAATGCGTCGCTCTGTGAAAAAAGTGTGGACACCCCCGGTCTAGAGGTTAAGGCAGCAGTACACATGCTCGGCACTTTGTCAGCCTAAGTGTTATGAGTTTGAGTAATGTCTCTCTCCCCACACTTGACCTCCTTTCACGCTTAACCGTCCTGCCTCATAAAGCCTGCAGGCCAACGAATAGACAAACAAAACGAAGACGACAAGCAAGTTTTCTCTATCCATTCACCAAAATTACACACATTTAGTTGCTATCAGTTACATATTCTTTTCCTGATGCTTGCTTCCGGAGAAAATCTCTTCCTAAATCCTATCACGCTGTTAAACTGAAATATTTTGTTCCTGAAGCTAAATCACTCCTCTCCTTTTGGATTTGCCGTCTGTATTACAAAAATATTTCCATTGTTTATGCTCACATTTTCTTCATTAATTTTTTTCATTCAGTCTGCTACAGTCTTACCAGAAGAGGACAATGCGGTTGTTGCCACGTTTCCAGAAGCGTCTGGCTGTTTGGCCCCAGTCCGGGTAATGCTGGTCCTGCAGCATCATATCTGTCACCTGTGGACACAACCAGGCCACGGTAAATGACTTCTGTAGAGAGGCGGGATATGGACAGAGAGGAAAACATTAGAGAGAATAGAATAGGTTTGCTACAGAGAGTCATTAAGGAGACGCTTTTACTTCCATTTCCAGGTGCTTTACAAGTGACCTCAACAATGGTATTTATAGCGGGTCACTTGACAAATAATGCACCTTTAGAACCTAATGAGATTTACAAAAGATTATTCATTTACTCTATACATTTGATGGTGGTAAGATACTGTTTATTTATTACTTTATTTAACCTGGAAAATCCAACTGACATTCAGAATCGTATGCATGTAGCCAAAAGATTAATTTAATGCTTTTAATGCATTCAACGCAAAGGTTTGACGCATTTACTCTTTCTGAAGATTTGCAAACAGCAGAACAGAAGAATGAGACGAAACTAAATACAAATGCAAATTGGACACAACGGGCGACTTGAGAAAAAAAAAAAAAAAACTAGACATAGTAGTAACTAGGGCTGTGCTCAATATCGTATCGGCAATATATCGTTATGGTTTACGCGACAATACACAAATGTTTGTCTAACCAGAGTCTTTATTCAGAACATATCACAACATGCTCTACCACTACACTCTAACTACTGAAATGAAAGGCTGAAATTGCATGCTGAGTTTATTTTTGTGCACATATAGGATCTTTCTTTCTTCAAATTTGGAATATATCTTGTATTATGAACAGTCTATCGCAATACACTTGAATCGCGATACGTATTATATCGTGAACTCTGCATTGGGATATGTATCGTATCGTGAAGTTGTTGTCAATACCCAGCCCCAATAGTAGGGCCGTTACATTTTTTACAATACCATTACTTTAATAATATACTTCGTTTATGACACCTGAACGATACTTTATTCGATACCTAATAAATATTTAAATGATCTCAACTTATATAGCGCTTTTCCTCCTACATTATACTACAAATCATATCATACTACTACAAATCAAATTGCAGCAGGGATGAAGGATCTCCAGAAGCGCTCAGTCCTGCTGTATACGGAGAGGAAACGATCCGATCTATTGCTCCTCTGAGCAGACAGAGTCCCATGCAGATGGTGCCTGGAGTTACTGAGGATGGCCTGGGCCTTTCTCCCCATGCACCTCTCAACCACTGCCTCAACAGAGTCCAGTGATCCCCCGACCACTGACTCCGCCCTCTTGTAACAGGCTTGTCCAGCCTGTTAGGGTTTTTGACCGATATGTTGTTGCCCCAGCAAATGGCAGCATAAAATTAGACACTCAAAGCGCTTTTACAGACCTTTAGTGATGTTTTATTGTAGTAATTTTAGCATGATTCTATGTGGACTGATGGCTGTAACGGGTGAATGAATGAATGAATATTTGTATTTGAGTGGTTAAATATATTTTATATTGTACATTTTTGTAACTCACCTGCTCAGGGACTACAGATGGAAACTAGCTCAAGCTAAATCTGGTGCAAAGCATCTTTAATTAATGTGTTTGCACATTGTCCCTGTTGAAATAAATTAATAAACTAAACTAAACTAACCAGTCACCCATTCACACTGCGTAAATCGCTTCCTTTAAAACAGTACTAAGTAAGTAGCTGGTTTACCTTAATAAATCCTCTTCGTAGTCCCTCTGGGGGTAATACAAGTGTTAATGGGATGATTGGGGGGTCTTACATCTCCCTCTGGTGTCTTTGGCCAGAAAACCACAATTGCAACTTGACTGCCACCGGGTCGGAGCCACCAATACACACTAATGGAATCACGAAGAAGCTAACAGACTAACGGGCAAAGCTAACTGCGGCTAGCGCCACTTAAACAGTTTTTTTTTTTAAACTATCTCCATTGTATAATTGGATGTACAATATCCCTCTCTCCCTTTGTCTTTTCTGTCTGTATTTACTCTCACAGACAATTAATGAGTAAAAAAACAAAACATGCTACGACACCTGCAGTGGCGCTTATGGCCTCTAGGGGCATGAGTTACTTAGTACTGCTTTAATACTGTCGCTGGTCCAACAGACATCAAAACTTGGTACCTTTTATTTTCTTGATACCAGTAGTACCTACACTTTTTCGATATCAAACCAGTATTGTTCAACGTTACCCAGCCTATACCTAACAGTAATAGACTCCCATTTTTTTTTTTCCGTAGACAAATATCAAAAGAAATGTTCCCTGTGAAAAGCTTGCGACTGAAAATGGCTTTTGGCTCCCGACACCAGTTGAGAAGCACTGAATTAAGGCACAGTTTATTTAATACCTTCTACTGTTTGGTCTTATGATGACAATGGGAGGAAATGTATTCTTCACAATGACAACAATCAAAGCCATTGTGCTGCCCCTCAGTGATAGAAAAATAGCTGTCAATCTGTGCCAGCAGCAGTCTCTTCAACGCAGTCACACTGGCCAGTTGGGTGAAGTTGATTGCTGAAGATATGTTGCATCCAAAAATGTGAGCTAAGGCTTTTGTGGATAAATTCAGCACATACAGAAAGAGAACACACTAATTATAGAATGCAGTAAGTCCATCCTGGGAAACTTAAAAAGATTATTTCTACAGAGCTTGTACTCTTTTACGCACACACAGCTGTCCGCTCCTCTTAAACAGAACCACTTATCTCCTCTCCGTTATCTTCATAATACATTAATCACGTTTACCTGCTAATGCGGCGCGATCCAAACCCTCTGTTTTCTATTTACTTTGCTCTAAACATGTCGGATAGCAGCTTCTCTGTGATGAATTACTTATGAGCCCGTGAGAAAATATTGTCTCGCTGAAATATTGATGCTGTTTGTGCTGCCTGTACCAGTTAGCGCAGATGTAGCGATGTTGTCACAATTAATCCGCACGTTTTATTAGACTGATCCAGAGTTGTAGCACAAAACTCGCTAAAATACGTGTGTACACTCGAGCGGGAAAGGCGAGGTTGATACGTCAATACAGCGCCCAAGTTATTACCGTGTAGACGGAGTGTGTAGAATTGGAGTAAGGCAAGTTATATAAAGTTACTCTGCAAAGCTCCTATAGAGAAGATCAATTCTGTGAGGAGGAAGGGAACATATGCTTGAGGGAAAACAAATATTTTAGTGCATGCCATGGGCGTAACTTCTCTATATGATTTTCATTGAAGGCAACGATAAAGAAACTCAAAATAATGTTTTATATTTTAAAGGGGGGGTATTATGTAAAATCGACTTTTTCAAGCTTTATATCATGTTATTATGTCATTCCCTCATTAAACACATGCCTGGAGTGTTGCCTTGGCTCATTCACATATTTTTGAGTAATCAGTAAAAACTTAGACGGCAGCCATTTTAGGTGTAGCTATGCCTCAGTCCTCCTAGGGACGCCCCCACCTCCTGGAGACGCCTCTGGACCTTTCGTCACCAGCCAAGCCACCAACCACTGCTCCTCAGCTCAGCAGAGCCCCCTCCCCGCACAGTAGTGTTGTTTAGATGCCACAGCAGTGTGCTGAAGGGGGCGTGTCGGAAAGCTTCTTAAAGAGACAGAGGCCTATTTCAAGACGTTCAGTACAGCCATTTTGAGAGAGCAATTTTATTCAAGGCAGTTATTTTAATTTACTGCATATACAGACCAACAGAAGGTTACGTCATCATTGTAGTATGCTATAGACTGGTGCTATGTGATTGAAACAAGCATAATACCCCCTCTTTAATAGTCTGCACAACCCAGATTTATCGGAAATAATTGATGTTTAAAAAAAATTAAATAAATACTTTGCAGCCGAAGATGTCATTGAGGTCTATAAGAGTAGACCTGAGTAAATGAAAGGTGTGTATAAGAGTTTTTATCTGATTGTTGTGCACGTGAAGATTTGCTTTTACTATTATGAACTTGGTCAATGTAAATGCCATTATCCATGTATGTATGATGTTTTATGTATTTAACTATAACATCAGCCTGCCCAGGGACGACGGTTGGAAATTAGCACTTGAGCTAAAACCTGGTACTATGCATCTCTCCCTTTGAGGTTAATGTTTATTGTACACTGTCCCTGTTTCTCTAAATAAATAAACTAAACTAAACGATGACTAAACGTCATCATTGTAGTATGCTATAGACTGGTGCTATGTGATTGAAAAAAGCATAATACCCCCTCTTTAAATTCTTCAAAATTGCCGCCCTTTATTCTTGACATTTTTATCAATGAGCTTCATAAGGCCGTCACCTGAGATGGTTTTCAACAGTCCTGTGAAGTGTACAAAAACATTTTCATGTGTTTATTCATAAATTAACGGTTTACAGTACATTCTCTCTTTACAGTGAGAATGTACAGCGTAAATAGTCTTGAAACAAACAGAAAACCTTAAAAAAGTGTTTCCAAACTATTGACCGGTAGGGGAGAGTGGGGTAAGGTGAGCCCCTCTTTGCTCTGGTGGTTATTGTGTAAAAACAGTATACTATAGATACAACATTTTTACTATTCACATACATTATAGGATGTTTTCTATTTGTTTGCATCTTCAATAGATGTCTGGAATATAAGGTTTTAAGATGGCTCATTTAATCCCAGGAGCGGGGTAAGTTGAACCAGGTCTTGGGGTAAATTGAACCACCAGACTTAAAGGTGAAATTGACACTAAACATCATAAAATCACATTTACATTTGAGTGTTTCCCAATAGCAATTTTATGCAAAAGAATTATCATAATGTATATTTTCTTTTCATACGCACCATCTGCAGATTAGATAATTTAATAATTTAACGTAATATCTCATTTTAATTTGCTTGTCTCTACTAAACCCAGAACCATGAATGAACAATGAATAAACTATAGAAATGTACATTAAAATTGTCTGTAGTTTGTAATTCATTGTTTCTTATGGAGCAGCTCAATTTACACCATTTTTTCTTTTTTATAAACACCAAGATAGTTGTGTTTATTGACAAAATTTACCTCAACTGTTAATCTGCTTTTATACCAAACAAAATGACCAACCAACATCAGAAAAAGGAATTGACCTAGATTTTTTTTTTACCAATTGTTTTTGTGATCAGTGAAAAATGCTTTTTTCCAAATTTTGTCTGGCAAGTTCTAATCATGTAAAGATTAAATCTTATAGAAAATAAAAAATGTTTTATTTTCAACTATAGTGGGTGGTTCAACTTAAGGGCCTGTCACAATTGGCGCACGGGGACTATGCGATCGTTTGCAGCCTCAAAATATGAAGGTCGTGCGAGCACTCTCTTTTGGCACACGGGCATCTGCACGAGCGACCGCTATTGACCGCATGAAAAGGTGTGAATCGCAGTTGGATCATCAGTCGCAGCTGAATGTCATGCATGCACAAAATTGAGTGGAGGCCGATTGCGACTGAATATAGCCGCAGCCGCTACGGTCATGAGAATGGTGAAAAATATATCGTCTCAGTCCCACAGATGGTGAGATACTGGTGAGCGCCGGGATCAGTCTCGTGCGATTCCTGCTCTAGGTATATAGAGGCTAGACGCTGTTTCCTCTTCCCCCGTTTGGTCTAGGCCATTTTTTCTGTTCAAGCCCGGGCCCTTGGAGGGGGAGGGGGATGAGGGTGCGAACGCACACCGAACAGAACCCATTAACCTGCTAAAAAGAGCCATGTTTGACCTCTCTCCTACAACACAGACTTACGTGTTATATTTTATTTTTGATCAATGGATAAATCATGTGTTTAAAGCGCTGCACGGTTTGAGAAAAGCCTTTGAAGTGAGGTCACGCAGCGCGTAATGTTGGCATGGCACATGGCGCGCTGCGTTCTGCACCGCCACAGAGTTAACCATTTCAGACAGTACTGGACTGTCACGTTCACTTCGTGTCTGAGAGTTCAGCGAGCTCCACAGAGCGCTCCCTTAAGTCAGACAGAAACTGGTCACTTCCCCGGAGCAGGGCCTGAGCTCAGGGTCTTACTGAGCTTGGTGCATAAAAGCACTGGTGCGCTAATGCCCCAGTCATGTGTGGGGCGGCAACATCATGCACCGCGGGCCCAGTTTATTATACATTTTCCCCCTCACAAAAACGAACGCTTAGTCGCGTCAACTAAACAGGCCCATTTTAATTTTACACCAGTGTCATTTGTTTTAATGCGCTGATGTGTCCGAGATGGAAATTTCAATTTTGGCGCAGAACGATGGGGGACAAAATTGCTGCGGTCAATGTGGCAATTGTGACAGGCCCTTTACCCACTGGCTCGACTTAACCCACTGGAGACTCTGCAAAATAACAAACAATGAAAATGGCTTGAGTTTGCAGAAGATGCTCGGAACAAAAAGGAATTAAAGTCATGAATAAAGCAGTAGTGCCTGTTTTTATTCGTGCTACGAAAATAAAATCTTGACCTAGAAAAGGTGTTAATGAATTCCATCAGTTGCGAGACATTTAAACCTTGTCGTAATGTAAAATGGATTGAGAAAATATCTGTGGTTTCTTCTGTGCCTTTTTAAAATTGGCCTATTGTAAGTCTCTCCTTCTCTCTCTGATTCACTCTTCTCTCCTGATCTTGCTTTGGGCCACACTCGAACATTTCCCCTTCGCCTCTTCTTCTCCCCCCACCAGCCCCCCTCTCTCTCGCTCGCTCTCGCTCGCTTTCTTTAAAGTGTGTGATACAGAATACTAATGCTACGCTACTGGAGATATCTTGCAAACCCATCTATACCAATGCACTACCCCCCACAGAGGTATCTGCTGTGGGGGCCATTACAATGTTCAAAGTCAAGCACAAAAAGCTACCAAAATATTACATCAATTTCAATGAACACCAGACTCATCAATTACATTTTCCCAAAGGTCTTTTTTGTCCTCTGACAGACACTTAGTGCCTGGTACAAAAAAACAAATTTGAAGTTTGATGTATTAAGGCAGGACAATATTGTGATAAACGATATTATTGAAGACCTTGCCATGAAAAGGACGTAATCTTACAATGTCCCACAAAAAATTAAAATACAATGAAACACAACCTACTGTACATGGGGTAAAAAAAAATAAAAGTATTACATTTTTTTAAAATTACAAAAAAATTGAAATAGATGTACGGACGACATGTATTGAGCATAGACCGTAAAAAGTAATAGACCTCACTCCTCCCCATTTCCCATAATTACTACGTTCGAGGGGGAAATCATGGCGGATTTACAGACGCCCTGCTGTGACGGAGCATGTTCCTAAAAATGGCAAGAGAGAGGAATCTTCAGAGTAGACTCGGCGCGTAGTTCGGTCGTAGCTGCGCCCGCGCCATTAGCTCTAATGCTAACGGCCTGTCAATCAAAGTCAGGCCCTTATTAATTATGCACAATTTCTAAAATGTACCTCACGAACACCAGCCTGGTTTATTTAATTGTAACTAACCCAGCGTTATAACAGGGGGAATATCTAGCTGTAGAAAGTTTAAGAAAATCAAAAACCAGACTTTGAAGTTGTTTTTAACGTGTCTAAAGTGCAATGCTTTCTAATGGGAGACTAGAGGCTATATGGAGGTATTACAGCTATGGCGGACCTATGGTGGCCCCTAGTGTCGCGGTCACGAAGCAGAGCAGCCAGCGGCCATTGGTATTGAGCCCAAAGTCGATATAGTAATTATTGTAACAGCCCTATGTGTAATTAAGCAAAATTATTATGAGGACTAGTTATAGTTCCTTTCACGCTCGTTTTTAAAATCAGTGACTACGTTTTCATGGCCAGAAAAATCAGATAACTGGACTAATCAGATAACCCAATAATCTGATCTGATGCGTTTATATTCAATTCAGAAATCAGATTGTCCAAAACTCCAGAGAACAGAAGTATCTCCCCACCCCTCCCTTCAATCATCTCAACCTGCAGAACCATGTGGACATGATTGAAAATGATTACGCCTCCATATTTGGAGAATCTATACTATACTGTTTTTGGTTTAAAAAAAACAATATAATATAGCTACAACCTTCCTGTACCTTCCTGTACATGGCAGCCCAGTGGAGACAACACAGGTTTAGAAACTCAAAGGTCCAGGGTTCAAACCTAGTAAACTGTGCATTATTTTTCTTCGCAAATTCAGTGATCTCAGCAAAGTTAAATATAAATAACACAAACTGCGCTTGAACCTTTAATAAGGATGTAAGTGAAGAGCTGTAGAGACAATTTAGTAAATATTTCAAGCTGGGACTCTAACCCACAACTCGGAGGATGGAGCAATATTCTGCATTATGTGCAGCAGCTCTAACCACTCGACTATCATCTGCACACTATGTTTTATCTTTAAACAAATTTGGAATTTATTTCACAACTCCTTTTTTTTTCCGATTTTTTCCCTTTGTTTTATCAAAAAGGTTTTTAGTCTTTTTACTATATATTTTAATCTTTGGAACATTCGTTTGGATTTTCGTCTTTATTTTAGAGTGAAACATCAGAAAGAAATCAGATTACATCCAGATAATGTATATCAGATTATGCTGTATACATGTCTCTTTAATAATCTGAGAACTCCAGAAATCAGATTATTATTAGATGTTTGGTCTCCATGTAAACGTAGCCACTGTAAACACATTTGGGATTTATTTCATGGATAACCCATCCGTCCATCCATCCATCCATTTTCTTCCACTTTTCCATTTTCGGGTCGTTGGAGCTGCCAAAATCACATTGCACCAGCCCCTATGGCTCCTGCAGGTGTTGGGTCCACAGAAGGACGGCCTCATGGTTCTATCCGCTCTTTGTCTGACCCGTCACCTAGGACCTGTTTGCCATGGGAGACCCTACCAGGGGCACGAAGTCCCCAACAACAGAGCTCCCAGGATCATTCAGGTGCTCAAACCCCTCCACCACGTTAAGGTGGCGGTTCCAGGAGGGGTTCATGGATAACTTTTGTGACAATTTTTTCCCTACTTCTTTTTTAATTCAAAATGTTTTTACTCTTTTTTACTATGTCTTTTAATCTTTGTGACATTAGTTTGGCCTTTTGTCTTTATTTCCCTGGTTAGTTTATACACAAGTATCCCAAGTGTGAAAGATCAGAAAGAAATCAGATTACATCTTTATCAGATCCTGTACATCAGATTATGCTGTTCACATGTCTATTCAATAATCTGAGAACTCCAGAAATCAGATTATGATCATGAGATTAAAAGAGTTTAGTAGTTTTGCTTGTTGCTTTGGCAGAAGATGGCAATTTTTGTGCAATATTTCTTGTTAAATCTTCCACCATGTTGGATGCACTTCTCTGATGGGTTAATCCGCCTCATGGAGATAACGCCGAATCCCAGACGTCTTTGTAAAGAATCGGAAAAGGCTAGGGCTAAGAACATGAGGGGGATTACTAGACTTCCTATGATAATACATAATACATGACAACGTCTATTAGTGCCACTTTCCATAAAACTGATTTAATAATTAATGCTGTAAGTACTACAACAATGATCACTTCTGCCAGTGCCACCACGAGCGTCCATTATCTCTACTCCAAATATAGGTCCTCATTGCAGCGTGTGACGTGCAATAGCAGAGGGAGAAGCTTGTCAAACCATTAACCCCCAGCGCAGGTGTGGGGCGTCCCGGTGGAGCTGTAGGCCTCTTATGTTGACAAATGAACGTGAAAAGGCTTCCTCTCGGCTGCTCCCCGTCCTGACTGAGCCCCCTATGGCTTCACTAAGACCCTCCTCAAATCTCACCGAGGACCGGGCCAGGCTTAGACAGGAGTAGCAGCGCACCTGACCCACATTTGATGTCAGCTTTGGTATGGTTCACATTTTTAAGTATAATGTTCCCATTACCTTTCAACATCATAGTGAAATTAAAATGTTTTCAAATATAATAATGAACGTGGACACATCTTTTAAACCCAATAACAATAAGGCAGACTAAACCAAGCAGAAATAAGTGTGGCATTAGAAGTTTGACATTTGACTTGAATTTAAATTGAGTACATACAGTTATTGGACTGCCATAGAAATCAAAGGAGAAGCAGTCGTCTGAGCTTAATGCAAACTCAAATTCAGTCAAGTTTCTGCTTTTTGTGGGGTCGGATACACATTCTGTAATAACAACAATAATGCCTTACACTTGTATTGCGCTTTACAAGCCTGTATTACCAAGTTTCTCAAAGCGCTGCACTGTCGTCATTATCCATTCACTCCATACTCAGTGGTTGTAGCCTACAACCACTGAGTAGCCAGAGTTGCCCTGGGGTAGACTGGCGGAAGCGAGGCAACCAGTCTGTGCCATCAGCCCCTCCGACCACCACCAACCACTCACTCATGCACATACATGCACGCATGCACATGTATATGGATGTATGATGCGGATTCGACGGCTAACAAAATGTGCGCATTTGTAGGAACATACTCAGATAGCTAAAGGAATTTTTGATTTTATGGACTGCACAATAGAGGTGAAACTCGCATTAATTTCTGTAATTCAACTTAAACTGTGAAACTAATATATGATAAACTCATTACATGTAAAGTGACACAAGCCTTTGTTTTTGATTATTATGGCTCAGCTAAACCCCAAATTAAAAATCTCAGAAAATTACAATATTTTGAAAATGGACTGTAAGCCATAATCATCAAAATAATAACAAATAAAGGCTTGACATATGTCACTTTACATGTAATGAGTCATTCATTAGTTTCACATTTTAAGTTGAATTACATAAATAAATGAACTTTGAACGATAGTCTCATCTGTTCTTTAATAGTATATCTATATAGTATACTAATGTGTTTTGTGCATTGAACTAAATAAAAACATTCAAATTCAAGCAGAGATTTACACTATTTTTGATAACACAGCCTAAAACAATGAGCAAGAGTTCAGTTTTTTGTCAAAATGTTCCTAATTTAGTAGCCTGGCATCCAGACTAATCTCCGATGTTTATTCATTAATAAACAGGAGACTTCTGTAAAGAAGCGGGGTCTGGTTGGCGAGACTACTAATTTAGTGCCTTTTTAGCCTCGTTTTGGCTGCTTAGGTATTTTAAAGTCTTGTTTTGATACAATTTTATGAAAAACACAATTTAAATTTAAGTAATGTGTTGAAATTTAGTAAAACATCAACAATAATACCACAATATGGTAACACAGTGTGATTTTTTTTCTTTCTTTTTTCAATAAATGGAGTTAAGTTAATATTTTCGCGACTAAGTTCAGGAGCAGGACCACGCCTCAATCAACCCATTTCCTCGCAGCCAACCAGTCCTGCCTTTGTCTAACCACGCCTCTAATTACCCAGATGCCCTATTTGTACCAGCCACGCCCATTCAACATTGTTTGTCTGAAACTGTCGACCCCACCCTCCCTCCCGAATCACCGTTGTATCTTTCAACGATGATTCTTCTGCTCAAAGGGGGGTCAAGAAGAGCAAGGTACACGCCTAAGACGGAGCCCCCACACGTAGTCTCACCCAGCGATCATCATCTCACCTTTACTAAATTCCTAATTGCCCCTTGTGTTGTGGCCTTGCTAGTGAAAACAATATTTCATACCATCCAGGCTGTGACAAAGTCTCCCATCCACGTCCCGACTGCAGCGATCTTCATGAAGCTCTCGTTCCTGATGCCCATGTACTCCGTCACCATGTGGGGCCTAGGACCAAAACACACACGAAAAACATTATAGAGCATAAAGTGAGTCTAATGGGGGAAATAAGTCATCCACAAATGAGCAAAATGACGACAAAGTGCAGGGGGGGTTAGGATAATAACAAAATTGCTATAATACTAATGGCATAAAGCTTCGAATTTTCAGTCAAGAGAATAACGTGCATGTTATCTATGTAATAAAAAATGTGGAAGATTTCATTTTTTTTTTTTCATTTTTTTTTTTAAGAGACAGCCTCTTTTGTTTTTCTTGAATAAAAAAAAATAAAATAAAAAAATAAATTAAATTAAATTAAAAAAATAAAAAAATAAAAAAATGAGAGAGAAGAAAAAGAAAAAAAAAGAAGGAGAAAAAAAAGAAAAATACAAAAATAAATAAAAGAAATATGTGGTGTATATCTATATCATTAGGTTGCGTTCACATGACACCACAGCATTCCAAAGGGTCCACAGTCCATACTTAAGGTAACAGGCTTGCGAATTAACAATAATAATAATAATAGTAATAATGCATCAATCTTTTACAGAGCTTCTCCAGACGCTCAAAGTCACTTTTACAATTTAGTGCATTATTCATTCACTATATACTCGGTGAAGATTTCATTTCTGGTTGATTTTAGTCCATTTTCTTTTGAGCAACGTTTTCTCGTGGCCACTGTGTTAGTTATCATAGTTATCAGAATAAAAATATTTGCCTATTCATTTTAGTTATAGTTTTGCCCATTCCCAGAGGCAACCACTGACAAAAATAAGCCAACCAGGGACAAAATGGTCACTCAGTATCGTGATCCAGCCTGTCAGAGCAAATCAATATCAATCTAACCAGAGAAAACCAAGAGCGGGGCCAGAGCTGTAAACAGTTTTTTTTAGCGGCGGCACACAGAGGAACATGCAGCGACACAGTCTGGATTTGACGGCGTAATGTTTGGATAAAGAGTCATTTGTTTGGTAAATTTGTCCAGTGTCGAGTTGATTTCACAGCGGTGGCACTGCAGTCATAACATTTACCGCGGGGATATGATGAGGAGAGGGGAAAATTACACATTCATGAGAGAGTTTTCCTTGAACAGTGAAAATTGTTTTTGTACCGAACATATTAAGAAAAGCATGGCCATTTTGTCATATAAAAGTCATTCTCTCGTTGTTCCTGGCAGTGGTTATCTACTTTTCACTGTTGTTTTTCTTTCTCTTGTATATCAATGTATAAAAACTGTACGGATCTTTAATGCCAGTAATGCATGTAAGGTACTAGAGCTAAAAGTATTCATTAAACATGACACACACCAGATGCGCAAATTACTTTAGTCAAAATCTTATTTCAAAACTGTTGTTCTGTCCCATATTGTAGGGCGTAATAACACCTTAGGAGCACTTTGACATCCGCGCAGTAAAGTGAAGATATTACTGCGCAGACGTCGAAGTGCTCCTAAGGTGTTATTACGCCTTACAATATAGTTCCCCTTTTTATCCGCTTAGAAAATTAACATGTTTAATTTTGCGTGACTATACTTGGATCGTGTAACTACTCACGTAACCGTATTTAAATAGGGAAAACGTGGAAGAGCTTGGTCGCTTCTAACTTCACCCCCGTTCGGCCCCATAGAGGAGAGGAGGACACAGACAGGTACGCATCAACTCGTCTAAGCTCAGGTAAGAACATATCTCAGTATGGAAAAAACGGTGGCCTGTTCCTTTAAGTGAAAAAGAAATATTTTCAAATGTAAAAATGTCTGATTTCAAGTGGGATGCTTGTTTCATTTGCATTAGCATTTTTCAAGTTCAACATTAATTACTTTAATTCAAGCAATTTTAAGTCTATCTCATTTAACATGGTCATTTTTCCAGTGTGTATGAATATGTAATTGGACCCCAGGAAGACTAGCCATTGTCAAGGCAATGGCTAATGGGAATCTTAAAGCAGTACTAAGTAGCTTGTTTACCTTAATAAATCCTTTTCGTAGTCCCTCTGGGGGTCTCTGGCCAGAAAACCACAATTGCAACTTGACTGCCACCAGGTCGGAGTCACCAATAAACACTAATGGAATCACGAAGAAGAAGCTAACAGGCTAACGGGCAAAGCTAACTGTGGGCTAGCGCCACTTAAACAGTATTTACAGCTAAGTTTGATTGAAAAAAAATTATCCATTGTGTAATTGGATGTACAATATCCCTCTCTCCCTTTTTTATGTCAGCGTAGTGTTTACTCTCACGGACAATTAATGAGTAAAAAAACGAAACATGCCACAACACCTGCAGTGGCGCTTATGGCCTCTAGGGGCATGAGTTACTTAGTACTGCTTTAATAAAAACAAACAAACCTGTGATTCTGCTTCACTTCATGGTATTATAAGCCTAACCCAGTATAAAGACTTTAAGGAAATAGAAACAAGGTTGCAAAATGCGTTATCTCTCAATATTTCATGCTATTTTCAACACTTTGCCATTGTGACGTAGCACTATAGGTTTTCATCACACTTATTTATGCTTTTATTGTTGAAAATACTTACATATATCAATTACTATAACTATCAATCAATCAACTATCAATTACTATACTGCCCAACTTGAGTATCATCTCAATTTTGGCAGTATATCAATTAAAATTCACTTTTGTTTTGGAGGTGAAGGCAAGTCAAATATATTTGTAGAGCAGAACACAAAATGATGTGTGTTCAAAGAAAACAGATGGCAGATAAACTCAATAAAACTTAAATAATAACCATACAATTAGATTAAAAGTCAAGAGTGCAGATAAAATACTTAAAAAGAATCGTTTTCAGCCTGGATTTGGAGGTGAGACAATCCCAAATGCAACAGACTACTACTGTTAAGGAGCTTCTATCCACCGAGGACCACCGCAGCCCCCTCCGCTACAGACATGACTTCATTTTGTTCAGGTAATGACACAGAGAGGAGTGAAAGTGGGTCAGTCCTCTCCTCCCGCAGCCTCCTTCAGTCGGGTCGCAGAGAGGGGAGCAGCCAGTTAGATCTGCCCCTTAGTGCTGTGTCTTTGAGCGGAGCAGGTGGGCCCTCCTTAGCCCCCTCCGAACCCCCTCCCTCTGATAGCACAGCCGCCCCACAGGTCACATAACCTGCTATGATAGATGTGGTCGAAAGAAGGGGGTTTCAAGAGGTCGCATTTCAAGTCAATGGCGTCATTCGTCTCGGTTGTTGTGCTGCTCATTCTCTGGACACATCCAGCACATAACAATAAAAATGTTTGCTTTTTTTTTTACAGTTGGTAATAAATGTTTGACATATTACAACTGAAAACAAGACAATAGATTAAAAGAAAAGGATTCGTCCCAATCACCAACTATCATTATGACTAATAATAATGATATACGATAACAGATATGATTAGTGATGATTAGATAGTTTTTATTTTTAGCTATTGTTATTTATCACAGCTATCAATACATGTTATGTTACAACCACTAACTCTTATACTGATTTTTATTCATCTTGGAGCTCACAGTAAAACAAGATCTATCTATCTATCTATCTATCTATCTATCTATCTATCTATCTATCTATCTATCTATCTATCTATATATCTATCTATTTATCTATCTATCTATCTATCTTTTCAAACTGTAGTAAACTGTTCCAGCCAACCCATTTACCCAAAAGTTCTATTAAAAACGTCAAGCAATCGGTATTTAATGCAAATGACCTTACGCAAAAGCCCTGCCCCCTTAAGGTGATAGTCTGTGAGTTTAAATGCCTTACCAATATAACAGATTGTGTATAATTGAGCATCTGGGAATGCGATTTGATGTAAGTTTTACTGTATATTCAATAACAATATATTTTTCTAACTGCTCTCTCTCTCTGCTCACTATGCAATCTTACAGATTAGCACTTTAAAGAGGGGTATTATGCTTTTTTCAATCACATAGCACCAGTCTATAGCATACTACAATGATGACGTAACCTTCTGTTGGTCTGTATATGCAGTAAATTAAAATAACTGCCTTGAATAAATAATACATTGCTCTCTCAAAATGGCTGTACTGAACGTCTTGAAATAGGCCTCTGTCTCTTTAAGAAGCTTTCCGACACGCCCTCTTCAGCACACTGCTGTGGCATCTAAACAACACTACTGTGCGGGGAGGGGGCTCTGCTGAGCTGAGGAGCAGTGGTTGATGGCTTGGCTGGTGACGAAAGGTCCAGAGGCGTCTCCAGGAGGTGGGGCATTCCTAGGAGGACTGAGGCATAGCTACACCTAAAATGGCTGCCGTCTAAGTTTTTACTGATTACTCAAAAATATGTGAATGAGCCAAGGCAACACTCCAGGCATGTGTTTAATGAGGGAATGACATAATAACATGATATAAAGCTTGAAAAAGTCGATTTTACATAATACTCCCCCTTTAAGAAATGTTAGCTAGCTCAAGCACAAAGTAGAGTTTATTGTATGCCATAACGGGGGAGAAGTGCGCGTTAGTGACCCTTTTTGGTGCAATACCGGTGTGGTATCCTCCAGATCGAGGCTAAATTGTAATGTGCAGTGGAGGAATGTATTTAAAATATGCAACAAAGGTAGTGTGCCAACAACTACTGAGGCTAAAGCACCAGTGTGATAGGAACTGAGAAAATAGCTACTTTAAATGCAACCGGCACTGTTGTGTGGACTAGTCGTGCTCTTGCACAATCGGATAAGTTCTCTTCTTATGTTTAGAATTGATAAAATATGAGCGTTATTGTTAAGTTGGCTAGCTTGCAAAACCTACAGGAGCAAAGTGAACTTCTGATTTAAATCTGAAAGTTACCGCTTCCTCATTCTTACGACCTATGATGACCTGAGCCTTCTGTGCCCTATGCCCAAGTGTAACTTTTACAGCCAGTCTGGGGTAGCGCTTAGAGAGTAAACGTGCCAGATTATCCAGCAGCAGAGACAGTTTTTTGTGTGTCATTGTCTAGCAATAAAACTCTTGGCAAATGACAAGACGGATGGTAGACGTGTATTAGCTTGGCACAAAAGTTTGCAGCCAGTGTTTTTCAGCTCGTCCATCAGCTTTGAAAGGAGACAAACAGTTTCTCCATTAGTTTCTAAGGGACGATATTTGGTTAACGTCAGGTAGCAACGGTTGCTATGACCTATGATTGGACAAAGACCATTTTGGGGCGGGGTTTTGCAAAAGGTCAATTTAACTTTATCCAAACTGCCATTTTGACTGTACTATCAAACATCATCCTGAGAAAAACAATAGCCAAAAACAATGTAAACATAACGAAAAGAGCCATGAAACGTCTCTCATTACAGGTAGCCACTTTCTCCATTAGTTTCTCCATTAGTTTCTAAGGGACGATATTTGGTTAACGTCAGGTAGCAACGGTTGCTATGACCTATGATTGGACAAAGACCATTTTGGGGCGGGGTTTGCAAAAGGTCAATTTAACTTTATCCAAGCTGCCATTTTGACTGTACTATCAAACATCATCCTGAGAAAAACAATAGCCAAAAACAATGTAAACATAGCGAAAAGAGCCATGAAACATCTCTCATTATAGGTAGCCACTTTCTCCATTAGTTTCTCCATTAGTTTCTAAGGGACGATATTCGGTTAACGTCAGGTAGCAACGGTTGCTATGACCTATGATTGGACAAAGACCATTACGTTATCCAATCTGCCATTTTGACTGTACTATCAAACATCATCCTGAGAAAAACAATAGCCAAAAACAATGTAAACATAGCGAAAAGAGCCATGAATCGTCTCTCATTACAGGTAGCCACTTTCTCCATTAGTTTCTCCATTAGTTTCTAAGGGACGATAT
The DNA here is from genome assembly GCA_007210695.1 of Neogobius melanostomus. Lineage (NCBI taxonomy): Eukaryota > Metazoa > Chordata > Actinopteri > Gobiiformes > Gobiidae > Neogobius > Neogobius melanostomus. Next base: position 2,913,380 of record VHKM01000104.1, read on the forward strand.
TTGGTTAACGTCAGGTAGCAACGGTTGCTATGACCTATGATTGGACAAAGACCATTTTGGGGCGGGGTTTGCAAAAGGTCAATTTAACTTTATCCAAGCTGCCATTTTGACTGTACTATCAAACATCATCCTGAGAAAAACAATAGCCAAAAACAATGTAAACATAGCGAAAAGAGCCATGAAACATCTCTCATTATAGGTAGCCACTTTCTCCATTAGTTTCTCCATTAGTTTCTAAGGGACGATATTTGGTTAACGTCAGGTAGCAACGGTTGCTATGACCTATGATTGGACAAAGACCATTACGTTATCCAAGCTGCCATTTTGACTGTACTATCAAACATCATCCTGAGAAAAACAATAGCCAAAAACAATGTAAACATAGCGAAAAGAGCCATGAAACATCTCTCATTACAGGTAGCCACTTTCTCCATTAGTTTCTCCATTAGTTTCAGAACATTGTGACACTGACAGTCCAATCACAATGCAACTAATACCAATGGTGTACACTCCTGCCCCTCCAAAAGCACAACCAAAAAACATGTCCTTTGAAATAAAATCCTTGGCGATAAATCCTTGCTCCTGAATGGTACGGTCACACATCCCCCGAGGATTCGCTTTCCGTTTAATCTATTCTTAGCCGCGTTTCATTTTTGCACATAATTAGTTTTGAAATGAGTGTCAAACCTGTCTAAACAGTTTGTAAGTCTGGCAGCGGAGGTTAATCCTTTTTAACATATTAGTGAATAATGCTGTAGTTGTAACTTTACGCTAATTGCTTTAGCCTTTTTTACATATTATTATGAATGAGCCCCGCGCTGATAGGTGCACTGCACAGTCAATGCCAGAACACAAGGACCGTCTGTGAGCGCAAAGAAAAACCAAGGCCTTCTCCCCCATCCTTGAAGAAGATTGTTCTGCTACACTATTAATATAATACAACTTGAGCCAAGCATTAGCAGCAGCATTATCTATGTCTTGACTCCAAAACTGTGCAAATATCAACAAAACAAATCAAGTATTATGAGAAGCTATACCAATACCCAATACCCTTTAGTACACGGACATAAAACTGTATCTGTAGAAAGACACATTATAAATTAAACTTCATCAATGGCCCGCGCGTCCATCCATCTCCCTCTGACTGGATTATGGGCCGAACGTGCCGGAAGCAGAGGATGACGTGCACCGCTAATAAAAACGTCCTTGATTAGGGATGCCGATTTATACGAGTATTAAGTCAGTTAGACATTCAGCGGCCTGGCTTCCCTCCAGTTACCGAGCAGATCCCGTTGGGGGCCATAAACAGAAACGCGATAGAAATTCAAATCCATAGTTCGGGAAAGCTTGCCTGGTGCCAGTGTTCATTTCAATGGGGAATGGTCTAAACGTATATTGCGATTTTCTACCTTCGTCAGGCCCAAAGCGCTTCACAGGAACGGCAACGGTCACCCATTCGCTCTCTCATTCATACACCAATGTAAGCAGACACTGGATGCAAGGTGGATGAAGTTTCGTGCCCAAGGACACAACGATAATGTGCATCTGTGGGAGCTGGGAGTCAAACCCCCGGCCTTCCGATCATATCGCCCCAGTTGATTTTCTTGTACCGTTAGTCAATAATTCTAAAAAACTTATATTTTTAGTTGTGATTTCAGATTAGGGTTAATATGTGTTTTGTAATTTCCAACCTTAAATCATTACTTCAGCCATTCCCAAAGTCAAGAAAATCACAGTCCCTTTTTGAATCTGAAAAACCCTCGGGGCCCCCAAATAATAAAACTATTTTAAAGCAGAACTGAGTAACTCGTGCCCCTAGAGGCCATTACAGGTGTCGTAGCAAGTTGCGTTTTTTTTACTCATTAATTGTCCGTGAGAGTAAATACTACGCTGACAGAAAAGACAAAGGGAGAGAGGGATACTGTACATCCAATTACACAATGGAGATAATTTTTCTCACTCAAACTTAGCTGTTAATACTGTTTAAGTGGCGCTAGCCCGCAGTTAGCTTTGCCCGTTAGCCTGTTAGCTTCTTCTTCGTGATTCTATTAGTGTGTATTGGTGGCTCCGACCCGGTGGCAGGAAAGTTGCAATCGTGTTTTTTTACTCTAAACAATTAATCCCACTTTACTTTAGCAGCACAGACACTTTTTAAGTTTCCTTTTTCCTGCAAGACGTTGCTCAGGGACGAACACGGCGTAAAGCAAAAAACGATTTTTACTGTGAAACTTGTTTATTCACACGATTAAACCGACATAAACTTATTTTAAAAGATAATTTTTCAAAATAACTCAAACTGCTATTGTCTTTGAAGTGTTTGAAATGAAGACACAGGCCTCACATCTCCACTTAAAATGAGTCAAAATGTAGGAAAATACAAAGAAGCATCTAAAATAGACCTTTAAAAAGAAATACAGCCCCAAAATAAATGATGCTTAAATGTGATTAATTGCAATTAATTAATTAATTACAAAGGCCATAATTAACTCGATTAAAAAGTGTAATCGAGTCCCATCACCACTTACAACTTAAAATTACACATGAATAACAATTAGCAATGACTATAGGCCAGTGTTATTTTAGTCGACTAAAATATTTAGTCTTAATTTTAGTCAAAGGTATATTTTTGATGACTAAAATTGGACTAAATAAAAATGAAAAGGAGAGACTAAAATCATCCAAACTTCTATTGACCGTCAGAAAGAGCCTCAGATCATGTAAATTCACTGCCAAAGGAACAGCTCTGAGCTTTGTTCATGTGGGAGCAGCTCCATGAAGCAGAGGACCTGATTAAATATGATTATAATGAATATTATAAATGCAAAGTCGACTAAATTTGTCTTAAATTTAGTCGACTAAATTGACTTGCAATTTTAGTCGACTAAAACTAGACTAAAATTGAAGATATTTTTTTGACTAAATCTCGACTAAAATTGAATTACATTTTCGTCAAAAGACTAAGACTAAAGCTAAATTAAAATATGTTGTCAAAATTAACACTGGTTTGTTTTACTATGTCATGTTCATTTTGTTTTTATCTGATGTTAATTTACCTGTTGTAGCACTTTGAGGTTTCTTTTAAAGGTCCTATATCATGCAAAATCGACTTTTTTGAGTTTTTAGCCATGTTGTTATGCTATTTCCTTCTCAAAAACACCCCCAGAGCGGTTTTTGGCTTCATTCACGCAGTTCTAAGTAATCCTCCTGAATCCTGCTCTCTGAGCAGCTGCTCCGCCCTCTCCTGGTAAACGACTGAGCTGTTCAGTTGTGTCGTCACAGCGGAACGGAAGTGCTCTACTGTACATCTGTAATGTAATGCCTTACGGCCTGATTTTTATTTATAACACTTTTTTTTTGGTTTTTTTGGGGGTTTTTTGAAAAAGAAAAAAAAAAAAAAAAAAAAACAGCAACTCTCCGACGCGTCTGTGCTGTCCCACGACGCTAATCAAGCGCACCCACGGCTGGAGGAGCCATGGATCCGAGCATAAGTGTTGTTTTTGAAGACTGAGCTCTTTCTAACCTACTCTGGACACCGCCTGCTCTTTTTTCTTACCGATAATGCCACGGATGCGCGTTTGGCTACGAGAGGAACAGGACTATTCAACCTTCCTAAAGAAGAGTGCACTCGCCAGAAGTTGGAATTTCTTTCCGGGATTAAGCTAGCTACTATATCAACCAACCTGATGGATGCTTGGTGAACCTTGGCCAGAATCAAAGTGGATTAACTTTTATAACCAACACGAGGGCCATAACGTAAACACCCGACGATGGGGAGGCCAGGCAGAGCGGTGAGTCAATCAAAACGCGTGTTAGCGTGTGTGTTAGCATGTGTGTTAGCCATTTATGAAACTGTGTTGCACATGTCAACTCCTTATAACTGCATTATGTGAAGTAACTTCACTTTTTGCAGCAATATTTATATTTATAATACTGCAAATGTGGAATGAGCGGAGAGAGGGGTGGAGTTAACTGAATCGAAGCGTCTTGTCTTCCGGGTAGGGAAAATACCCCCCAAAAATACTTATATTTCTCTCAAAAATGAGTACTCCATAGTGATAGAGGTACAATATATCATATATATGCCTATACTTTACTTTGGAATGGCTAAAATAGCATGATACAGATCCTTTAAATGTAAAGTGCAATATAAATAAAATGTATTATTATTATTATTATTATTATTATTATTATTATTATTATTATAGGCTCAATACTAAACAAGTCTTAAAAAAGACACATTTCCTATACTTTTTGGGGCTCCTTTGCATTGCCTCTGTGACCCTGGAACTCACTTTGGGAATCACTGACATAGACCAATAAGCTATGAGGCTAACAATATGTATTACTGCAGGGTATCAGGAACTTTTACAAATGTACAAAGGTCAAGTAATATTTCTTAGATGTTTAATTTGTAAAGCTTAAGGCTCTCAATCCAAAATATGCCGTAGTAGCTTTTTAGTCTCTTCTGTGAATTTGTATAATGACTTTAATTTCATGCATTTAAACTATTGTTTTAGCCAGTGAGATATTCCAGTGCCTCATCTTGGCCTTACCGCTTTTTAAATTGCGCAAATGTTTCCCCTACGTGCCTGTTTCTCCCGTCCAGTAGCACCTATGATGAGTTCAGGGACTCTTAGCACAGCGTGATCTAAAGCAGGACTCCTTGACTTATTCATGCCCGGTGAAAATTTAATGCTCTTCGGAGGCGGATGACCTAATGAGGGAGTTCAGTCTAGTGGAACATGAGTACAGCGCAGCCCGTGAATAATCCGACACAAAATGTCCGCCCGTGGTTTAATCGCGAAGCCAGTTGCCGAGTCAGAGCCAAGTTCGGCCCGTTCTGCCAATATTTGACCCTCAGAGGAAATGCTATCAGTTTTCACACTCTCATTCAGCGCTTAATGTTCAAGGACTTTGTAATGTCTTTCAAAGTCACATTACAGGCAGGAAATTGCAATGCTATGGTACAGAGTGGACAAAAGTTAGTTTGGACATGACTCCTCTTTGACATTTTTAGTGGGAAATGAGCCAGCCTGCTGCCCTAGCACAACCCAGTAAAGATAATGACTTGAAAAATCCTTCTTTACAATAGAAAACTCGGCCTGATAAGGAATACAACATTCATGATCTGTTCTTGTGAGTCCTAACCTGCAAGAGCCAGATTGATATTACTGTGTCAATAACATTTGCACTGACATCAATCTGGGATCGCTCCAGCTTGAATCGTTCGGATGAGGGAATGTGGTTTTGGAGCATTTGCTGCTGACTGGATGTTGTGTGTGTTTGTAAAGTATGTACCTCATGTTTTTCCGGCATTGCCATGTTGTTAATTAATATAAATTTAGCCAAACATTTGGTTTAGACTCAAACAGATTGGTGGGAGCAGCACAAGATGGATTCTCGTGTGTTTGTGAACTCACAAATACGCAGGCAAGGTTATGAGAGCCCCACTGACATTCAGACTCTTTTCTTCTTTTCTCTGTCCTGGCCAATGGACGATGATCGCACTGATGGAAGGGTGCTGACATTGTAGCAATATCTCCCCTAGTGGCTTGGGGTGACTCCAGAAGGAAATCCATATTATTTAATCCTATGGGAACTTTACGCCAAGCAAAAACAACTTAAATGCCTGGCTCCAAGGAATATCAATGTTTCTAAAGATAGAGTTTTCACCAGTGACAACACTGAGGGGGTATCATATTACTAACAACCCTGTTTTTGTTCTTTAGAGTTTTAAAGTTTGATCTTTGGCCTTTGAATGACAAGTCCTGGAGAACTGTGGAGGTTTGCAGCTGTTCTGCAGGCCGAGTTTACAGCAAAGATACGGCCTCTTTGTCTTTTTTAGGAACATGTTCCACCTTAATTCCACAATAACATTGGACAATTGACAAGATAAGGCGGAATGACCACTGGTGGTCTATCATTATACTATGTCTACAGTCTTGGCCCAGAAAGGGACCCTATTGTTGATGTTTTTAGTGGTGGAGGACCTGGAGGAAACTTACCTAGATGAGTGAACCACAGACTTTCCTGCTTTGAGGCGAGAGTGATAACTGTGGCACTGCCTTTTCCTTAAAAATGTGAAGAAAACTTTGTTATTATGAGAGCTGCAGCTCAAGACTTTTATTCCCCTCTGAATCTCTCATTTAATTAAGGCCATAAAGCACCAGAGCGAGTGCTTTTTGCTATTCTGAGCCACCACAACAGCCTTAGTCAGTAATTGGACTGTTGCACAGCGTTTCTTTAGCAGACGGCCGGTGATTTCGCTGCTTTAGCTCCGCGGCTGACCTCTCGCACCACATAAACGGCGGGCTCATTCATTGCATTACATAGCGACCTTGGCTTGTTCCACATTGAAATGCAGCTCCCGTCTCTTCCTCCTCCTCCTCCACCACAGAAACGGGCTTCATATATTTACAGTTCACTCGTTACCGGGGAGCATAAAGCTGTCAGTACAAGCTCTATTCACTGTCACTTAGCCGTCTCCCAAGGCAACTTTAAGCCACGTTCCCAATTCATCATGGCACATACAATAAGCCCACGTGTCGGATTATGAAAACTGGAGATTGAGTTATTTAGTCCTGATTACTTTCCGCTGTTTGAGGTAAACAACAGAGCAGCAGATGGGATAGCATTGTGTGATAAGACCTCCATATTCTGCTTTCACTCTATAGCCTCTATACAGATCCAGTATGTCCAACCAGTAGCTCTTTCCAAGTAGCTCCCAAAGGCTTTCGACATTACATTCCCTTGATGAGTAACATTATTGATGTATTTTTGTCTTTTTGTTCTGAACATGTTGAACACAATATGCAAACAAGCTTTTATTTTTAGTTTGGAGAGAAAAGTCAAGCGTTAAGTATACGTTTGTTAAGTGATGATGTCATTGCTCCACTTCCGAGTCCAACAGAGCTTTAGCCGTATTCATTATAATGGGATTTAGCTGATTTTAACCTGCTGTAGAGCCGACTACATCACAAAGAAATATTACATTTGCTTTGGATTTTCATTAGTAAAGCTTTTCTGGCATTAATGAGCAAATTATTTTTTCCATACACAACGAAGGCTTATTTTAAACATAAAACTATCTTCATTTTACCTGGAGAAATGGTGAGCTATATTCAGTGGCGGGCCGTGGGGTTTCAGTCAGGGACTTCAATAGCAACCTGGGTTCACGCAGTCAAACACATATAAACTGATCGACAATAGGCGTAGTATGGATAAAACTGCCTTTTTGCATGGCACTTGTTCGCTAAAGGATGTATCAACAACGCAAACCTCCGCCCCCAAACAAAAGCAAACACCTTCAGGAACCCTCGTACTAGAATACGGAACACACGACACATGACAGGTGGAGACGAGCGCGTTATAACGTGGAAACTGCCGGCTGATTTTAGGAGATGTTTTGTTGACAGAGCGAGTAAAATAAAAAAGATACTAAACTTACAGTTTGGTGCTATTTGAGATCCCTTTTTTTAGAGCTCGTAGTTCCGTACCTGTTCCCTGCCCGAGTCCCAGCACAGCTGACGCGGAGAAACTCTTCTCCTGTCCGGGGAGTTGAGCGTCTACGTCCCGCTGTCGGTCCCGCTGCTTTGCTATCGAAGCTCTTCATGAGGGAGGGGCCCCAAAAATCTGTGATCAATAAATCCACTTCATTGGGATATTTCCAAGAGGAATATCTGTTTATCCAGTTTGCTTCTGATTTCCTGGAACGTCTTGCCCATGCGCGGTTACAGTAGCAGTTTTCCCAGGTGAGCAAAACGTAGGGGAAGCTGCTGAGATACTGCAGGCCCTGGGGGGCAAACTGTCAATGTACATCGAATTCTGATTGGCTGATAATTCTGTCAGTCGCGCTGGCTGTCAATCATGTGTGCGGCCTGACAACACAGAGGAGGAGCAGCTCGCCAGAGGTGTTTAAGGCACTTTTTGAGTAGGAAATTACAGTTACACATCAACAAAATCATTATAAGCGACTCAACTATACATTATATAAATAAATTAGAACTTAAATATAGCCTACTATTAAAACATTTTACACTTTTTTTCCTAATTTGGTCGGGGCTAGCAGAGAAGGCCCTGCTGGCCCTGACAGCACATCACTGGCTATATTGTTCAAATTAGGTGTAAAACCGTTTTTGGCCTTTTATCTGTTGTTATTTCAGCAGGAGATATAGATAAAGTTGTGTTTTTGCTGTGTTTATCTGTGGAACGCTCAACAGTTTGGAAGTAGCTTATCATTGTGTGTGATGTCACACTTAACAAACGTATTGAAATATCATCTTGGCAACCAACTCTCTGGTTGAACTCTAAGTCGCATTGTTACATAAGCCTCAATAAAGTAGTTTTCTGCCATTTTTTGTTGCGTAAAAGTAGCTCACGATAAAAACAAAAGGCTGGACACACCCATTGTCCTGTAGGAATCGACAAAACAACTGTAAAAAAATAAAAAGATACAGATGAAAATAAGAGAACACACATGTTAAAGTTAGAAAATACAAAATACAAAACATAGAAATAAAGGAAAGAGCAGTAAAGGGACGATTTTCCGAATGCAACCAAGCAAATTTACAGTAAATACCAGCAATAACATCAGAACTCAGCAATATTTAGGTAAACTTCCTCATTAATATTTGCTAACTGAATAGTGCCATCGGATACTAAGTGTCTGGATTGTTGGTCCATTCGTATCCAAGAGTGAGTGCTGTCAATCCGTCTGGAGCACCACCACTCCAAGCATTGATGAAGTCCTCTTGTGTCAGAAGTGGGACCAAAATACATTTTAATCTCCAGCCTTTGGGTATCTTGAAAGACACAATTAAATCAAGACCACACCAGCTTTCCCATTCAGTCAAGTATGGCAATTTTCTCACCATGTCATGCGCCTCAATGGCTCGTAACAGTCTGTTCTCATTACTTTTCTGACGCGATGGTGTTGTTTTTTACATAGGAATAACGGACAATAGCAGCTATTGCCACAAAATAGCGGCATATTTACTATGATGTCGCCATTTACGAAACACAAACAAATCATTGTATGTTTTATGCATTTGTTTGACCCTCTAGAATTGGATTGTTTGAAATTACTGCCATTTTGCATGACACAAATGGTATCAGTCCTTTTTGTAACGCTTGTGTAGCTCATGAGGGGAAAATGTATGATTGTAATTTTCTGCCGATTGCATTTGGTTTAGTCATTTACGTTTTACTGTCACGATTCAGTTACGCATTTCATATTTGTGGGCATTAAAACATGAACAAGCATGAAATTAAATGCTAAACAGATACAATAATCACATAAGGACAGACTGTGAATTTAATATACTGTATATGAGCAGGTTGAGAGCAGTAACAAGGTAATAATGCATCGGTTTTATATAGCACTTTTCTGGACACTCAAAGACGCTTTACATTGCACTATTCATTCACTCCATACTTGGTGGTGGTAAGCTACTATTGTAGCCACAGCTGCCCTGGGGTAGACTGACAGAAGCGAGGCTACCAGTTTGCGCCATCGGCCCCTCCGACCACCACCAACCACAACATTCGCTAGGTCTCCCATCCAAGTACTAACCAGGCCCTTCCCTGCTTAGCTTCCAAGATCTGACGGGATTGGGCAGAGCAAAGGCGGTATGGCCACAAAGGTAGGGATCATTAACCTTGTTACCTTCTACTCTTTGCATAAACATACGGCACTTTTTACGTCTACTTGAGTAAAAAAAATGATGTATCTGTTTCTTACTTGAGTAAAAATAATTGTTACTTTTTCTTCTGTGAGTAAATATTGAATTGGTAAATACTTCATTTTGATGGATAAAATTATGTTTGTCTTGTGCACCTTGTTCTTTTGATTTGTTTAGTTTTTTCGTATTTTCTGCCATATTCTTGAAATGTTCCTTGTAAATATCACAGTTTCCACATGATTTTATGTTTTGTTTCACAGAATTTATGGCATCACTGAAATTAAGACTATTTTAAGATTAAGTACCTTCTAACAAAGCTTTGTAGTCATTATTCTTTAGCGTACGTTTCTAGGCCGTCTTGTAATATAATACAAGATATTACAAGCCATAATATTTTTATGGCTCAATATATCGAACTTCAAATTCTGTTATCGTGACAGGCCTATATAAGACTATATGTGGCAGACAATCAGTGTCAAAACAAATACTTCACCAGAGGAGACTTCTATGTTCATAAAGAATGATGTTTTAGTCTTTAAACTAAAGGTTAAACGTTAATTTCACGCTAGTAAGTGTTGATAAACAGAAGCTCTGCACACTTAAGTAGGGAGTGACAGGTCCGTATGAGAGGAGGAAAACTCCCGCACACTGTCTCACTCGCGACACTGACTGGCCTGATGAAGATTTTTCATGCTATAAATGTTAATATAGTTCTATAAGCTGAACAAACTTGCATGAAAAACAACCAGCTTGAATTCTGTTTAAATCTCACATCACTTTGATCATAATGACGACAGGAAACATGTATGATCACCACAGGAAGTAAGTCGCAACATTCCACGTACCAAGCCTTTTACAAACACCTATTTACTTTTTCCTCAAGTCTGGCCTATAAAGCCCTAATATAATCTCAGAGCAGGAGGATGTGTCAGACCAGCTACTGCAAAATGCATTGGCTCTGCTACAATACCCTTCTTTTATGTTTCCTCAAGCCCATATGTAGTAAAAAATACACACACAGCCCCCGCTAGTGCACTCCCAAAGGACCATCTCAGCTCAATGTTTACCATCCTGCTGTTTGTCTTTATGTGACAATGACATATGAACAGAACCCCAAACTAGCAGCTCCTGCACAGTCCAAGCCTTCTTTACCCCAGAATGCAATGGGGGTGTACCATGTTAATGCAGTCGGGGAAATGGAAAATGAATGGCCTTGTCTTGCATATTCAAAGAGACGAGATGGGGGCATTACTCTTGAGGCGAGGCTTTACAGTGAAATAAACGCCCGTAATTTGTTCGGTAAGTAGTGAGTCATTTTTTCGGGAGACGCATGTTGTGAGTAGGAGTGTGAGAGACAGCAGGAGATATGATTAGAAAGCAATGTGGGTGTGCGGTAAATATGAGAGGAGCGCACAGGACTGGCAATAGGCTGCACATGCGCTCATAATAATAAATAACTACGATGTCAGAAATATAGCAATAAAACTCAATCTAACCCTCTCCTCGACGTCCTCTTCTCTCGTACCAAATAATGTCATGGCCGCTTTTAGTGCGCTCATAAATCTCCTCTCCGGTCTTCCTCTTGGCCTCCTGTTTCTAACCTTGTGTTTTTTTTCTGCCCATATATTCGCCATTCCTCTTCAGGACGTGTCAAAATCATTTAAATCCGTGCTTCTCAAACTGTGATACATGTACCACATGTACTGGGGCCTTTTCATGAGGTAATCGTCTGCAATTTTTGACTTATTATGCTTTAGTTATGCCTTTAATCTCTTAACCCCTGAACCGGGCACATTTTCTCCAGTTTGGCTTTACCCAAATCTAAAAGCGTCTTGAAAAAAGTGTCAAAATAGTGACAAAAATGTGTGAGGAAAACACAACAAAAAGGCCAAAAAAGAGCAACAGAAAAGTGACAAAAAAGTGACTTCAACGTGGCAACATCGCGAGGAAAATATAAATTCAGATGAGTTTTCTAGGCCTTAGCTTTCAAATCTGGCCTATAGGTTTATGGATTTGGGTAAAGCTGGGCGGCACGTTAGTACAACGGTTAGCGCTCGTGCTTCACAGCTAGAAGGTCCCAGGTTCGATTCCCACCTAGACGGGGCTTTCTGTGTGGAGTTTGCATGTTCTCCCCGTGTCTGTGTAGGTTTCCTCCGGTACTAATGCTGCCGCTAAAAACATGTACAATAGGCCAGGATGAATGAGAGTGCACATGGGGGACGACGGATGGAAACACAATCCGGTGTGGCTTGTTCATTAACATCCACTGTTCCTGCCAAATAAACCAAAAAACTAAACTAAACTAGAGATTTAAGGCAGGGGTTAAGAGATTAAACTCACTGTCAGCTTTAAATGATCACAATAACCACAGTTAACCTCCTTTAGAAAATTCAGTTCATTTGGATTCTTAGGCCGACATCACTTAAAGGGACAATACAGAGTTTAAAAATGTTTAAACTAAGTATTTTCCTCCCCCTACTTGTTCCAGCAATGTCCTAATGTGTAGAATGAGCTCAGACCTATTTACCACAACTTCCCTGCACTGTCACTCAAAAAGGTGTTAATTCGGGTCCGAAGTGCCATCATGCACGAGCTTAAAGGGATATTTCAGGATTTTTGACATTGGGCCTCATTTCCTAGTTATCCAGAGTGTTGTTGATGTCTGGAGATCTTTTTTTCTTAAATTCATGCGGTTCTTATATTTGAAGAGCTTAGTGGCGCTAGGCTAATGCTAGGCTAACGCATTTCTACGGTAACAACAACCCTGCATTAAAAACAGTCTGACCCACTCCACAGTGCACCTGAGGCAAATCACTTATAACACCAGACTAACCATATAAATGTCTGTGTTAATAGAATAATTTTGAAATATAACTGACCTTGTATCACATGAATTACCGCATTTTGAGGGACTATTTTCTCGCTGCGTTAGCTTACAGCCACAAAACTGATGCTGCTCAATTATAAGTTATTTTAAATGCAAAATGGTTAAAATTATTCTATCGACACAGACATTTATATGGTTAGTCTGGCGTTATAAGTGATTTGCCTCAGGTGCACTGTGGAGTGGGTCAGACTGTTTTTAATGCAGGCTAGCTGTTACCGTAGAAATGCTTTAGCCTTGCCTAGCCTAGCGCCACTAGACTCTTCAAATATAAGAACTGCATGAATTTAAGAAAAAAATATCTCCAGACATCAACAACACTCTGGATAACTAGGAAATGAGGCCCTATGTCAAAAATCCTGAAATATCCCTTTAATATAGACGCTGCAGTTACACGTTAGACCTGAGGTGGCAGTAGTGAGTATAAAATGACCAACTTGCATCTAGTCTCTTTAATACAGTTGTCTGAAGTGAACATCATTCATCAACTATCTGACCAAATGTATCATTATTAATTCATAGAACTCTTTCATGCAATTGTTTTACATCTAAAATGTATTAAATATCAACTGTTTTTAATTGACTCAAATATTTTATATATAGCCCTTTTCTTCCTACACTCAAAGCGCTTTACATCAAGGAACCACTCACCTATTCACACACCATTGTCAGACGCAGGAGGAAAAGTGTGCACATGCAGGATTCGAACTACTGACCCTTTACTAATTACTAATTGATACAACTAGTACAATTTGTCTATATTCTTTTTATTGTTTCACCCTTACTTGTTTAAATCAAGTTCATTTAAGAAACTGACAATGAAAGTAGCATTTATCCAGATTTTAATGGCATTAATACATTGTGTGTTGGGTGCCAATTGCAAGAAGACGATTTTGTTGCATCAGGAAGTGCACTCAGCGTAAAAGTTATAGTCTAGCGATTTCAGATACAGTGGTTAAAAGGCTATTCTAGTCTGGTATGAAAGATGCATACACATATTCACAGTTTGTTTTAGCTTGTTCACGTTTGACTGGCCTGGTCTTGCATAAACACCGCGGCGCATTGTAAATAAAAGTACCATTGTGAATGCATGAGCAAATCCCATCGATCAACGCATGCAACAGGGGCAGATCGGCACATGGCACCCTTGATTCTGGCTTTCAAATCCACTTGTCTATGGCATTACCGCGGCTTACAGCTATAGGCAACAAACAGCCGGCGGAGCCAAGAGAGAGAACAACATGCGTGGAGCACAAAGGATCATGGGTATCAAAGGGAAAAAATGCCGTATAGCAGTTCTAATCCTCTTCATGGCATCGCTGTAGTGGTCTAAACCAAAGAATATGGGGGAGGATAGCAGGAAATACAAAAGGACTAAACCAAACTACAGCAGGACGAAATACGGACTAAACCTGGACTAAACCTGGACTAAAACTAGAAATAAGCCAAAACTAAATACCCAAGGCCTAAACCCAATTTAAGCCAGAACCTAACCACGTCTAGGGCTGGGTACCGTTAAACCATACCAGTCTGGTATCGAAAAAATAAAAGTATCGAAAGCAGGTACTGAAAATGTATATAACATCTTTATATTCGAGTATTGATACAGTTGGTAATAAAAATTTAAAAGGAAAAAAAGTGAAAGACAAGTTGGAAAAAAGTGGGGGAAATTCGAAAAACAAGTGGAAAAAACTGTGGGAAAATTGTGAAAATTTTGAAGAAAAAAAAAAAGAAAATTGGGGGAAAATTGAAAATTTTAAGAAAATTGGGGGAAAATACGTAGAAAAATGTTGGGAAAAAGTGGAAAAATTGGTTAAAAAATGCGGGGGGGAAATAAAAACAACTTTTTGTGTGTGTGTTTTTTCTGCCCTTTTGCCGTTAGGGAAGTTTTGTGGTTGTTTCACCTCAGACAAATGATACAAATATAAAAGAAATGAAATGAAATGGAAGGAAAAGGAACAATATTAATCTGTTTATGGTTCTATATGACTATATTTTAGTATAGGTATCAAAAAGTGTTGTTCAGGTGTCGGTATCGTAATCCAAGTATCACTAAGGTACTGGTAACAAAAAAAATGCAATGGTACCCAGCCCTAACCAGGTCTGATCTAAAGCAGGATTAAATCAAGTTTATATTAGGACTAGTAAAGCCTAAACCTATATTAAACTAGAAATAAATCAAAGCACAATAACAAAAGCCGATATGTTGTCTAAACCAGAACTAAGCCAGGACAAACCCAGGCCCAAATTAGAGCTAAAACTGAACCAAACTAGTCCACGTCAAAAATGAGACTAAAACGAGACTAACCAACTTCAGACAGGAGTTAGCAAAGTCTAAACTAAACCAAGACTAAACCTGAACTACACTAGGACTAGACCACATTTCACTTTAGACTAAACCAGGTCCGAATCAGGATTAAACTACAGGCCTAACTCAGGTGGTAATAAATGCTAACGCGAGACAAAACTTTATACCTCACTCCATCTCCCAATTACTTGGCTATAAACTCGGATACCCCGTTTTCCTCTTAATGAGTGGAGATAAATGTGTACGACTCGCAGTGGGCCGTCTTAATTGAATAACACAGTCTAATTAGTGACTTGTTTTGGCTCGAATGTTGTCGTATAGCATTGTAAATAGGACTCTTGAAGCTCTTGCAATCTCCATGGGCGGTCACGCTCCCCTGGCGTCCCCTCCTCCCCCTCCCCCTCTTCCTCCTATCTACCTGCATGTAATCTGACAGATACATTAAAATGCAAATAGCCACAGATGTGATGGCTCAGTAACAAGTGGATTATATAGCTCCCGGCGAGAAATGCAACGGACGGACAAGGTTTATCCGGCAATACGACAGCCAAGCCAAGTAAGAGGTTGATAGCTGTTGACCTGCTAATAGATGTTTAAACATTAGCAGAGCAGACACGTGTGAGATTCAGGGGGTGTTAGCGAAAAGGTTGAGGGTTTGAATCCTTGGGCCAGCTGACGATATCTGTATGAATATATAATGGAGCTGTTTACCTGCTACAGTAACGAAATAATCACAATAAGACAATAAGGGACAATAAGACTAGAGGTCGATCAGTATATCGGGCCGATATTTGGGTATTTTACAGTATCGGCTATCAGCTGAGCCCTCCCTCAATTTCCTAGGCTGTTTGTACACCTCGGATCCTATTTAGATTTTTATGCTGCAGACTTTTGCTTATAATTTCAGAACCATACGAGATAGAAACTTAGTTTTTTTGCTTTGGCGTCTGAGGAAGTGCTTTGGGCGCTTTACCGCAGCCTGAAGGTAGAAAATAACTATATAAGTTGAGACCATTTACCTACTAAACATGTAGCCTGGGAAAATCCATGCTGCTTACGCGCTCGAATCATTCCGAACTGCTCCGCAGCCTGGAGACCATGGCCCAAATCTTTGCATGGATTTGGGGACCAATCACAAAACGGGGCGGGACAGCAAGACGACAGGAAGAGAAAAAAAAGGAAAGTTTGTTTACAGATCCAACATGACAGCAGCAGACACAAAGCCATCTTTTCCATCAAGCTTTAGACTGTGTTCTAAATAGTTTAGCTCGTTTATTTATGAAGATGAACAGCGGGTACGTCATCGGGTTGATACGATTGGCTATGGGCTACGTGCAGACCAATGGCCGCTGGCTGCTCTGCATTGCGATGATGACACTGCTGACAATGCTCCGCCATTGCTGTAGTACCGCCATATAGCCGCTAGTCCCCATTGGAATCCATTGCACTTTAGACACGTTAAAAACTTTAATGCCCGGTGCCTAGTTTTTTGGAACTGTCTAGAGCTAGATATTCCTCCTGTGATTACGCTGGGTTAGACACAATCAGAGGCACCGGGCTGGTTATCGTAGGATACATTTTTAAAATCTCGTACTTAATGAGGGTCGGACTGTTAGCATTGGAGCTGCGCGAGCTACACGTCACGCAAGGGCCGAGTCTACAGTGAAGATCCCGCCTTATGCCCTTATTAGGAACATGCTTCGTCAGAGCTGGGGAGGAGGAGCCAGTAAATCCGCCATGATTTCCCCCTCGAACGTGGTCATTATGGTAAACGGGGAGGAGTGAGGAGGAGTTGTCTATTCTTTTATTCTATTCTTTTATTTATTCTATTCAATGTTTCATTGAATCCATCCTCACATTCAACATCACTGTCTGGTTTGGTTCACTCACTCTCACCCACCGCAACATGCTCAATAAAATTATCAAAATTAGCAATAAAATCATCGGTCAGGAGCAGGACTCACTCAGTAGCATCTATGACTCCAGAGTTCTGAAGAAAGGAACCCAGATCTCCACAGACCCTTCACACACTCTGCACTCTCACTACGCCCTGTTGCCGTCAGGGCGCAGATTCAGGTCCCTCCCTCTGGGGACAAAGAGGGCGACTCCACTTTCCTCCCTACCTCCATCCGCCTGCTGAATAAATGACTGTGTGGACCTGGTCTATCACAGGCTATATTGTTTTAATGTATTTATTGCACATGTTGATTGTGTTGTATGTCTGTGGATGTACTGTTTTTATCGGGCCCGTACTGGCACTTCCTCTGCAAATGAAGTTCCTAACGGATAAATAAAGTGAATTTTTAACAGTCTAGGGTGCAGACGCATGATAGACATTCGTAGCGCCCAATAAACGGCTATAGACAATCGTAAAGCACACCTCTTCTACGAGAAAATGAACTGGTGGTTCCCAGGCTAAATATCTGGCTACTAAACATGAATGTCCTGAATAAATCCGCCATTAGCCGCTAATAAAGCGCCCCTGCTGTCACAGATCAACACTAACGCATTTTACAGTTTAGAAGCATAATACACAAGATTATAGACAAGACATGAGAGATGAGAACACTGGGGACAAATGCTGCCTTTTGGCGGGGTTTATGGACTTCAGAGGTGCCAAGGCAAAAACTAGAGGGAAGAAGCAGCTAAAAGACAAACTATGAAGGTAAGCTAAGTGCTATATGTTATGCTAACAGCAGCTTACATTCCCTCGTTAAGTGTTACGTTTTTGGTTTCACTTTAGAAGGCAGCCTAAAACACTACACAAAGCAGCGCATTTGATTCAAGGCTTGTGTTTGGGCTGTTCCTGGACTACATATGCATTAGTCTGCGCCTCTGACAATGCGAGGTGCACTGGATCTATCGCTCACCGCAGCCTGGTCATCAGCAGGAGAACCCATAACAAAGACACGCTGATTTCATGGGTTGGCGCAAATACTACTCCTCTGCGGCGTCTAAGAGTTGTTTGAAGAAGCTACAGCCAAGCACAACCTGCAACTTCAATAGGCAGAATAATGAATGAATACACTGTGCTCCCTCATAATAGCTTTGATGATCCCATTTTACACCAGTAATCACGCACAAAAAGCTGTCATTCAGTGGAGAGATACAGCACAATCTGATCATGTAGCGTCGCTTGTTTGTGCCAGGGTTTATCTGCGAGCATTGTGCGCCTGTATCTAGTTTTAATTAAATCAAGCGCCGCACAAACCAGCCGAAAGGTCGAAGGAAATTAACGCATATAAATGAGAGGAGGGCACAGGAGGCAGACGGGAGCGGGTCAGAGACACTGCAGGGGGGACAGACCCAAAAAAACACACAACCTCTCTGTGGAGACGGGAACAATATTATGTGGGTATGTGTAGAGGAAGGTGCGAGAAGAAAACCCCCGCTGTGCAGACTCGGGGCGGGATGTCAAAGAATATCCAGACTTGGCAATAATAATACAACATAAACTGTATATAGGGGGAAAGCAATTCATTTTGAACACACAGCACGAGGCAGGTATATTATTTTACGGTCAAGGTATGAAATAGAAACGTACGCAAAGACAATAGAGGAACATAACAAGACTGAACCGGGATTAAAGCCTCCAGGACTAAGCCTACTCTCAAAATATCCAGTTTTTGCAATGACAATAGTTTGCAGGAGTCGGTTATAGGACAATTTAATTAAAAAGGATTCCATTATTTGCACCACAGAGCAGGTTTAGACACAAAGTAGCAGCACGTCTTTGAGTCATGTTTGAAAAGCCCCCCATTAAAAAAAAACTCTAATTATATAAAAAAACATATTGAGATAAATAGAATAAGAGAAAATTATGTCCAATTTGACCAATCCTTAACAAAATGACTACCGTAAATGGACTAAGTAATATCAAGTCCAATAAAGGGGATTAGTACACTAAAGGATATTGAAAGTGCATATGAGACATTAGACAGAATTTTACTAAAACATAGTAAACACAATTATATTTAGATTTTACCCAGCTTTCTTTAGTTTGGCAATTTTGTGATGTTTAACCCCTTAACGCCTAGTGTCTCAAATTTATGACATACCTCTTCTTGCAAGACTGTGGCTAAAATAATGCAAACCGAGGCTGCAACTTCAACATAATCTTCAAATGTAAGTTGAGTTGTGTTAAAAAAAAAAATGTAGCTGCTCATCGTTTCCATCTTTAGATCATTTATTGGAATGAACTTCGTGTGATGGATATTTTTTTGTTATTTGAAGATTTAGGTACGTCGCGAATTAGCGACGTCAGGCCATATGGTGACATTCACCTCAGAAAATAATGCATTAGTCTTATATAGCGCTTTTCCAGACACTCAAAGTCGCTTTACAATTTTGGTGCATTATTCATTCACTCCATACTCGGTGATGATAAGCGAGGCAACCAGTCTGCGCACATCAGCCACCACCACCAACCACTCACTCACTCACTACATTCGCTAGAAAGGGAGTAAAATATGATCATTAGTAATAAAATGGTGACATGTCTATGTTATGTAGATAAATTGTCTGCACCTTGCTTTTTTTCCCTTACATCAGGTGATGAAAGCAGCAGCAGCAGCAGTGAGCTGCTGTATTTGTGCCTGTTGTCGCTAATTTGCGACATACCTAAAACTATATCTATACTATGTGCTACAGATAAATTAACAATCTCCACTTAATTTATCATCAGCTTGAAAGCAAAAACACTGATAATATATTTTTTCTATAATTGGAAATGAATTCAGGCGTTAAGGGGTTAAAGTTTCACTTCCTTATTGGACACTTACAGCATGTGACATAGATGAAGGCAAACAATTTCAAACTGTTGCCGTGCCAACCACGTTAAATCAATGGGAAATGAGTGAGTCAAATAATAACTTTTCTGCCCAACATTTCTTCATTAAAACTGCTGCTTCACCGAAATAAAATGATAATTATGCAACTGTTGAACTTGCAACTGATGTTATCCTTCTAAATACAGTAAGTCATATTTTCAAAAGCAAAAAACCTGTCATATGCACTTTAAAGACTGATCCTGTCTTGACGGCATAAAAACAGACGCAAGCCTAAAATACAAACTAAAGCAGGTCTAAGCCAGGACTATATCAGGTCAAAGCAGTGACTTGTGTGAGACGGGAACAATATTATGCACACGTGTGGAGGACGACCCAAGAAGAAAACCCCCGCTGTGCACAATCGGGGCGAGATGTCAAATCCAGTGCCAGAAAAATCCGCCCTTTGTAACATCCCCTCACAGGAGCTGGAATGTGAATATAACTCCGGTTCCCCATGCCACAAAAACATGTATAACTTCCCTGTAAGAGATTCTCAGTGGGTAAAGAAAGGTTAAAACGAGGGCGAATCTGAATCCGTATACTGCATGAAAGCGTGTGCAAAATAATAGTGGCTTATCTGTCAGGCTTGTGACCTATTGGCAGCTGTCTCATGTGCATCCATTGCTATAAACAGAAAATCCTTAGAGAAATGGATTAAGGAGGGGGTATTATGCTTTTTGCAGGTATTTGGTAAAAATGTCAAACACATCTTTATCACTGTCTTACACTTTGTTGGTTAGAAAATGAAATATTGATCTAAAACAGCGGAAACAGAATATTCAGTAGATTCTCTTCCTGATCTGGCTGAACAAGCTAAAACAAGTCCCTCCCACTCTTGCTCCTCATTACTGTGTAGCTGTTTCAATAAAGAGTAAGAAAAACTAATCTGCTCGGCCTGTGTGGCTGTAGTCTGGTTTTACCATACCCTCGTACTCATTTCGTACACAGAGTCTGGATCTTCACAATTGAGCTCAGTTTTCAGGTGGGACAGGTGAACTCCTTTTAAGTCTGAAACGATTGGATCTGATTTTCACAAGCGTTTGGTCGTGACGTATGTAAAGCGCCCGAGTGAGTGAAGCAACCTATCATAACTCTTGGGGCAGGCTTCAGTTATAATTTCTGGATATTTGGGAGCCGAGCCAGAACGGATTGAAGAGCTTCCTTTACTTTTGTATCTGATGGGGAATTATAGAGTTAATTCGGCCCTCACACATTGCCCTTATCACATCGTACTGCTAAATCAGTACATTCGGCCTTCTACATGACTTGTGGCCTACAGTAAATACACGTGGCACACTGTCAGTGCATAGATTCACGTGGCACACTGCCAGTGGTAGATGCTTAGTGCCTACGTGTCACCAAGATTACTTAACTCTCTTGATGTGGAAGCATAGACAGGCTTGAATGTTAGGACTGCAATGTCTTGAGTTCATGTCTCCGGGTCCCGCAACGATGGCAAAATAAACTTCTCCTGCATAAGACATCCTGACTGCTGCCTATTCTTCATCAATCTCTCGATCATCGTTTGTTAGATTTCTCCAACAGTATCCACCGCCATTGCCGAACTACAGAGCAAATGCGGCGCAAATGCTTGACATCACCTACAACACCCGCCTCCCCCGCTCGCTGAATGGTAGGTTGAAATTCAACCGATGTAACGCGGCCACTAAGATCAATGGATCAGACCCAGACGTACATTTAGGGAAATTATAATTGACCGGAGTTTACGGATGGTGAAGGCCAGGCTAGATGGTTTTACTTCGCCGTGAAAGGATTCAATATAGCAAGAGATGGAGAGGTGAGGAAAGCATTTCCTGGATACGTACAGTAGGACCTCAGGGGGAGCTTTTTAGGAACAGGTGAAGATCCAAAGATTATTTAAACATGCGCTAACGGCTCGAAACACAACTCCAGGTATCTCTTTTTGATGAGAGAACAACATTGTAACATGGTAATAAGGTCTATAAAGTCAATTTTGCTTAATACCTCCTTTTAAACTATTGAATAAAATCATAGCTTTGCTGCACAAGTAATCGAGATGCAATTTGAATGGTAACAATTAACAAATCGCTAAAACTATAATTGCGTAGGGAGTGCAATATCATTTGCAAACAACAAATATCGGGTGTCTAGGGAGTCTTGACCCTGTAGTACTTAGACCTCTAGACACGTTCTGAAATGCAAACGATTCTTGTGTTCCATTCCTCCATTTTCTTCCACTCGTCCGTTGCCGGGTCGTGGGGGCAGCTGTTGGAACTGCCCAAATCACATTGCACCAGCCCCTATGGCTCCTCCTGCAGGTGGTGGGTCACAGAAGGACGGCCTCATGGTTCTAACCGGGCCTGTTGGTCTCTAATAAGGGGCTTCTGAACCGCTCCTTGTCTGACCCGTCACCTAGGACCTGTTTGCCATGGGAGACCCTACCAGGAGCACGAAGCCCCCGACGACAGAGCTCCCAGGATCATTCAGGTGCTCAAACCCCTCCACCTCCACGTTAAGGTGGCGGTTCCAGGAGGGGACGATTCTTGTGTTGAGTTTAAAAGTCAATCCTCCGGGAAATGCTCTAAAATGTGCGCTGTGAACTGACTCTGGATTACAAAACGTTAATCATTGCAATTCTAATCACAAATGCAATAGTTGTCGGTAAAAATCCAAATTTGATACAATATATATTTCCAAAATCGTGCATCCCGAGAGGCTTTTTTCAGGTAACTCTCAGATAAATTCACTTAACCATAAGATCATTTTCTGTTTTTGTTTATCCTCTTTCCCCTGCCTCACCTTCCCCTTCCCCTGATGCGTCTCACCCCAGAGGTATCCCTTCCGACACAGGCCCCCGTTCGCCTGCGCGCACGGATCTAACGCGCCGCTCTTGGACTGAGATGTGAACGCTAATGGTTGTTGGCAGCACTCCGGTTCCTCCACAGACGGGCACGCAAGAAAACAAGCCACAAGGCGGATGGAGGCGAGGAGGAGGAGTAAAAAAAAAATCAACTACAAGGAAAAAGAAAAAAAAAAAATACATGAGGTTCAAGGGCTTTACAGCAGCGCCATCTGTCGGAGGCCATGGGTACTGCAGAGTCCCACAGAGCCCGGATAATTGATTATGTAGAAGGGCTTATACAACAGCTGCTGCTTAGAGACTGTAATAGACAATAGTGAAGAAACACTTGTTAATGCAAGTTGATAAAACATTGGAAATCTGCCTAATGCGCTCAAAGCCATTCTTATTCAGCTCACTTAAAAAAATAATACAGTTTATAACTATATTACTGTTGTTTTGCAAAGAGAGACATGATGAAATGACTAGACAAATTCCTGGAGATAATGGACAATTAAGATGGGCTTTTTTATGCTTTTTGCAGGTATTGTACTTTGTTGATTACAAAATGCAATATTGATATAACAGCTAAAACAAAATATCCCGTGAGCCACCATAAGCCCCTCCCATTCCCTCGCATCTTGCTCTCCTTCACTGAAAAAAAAAGTAAAGACAAAACACTGTGCGGCGTGAGTGGCTGTAGTGAAGTTATGTTGAGTGTTTTCACTTCGCGATGACAGGATCAAGCTTAGCAAGTGATCGAGAGGTGAGGACAGAGGTTACATGAACTGCAAATCCTCCATCATTTACTGATATATGTTTAGCTTTCACGTAAAAGTTTGAAGGCTGTCCATCATTTTGACAGATTGAAAATGAAGCCGTGATGAAAGTCCAAACGTAGCCCTGCTGTACGGGGCTCTCTCCTCTCTCCCCGCTTTGCATTTCGCACAGCAACTAAACAGCTTTTTAGTGCCGCGATGGTTCTTACATCGGAGCTGAGAGAGCATGGATTTGGATAAATAATATACGCGAAGGAGAGAAGAGACGTGGTGCGTGGAGGTAAGAACACAAGGATCAGGCGGGCGCGTAGTGCAGCTTTAATGGCGCAAAACAACAATTGAGAAAATGCATATATTAAAGGGGGGGTATTATGTAAAATCGACTTTTTCAAGCTTTATATCATGTTATTATGTCATTCCCTCATTAAACACATGCCTGGAGTGTTGCCTTGGCTCATTCACATATTTCTGAGTAATCAGTAAAAACTTAGACGGCAGCCATTTTAGGTGTAGCTATGCCTCAGTCCTCCTAGGAACGCCCCCACCTCCTGGAGACGCCTCTGGATCTTTCGTCACCAGCCAAGCCACCAACCACTGCTCCTCAGCTCAGCAGAGCCCCCTCCCCGCACAGTAGTGTTGTTTAGATGCCACAGCAGTGTGCTGAAGGGGCGTGTCGGAAAGCTTCTTAAAGAGACAGAGGCCTATTTCAAGACGTTCAGTACAGCCATTTTGAGAGAGCAATTTTATTCAAGGCAGTTATTTTAATGTACTGCATATACAGACCAACAGAAGGTTACGTCATCATTGTAGTATGCTATAGACTGGTGCTATGTGATTGAAAAAAGCCCCCTCTTTAAGCTCCAATTGTCATTTGTAATAGTGAAATATGAGCCTTAATATTGATGAGCAGATGATGTTCTGAATAAGTCGTCCAGCCAGGTGATTCTGACCATGAGCCTGGCTTCACATCAGGACATGCGGCATCAAAGGATGGGTCAAACACAGAGGACACATTTTCCTATGGAGATAATAAAGTTACACCTTAACTTCCTTTGAGACTTTAATGAGTTTCAACACATTTTGGTGCAAAATTCGTGTTCTGTGATTCTGTTCAAAAATCATGTTTAGTTTAGCTCTCTGCTTATAATGAGATATTAATTCATCACGGATAAAAACAGCTCATGACGGATTTTCTACAACCCTGTCCATCAGAATGACAGAGAAAATTATCCCCAGCAAAACCACTCGGTGAGGAAAGCATTTTCTGGATAAGAATAGCCACTGGGGAAGATTCAAAGACTACTCAAAATTGCGCAAATGGCTGGAAACACAGCTCCAGGTCTGTTTTTGATAACAGACCAACATTGTAGCATGGTAAAAAGCTCTAAAGGGGACCCTCTAGCTACGCCACAGTGCCATTTCCTGTAGCTTCAAAGAAGGCTGACTCCTGACGTGGGAATACAACAGGAACGGGCCAGACAGTCCATCTGCTTGTAGGGCTTAAGTGCGGTATTTTGGATTGCCAATAATCTGATGCATGTCATTGTAAGGGAAGGTATGCAGACTCCTAAGTAAATGTTTCTTTTTTCATATTTGAGCATGCTCTTGTGAGACCTTGTGACAGCTAAGACTACGGGGGTAATGACAATCATAATATTTACTGTAAATAATTTCGGAGTAAAAATCGAAACAATGTAATTTGTCATATCAATTAAACTTAGCTTAGTTTTAGATTATGCAGGAGAACATTTGAGAATGGGGGACCTTCAGTCTAAATGTGAAGCACTGCGTATCAACATCTGTCTCATAGTTTCACACTGACAATAATAGAGGGCTATTTTATGACTAGTCGACATGATGCTCCAACAACATGACATTTCTTTAATTACCATCTCGTCGTTGCCATGTTAACGCGGTTACAAAAGCCACTGATGGCAAACAAACAGAGCTCCTGCTTGTCTTTGCTGTTCCAAGGCCAAAAGCACTGCAGCAAAAAAAGGAAATGCAAACCTCAAAACACTTTATAAAAGCAACTACAAATGTAACTTTTCCCTCAACAAGAGGCATTCATCGTCTGGACGGGGCAGCCTCTCCATTCAACCCCTGACTTCCATTTTATTTTATTTATTTTGGACGAGAAGCCAGTAAAAGATGGATAGCAGTGTCAGCGCAGGGCCCAATGACAGATGGAGCGGTTTTACAATTCATCCTTTTTGGCAGGGAGAGATGTACAAACATTACCAGAAGCAATTGGCCTTCAAATGCTTTGTTGGTCATAGTAAAAAATAATATATCTATAAATATATTCTGGCTTTTACGACTGCTTTATATCCCTTAGCCTTGACATTTTTATGTTAGCATCACGAGTCAAAATTATATGTTTATGTTTAATGACTGTATAAAACGCAGTTATGCTTTAAGCCAGCAGAGTGCGCACTTCCTCCTTCACTTCAGCAGTGACCAGACCCGTAGGACAAAACAAAAGTTGCAAAACCGCTAAGTATTGGCGAACATGCTAATCAGCGCGGGGGAAGAGAGTTTTTTAAGAGGGTCTTACATTATAACGTGGTTAGAAACTCAAAAAAGTATATTTGGCATAGGCCCTTCAAGAGCAAAGTTGCTTTTGGAGACCCATTCTTCAAGTGAGGGTCGGGCCACTGTTGGTGGCGGGACACTGAAGTGGGGGTTGCAAGATAATTTTGAGACAATTTTCTTTTACATTTCTGACACTGAATTTGATGTGCTTTTGATTGGAAACAGCACATTTTAGTGAGAATGAGCCAAATATCAAAATACAGTGTGTAAACTATAACATCATTAAACCAGATTTTAAATGTGTTGCACCTTAAAGAAGAACTAAGTAACTTGTTTACCTTAATAATCATTTTCGTAGTCCCTCTGGGGTAATACAAGTGTTAATGGGATGATTGGGGGTCTTTCATCTCCCCCTGGTGTCTCTGGCCAGAAAACCACGCTTGCAACTTTCCCGGTACCGGGTTGGAGGCGCAATACACACTAATGGAATCACGAAGAAGAAGCTAACAGGCTAACGGGCAAAGCTAACTGCGGCCAGCGCCACTTAAACAGTATTTACAGCCAAGTTTGATTGAAAAAAATTGTGTAATTGGATGAACAATATCCCTCTCTCCCTTTGGCTTTTTTGTCAGTGTAGTATTTACTCTCACGGACAATTAATGAGTAAATGGTCTCAACTTACATAGCGCTTTTCCACCTACATTAGGCACTCAAAGCGCTTTACAGCAAGGATCCACTCACCCATTCATACACCAGGCACTGGAGGCAATGTGGGTGAAGTGTCTTGCCCAAAGACACAACGACAGTGTGCACCTTCAGGAGGTGGGATTCGAACCCCCGACCTTCCGATCATGAGACGACCCGCTCTACCACCGTCGCCCCAAATGAGTAAAACAAAATGCAACATGCTACAACACCTGCAGTGGCGCTTATGGCCTCTAGGGGCATGAGTTACTTAGTTCTGCTTTAAATTATTATAAATGCTAATTAACCGGTACATTTTATGGAAGGGGGTCCAGAGTTGTTGCTTGAGCGATTTCTGAAAGGTTTGGGAACCCCTGCTACATAGCTGCGAAGTGCCCCATTTTGGCCGGGAAACTACCGTATTTTGCCCCTCTTTCCCGTCGTCCTCCTGCATTAGTTTTTTATCCCTGTATTATTACAAATTATATATTTTTTAAAAACACTCCTCTGCCCCTCCAACCTGAGCTCTGTCACTGGCCTCGCAAGAACTGCCACCTGCAGAAGCCTGAGTGGCAGTTATCGCGAAGTTGCGTAGCTGTCAAGTCTCCCGTTTTGGCCGGGAAACTACTGTATTTTGGAGCTTGGTAGGGCTGGTGGGACGGCTCGCAGCGGGCTCCGGAAAATTTCCCGTATTTTCAAATCCAAACCATGACAGGTATTCCCTGCTCAAGAGTAAACAGAGTCGAACTTTCACCAAAATAGAATAACTGTGATTTCATGTCTTTAAATGATCTACATCTGCAACTAATGGTTTAGAGCCACATGCGGCTGTATTAGTGATAAAAGTGGTCTTGGTAAAGTCGTGGTTTAGTTTTGGTTTGGCCATGTTTTATTCTTAGTTTTATCTGGAAACAGTCCTCGGTCAGAGAACTGGTTTTAGGGTAAATCCAGATACTCTGAGCCAACTGGATCCCTCTTGTCAAGGGAACACTTTAGTGTCATATCACAAGCAGTACAAATGTAGGTATTCACTGTGATTAATTTACTGTACCTGCGATTTACCATCAGGCCTGATTAATATGGGTCCTATCGAGTGGCTGCTCAACCCTGACGTCTAGATCAATCACTGGCAGAAGTGCCTCTGACAAATGAAAACGAGAGAAAGAGGTGTGGATAACAAGAGAAAAAGAGATCGGGGTTAAACTATGGTACGCAGAACACTAGTGGTATGTAGGGTGAATCGATGGTACAGAGGATCTAGTTTAATGAAGTCTTAGTTTGATGCCTGGTTTAGTCTTGGTACAGAGGCAGGTTAGTTATTGTTTAGGTCGGTCTGGCTGGATTATGGTTAGGACTTGATTATAAAGTTTTAGATATTGATTTGTAATTGTTTTTGGGTTAGAAAACTTACCGCATGTCGCCGGCCATGAGCAGACACAGGTTGTAGATGTGGGAGAAGATGAAGAGGAAGAGGATGGTGCTGAAGAACATGGTCATCCAGGAGCCGTGGTCCTCACGAAACATCTTCAGACGCAGATATCGACCTGAGAGGGAAGGAGAGCATAGAGAGAGAGTGAAAGACAGAAACAGAGAGAGAAAAAGCATTCAGTGGAGGATCTTGATGTGAGTGGCTTAGGGTTAAACGCTGGTTCAAGATACAAAGGACTGAGGTGGAAAAGTCACTCTGCTCAAACTAGTGTATGCAATGTAATTATATCAATCAGAAGTTTTACTCTCTCACACGTCACGTTCATAGTTAAGGTGGGTGAAGTGTTTTGCTCAAGCACACACTACGCTCTGGGTGAAAATGAAATAAATGGTCTCAGTGATCTCAATTTATACAGCGCTTTCCCACCTGCATTAGCAGCACTCTAAGCGCTTTACATCAAGCAACCACTTACTCATTCTCCCTCTCATTCACACACCATGGAGGCAAGGTGGGTGATGTGTCTCGGCCAAGGACACGGTGACAGTGTGGTCAAGGTCAAGGTCACGTTTATTTACTGAAAAGGACAATCCTGTACTAAATACAAATGTATACAAAAATGCAATACACATTTAAAATAGACAGACATTAAAGCTGCAAATATAAGTACAAAACACGACGGCACGGGGTACAGCTTTTAGCCGCTCGTGCTTCACACCTAGAAGGTCCCAGGTTCGATTCCCACCTTGACGGGGCATTTCTGTGTGGAGTTTGCATGCACTTTGGTTTCCCCTACCACTAAAAACATGTACAATAGGCTAGAATAAATGTAGTGTGTGAGTGAGTGAGTGACCCTAACCCTAAACCTGACCCTTGGTTCACCTCTTAACTCCCGCCTTAACCCAGCACATTTTCACCAGTTCGGCTTTACCCAAATCCAAAAGCTTCTCGACTGGAGAGCAACAGTGTAATGCCTCATTGCCCCATCAGCATGGAGTGAATGAACCCCCCTCCCTTTCATGTGTGAAGCGCTTTGGGTGTGACTTGTGTCATATAAAAAGCGCTATACAAATAAGATTCCCTTCCCCTTCATTTGAAAGCGTTTTTGCCACATCTTTTAAGCGTTTTGACTCTTTTTTGGTCGTGTTTTTTTTTCTGTTGCTTTTTTGTCACATTTTGTTGCTTCTTTGTCGCTTTTTTGCACTTAGGCCTATTTTGTGTTTTTGTCACTTTATTGTCATTCTCTTGTGGCTTTTGTTGATTTTTAATCGCAATTTTAAAGAAGCTTTTAGATTTGGGTAAAGCCAAACTGGAGAAAATGTGCTCGGTTCAAGCGGGTGTTAAGAGGTTAAAAGCCTTCGCAAAAAGGGGCTGGGCTTCGAACTGCCAACCTTCTGGTTCTTAAAGGGGGGGTATTATGTAAAATCGACTTTTTCAAGCTTTATATCATGTTATTATGTCATTCCCTCATTAACACATGCCTGGAGTGTTGCCTTGGCTCATTCACATATTTTTGAGTAATCAGTATAAACTTAGACGGCAGCCATTTTAGGTGTAGCTATGCCTCAGTCCTCCTAGGAACGCCCCCACCTCCTGGAGACGCCTCTGGACCTTTCGTCACCAACCAAGCCACCAACCACTGCTCCTCAGCTCAGCAGAGCCCCCTCCCCGCACAGTAGTGTTGTTTAGATGCCACAGCAGTGTGCTGAAGGGGGCGTGTCGGAAAGCTTCTTAAAGAGACAGAGGCCTATTTCAAGACGTTCAGTACAGCCATTTTGAGAGAGCAATTTTATTCAAGGCAGTTATTTTAATTTACTGCATATACAGACCAACAGAAGGTTACGTCATCTTTGTAGTATGCTATAGACTGGTGCTATGTGATTGAAAAAAGCATAATACCCCCTCTTTAAACGACTATCGAATAAGAACGGCAAAGCTTTGGAATGGAGTGAATGGTGTTACCAAGAAAAGACTATGCAAAAGCCATTTCAAGCATGAAAATTCTGAAGACAACTCTAAGACCGTGATCTGCCACAAGATGAAGACAAAAGCAAATACATTTGTCACTGAGATCAATAATGATTAAAGACCTGTTTGCGCTGTCACTCCCCAGCTCCCAACCTCCACATAACTGTCTATTATCTTTCTACACAATTTCTTTCATTTGATAAATTATCTTCAGTTATTATCGTGTCAGCAGTGTGTTGTGCTTCTGTTGGACGCAGGTGGTGGGCAATTGGAGAAATGATCCAAACATTTGTGACCTGTGGAGTTTAATGGTATTGTAATTATGTAGAAATATCTCTCACGGAGCATGAGATTGATTCCGATCCTCAGCTCACGTGAAGATACATAATGACACGATTTGAATCTTCTGTAGTGGAGAAGATGTTAAAATGAATTATTATACAGACAAGATGCACCGTCTAGAATGATGTCGTGTGCAAATGGAGTTGGGGGTTGCTTTTCATTGGTGCATACATTTAAATGATCACCTTGCACAAAGAGAAAAGGGTGAGAAATATGTTGTACACATTCCATAAAGGAAACTAGTAGTTCTCATGACAACTAATAATCTACACAGAGCAACTATGTTTTCTATAAAGAAAGTCGAGCTGAAGTCAAGGTAGAACTAACAGCCACAACTGGTAATGTATACAGTATACGGTCACAGTCATGGTCAATATAAAATGTATTAAAATCCCCCACAAAACTGCCCCAAAGTGCTGCACATACAATTGCTGGGTTTCAGGCGACATCACAGCGCTCTAAAGGCCTATAATATTATATAGAGGTAACATTATTTTGTTTTTGAGGACATTTTTGGTCTTATACATAGAGATCATGGACCCAGTGACTGATATTAATGATCATTTTTGTAATTCATACATTTCTTTTTAGATACGACTTGTGTAAGTGTAGTGCAGTTAATGACATCATCACATTCTAGAACCTGCAACAGAGCAATAGGTAAAGTAATTGTGTGCGAGGGCTGGGTATTGCCAGCAACTTCACGATATGATACGTATCCCGATACAGAGTCCACGATACGCATCATGATTCGGCTGCGATAATGTGTTCATAATGGAAGATATAGTCCGGATTTTAAGAAAAAGGGATTTTAGTAGGTGCACAAAATGGAGGTTATATTACGCTCAGTAAGATTATTGGAGTAGTTGGAATACATGTTGTGATACTGAATAAAGACTATGGTTAGACCAGGAATCTCCAACCAGTACCTCGGGAGCTCCCAGCCCTTTATTTGTAGCTCGCCAAAGACTTTCTACATTTCTTCACACACTTAAGTCACATTTTAGATGTTAAATGGTAAATGGTCTCAACTTAAAAGCCACTTTTCTACCTTCATTAGGCCCAAAAGCGTTTTACAGGAAAGAAACCAGTCACCCACTCACACTCTCACTCATACACCAATGTACGCAGACACTGGAGGCAAGGTGGTTGAAGTGTCTTGGCCAAGGACGAAACGACAGTGTGCATCTTCAGGAGCTGGGATTCGAACCCCTGACTAGAGGCCGATCACTATTTGGGGATTTTACAATATCGGCTATTGGCCGATCTAGTGCCGAAAAAAGCAGATATTTGAAAACGAGTCCTCCCACAACTCCTTGTGAGAAACATCGCAATGAAAATTGGTTAGATTCAAGTTTCACTAAACCTCCGTCAGTATGGACATGCTGCATGTCATTTTGAAGTGCAGAATCTGGAGAATTCAATCGCTGAGTTAGTTTTAACCTCTACCATTGGATTTTTTAACGTCGCGCAAAATGCCGCGGATAGGAACAATATGCTAATGCTAAC
This sequence comes from Neogobius melanostomus, assembly GCA_007210695.1. NCBI lineage: Eukaryota > Metazoa > Chordata > Actinopteri > Gobiiformes > Gobiidae > Neogobius > Neogobius melanostomus. Next base: position 2,945,145 of record VHKM01000104.1, read on the forward strand.
GACAACTAATCAAAGCTGGGACAGAAACTATCAGCCAGTGCTGGAGCGCCAAGTATTTGTTTTTACAGGATTATAGACCAGACATTTGGAAAATCGGCCAAAAATATTGGTCAAAAATATCAGCCGAGCATATCGGCATCGGCAATTAACATCCCAAAATATCGGCATCGGCCTTAGAAAAACCCATATCGGTCGGCCTCTACCCCTGACCCTCCAATCACGAGACGACCTGGTCTACCATCTGCGCCACTGTCGCCCCCATTACTATTTTTCATTTGCTCAATACAGAATTTAGGTAAATTAAGCAAAATATAGGGAAAGAATTCAAGTCATTTAATTTAATGTTTTAATATCTTAACTCTACAGGGTGAACTCCTTAGTTACACAAGTATCTTTGAAATATATAATATATATAATATAATATATAAGTCGCTCTCTGATGGTTTGTTGTGTAAAAGTAGCTCACCGGGTAAAAAAGTGAGAGACCCCTGGGTTAGACAAACATATTTGTATATCAGCCCTATAAAGTACTATCAATAATTAAAAACAATACAAGCAATCTAAAAATATAATGTTGCAAAATGCCTCGCTCTGCCTGAGTTAAAAGCCAGAGCAAAGAAGGTTACAAAGATGTCAAAACTCAAAACAAAACAACACATCCCTTTAAGACAGCGGCTTCATCTGTTTGGTGACGACTGCAAAACAACACTAGCACATTCATGAAATTAACAGCCCTCATGTAATAATCCAAATGATGACTAAAACCCGAGACTCCTTGTGATTTTTTTTGACCGTAAGCTCCAAACGTGCCGAGGAGGAGCCGCGCTCTCTGAACAAAATGAACAAAGCCAAGTGGAGCAGTCCTCAGAGGAGACCCCCAGCTGTTTGTGCTGCAGGTTACAGTACTTCACAGCGCTCGCTTTATTACTGGGCCTGTTCGCTCTCACGCACCACCCAGACGCCAGTTTCCCTCCTCTCTCTCATAGACGCCTTTTTCATACGCTCTCTCCACAGTGCTACTTCATTAGGCCCCTTCAATTTCACATATTTCCCACTTACTATATACTTGAACTATCACACTATTATTGAGCTGGCTATGCATGTTCGTTTCAGTGTTGAGGAGATGACTATCCCTATACCTTTTATGAAAGAGGTATAGAGTTGTGGTCCAAACTCATAACGTATTCAACATATTTGTAGCATCCTGATTCTTCACAGGGAAGCATATTTAGAGGCACGTTTCACAACTTGCAGGGCCACTTTTCAGGGTCACTTCACAGAAATGCAAGAAAACAAGCTGGAAACCTCAGATGCTTTGTAATTAGATTCACTAACTATACTGAAAGAGAACAAAATCAAATTCATTCCACTACAAGAAAACAATGAGATATAGTGCCTTTAAGCAGACTGATATTTATTTTTAAATATGTATTTGTGAGCAACAAAAATGACAAGTTCTGCAAAGAGACCAGTTCCTCGTCTGTATGTGAGGAAGTGGATGTTACAGGATGCGTCACAGAAGTGTTTATATGTTGCTCGCATGAGTCTATAGGGAGGATCACTGTTATTGTTTATTTCTGCGATTTTCACCGGATGTTTTGGTGACTGGTGGGCAAACAGCTGATTTTTCCGAGCTTGAAGAGCTGTTTATTCAAATCACAGATCTTTTCACAGAAGCAATGCTCTGTTTGTGAACGATGTTTTGAACCACCATAGAACTATTATTATCTATTTAATACATTTGCGTTGCCCACCAGTGCCTCGGACGTGACGAGACGGCGATCCCCCTAATCGGGCGGCTCAGTAGGTGGATGGAGGGTCTACCATGGCAGCTCTTCGTTGGTGCTAGAGATGCACCGATCCAGCTTTTTGCTACTGATACCGATACTGGGATTTGAGTATCTGCCGATATTTACCGATAGGCTACCAAGAGACTTCTTAAAAGTGGCTTTCTCTCTTTTCTCCATTTTAAGAGAGGATCACTGGACTTTTGTACACTAAATATCCTTGGGTATAGACCCTTTATTGTTTGTAAACATTCCGGGCTTAGCTGGAGGCAGGAATCTCGATTACTATCTATTTCCATTGTAGCTGTTGTCATAGTAACGATAAACAAATGTCTAACTGTTTTTGGAAATATCAGATAAACCTTATTTTATCGTCTCAAATGTCATTCCTCTTGTTCTTGCACCCTAAGCCACAACAGGACCATATTTTTCAGTTGTAGTTTTACACTTATAATCACTAGTTTTAGTTTAATCTTATTTTCTTGATCACTTCCTGCCTCCAGCTGATGTCACTGATGATGTCAGCAGTTAAAGGGTCTATATGACAGGCTTTAGGTTACATTAATATAAACAACTCACATAAAGTGATCTGATCATTACAAATATGTTAGATCAGTTATTTCTTTATCAGGCTACTTAAGGTATTTCTATCATAGTTTCTGACCCAGCCTTGATTGGTTTTCGTTAGCATTAGCGTTAGCTCCCGCTAGCTTTAGCACACTGATGCTAACCACGGAATATTGCGCGGCAATTGAAAATACATTTGCTGAGGTTAAAACTAACTCAGCGTTTAAATTATATGCAGCATGCCCATATTCACTTAGATTTAGGTGGTAAAAGTTGTGTTTATAAGACGTTAAGAGCCAAAACTGGTATCGGTTCAGTATCGGATATTTGTAGCCGATACCCCATGTTGTATTTTTTCCAGTATCGGCTCCGATATCCGATACCAGTATCGGATCGGTGCATCCCTAGTTGGTGCGCTATGCTTTCAGTCCATCCCTGGATCTGCCCAAAGTCCCTCCTTTGGTGCACATCCGGCGGGTCCAGAAACGTAACTTAAGGAACCGGAGAATTTCACAGAAACAGAAACCAAACAAAGCACATTTGTTCAAGTGTATCTGTCTGCGGCCTGTAAGACAGAGGCGTGTCGTGTAGTGATGTGGGCGTGTCGTGTAGTGACGTCGCGTGTCATTAACATTGTCAATAAGTCTGAATCAAAAAGGCAATACAAATGACTGCCGTACAGGACAATCTAAGCAGTAACATTTGTATTACTATAACAAGAGTTGTCCCCAGTAACAATGAGGCTGGAAACTGTGATCCTTAAGATTAGGCATTAGAAATCAAAGTATTTTAAGATTAGGGACATGGATTAGTTAAGGCTCGCATGAACCGTAACACTAATTGGTTTAATGAAGAAATTAATAGACAGAAATCAAACTGAATTACACGTCTCTCTCTTGCAGGCAGACAGACCCTACTCCATTTGTTTAAGTAGTGTGTGGTCTGTATGTAGTACCTGTGAACATAAACCTACATACTACATACAAGGTTATGGTGTAATATATAAAGGTATCTGTAACAACAAACTATAGGATCAGTAATGTAGAAAAATTGTACGTAAAGTAACATTTAGTGTCCATCCTAGCAGGTGTCATTCCTAACACTAATAAAGAATAATCTCAGTCATCCAGGACATACTGTACATACGCAGAGAAAGTCCACTCAATCGATTCAACTGGACATTTCTTCCCTTAGATGCCCGACGTTTCGAGAACAAAGCTTGATCTCAATCATCCACTGGGATAAACTTTGGCCCTTTGAAGAAGAGAATGATTCTTGAAACGTGAAGTGAAGAAATGTCAAGTCAAATCGATTCAGTGGACTCTGTGTGACCATCATTCTCTCTTTCCCCCTCGCACTAGTCGCCACTTCTCCGTGTCCCTCCTCCCATCTCTGTCCCCTCTCCCTTCCCCTCTATCTTCTCTGTCCATTTTCAACTCCGCTCACTCTGATCCGGTGCCAAAAAAGGCCCTCTTCAGAGGAACGCGTCTTTTTTGGCTCTACCTCGGGCTCCGTCAGCAGCGCTTTGAGTTAGAAGAAGTCCTCCGAGGCTTCATTGTGTAAGATAGACACACTAACACACGCACACACACACAGATAGCAGCACAACAGACAGCGAAGCAGAAAAGTCCATTTATTTCCCCATTAAAGCCTGACTGGTTTGCCTCCGAGAGTTTTCAGTGCCGTTCAGTCAGAGTGCACCTTATGGGAGCCGCACATAAACAGCCACATGTTTACTTTCCCTTAATGTGATGCACCCAAAGACAGCTGCCCACATTGCTTTTGTGCTTTGAAGCCTCGCACTGCAACTATGAGCCTTAGGCAGAGAGGACACCCGAGTAGTTATCTACAAAGCTTCAAGCCAAATGAACAGAATAAAATACAAACATTTATTTCATTATGTGTGCTGTTATCGATAAAAACAAACCTGAAGACATGCAGTACGTACAGTGAGCGGCCTCATCTCAGATTTTACTGACATTTGCTGGGAGCAGGACATCACCAGCTCGTCTCCACTTACTCCTTTGTAGGGCTTTCTCCGACACCAGAACAATCCCGTTTTCGCTATCTATAGTAAAATATTCATCACTAGGACCAGAAAACAGAATAATAATGTTCGTTTACCATAATGACCACGTTCGAGGGGAATTCATGGCGGATTTACAGACTCCTCCTCCCCAGCTCTGACGAAGCATGTTCCTAATAAGGGCATAAGGGCGGGATCTTCACTGTAGACCACAGACATATTATTAATAGACCGTCATTACTCACTCCTCCCCGTTTACCATAATGACCACGTTCGAGGGGGAATTCATGGCGGATTTATAGGCTCCTCCTCCCCAGCTCTGACGAAGCATGTTCCTAATAAGGGCATAAGGGCGGGATCTTCACCGTAGACTCGGCCCTTGCGTGACGTGTAGCTCGCGCAGCTCCAATGCTAACAGTCTGACCCCCTTTAAGTAGGAGATTTTTTTTTTAAATCTCTTTCGAAAACCAGCCTGGTTTCTTTTTTTGTGACTAACCCAGCGTTATCTCAGGAGGAATATGTAGCCATAGAAAGTGTTAAAAAAATACAAACCAGGCATTATTATCCAATGCTAACAGTCCGACCCTCATTAAGTATGAGATTTCTAAAATTTATCCTACGATAACCAGCCTGGTGCCTCTGATTGTGTCTAACCCAGCGTAATCACAGGAGGAATATCTAGCTCTAGACAGTTCCAAAAAATTAGGGACCGGGCATTAAAGTTGTTTTTAACGTGTCTAAAGTGCAATGCTTTTCAATGGGGCCTAGCAGCTATATGGCAGTACTACAACAATGGCGGAGCAATGGCGGCCTCCAGTGTCGTCATCGCAAAGCAGAGCAGCCAGCGGCCATTGGTTTTAACGCTTTTGAAAACAGGACTTATTTAGATGGATAACATCTGTCGTATAAGTGTATAAGTAATAATTATCATTTTATTTCAGTGAAGCAGCAAATTAATGAAAAAATGGGCAGAAAGTTTATTTTTATTTGAATTTTTAAGCTGCTGACAGGAAGTGACATAGATAGAGGTACAGTATAGCAGTTTGACTCATTTCCCATTGACATAACACAGTTGGCACAACAGCAGTTTGAAATTGTTTGCCTCTATCTATGTCACTTCCTGTCAGTGTCTATGAAGGAAGTGAAACTATAAACATCACAAAAATGGTCAAACTAAGAAAGTTGGGTACTATTTGTTAATAAAATTGTGTCTAAAGTGTCATCATCTATTTATATATATTTTTTCCTGCTTTGATACTTTTATTTTTCGATACCAGTAGTACTTTATGTGATACTGGTATCGTTTAACGGATCCAGCCCTCGTCCTTTGCCTTGTAGACAAACGTTAGGTTTACAATAGGTCCTCTCCCATATATAGCTTAGTTTATTTTAGAAAATGGCCTTTCCTGTGTCTATCCGTGCATTATGGACATGTTTGACATCGCTGGCAAGTTTGTTTTGAGGTTTAATGACAGTGATCTTTGGAATATGATATGTTTTTGAATTTGCTGCAACATGGCATCAGATGAATCTCATTTGCAGTGGGTAGAGTGAGAGCAAAAGTGTTGCATATAAAACAAATAAAAGCACGTTTAAATTCAGTCTCTTTCTCAAACGTTTAACCCCAGCCTCATCACCTCCGCTGTTTTCTAACATCTGGCCGCTTCAAATGTAAATAAATATGTGTTTCTTTGCATTTTCATATTTCTAACCATCTGTAGCTCACCGTATGTTTTAAAAGCTGCTGTAACAAGTGAATTTCTCCACTGTGAGACCGAGACCGATGATTTCAGGGCTCAAACTGCCTCTACTGCAAATAATCTCCGGCTCGCAGCAGATATTCTCTCATCTCTATAAGCTACTTCCCATTTGAGCAAACATGGGTCAGGTATTTGGTGTGAAGATACGTAGAGCTACATTGATCTATTCAATTCATAGCATTGTTTAAAGTTAACCAGTTCAAACCTGTCTTCAAACCCATGAAGAAAGCCAACAGGATCTTTAAAGTTAGTGCCTTTTCACTCTGGCCCCAAAAAGCGGAGACCCTCAGCCCTGAATCCGTGTACGTCTTGCTGTGTGATATTTCAAGCCTCATCACTGTTGCATAATTGAACGGACTTGCATGGCTGAACTTAATTGCCTGCGGTGCCAATGAGCCCCGGCCCGGAGCACGCAGGGGCACAGACTGTATCGGCAGATCTGACTCGAGACCAGCGAGAGGCGCCGCTGAGCACGGAGGGCCCCGTCACACGCAGGGGACATTCCTAACACGGCCGCTGCCCAGATAAGGAGTGATTTATACGGGCCGGTCACTTCAGAGGGAGGGCAGCGGGAGACGATTATGCTGTAGTGGAGATTCAGACACTAGTATTTCAGCCCAAACCAAAACGTATTAATCAATCATCACGTTCGAAAAATGGGGTGAAATGCAAGTAAATGTACAGACGATAAATATAGAGCCCAAAAATGTTATGTTTATCAGGCAGTTTTTGAACGATAAGTCGATATAGTCATTATCGTGACAGCATGTGAAATTAGGCACATTTACACGGAGGTAAAAGTAATTATGACAGTATAGTAGGAAGAATAGTAGTAGTTGTTGTAGAGTATTAGTGTCCCAGTGAAGTAATGGACTTGCTTTAGCTTAGAATAGAAGGGCTTTCTTGTTAAAGGTTGAGTATTTTAAGTAGATAATCTTGCAAATATGCAATTTTTGTTTTTGTATTTTTGTAAGTGTTTCTCTGTCAGTGATCAGGCTTTCCACAACATTGTTTCCTCTTGTGAAGTCCACTGGAAACTTGAAATGTGTGGCTGTGTCTCCATCTAGTGGTGACTCTCGGTAGGCATCAAAGTACTGCTTACCCTGCTATTATCCAAAATATATGGATTCAAATTAGGGCTGAACGATATGGACAAAATTTCATATTCGATATTCATGCCAGATATCTCGATATCGATACGATATAACTATGGGTTAGGTGAAAACTAAGCATTTTTCAGAACAATAAAATCATAATACAAAAGAGTGCAGTTTTATTGATGAAAATCTATATCGTTTATATCTTGCTTTTTCGATTTTAATATTGTGAATGTTCATATCTTGATATAAATACGATAACGATATATTTTTCTTTTGCAATATTGATATCTTGAATGTTCATATCTCGATATCGATACGATAACGATATATTTTCAGTCCTAATTCAAATGTAATAAAACTTATACCAGTAAATATTGCGATTTGTAGATAATCGACATTTTTTCTCTTGCATGTCATGGGAGGTCAAAGGTAAGGGTTTTAATAACTGCTTTTATGTCATTACTATAGTTGTACAAAACATTTGCTTTTGATCAAGGGCCGTCTTGCTGTGAGACAACCGCTAAGCCACAGTGTCCACCAGAAGCACTTTGGGGCTCATTTACCAAGTGTTGCTCATGTGCAAAACAGCAACAGGCACCATTTCAAAAGGTAATTAGACGCAAATTACCCCCTTTGTGTTTAAAACCACTTCATAATGTTTGATTTAATTTGCATGATATACAGTTGTGCTTAAAAGTTTACATACCCTGGCAGAATTTTTGAAAAATGTTTTGAACATTTTTAGAAGAATATGAAAAATAACACAAAATGTTGTTTCTCCACTGTGTGAAGCCATTGTGGTGTAAAAAACGGAGTTTGCTCTTTTAAAGCAGTACTAAGTACTTGTTTACCTGAATAAATCCTTTCCGTAGACCTTCTGGGGTAATACAAGTGTTAATGGGATGATTGGGGGGTCTTTCATCTCCCCTGGTGAAACCACAATTGCAACTTTGCCTGCACCGGGTCGGAGTCACCAATACACACTAATGGAATCACGAAGAAGAAGCTAACAGGCTAACGGGCAAAGCTAACTGCGGGCTAGCGCCATTAACAGTATTTACAGCCAAGTTTGAGTGAAAAGAATTATCTCCATTGTGTAATTGGATGTACAATATCCCTCTGTCCCTTTGTCTTTTCTGTCAGCGTAGTATTTACTCTCACGGACAATTAATGATTAAAAACGCAACATGCTACGACACCTGCAGTGGCGCTTATGGCCTCTAGGGGCATGAGTTACTTAGTACTGCTTTAAATCATGATGAAAAATCAATGACACTTGGATTCTTTTGTGGTAGTTGTGGAGAAGGTTCTGTATATAATCTAATGGTAAAGCGGCCCATTCCTCTTGATCATAAACGTTTGATCACTTTCTTTTTTCATTATGATTTAAAGAAGAGCAAACCCCCTGTTTTTTTCCCCACCACAAATGGCTTCACACAACCACTAACTATGAGTGAAAAAAAAAGTCTTCAATGTACATTCATTGAAGCTTTATAGAGGACACAGAAACACGGTCTTTAGTAGGAGTTACTCTAAACTGTATACATATGTCTAGTCCACATCAGGTGCATAGTTGTTGCAGTAGAGGCTATCTCTCATGGAAACCCCCTTCAGAAAATAAGGGAATGAATGACTAATTCAGCCATACCAGCTTGTGAATGCCCGATTTTGTCAGATCTCAGAAGCTGGATGTTGAGGGAATATAATGAGTGGTGTCGTGTGTGGACACTGAAGTGAATGAATAACTGTCCCCTGTGAAGCGCATTGGGTGACTTGTGCTATGCAAAAAGTGCTAGATAAATAAGGTCCCCTTCCCCAAAGCAGTCTGCAGTGTGGAATAAAAACAACAAATGCCTTGTATATAGTGTGTATCTGTCAAAAACGTCGAGTGAATGTAAGAAGCTTGGGGAGCCCAGGAGGGACCAGCCGCTTTGCCGCCTGAACCTCTGTCTCCTGCACCGTGGTAATGAGATGATACGCAATAATACTGGGAGGGCCGAGAGCTGTAAAGGCTGCAGATTTACACTGTAATCCACTTACACAGGACACACAGAGGGGCCCCGAGCCAGAGATACCAAACACCAGCAGAATCAAAACATGCCGTAGCCACAATGAGGAGGATTACACAGGTTTCCAACAATGGAGAGCTTGATCATTGGACACACAGAGGTACAGAGGACAGGTGAAGGAGAGATGAGCAGGCTGAACGTACCCTATCAGAGCTGGGTTGTAACATAATCAGCAAAAAGGGTAATGATAAACATGGTAAACTGTGGTAAAGAAAATCCTTTTGAAGCGACTGTTTCTTTCGAGTCTTCTTTGAGTATTAATATCAGTTTCCGCACTTGAGTGGCTTTCTCAAAACTGAAAATCTATTATGCAACTTCTGCCATGTCGTTAAATAATGGGCAAAGACTGAAGTGAAGCGACAAAAATGTGACAGAAATGTGGCAAAAACACAAAAAAAAGCAACGGGAAAAACTGATGCAAAGGCAATAAAAAAAAAAAAATGTGGAAAAACGCAGCGGCAACACAAAAAATGCACTTATATGGTCAAGACCTACACTCTCCTGTTTTCTGAAATGCAGGTGATTCGATAGAAGCCGATGTGGACCACCATGTTTGATGTTGCAAATCCAATCAAAGCCTGGGTTTACAGACGGGTGACTGCCAAAATCTTAATCAAGACAGTTTTAGCGTGTCATAAATTTGGCGTGTGTGTGTGCACATATGGAGAGTGGGAGTGGAGTCAAAGTAAGTAACACCTGCCAACTGCCTATTAGCACCGAGCTGGGAATACCAACGAGATCAGAAGAAATAACTTCAACGGAGAAACATGCTAATTGAAATATCTTTGCTGTCCCCAAATACACAAGCAGCTCTCCTCAATTTTCTCAGGATTATGCAGTAAATTTTTATGAGATTTTGTGTCACCTCAAAAGGGGATATTCTAAACTCTTTCCAAATGTAGCATATATGGCACTTGACAATTGTTGACATATTGTCCTTGAATTTTTTCTGGATGTCCACAGTGAAATTGGTTGAGAAATTAGTGGAAATTATGAGGTACACAAATCCAGTCACCTCAAAAGGCATTGTAATCTTGTTCCAATATAGCACACATGGCACTGTGGATTCTACAGTATAGGTCAGGTATGGGAAACTTTTTGATGCAAGGGCCACATTGGGTTTTCGAATTTGGAGCATTTCAAACAAGTACAAGTTAACTCTCAATTTGACTGTAATGACACATTACAACATGCAACAATAGCAGCAGTTATGTAGTATCCTTCTCATGTCAGTGAAAATTTATATTGTTCACCGTTTAAACCAGGGGTGTCGAACTCATTTGGGTCGTGGGCCGAATCCAGCTCCTGGTGAGTTGCGGCCGCATATAATGTAAACAGGAAATACTATTGAGAAAATATTTTTCCAATAAATTAATAATAATGAGCTGGGATTTTAGTGCTATTAGTACTGATTTGGTCAAAAGCCTGACAGGACTGTAATAAATAATAATAACGGTTTACATTGTATTGCGTTTTACAAGCCTGTGTCACACGTTTCTCAAAGTACACTTAGTCATTATTCATTCACTCCACACTCTTATCTATCTGTGGTGGTAAGCTGCTATTGTAGCCACAGCCACTCTGGGGCAGACTGATCATTTACCACGTGGCTATAATGTGTTGTTTATATCCTATCTTTTATTATATCAGTGCCCTCTGCTGGACACGTGTGGAAATATTTCCTTTTTTTTTAATTTAAGCTGCCCCCTAGTGGCTGGAAAGAGCATTTGCGTTATTTCCTTACAAAAATCGATAACTCCGCAAAGGAATAGGCTAGAGATGTTTTTTTTTTTTTTTACACTCAGGAATTTGTGCTCTACAAGTCAGGGGTTGGATTAAATCATCTTAGTTTGCTCACCTCTGGTATAGGTCCTAGAGTGGGGTGCCCAAACTGCGGACATCAAAAAATGGTCTGATATGAAATGTCAGACCAATTGAAATGTGTGCCAATTCATCAGGCTTCTTGATGAATTGGCACACATTGCTCGAGATGCTACTTTTTATGGTGAGTTTAATAATTCCACTCGATTTAAATTAAAAACCTTCAAAAACATGCTTTTTTTGTGAGACTGAGCTAGAATATAATGGTTCAAAGCCTAAATAAACCTCTCTTAAATCCACCCAATTGAATGCTTGCCACAAAGTTTACGTATATGTTTTGGGTTGATGAGGGAAACCAGTGATGTACAGTAAGCTCTGAACAGTTTGCTCAAGTTTATGCTACGGCTGTGCAAACAAAAGTCTATCTTGATTATTGTCAAAAGTCCGATTAAAGCTAAGAAATGTCCCAACCAACCCCGCTTTCCCCTAGAACTAATGAAGGGATCCCAGATTTTATTGAAGAAAGTTGTTTATTTACGAGAGTTGTTGATAGTTCTGACAACCACCTTCCTGTGAGGCCCATCACTAAAACTGTGATTATTCTTTTTGACAACAGTCTATATCTTTAATGCAGCTTGATATCTTTACTACAAGCTAGCATCATGATCGATTCCCACCTTTGCTTCACGTCTTATTAATAGTCCTCGTACGCTTCGATTGTAGCACACCTGGGCTCCGTATTTACATGTACTGCAGCCTCACACACAGTCATTCATCACAGCTTTACAAGGCCGCCGCAGGTCCAGAGGGGAGAGAGTACCCTCCACCGGAGCGGCTTTACAGTCCCCGGGGCCAGAGCGTGCGTAACAAAGTGTCGGCAACATAAATCAGGGCCAACACTGACAGCACACAGACCTTAAGGGGCTGCTACAAGGATAATACGGTACTACGCTATTGTGGCTCAGCCGGCGCAAGACTGAACTAAAAGATGTCTTGAAGTTGATCAGATCTAAATCAGATGGTACACAACCCTGAACTATGCTGGACTTAACTATAAACCAGGTCTAAACCAGGACTAGGGCTGCGTACCGTTAAAATTAGCATAAAATTAGCACCGTTAGCATTGAAGGAAGTGACTTGGTTGTTTCAGCTAAAAAAAACAAAAAAAATCCCAATTCCCACAAGCGGTGGGTCGTGGCTCGCCGGCTGTGAGTCGTGTCTTACCCTATGCCATCCTATGCTATAGATTGAGTTTATATGAGATATTTGGCATTATGAATCGATTGTGTACTGCTGTATATCTTAATAAAGTATGTTATGCACGTGTTTTACTGATAATGAGAGTGGACCTGTGCCATGGGTCATTCTGAGCGGTGACTCTGGCCGTGGGTCGTGACTCTCAGCCCGTGGGTCGTTTTTTTAGTTTAGTTTATTTATTTAAAAGGGACCATGTACAATTATAACATAAATGTTGCCATTTGATGCATTGTACCAGAGTTAGCCTGAGGCTAATTTACATCTGCAGTCCCTGGCAGGGAACGGACAACCCATAACAGAAAAAAGACAAGATTCACAAGACAAGGGGTCGACCAAGAAAGACAAACCACATACAACATTACAGATTCATAAAAAACCCTTCGCCCTCCCATACAACCAGACAAGACACATCAACAACACAAATACAGACAAACAAGTTAGTACCAGAGGGAGTGTAAAATCAAAATGGGCTGGCATGGCTTGTGTGTGCAATGCTGGCTACTTTTAGATGCTTTTTGAGTTCAGTTTTAAAGCCCTTGATGGTCGTGCATGTCTTTATATTGTCAGGTAGTTTGTTCCACAGTTTAGCAGCCTTCACTGCAAAAGCTGATTGACCAAAAGTGAAATGACGGAAAGGTACAATGCAATCATGTGGAGAAGCTGCTCGAGTGGATCTTAAAGAACTCCCAGAGCGCTGTCGCACAAAGGTTTGTAAACAGCCAGGAGCCAAGCCCTTCAGGATCTTAAAGACCAAACATAGATATGAGAAAGTTCTAAAATTTTCAAAACTCAAGAGATTGTATTTTGTCAAGATGTTACAATGATGATGGTTTTTATCAAAATCTTTAGGGCTTCCTTGTACACGGACTCAACGGTCTAATTGCGGTTTCTCCAGCCTGTCCCTAACAGGTGACGCAGTAAGACAAGTGGGAGAAAATAAGAGTGTTTTATTGGTTTATTTGGTCGGGACAGGGCATGTTAATGAACATACATGGGTTTCATGCATGTAAACAAGCCACACCGGATTGTAGCCTTGGGCTAATTTGCATCCGTCGTCCCCATGCGCACTCTCATTCATCCTGGCCTATTGTACATGTTTTTAGTGGTAGGGGAAACCGGAGTACCCGGAGGAAACCTATGCAGACACGGGGAGAACATGCAAACTCCACACAGAAAGGCCCCGTCCAGGTGGGAATCGAACCCGGACCTTCTAGCTGTGAAGCACGAGCGCTAACCACTGTGCCACCGTGCCTGAGTCAAGTCAACTTTATTCATAGAGCACCTTTCCTGCACAAACTTACTAGGGCTGAATGATTTGACAATGAAAATGAAAAATCTACTGTATATCAGCTTTTTTTGTGTGATATCGACAATGTCATATTGTGATTCAGTGTGTGGGTTTTTTAATGTTTAATGCAGCTCTTAATGCAATTTTCCCAAGATACGATAATATAAGATGGGGAAAAAGTGCAATCGAAGAAGAACTAGGTAATGTGCAGACAGTAATAGTAACTAAAGATATCTTATGTACAAGTCACGGCTCCTGCTGCTCGGTCCCGTCAAAGCTTGCAGTGAGTGACGAAGAAGCAGATGGCTTCAGTTGCCTCAAAAGGCAATATACAAATGTTAAATGCACATGAATCGTGATCAAATGAACATCAAGCTAGGCAAAAACAAAATCGTGAAATAAATAGTTTGCCAAGGACTTTGACGACACTAGTTTTTGGTTAGACGTCTTTAATTTTGAGGAATCAAGACAAAGATTTTTAGGAAGTAAATTCTACAATTCTGAAGCATAGAAGGAAGATGAAGCTTTACCATATTTAGTCCATACTCTAAGTCACACAAGTAAGCCAGAGACACCTGATCTCAGAGGCCACACTGAGTTGAGAGGTCATAGGGATATTTAGGGCCTCGACAGTGCAAAGCATAAACGCTGCACTGTGTCTGATCTAAAAGACCCATGCATCTCTCTATACTGTATAAGGCGTTTTCGTACCAAACAATTGATTAGGTTTTCCGGGGAAGAAAAGAGTGGACAGGACAAGAGTGGGTCTAAATCAGATCTACACTACACTTTACCAGCACTAGAACGTTTAATAACCACAGTTTGATAAGCTCATAATATTGTTATGAGCAAATATAACATTTTACCGTGCCACTGATAACTTCTCAGCACTCAAATGTTTTCCGCAAACTCATTTCAGTGTGCTGTATTCCATCACCAGCAGCACCATCTTGACTGTGCAGGCTCCTAGATCAATTTCTCATTTACTGCTGCCGCAGCGTCAGACAGAGAGCGGCGAGACATTTCTGATGAATTATAAGCCGTATCCCTTTGGCTGGTTTCTTTGTTGGCCACCTCATTATTGCTCTGCTTCTGTGCGTCTGTCGGTAAACAACCTGTGTGCGTCAGTCTTTATTGAGAGGGCTCGACACTGGCGCAACTTCAAAAGAGCACTTGATCAGAACTGTACGGTGCCAGAGTAATAGACAGATAATAAACATTAGAGTAAACATTCGATGAAGGCTTTTGAACAGGCTAGACTGAGCAATTCTGCATCAGAAATAGTCTAGCGGCTGCCAGGGAAGCAGAGGCGTGCTGGCCATAGGGAGAGTCGGGAGGTTTCCCGGTGGGCCGCGGCACTGTTTAGGGCCGGGCCGACCCCACGAGGGGGAAATGTGTCAAAATCAGAAAAGATTTTCGCATCTAACTTTTCATCCTTGTGGCGGGGAGATACCATTTGACGTTGAACTTACTCAGAGGGGTGTTTAAGGGTGTTTAAGTGGAACACCCCTCCGCTTTAGTTGAAGTTGGTGCAGTCCAATCCAGCGGAGACAAGTGTCCGCGTGAGTAAAGAGAGAAAGAGGCAGTGAAAGGTAGAAAAGTGGACAAATAAATATTTTTATCTTCATAACTTGGTGCTGATTGTGGAGTTGTATCAGGCTCAGACTGTGTGTGCAGCGGCCTATGTAAAAAGAGTGTTAAAAAAAAAGCGAAAAAGTGTCAAAGCCATACTTGAACCGGGGACCTCCTGCACCAGAGACTAGCGCTCTATCATTGAGCTATAAACCCACAGAAAAGTGAGCCGGTCTTCTCTAAATTCTCGGGCACGCCACTGCAGGGAAGGGTGATATTTTGACTTACTGTTTTCATAATAATGCCTTTGATTTATATATGGCATTTCAAGATACCCAAAGCACTTTTTTACAACGATTTACTCTTTCATTCGTTAGTCTCACACTCTCATGGTGGTTATAACTAGTAGCCACAGCTCTCCAATGATTCCACCTCCTTTACACTTAGTGGGTGAAGCGCCTTGCCAAAGGACACAGCAACAGTATGCTCTGATTGGATCTGGGCGGCATGACGCGGTGGAGCAGGTCTTCAGAGCTCTCGCCTACGGCTGGGACAAAATATAGTTTTGCAATATATCGCAATACCTCTTTGTTGTGATATGTGTATCGTATCGGACACGATGTAACGCAATACTTTTGACATTCAGTTATAGGAAAAACATATACAATTGTTTTTGACTTAAAGATAGTTTTGTGAAATCCTGATTTGGCGCCGAGTCCATTTCCTCCAGTTCAGCTTTACCCAAATTCAACATTACAGCCTCATTTGAAAGCTAAGACCTTCAAAACTCATCTAAATGGAGCTTTTTCCTCATGTTGTTGTCGTGTTTTCGTTACTTTTTTTATTGTTTACCATCGCTTGTTTGTTGGGTTTTTGTCAACATTTTTGCCACATTGTCATCGCTTTTTGTCGCTGTTTTGTCGCGTTATTTATTTATATTTTTCCACTTTTTGTAGCGTTATTTTTGTCACCTTATTGTTGCTCTTTGGTGGCTTTTTGTTACTTTTTCATCACTTTTCCAACACTTTTTTCTTCACTTTTCTGTTGCCCTTTTTGACTCTTTGGTTGCGTTTTCATCCTCGTTTTCGTCTAATTTTTGTTGACACTTTTTTCCAAGAAGCTTTTAAACTTGGGCAAAGCCAAACTGGAGAAAATGTGCTCGGTTCGGGCGGGGGTTAAGAGGTTAAACAAAAGAGCCAGACTTTTAAAATGCTTCTGCCATTTGCGATTTTCAAAATGTTTTAATCAATATCAGACTGATTTATATTTAATGTATTCATTTTGTGTATTAACTCAACTTGCGCCTTCTTATAAATTAATTCGGGGTAAAATATCGCATACAATATTGTGAAAAATCATAAACTTAATGCTTTTGAATTTGCATTAGAATATTTTTGTTGTAATATAATAATATATACTCTCGCCTCATAAAGTCTCGAGTTCAATAGGTTTCCTCCGCATGCTCCAGTTTTCCCACAAACAACATATACAACATGTTTTCCTCGGGGCCAGGACTTCCCTAAAAGATTTTTTTTCATCTAGTTCTGGAATGTAATTTGTAAAAGCAGATAATTGTGTGCTGTTAATCCAATTATAAAGCCTTTAGATCGACCATGATTGTAAACTAGTTGACAGCGTTACTCTCTGAAAGTTGTGCAACGTGCCTTTAAGCTTGTGTGAAGTATCGAGAAAGTGAAAATGTGTTGGAAAAAGTCGGGAATGAGCTTCAAACAATAACTGTCCATTTTAAATTCACACACTCCTTCTTTTATTGCATTCAAGCCAAAACATCAGAAATAGTGACTTAAATGAAGGTCAAATCATTACAGCCGTACTGAGCCTATTACATTCACCCAGGTTAGGTGGATTATTAGATTATTAGATTTCAGTTGAGACTAGAATATGGGCTGCTAAACTAATACAAGAATCAGATGCATTTCAGAACATAAAACTACAGCAGTTAGCAGGTTTTACACATTGTACAACTATTTGGATATTTTATTGTTTGCAGGGGACATTATAACCCAATGATTGCCATTCAATTTGCAAGTAATCTTTGCCGCATTAATCTCTAGAATGACAGTGACTGGGATCTTCACCTTGCATCGGGTGGAACGGGAGGTAAGTCGATGCAGCGGAGGTTGAAAAGTGCTGTAGTGGCAGAGTCATCCATTATTCACGTGATGAGGTTAACCTGAGGGCCGCTGCTACCGGCAGGTCACAGAGCGAACATACAGGAAATTTTACAATTAAACAAATGGAAGAAAGGTCAAAATGATCAATGCAATGGTCGGGAAAGTTGATTTTTGTCCACGGGCAACATGCCTTCATGATTAAGTTAGTGTGAGTATGTGAATAGTTCCTAGATGTAAAGCCATTATGTGGAAAATAATGTAACAGTCCTTCCACGTAGCAAGATAGTGAGTGACCTATACAAACATGTCCTTAAATGCATGGGTTAATTACAGAGGTCACGCGCCAACCCGTACGGACCCGAACTTTGGATCCGACTCTCTCTCCCTCCCTCTCTGACTGCACAGAGCGGTAAACTGCAGTCCAGATGAACAGAAAGAAACAGAGCTGCCCCTGAGCTCCTTGACACACGGAATGACTAAAATACAGCTCGCTAAAGTTTTAAAACTGAGGACACCCTAATTAAATATGCATGCGCGAGCACAATGCACAAATAGCACCGCTGTTTCCTGATCTTTAAAAAAAAGAGTGGCGATCAGGTCTGAGCCTAAACTAAACCAGGACTAAACCAGGACTAAACCAGAGAAACACATCACTGCATTGCCATATTGTGTACATAATATAGGCCAGGCCAGGGGTCTCCGAGTAAATTTCACTGGGGGCCAAAATATATCAGGAGTGAATAGCCGGGGTCCATAAAATATGTTTTGATTGGGAATATACTATTGAGGAAACTTTTTTCAATAAATTAATATTAATGAGCCTGTCAGGACTGTAACCTCGGCTTACACTTGTATTGCACTTTACAAGCCCGTGTCACAAGTCTCTGCTACACTGTAGTCATTATTCATTCACTCAGCACTTGGTGGTGGTAACCTACTATTGTAGCCACAGTCGCCCAGGGGCAGACTGTCCATTTACCACGTGATTATAATGTGTTGTTTATATCCAGATCTCTCCTTATGTCAGTGCCCTCTGCAGGACACGTGTGGAATTCTTTTCATTCTGTATTTAAGCTGCCCCCTAGTGGCTGGAGTGATCATTCCGATCATTTCTATAAAAATTCATAACTCCGCACAGGAATGGGTTAGAGCAGTGGTCGGCAACGTCCGGCTCGGGGGACAATTTTGGCCTGTAGCCAATATTTTTTGGCCCGCCAGAGGATATCCGAAGTTCCTCTTGGAATGAGCCAGGGACTAATAATCAGCCTTATGGAGAGCGCGCGTTATTTCCCCACGTATGTCTGACAGTGCTTCGATACGCCGTACAGCAGTGCGCGCGGAGAGTGGCATCTGTTTTACAGAAGCGATCAGTGCAGCAGCAGTCAGGCCTCAAACTAGGACCCTGCTGCTCCGGACATAACTGTCATAAAGAGCATTGATTTTGAGACGCCTTGACTCAGATTGAAGTGGAAAGGACGCACTGAATGACCCATGTTTCGTTTCGTAATGTCGCCGAATATTGTACTCGGAGACGCAAACGGAGATTACCTCGTTGCAGATGAGGCACAGAGGTTTGGCATTCACATATCCAGGTAGGAGGAAACCATATGTTTGTCGCCATTCCTCCCTGAAACTCCTGTTTTCACTGTCCACTTTTCATTTTTGTCCTTTGGAAAGCGACATGTTTGTGATGCTAACTTTATGTTTTGCTAGTGCTGTGTAACCAGCGAAAATCTGACAGACTCGGGGATAGTATTGTTTCAAACAATATTTTATTTTTAAATAAAAACTATGTATAGTTTGGGGTTATCTAGTATTGAATAGCCATGCATGAATAAATCTATTTTTTATCAATTGACCGGTTGGCCCGCCACCTATCGGCGTAAAAAAATATTGGCCCGAATTGGTCCAAGCCAACATTTTTTTTTTTCATGTTCATTTATTTATTCATTTGAGCAAAAAAGTATTTCAAACATTTTTACAGAGGAAAACAAAACAAGACTTTGTGCTCAAAAGGAGTAGGAAGACTTACTTTTGTTTTGATATACTCAGGAATTTGTGCACAGTCAGGAGCCGGATTGAATCATCTGGCCTGTTGGAGACCCCTGATGTAGGCTATATGCTTTCTGCTATTTAGGAGCCAAAATGTATTTTTAGAGTAAAAAAGAACGATAACAGGATTCAATTAATTGAAAAATCCCCATATAACTGTAAATTAACCCCGTATGTTCCAGACCTTTGCTTGACTTTTTTTTTTCTTTCAATTTGGAACTTAGTGAATTTTAATTCAGGTTTATTATATATATTAATATTATTGTGGTTTATTAAATTAGTTTAGCCGTTTATACCCCAGTCTTCTCTCAAATGTTAACACTCAGACACGCTTAAAACGCGCACTGTGATTCTAATCTAATCCCATCTAATCGCATCTGTCAGTAGATATGTTTCAGAAAGTGTCCAGACATAGTTACCTGGATAACTAAAGCTTTTATTTGCTCGATGGGTAAACGCTCAAACCTAAGTAAATGTGTTAAAATCGCAGACAGGTTCTTAGAGAGAGAAGGAGAAATAACACCACATTATCTCCAAGAGCACGAAATGTTATTATGTAAACACACCCACTCACAGAGACAGCCTCCCTCTCCCTGACCCTCCGCTGGTCCAGTCCAGTTTGCCCCTCTCCGCCGCCCAGACGACAATCGCACATGACAGAACCCAGATGGCATCCTCCAGGGAACGAAAAACAAGATGGAGGAAACGGACAACTGTGTGACCGATGACACTGCTCACACTCCGGCTCGAGATACCAAGGACAACTGCGGCCAGAATGCTAAAAAGGGAAATCCCATGTCATTCCTATGAAGATACAGATACATATATATTATCATATTATGCTTTATTACACAACCTGTGTACTTAATCTAATCAAATTTTACGGTTAAAATCCTGAGTAAATTCAAGTTCAATATGCTGACATGGTGACTGTAAAGGTAATGCCATATACTATGCTGCATCTGCAAAAGGGATTTTAACCTCTTATCCCCCACCTTAACAAAAACAATTTTCTCCAGTTCGGCTTTACCCAGATCTAAAAGCTTTTTGAAAAAAGCAAAATGGAGACAATAACGAGGGGTAAGAGGTTAATCATATAATTATCATATATGTTAAAACAGTACTAAGTAACTTGTTTACCTGAATAAATCCTGTTCGTAGTCCCTCTGGGGGTAATACAAGTGTTAATGGGATGATTGGGGGGTCTTTCATCTCCCCCTGGTGTCTCTGGCCAGAAAACCACAATTGCAACTTGGCTGCCACCGAGGCGCAATACACACTAATGGTATCAAGAAGAAGCTAACAGGCTAATGAGCAAAGCTAACTGTGGGCTAGCGCCACTTAAAGCAGTACTAAGTAACTCTTGCCCCTAGAGGCCATAAGCGCAACTGCAGGTGTCTTAGCAAGTTACGATTTTTTAATTTATTAAATGTCTTGGAGAGTAAATACTACGCTGACAGAAAAGGTGAAGGGAGAGAGAGGTGTTGTACATCCAGTTATACAATGGGAATATTTTTTTCACTCAAACTTGGCTGTAAATACTGTTTAACTTTAAACAGTATTTACAGCCAAGTTTGAGCGCTAGCCCGCAGTTAGCTTTGCCCGTTAGCCTGTTAGCTTCTTCTCCGTGATTCTATTAGTGTGTATTGCTTGCTCCGCCCCGGTGACAGTCAAGTTGCAAGCATGAGAGACACCAGGGGAGATGAAAGACCCCCCAATCATTCCATTAACACTTGTATTACCCCAGAGGGACTACGGAAAGGATTTATTAAGGTAAACACGTTACTTAGTACTGCTTTAAACAGTATTTACAGCCAAGTTTGAGTGACATTTTTTTTAATCTCCATTGTGTAATTGGATGTACAACATCCCTCTCTCCCTTTGTCTTTTCTGTCAGCGTAGTATAAAAAAAACACAAAATGCTACAACACCTGCAGTGGCGTTTATGGCCTCTAGGGGCATGAGTTACTTAGTACTGCTTTAACCGCTCAAATATACTACTACTACTAAAATCATCTCTGTGGTGACACCAAACTCTCACTGCATTTTTATTCCATATCATGTCCTTAACCTGTGTACTTATAATCCGCTTTATTATGGGAAGAGGGCTGATTTATTCAGGACATTTACGTTAAGTAGGTATGAACGACAAGCAGATTTCCAAAACAAAACAAAAAAGTATGGTTCCAAAATTATAAGCAAAAGTTTGCAACATGAAATAAATAAAATACAATCAGAGCCTCTGGGGTGTAGAAACTGTGCAAACCGATTTTCACCGCAAGGTTTCTCAGCTCCCCTGAGGCCTATAGGAAGTTATGTGAGGGCTCATTTTAAGACTGACTAAGCTTTTTCCAGTGTCACTTTTTCTTCAGTGTCTTTGCAGTATCTATTGTGGTGGTTCTTTTCGCAAGGTACAACAAAAATGGTCACCAGGTACATGTCTGTAACAGGACAAACTTTCTGCTGAATCAGTCTCGAATCTAAAGTCTAAAAGTAGTCACTAAGTCACAAAATCATAAAGCACTAGTTCTAAACAAGGCCAACATTAATTTAAACAAAGATTAACTAACTACAGGTGAGCATACCACTGTTTGAGAGACCTTCTAGTGCTTGTAGGAGGAAATAAAAGCGTTACAGTGAGATGTAAGCAGTCACGTTGATCTAATAATCTTCAACAGGCCTCAGCAGATGGCCGGTGCTTTGGGCTGTTACAGTATTTTACACAGAAGAGCTACTTTCACTCAGCCATCGTAAATCTACATCTATATACAGCGAACCGCGAACCGGTCCGGGCTATTTATAGGTGAATGCTGGGTGTTGAACTGATGAAGGTAAAGCGGGGGTAGAGAATCAGGACAAGTTCCGTACAAAATGCTGTCGACGCTAAACCTAAAAACTGCAGCGTAAATGTGCCGGCCATAAATTACATATTTGTCTTGTGTATGGTTGGTTTACATTTGGGAAAAGGTGGAAGGATTTGAAATATTTTTTATTCATCCAGTACGGGGGGGGGAGCCTGAACAGGGGCAAGGGGAGTGGTTGGAGGTCCTTGGAATTATTTCAGATTTATAAAGTGAAAATGAGAACTGCTATTTAAAGTATATTTTGCAGTAACATGTATGAATTTTATTGTTCTGGCTTGTCTTTTTACAAATAAAACACACACAAAAGTTGAGAGCTGATGGATTATCCTTTCGTTCATGTTTGAAGTTGATGGGATAAACCTGAGCACCCGGACGTAGAGAGATCACAAACTACACAAAGAAAGGCCCCACTCGGTCCCAAAACTGAACAGAGGAAAAAGGAAAAGCAGTTTTGCATTTCCAATCTGACCCGAAGCTTAATGAGCTGGTCTGACTTCATATGTTCAAGACATTTTTAAATGTTTGGTAAGAAAGATCCTCATTGCTAATTGAACTCACAATGCAATGTTTCTATGTTTCTGTTACTTTTGTTACTTAAAGGGGGGTATTATGTAAAATCGACTTTTTCAAGCTTTATATCATGTTATTATGTCATTCCCTCATTAAACACATGCCTGGAGTGTTGCCTTGGCTCATTCACATATTTTTGAGTAATCAGTAAAAACTTAGACGGCAGCCATTTTAGGTGTAGCTATGCCTCAGTCCTCCTAGGAACGCCCCCACCTCCTGGAGACGCCTCTGGACCTTTCGTCACCAGCCAAGCCACCAACCACTGCTCCTCAGCTCAGCAGAGCCCCTCCCCGCACAGTAGTGTTGTTTAAATGCTACAGCAGTGTGCTGAAGGGGGCGTGTCGGAAAGCTTCTTAAAGAGACAGAGGCCTATTTCAAGACGTTCAGTACAGCCATTTTGAGAGAGCAATTTTATTCAAGGCAGTTATTTTAATGTACTGCATATACAGACCAACAGAAGGTTACGTCATCATTGTAGTATGCTATAGACTGGTGCTATGTGATTGAAAAAAGCATAATACCCCCTCTTTAATTTTAAGTTTGTGCTGATGTACTTTCTAATTGTGCTGCCTCTTGGCCAGGACACTCTTGAAAAATATTTTTTTAATCTCAAATAGGTTCTCCTGGTGAAATAAAGGTTTTACCTCTTACCCCCGACTTAACCCAACACACTTTCTCCAGGTTGGCTTTACCCAGGGCTTAATTTGTAAATGAGTAGTTTTAGGAACACTTTTGGTCTGATGTGATGGATTCGGGGAACGGGCCAAAACATTTGCCGGAACACTCTTAAACACCATCATATCAGATCAAATCTTTGCCGGATCCTCTAAATATTTCTCAGATCCTTTACCCTGAAAAACTGAAAATTGGGGGAATAATTAAGCACTGGCTTTACCCAAATCTAAAACCTTCTCAAATGGAGAGTAACACTGTAGGCCTACAAAACGGATCCAAACTGTTTTGTCGCTGCGTTTTTGTCACATTTTTGAAGCGCTTTTGTCGTGTTTTCATCATTTTTTGTCGTGTTTTTGTTTGTTTGATTTTTTATTTTTCTCTCTCTCTCGTGGTTTTGCCAGTTTTGGCACTTTTTGTTGATTTTTTGTCGCTCTTCTCTTGCTTCTCTGTTGCTTTTTTTTTTTTTAGGTTTTTTGTTGCATTTTCGTCACGTTTTCATCCTTTTTTCACAATGCTTTTAGATTTGGGTAAAGCCAAACTGGAGAAAATGTGCTCGGTTCAGGTGGGGGTTAAGAGGTTAAAAAATGTATCAGAATTCAACCATGGTCCTGCTTGTTATGAGGAGAAAGTACAGCCACTCAGATACACCCCTGTGCTGTCCAAACAGGCTCCACTTCTGCTCCATCTCAGAGGGGAACATCCTGACATTCACAGACTTAAAAGATAATTAATTTATGGCTTATGAAACTTGGAGTGAGACTGCAGTTTAATAATAGAAAGCATATAATTCCTTAGACAGAGGAAATTACGTCAGACAGTCTGAAAATGGAAGCGCAAAAATCCAATAAAGTCTTGATATTTGACCGGATAGAACCTCTGGCACTATACCAGACGCACAAAGAGTTCGATATCTCCAGGAAAGCCACAGCACTTAAGGCCATTACAGCTCTCAGGGAGGAATCTCTGTTTGGAAGACAAGAATACTGCCCTGTGCATTTTTACAATGAACAGACAACAACAAGTGGCTGTTAGAAATGACAATGCAGGCGTTCTAAGGCTAAATTACTCGGGCAATCCACATGAAACAGAAGCTGTCACAAAGTTCAACGTCTTCTCCCTCAGCGCCAGTAAATTAAATCATTTTGTATCAGCTCCTGCACTCAATCTAACATTCCTTAAAGGTGAACGTGTGGGCTTGAGCGGCCGCCGAAGTGGAGGGTGAATTAAAAGTGTGATCAGAATGTGAACTCGCGCTCAGTTTAAAACTAATGGTCTCCTGATGAGATTTGGGCGTAGATTTATGAGCGCGCAGTGGAGGACGGCGGGAGCGATGAGGCTGTTAGCGGAGAACGGAGGAGAGAGAAATGCATCTCTGTGGTGTTACCGAGAGAGGAGACAGGACGGGACCTTCCCCTTTGGCACCTCGCACATATAAATAGGACGACTGCAGCATCATTATGGAGGATATGTGTAGGATATGCTCACATTCCTAAAAATAAACGCAAGAAGAAGAGCGTTGAGGTTCAAGTCGGGTATTGCAATAATGGCAGCTGTAGTTGGCAGACGTGGTCAATTAAGTATAGTACCTCAGCTAACTCAGAGATTGATGAATAACTGAACAGCTGCCCTGGGGCTGATTGACAGAAGAAGCTGCCAGTGTGTTGGTTTATTTTTGCTATAATAGACAGCCCTTGCCTGATTGTAGCCATGAGCTCATTTGCATCTGTTGCACACACACTCTCATTCAGCCTGGCCTTGTACATTGTTTTAGTGGTAAAGGAAATCTACGCAGGCATGGGGAGAACATACAAGGGCAGGGTTTATACAGGCAGAAGCAAGTCAAATGTAATGCTTTTTAATGTAATTTTAATGAAGCTTCTGCGCAAATTCAACCTGGAAGACCTACCAGCTGCATTCATTCACCTCCTCACCGGCAGCGCTCTCCAATCATCCAATCACAGACCCCACTCAAGCCGCACCTTCACGACAGCCAATCATCGCAGCTGCTCATCATCGCTCAGAATCCCCTTGTTTAAGCTCCGTGGTCAATCACTCAACTGTTTGCCAGCCGTGCTACGACCCTCCTCCACCCCTTTCTCCACCTGGCCTCTCCTCGGCTCTGCTCGTCATCAACTGGCCAACCCAGGATTCCTCTTCCACCACCAGGGCGAACTGGACCCCGACGCGCAGCGGACGGGTCTTGTTTCGCCCTGAAGGTACTTATTTTCCCGATAATGACTGGCGTTCTATACATTATCCCGCTTATTATACGGCTGTTTGCCAACTGTACACACACAAATAAACTTCATACACTAAAGGCAGAAAGGTTTATTTAATGATTTCCGCGGCAAATAGTTCCCAAAAGTTTGCGCGTTGCTTGGCAACGTTTGTTGATTCCAGGCAGTGTGGCTAGGCTAGTAGCAGCACAGCTAGCTACTTATTGCTAGCCTAGCTACTTAGTTGAAGGTGCAGTTGGAGAGGAGGAATGGCGGTGAATCTCTGGGTAAGTTGAAAGTCGGACTCCCGTTAACTTCACGAGCGATTCACCCAACTTCTCTCGCAGGGACGGGGACAGAGATAGTGTCCGCCTGTTCGCTACTACTACTTGCGGAGTGATATGAAAGACCTGTATTACAAGCACGAACTCCGTTGCCATTGGCAGCGGTCAATATTTTTTTCAGAGGTCTTCTATCAAAAAATAATGACCGGTAGAACGTTGGGAAATCACATTCAAATCAATGGAGCGTTCTACTTGCATTGTGAAGGGCCGTATAATAATACTTTTTAATGCCTCGCAGAAACCCTGCCAGGAATCAAACCCAGTAACTCCTTGGTGTGAGGTAAGAGCGATACTGATTCCCTCAGAACCTGGTATTGTTACACACACGGCTGCCCTGGGGTGGACTGGACATTCTGCACTGTCTGACCCTCCGACCACCCCAACCATGGTTAGATCAGACGAGATTGGGCATTCACAAGGTAATATGACCATTTGCAGAAGTATTTTTCACATTGTTAAATCACACTTGTGTGTTAACCACCAGCATGAAATGTATATTAATCTGACATAGGTTTTACGCTGAATGGATGCTCTTCCTTTGGTAAAAACACTTAATCGAGGCTTGGGTTTGGCAATACAACCGCACTCATGACTGAAACAACACACTCACTGCTCTGTCCTGCTTCCAAAACAGACACACACACAACCCCCTTCTCCAAATCCCTCAGCATTTCTTCACGCATGACTTACCAAAGAGTTGCCGGTGAAAAATAAACTTCCCGGCGAGCATCCCGGTGATGATGGCCAGGATCCAGCAGATGACTTTGAGTACGTTCCATCCCACGCCCGGATACTTGTTGAAGAGGAAGGAGAAGCAGTTGCCCACCACGAACATGTGCGCCTGCGTCTGGCTGTGAGAGATCGGGTCCTCCGCGAAGATCAGGAAGTTGAAGAAAGTGACGAGGTAGGCCACGATGAGCCGGGACCACGGGTGTTGGAAATAGTAGCGAAAACGGGTGTCTATTTCCATCCTGCAGAGCCTCCCCTTCACATCAGCCATACTAAGCCTGAGAGAGAGAGAGGGAATATTACCAAATCCAGAGCATAACAGACATCAGATAGTGATTACATTTGCAATTTCTTTTTAACATCAAGATTTATTACTTTGATATGGACATTATAGCTTTGGACAGACCAGATTAATTGTTTTTTACGTGTTATAGCAACACTGGACATTTTCAACACGGAAAATGTCCATGTTGACATTTTCATACCTAACTTTAGCCACTGTTTCTGGTCTCTTTTAAAAGTTTTGTAAATCTAGAACAGTGGAAAATAATCCTAGAAGACCTAATGAACCTTCTTAGACTAGTAGCAACAAATAGTGTCAAGTAATAATTTCAGTGTACAAAAATTCCATTGTAAAACCAGGCAATTAAGGTATTCAACAGAGAGATTGTATAATTTTAAAATATGCAATCACTCTGTTGTGTGCCTTAATTGCCTGCTTGTACAACGAAGTGACCGGCTTAAAGGGATATTTCAGGATTTTTGACATTGGGCCTCATTTCCTAGTTATCCAGAGTGTTGTTGATGTCTGGAGATATTTTTTTCTTAAATTCATGCAGTTCTTATATTTGAAGAGTCTAGTGGCGCTAGGCTAGGGCAAGGCTAAAGCATTTCTATGGTAACTGCTAGCCTGCATTAAAAACAGTCTGACCCACTCCACAGTGCACCTGAGGTAAATCACTTATAACGCCAGGCTAACGATATAAATGTCTGTGTCGATAGAATAATTTTTGAAATATAACTGACCTCGTATCACATGAATTACCGCATTTTGAGGGACTATTTCTCGCAGATCACTCCGCCGCTGCCTTAGCTTACAGCCACGAAGCTGATGCTGCTCAAATATAAGTTATTTTAAATGCAAAATGGTTAAAATTATTCTATTAACACAGACATTTATATCGTTATCCTGGCGTAATAAGTGATTTACCTCAGGTGCACTGTGGAGTGGGTCAGACTGTTTTTAATGCAGGCTAGCAGTTACCATAGAAATGCTTTAGCCTTGCCCTAGCCTAGCGCCACTAGACTCTTCAAATATAAGAACTGCATGAATTTAAGAAAAAAATATCTCCAGACATCAACAACACTCTGGATAACTAGGAAATGAGGCCCAATGTAAAAATCCTGAAATATCCCTTTAAGGGAAGTTTGGTGAAAAGATACAAGAATTAAGTCAGGCATTTCAAAATGTGGTAGTAGAAATCTGAACTACAGGTCATAAAAAGCAACATGGGACTCAAAACACGCCACGCCACATTGTAGCCATGAGCTAATTTTTATCCACCCAATAGAGACGGGATATTTTAAATGTTCTTTATTTCTTTGACATTTATTCAACCAAGATCGTCCCACTGAGATGGGGAGGCCCAGAGTGGAGACTTTGTACATGCTTTTTGGTAGGTGAAAACCCCATTTAAAGAGGAGGTTGAAGCAGCTGGACCTCTTATCTCTCCTACGCCGTCAACACTTCCCTTCAAGGCCAAGCCACGGAGTTAAACCTGATAAGGACTGAGCTCTCTGGGTCATATTTTGCATAACACTGACTTTCAGACTGTAAATAACCACACACACATACCCCCTCCCTAACCACGCCCCTGTCGTTCTGCGTCTGCCTCAACACGTTTCTTCAGCCCCGCCCCCGGTCAATGGCCAGTCATCGTGTATTTCCCATGTCTTGATGTTTCTATATATGTGCTTTGCCTTAACTTAACCTGATTGTAATTTCGCATGTCTTCTTTGTAAGGCGCATTGAGTTGCCTTGTGTACGAAATGCGCGGTATCAATAAAGTTGCCTTGCCTTGCCCATTTATTAATGCGCTACTGTGCGTGCCATTATGCCAACATCATTTTTAGGTCAGTGGTACATTTTCAATCCATTGAGCAGCAAAGCCTTATTATAAGCCACGTCGTCACACACAGGACAGGAAGAGTGGCGTTTAGTGCGATTTGCAGGATCAGCAGGGCGGCCAGGGAGCGGGATTAGACGTGGGAGTAACACGCGGGCTTTGTGCATTTGGGATTAAAGTGTGTTCTGACACTATCTCACAGAGTTCAAGTATAACGTGGTGCGACAGACAGAAACCAGTGCTGATCCTGTTATTACTAGACTAAATGCTAAAAGGATACATCAAATGGAAGCGGAACAATTAGAGACCGTGTTACCATACAATCATAATCAGATCACAGTTACAGTGTCCATTACGCTGCACAATATGAGAAAAATAAATGAATCAGGACCAAAATGAGGCTGAAATGGAAGTGAAACAGGAAAATCGTGACAAAACTGGAATTTTACACATCTTACGCAGGTAAAATTCACACCATGCGGTTTCGTATTTTGGCTGAACACTTTCAACACATCCAGCAGCATAAACATTTGAGAGAAGACAATAGGAACTGCTAACTAATACTAGGCCTGTCACGTAAATATCGCGATAAACTATATTAAAGTGCCTCAGAAACTCATTCTTGAGCTTAAAAATGACTTAATCTTAAAATATCCCACTACAAACATGAAATCTAATGAGACACAACCTACTATTAGAAAAATGTGACATAAGTAAGTGCCACCACTGTGGGTCAACCTGACCAGCATATTTTTGGAGGTCGGGGAAACCGTAGCACCTGGAGGAAACCTGGCTGGCTGCCTTCAGTGCTCCTCTGATCCTCTGAAAAGGTGCAGCGCCCCCTGTCCCTGTTTTAGAGCGTGGTGTCCTGCACTGGTCAGCTCCTCCACCACCTCCTCCTTCGTGTTCCTCCTAGGCAGATCCCTCCACTTCACAACAGTCTTTCACCATCTTCTCATCGATTGTCCCTTTTTTGTTTCTTATAGCTCGGTGTGGGGGCTCTTGGTGCCTCTTCAGTGTTTCAAGAAGAAATGTGTAGGTCTCAATGTCTTTAACTCATAAGCTAGCTATTCAAAAAAGCTGCTTTTTTCAGGACAATTATGGATTCCCTGCAGTAAAGAAAATCCGCCGAGCCTTACAAAAACACGGCAAAGACTTACAAAAGCATCCAGTTGCATCCAATGCAGTTTGCAGAAAAAGGCACACACACAAAAACGCATCTGTACCAGAGAGAGGGAAGTTGCTGCCTAAAATGCAAATAAATGTACAGACAGAGCCCAAACATTTATTTTTATCTGTCATGTATTGAACGATAAGTTAATCTAGTAATTATCGTGACAGCCCTAACAAATACAAATCTACAGGGTTAGCACGGATATAATAAGACCTCATGGAGACGGTCATATCTGTTGTTTGAACTGCTGAAGACATTATAGCGTCTAAAGTTAAACAATTGCAGCATTTCTGATCTGATAACTCTGCTTTCAATTCATACAACATACATTTCCCTTTCAAGTTGGAAACATGCAGACTTAACTAATTCCATGTTTTGCTAAAGATATTAATTTAAAAACATGTGGAGTGGCAACATTGCAGGGTTGGCACACAAGCTGTAAATCCTATGTCCTACCTGAAAAGCCCCACTCAGCTGAATCACTGGCTTTTCCTGGGCTTATCCTTTGAGTCTGTCCTCTCTGAGCTCCCTTTTAAAAAGCGTGACTCAATTGCACTCGGGCAGTGCTGGGGACACCTGCCAGGCGCTGCTCGAGTAACTCCAAGAGGACTGTCCAAAACAGTGATATTTTTAAACTCAGACAAACTTCAGCCAGTGTCTACCCCTCTGAAGATCTGTTTTCTTTGACACAGTTACGGAAAATAAGCCTCATCCTTGGGAAAAGGATTATATTTAGGGGGCTCAAAAAATAGATCTAAAGTGGAACAACTTTACTGTGCTGCTAAATAGGTTTCATGCACTTTACTTTTACTTGTCCTACATATTATTGTAGCCTATAAGGCGAATCATGGCAGATCATGCTCAAACAGGTAAACATTATTTTGCTTAAAAGTGCATTATGGAAGTTTTTATGCAGGAAAAAAAACTTGATCATTGTGCGTATTTTGCCTTGTAATGACCAAGCGGCATGAATGGTCAGCACGGCGACTTTACTTTCGATTATATTGTTCTCTACAATGCTCCAGGATCAATTGTTTGTAGGTTTTCTGGTGGTTTTCCGTCAGCAGTGAACACATTCCAAACAACTGATCCTGGAGTGTCCTAGAGACCACTGTGATGGAAAGTAAAGGCGCCATGCTGACCACATGCACCCGCTGGGTCACTACCAGATCAAATACGCACAAATATAAACTTTTGTCTGCATGAAAAGTTGCATAATGCACCTTTAACTTTACTTTTCAACTATTTTGACCTTAATTAAAGTCACACACAGATTACATTGCTACCTCATATGTGTAAAATCTCATATAATAAAGTCAAAGCAATATTTCTGGGGTCTTTAGCCAGTAGCTTTTTTTCCTGAGGAGTAATGGTCCCAGACAGAACCCTATGGCACATATACATGATTGGAATCAAACCTGAGGCCTTTTGACAGCACCTACAGTTTTTTTTTTATGTGCAGGGTAGTTACTAACTTAAAAGGATCACACCTCCCTAACGGTGCAGCAGTGTTAATTTTGACAACATATTTTAATTTAGTTTTAGTCTTAGTCTTTTGACGAAAATGTAATTCAATTTTAGTCGAGATTTAGTCAAAAAAATATCTTAAATTTTAGTCTAGTTTTAGTCGACTAAAATTGCAAGTCAATTTATTTAAGACAAATTTAGTCGACTTTGCATTTATAATATTCATTATAATCATATTTAATCGTGGTCCTGCTTCATGGAGCTGCTCCCACATGAACAAAGCTCAGAGCTGCTCCTTTAGCAAAGAATTTACATGAGGCTCTTTCAGACGGTCAATAGAAGTTTGGATGATTTTAGTCTCTCATTTTCATTTTTATTTAGTCTTATTTTAGTCGACTAAAATATCTGGACATTTTAGTCATAGATTTAGTCTCATGAAAAACGTTTAATTTAGTTTTAGTCCAATTTTAGTCGTCAAAAATATCACTTTGACTAAAATTAAGACTCAATATTTTAGTCAATGAAATTAACAGTGCGGTGCAGTAATTACATGGATGGAAATAGCAGTGTACTACCAGGTATAATTAGGAATAATGCTGTTTCAATATTATTACCAAGCAAATATTGGCCATTTTCCTGGTAATCTGCAATCCAAATTCTGGGTTAGGGTTAGTCATATTGCCATAGAAATATATAGTACAATCATTGTCCATGTTATTACACTTTTAGGTGCTATTTTTACCTATTGCCATGTTATTCCTGTGCTGTAAAGTAAATGAATTTATGCGATTCTCTGATGGGAAAAAAATCCCCAAACTGTGTACAATATAAAAAACAATAGAAATCACCACATATGGCTATTTATATCGAAAGCATGGGACAGGTTATCTTTGGCAAGGTGCAGATATAGATCTGTGAGTTCAAAAATAGCTCAGTCTCGAAGTGGAACACCCAGGTTTCTATTACATTACACTGGCCTCGTGTTTATATGGAGATTATGAGTTGCTAATAACAGCGGCTGGTCATAGTTTGGTGTTTTTTTCAAAGTTTTACCCTGTTGACAACAGTAAGCAGCTTTTCTGTGCACCATGGGATCTGCCCCAAATTTAAAATGAGGCTTCATGACGATGCATATCATAGTGAGGCCTTTGTGGTTGGAAATATAACCTGGTAAAAAGTATAAAACATCAATATTTTTAATCATAATTAATAGGGGGATTATGTTACACTTCACAATGTATGGATTTGATGAATACTTCCTGATACGAGAAATAATGACGTCTAATTTCTTGTGTTGTCCATGGCAACTCTTTTGCTTCAAAGGCTAGGCCAATAAAAGTGTAATTAAATGGTATTGGACGTATTTGGGTTTGGTTGGACCTGGTGACAGCCGTGAATGTGGCAAGCCTCTCGAGTTACTAAAGATTTCCCTGCAGAACTTTGCATCATGTTTTGGATAAAGAATCAGTTTGCATTTTAAAGGAAACTAAAAAAAAAAAAAAAAAAAAAAAAAAAAAGGGAAACTAACCGGTGTATTAGCCACAGACTCACAGACTTGTGTAAGTGAAAACATATCAATAAATGCATTGATTGGAGGATGAGCTCCATAGGACACTTATAGTATCTTTCTTTCCTGGAAGACTTTCCCCTATGAGGTCACCACAGCAAAGCGCATCGCGTGCAGTGTTTACATTCATTTAGCAACACATTTACTTAAGATGCTATTCCTTGTGCAATTTGTTCAGGCTTGGAACTGGCAAAAAATACTTAATTACTTAATGGGGCATCTAAAAATATATATATACCAGGAAAAAATGCACACACTGAAAGCTAATCTTATGCCAGTCTAAGTCCTACTGGGTCATCTTTCTGTCGTGTTAAGAAAAGCCTTAGGTCTTCTGACTAATCGCAGTCCACAGATGACGCCAAATGTCAAGCACTTCACTAACATGATGGTATCCCTCAAATATGAATCATTACAAGTATTTGATTACACAACACAGTATTCCTACTTGTGTGGAGAAGATGGAGAAGTGATAAATGGACACGCACCTGCTCCTCCACGCCGGGGCCGAGCTGCCACATTCGCACCCCGGGAAAAGGAGTCCTAAAGTCGGCTCGATTAGAGGGGGAGATACCTGTTGTAGAAGTGGGTGAACGACGAGGGAAGAGGCGAACCCTCCTCAGCCATCGTGTCCCACAGAGAGGCCATGCACCGGGGTGAAGGTGAGGGGAGAGCGCGGCGCAAGGCTGGAGAGACTGGCCGAAAGACCGGCGCCTCGACAGCGGGATGCGAGGTGGACGTGCGGCCGAGTGAGAGCTGCTCCTGCCGCCCGGGAAGGAGGAGAGGATGCTGCCGCTGATTTTGAGCCAGGGATGGAGAGAGAGATGGGGCTGGAGCCACACAACACGCAGAGCCGCACGTTCTGAGCGCGTCAAGGAAAGTCGGACACAGCGTGAGAGGGCGGCTTCCGGTTGGGGTTTTCAAAATAAAGTCAAGAATGAAAACTGACAGAAACCAGGCCAGATAATCACAAATTGTCAAGATTAATTTGTATATAATTTGCATCATTAGAATATTTACACTGGCTGTTTTGGTTACAATGGAATTCTTTACACTTATACTACTTTAGGGAAGAAAACATTTTAAACTCAAGTTAATAGCCTATGTATTTAAACAGTTTAGTTTGAATATTTGAACGGATTTCACAAATGATATGCTGTTTGACACTCATTTTCCTTTTATTTCATCCACCACCCAAGGCCTTGCACACCCCAAGGTCCGACCCCCACTTAGGAACCACTGGGCTATACCACACTGACATCACTGATATTTACACAAGGTAGATAGAGGAAGATAGAGTGCCTTGCCCAAGACCATAAACTCAGGTAATTCCCTTTGGTCAATGGAAGAATGTTCAGTGTTTTGTATTGGTTCAAGTGAGGTTGGACAAAAATAAGATTGATTTTATTCTCCAGATAAGAGCATTTGGCCTTCTTTCAGCAACAGGCTAAACTGTCGCAAGCACTGTATGCACAATTTTTCCGATTTTCATTTGGCTGTTATATCTGATACTATATGGGTGTTTTATTATGCCCATCCATCTTCTTCGCTTTATTCAGGACCGGGTCTTAGTGACAGGACCAGATAAGCTAGAGCAAGGATCTTCACCTATACAGTGGCTGGGTCAAATATGCAGTGCACACTAATGTCAACTTTTTTTTTTTTGCATAAAAAGTTCCATAATGAACCTTTAAAGACAACAACTTCAAACTATACATTATGTACCCAAATGTTTGCATATTCTGTTAAAAAACATATACAATGCAATTGACCTTTTTCATACAGAGCATATGGGACTGAAGTACAATACACAGTAAATGAATGGCGTTATTGTGAGCTTTAGCATTGGCTTCTTGGTGAATTGGTTCTTGGTAAATTCTTGGTAAAAGTTCCTCTTTTATATTGATAGGGACAAGCACCGTTTCTCGTCGTAGTATTGATGTGTTTGTCAACTTAACAAGTGTCTGCGAATTCCCTGTAGTGAATCCTTTGCCGCTGTAAAATCAATTCATCCCGGTATAATTTGATGAGGACCGGAAACTGCTATGTCCAGATGTTTTCAGGATTTCTGCCCAAATGTGCGTCAAAGCTGAAATCTCTCAATCATCCAAAAATAGAAGAGAAACGCACCAATGGTAAAGGAGGAGGATGGATTTTAATACTCATTGGCATTCAGACTCTTCCTCTAAGAATCCCTATTTTTCACTTGATCACCAAACAAAGTGCCATATTCACAAATCATGTGCAAATAAATACATAAATAGACCTACATGAATAAATAACATATTGGGTATATGTCTGTATACCTCTGTACTATAGGACGACTCTCCAGTAGGGCTCAAGTACAGGGGTCTGTCTTATTATAACCAAAAGGCTCTACATTGCTGTTTAGCACCATGCAGTTTAAGTTATACTGTAATTTCTGGAAAAACTCGCAGACAAATTATATTACTTCTGCAAAAAGACAGGTATTTCTTTTATATACTGGAAAAGCTCGCTGCTAGTAAAATCTGATTGTCTTAAAGCTGGGGTACCTGATTTTTGGTGTTGTAGAATACATTTATTTTTGCCACCTCAGAGTATGTTGTAAACACAGCAAAACACAGACCTTGTTCAATTGTCTTCACCTTTTATTGAGCAATGGATGATAGAAGTCTAATCTAAATTAGTGGAATTTATCTTGGGGGTGGCCGCCCCTGCTACACTTTGTCACCACTTAATGCTGTATATGGGTGTGAAATGTGCATATAATTATATTCTTTGAACAATTTGACTACACAGGAGGGACTGTGAGAGCTAGAAACAAGTTTGGGCCAAAACAAAAATGTCACTGTTTGAACAGGAAAAAAAATCAGGTACCCAGCTTTAAGGCCTTTGTTGTTTTGATAGCACAATATTAGGCCTGTGTGATGAAGATAAGTCACACAGTAATGTGTTGCAACCTAAACGGTAGTATAGAGAAAGGGTTGCGCAGAAAGTTTTGTTTTCAATGGACTTTCAATGCGTTTTTTTATTGTTTTAAATTTAGTTTCTTTTGATTTTTGTCATATGACAGATGTTCATGTCGTCACTCAGTGGGCGTGGCCTGCCGCTGTAGTCCACTTCCTGGTTCTCTGCCCTGGTTTCGCCGATCAGCTGCATCCACCCTCTCTCTCCCACGCCAGGCACAATGTCACATCAAACGGGCATTCAAGGTAATTTCCCCATCCATTTCCCTTCATTTCACTGCATTGTTCTCGCTCTTTCCGCGAGTTTGATTCAAATCTGTCCCGTATGTACCGGGAAGTGTTCATTGTAAGCTAGTGTCAAGTTAGCCGCGTTGTGTGCTAGCCTTGAGCCGACCTGATCCGTGCCGCTCTTGTAAAGCAGTTTTCAGGACTCTGCTGCGCAAAGTCAGGGGCTTTAGCCATGTCGTGAGCCCAGTAAACCATCTCTCTTTAATCTGCTCCGCGGTACACGATGTATTTCAGTGTTATTGCTTTCAAACGTGGAAATAGTACAAGGGCTTCCCCCGCTGCTGCTGTTGAATGGATGGGCTACGCCTTCGCTTTTTATACAAACTGCTGGCCTTGTAGTTTTGCAGGTTTACACTTAAATAAAAGGATCGCACAGCTAGAACAGACAGTGTATCACTACAACAATATAATTCCCTAAGAGACACCTATATTCCCTTATATGGGCACAAAGATACTCTGATGTTGTTGTTAGAGCTGAGAGTGTGTTGACCCATTAACCAAATGAACTGTTTTTACATTTACATCTTTGATAGAAACGATCTGCACTCGTATGTGTTTGGTCCATTGAAGCCCCTTCAAATTGCACAATGCAGGAATTGCCATAATCGTTTCAAGGGTTGACTTAGAACTATGTGTGTACTACCTGCTTTGCAAATGATACTATTTAACGCTGATCTTTCCACGCCATTGCGCAAAGCCTTGTTTACTTGCGTGTACGTGTGCTACTACTATTCAACTCAGTTATAGTTGTTATTCATTTAGTTTGACATGAGATATGAGGGAAAATACTAAACCATTTTAACAAGGCAGATGAATTCAATTAAAGAAATGTGCTTATGTGTTGTTGTTTTAGGCTGTGTTTGCAAAAAAGTTACATTTCAGGATCGAAGCGTCTTGCACTTTGGATGTTGCGTCACTTATTGAAATATCAATAATTTGGCGATAATTGTGCTGCCCTTCTGTGTTACTGTTCCAGCCATTGACTGCTTTCATCACGTTTGACTTCATGTTCTGAAATGCTGCTCACTCTTGTGTTTTGTAGCGGGAAACGACGTGAAAGATATCTTTGCCAACGCCAGAGCTGGAGATGAGTATCGGCTTGTAAAAGTCGTCATTGACAACGGTATGCTATTAACTATTAACAGTTTTTATCCACACCTTTTTGATTGGTGATGACTTGTTACTTTGAGGGTACTTCATACGTCTGCAAAACAATATACAACAGTGCAGATTTGCTATGTGGCCAGTGCTTATGGCATAATATGTTTGCACTTTACAGAGCAGCTGACTTTGGGCACCTATAAGAAAGCCTCCAGGTCATGGGAGCAGGAGTATGACTCTCTTGTGCTGCCCCTTTTGGAGAACGATGTCCCCTGCTACATCCTGTACCGTCTGGACTCCCAAAACAACCAGGGCTACGAGTGGATCTTCCTGGCCTGGTCTCCAGATCATGCCTCTGTAAGAAAAGAAAAAAAGACTAGACTTTAATGAATAGCTTTCCCTGCAACGTAGCATTTTCCTCCCGGTTTTGAGTATCACAGGGTGGAGCTGCCCACATCAGGGCATAGTTTCTAAACACACTTGCAGAAAATCTGAACATATTTGAATGACTTGAAAGTCTGGAGGGTATGCAGATGATGTCACAGCATTGCAACAGAAGCGAAATGGTTGTCAGTGTCGAGTTTTGCATTTGTTTTGACCATTTGTAATGTTGACGGCTCTGTCGAGAATAGGGCTGAAACAACTAATCGATTAATCGACGACTAATCGATTATTGAAATAGTCGACAACTATTTTAGTAATCGATTAATCATTTTCTGGTTCACTCAGACTCAAACAGAGCAAAAATGACATGAAAATGTAGTATCTTTGATGAAAACCCACTTTGTTTTTATAGTTGGGGTCTGTAGTGTTTTGTACATTGTACATTTCATGAATATCTGTCTGTGTCTCATCCAATAAGAAAGCAGAATTAGCGCCAAGAGCCTCCAACAAACATTCAGTTAAAGTTTACTCCATCAACACGTCCTGAAGCGGCGCCACTTTAGCTTTATGTGATGAAAAAAATTTAAAATAATATTTCCTACACCATTCACAGCCAAGCGATTAATCGTAAAAATAATCGAAAGATTAATCGATTACAAAATAATCGTTAGTTGCAGGCCTAGTCGAGAATGAAAATGGTGCAGGTGCACACTCTATTATGTTCATTACCTCTCAGTGAGTTTCCCATCGCTGCAAGAGTTTTCCAAAGGTTGTCATCTGGACTAGCTTGTTTAGAAGTGAAGAGGTTTTGTTTCTGAACCCGAGATCTAACTCCGAGCTTTAATCCAATGCACAGACCCGTGGAACCTCAGAGCTTAAGAACCCTCTTTGATGTGAGGCAAAACGGTGTTTTTGGAGAACATAGAGCTGAAACATTGTGACTTGGCGAGGATGCGGCGCTGAGCCGCGCTAAACGGCGCTCGCGTCTGACACAAGGTTTATTTTTAGATCACATACAAAACTGTCGGCTTGTTGACCTCATTGGTCCACGATTATGAGGCCGACTGATAAAAAAAATAAAGAGCGATCTGAAGCACAAGGTGTGGAGATCGTTGTTCTGTGTAGGAGAGGCCTCTGCTCTCACTTCCTCCTCTCTCTGAGCGCCGCTCTCTGCAGGGCCGGTGGGCGGGCATTGAAAACACACGATGAACTAACGAGGGGCGTGTTCATTTCTGATTTGATTCATTAATATAAGCTAATAAGGCTTATTGGGGCAAAACCAATGATAAGGACTGTGGCAAAGCTTTGGATAAACAAAATATAATATAAATAAATAAAAGTAATGGAGGGAAAAGGGCACTACAGGGGCATGGAGCCCCCCTCTGCACGGGCCTGCCGCTGACACTAAACCTGAGCCAGGATTGTGAAAGTGTGATTTCTTGTTATATGGAAGAACATCTGACAAAGATGAGCACCGTTTATATCCCTGCCGAATGTTATAAACTGATCATTTAATTCTATTTAGCTAGCTTTGTCTGAAAATATCTTTCCAGCACGGCAGTCTCAGCTTTTTGTGTTGTTTTTAATCAAATGCAAATCTGTGTTTTGCACTGACAATGTGTCAGTCCATCATCTCGGTTTTCCCTTTGCTTGGGCTGAATCCTAATGAAGCTGGAACACTGTGGGTCACTCATATTCAAAAAATATGCAGAAGATAATGGCATAGATGTGGTCTCTGTGTCGGCTAATGGAGGGATTTGGCAGCACAAGTGATTATCCGTTTTTGTGATTTACACATTTAACACATTCGATTTAGCAAAACTGACAGAGTGGTGCATTCTTGGCCTTTAGCTCCGAGAACAGCTCTTCAAGTTGAGACATGCCTCGATGGTGCGGGGCTTTTTCTGAAGTATGCCATTTGTTTCTATGCAGTTTCCTTCATGCATTACAGGTATGGCCGTGTATGTTTGTGTGTACAGCTCATTCCATGCATTATTCTTTCGATTCAACATTTTGAACTTGAAATAGCATCCAACCATTAAATAGTACAAGGCATATAGCAAAATGTGAAGAAAGCCCTAATATATTTTCACCACGATTTTGTAATA
The DNA here is from genome assembly GCA_007210695.1 of Neogobius melanostomus. NCBI lineage: Eukaryota > Metazoa > Chordata > Actinopteri > Gobiiformes > Gobiidae > Neogobius > Neogobius melanostomus. The sequence goes on from VHKM01000104.1 coordinate 2,985,137, forward strand.
TTGTGTTTTTGATCGACAGGTCCGACACAAAATGTTATACGCTGCTACCAGGGCTACACTGAAGAAGGAGTTTGGAGGCGGGCACATCAAGGACGAGCTCTTTGGCACAGTAAAGGTTAGTTATTTTCATGCACAGAAAACAGAACCTTGTAATTTTGCTCATTGTGTTATTTGCTGCACTACAAAAAGTAAGTATCAAGCTTGGGTTTAAATGACTTGGATTGCAAATATGTATCTTGTTAGGAGCGGTTTTCACTCATTTAGACGTTATTCATAATCTGACCAGGTTACTTTGCTGTTTGACATTTCAGACGGGTTCTAAAGTAATCTTGCCTGAAATGAGAAAGTAAATCTGCCAATGGGACAAGAGCAATTTTCTTACCCCAAATAAAGACAAAATGTATTGAAACGAGTCAGCAACATCTCGGAACAAGTTAACCTCTTAACTCCCACCTGAACCAAGCACATTTTATCCAGTTCAGTTTGACCCAAATCTAAAAGCTTCTCAACTGGAGTTTACAGCGTATAGGCCAGTGCATCACCTCATTTGAAAGCTAAGACCTACGAAACGGATCGAAGATTTTCCCTTGTGGTGTTGTCACTTTTTCGTCATATTTTGGTGCTTTATTGTCACGTTTTGTCACTTTCATCACTTTTTTTTTTTGCGTTTTTGTCACATATTTTGTTGTTTTTATGATCGATTTTTTTGTCTGTGTTTTTATGCTTTTTATGCTTTTTTTTTATTGCTTTATCATCACTTTTCTGTTGCTTTTTCATCACTTTTCTGTTGCTTTTTCATCACTTTTTTGTTGCTTTTTTGTCGAACAGGAGAAAATGTGCTCAGTTAAAGAGAGGGGATTAAGAGATGAAATAATTATACATGCGTTTCCAATGACATCACGCATAGTTCCGGCCACCATTTTGAATACCGAAGTAGAATTATGCAGTACTACAACATGTAACAATATCTCTACTCAGGATGAAAATGAAAGACAACTGATCGACAGTGGCATTTTCATGTACTTGTAATCACTGCTCAAGAAGATAACAGTGAATACACGGCCCCAGAGACGCACGTTTATGTGATATAACCAGCAAATGTGGCACAAATGTAGCAGCTCTGTCTGTCGAGCTACAGCAGGATTTACTAAAGATCTGCTTCACTAAATTAACACAGCAAAGAGGAAACGGAAAACCTTTCTCTGTGACCTTTTACAGTTTGTCATGTCAACAGAGTCTCAATCTGAGTCTGTGTTTAAGCTGCTCAAGACGTTAGCATGCTACCGGTTAGCAACTGTCAACCAACTGTCAATGGCTACAACACAATGTGTGGCTCACACATCTATAAACACTGAGGAAATACTACAGTAACAGCTCAGCTCTGACCTCTGTCACATGTTGTATCCAAGGCTAGCTGTTTGGAGTCTGGTTCAGGGTTTTCTCTTGAAGCTGTTGAAGCTAAATGCTAACCGGTAGCATGCTAACATTTTGAGCAGCTTAAACATTGACTCACTGGTTTCTTCACATAAACGTGCATCTCGGGCCGTGTTTTTACTGTTATCTTCTTGAGCAATGATTACGAGTATATAAACATGCCACGGTCACTTTCATTTTCATCCTGTGTAGAGATATTGTTACATGTTGTAGTACTGCATAATCTACTTCGGTATTAAAAATGGCCGCCATAACAACAAAGGTCACATGACTGAAAGGCATGTATAGGAAAATGCTTAACTACATCTCAACAAGTCAAAACAACTCAAATGCTCATATTGAGACATTTAAACTAATCTAGTTATTTTGCAGTGTGTTGCTTTTAATATGGCTTTTTTCATGACCAATGCCAACAACAACTTTTACCATCAAGAGCTGCCGATATGCTCTACTTATGTTTGTGGGGCTATTTATTTACCCAAATTGTATGTATTACTGCTGAGTTGGATTTAAGTGCTCGAACAAAGCTTCATGTCCCTCATCTAGTCTGAACAAACTGTTGGCCAATAGTAGATGTTTAATGCCACAGTATTCATGTTTGTTTTCTCTGGTATCTTCCTTGTTTGTAAAGTGTGTGTTACTTTTGCTGTAGGAGGAAATGAGCCTGAGTGGATACAAGAAACACTTGACCTCACTGGCTGCGCCGCTGCCCCTGACCGCTGCAGAGGAGGAGCTGAGGCAGATCAAGTTAAACGAGGTACGCACAAACGGTTTCTTGCGTGTGGAAAAGGGGAAGTAGTAATGGGCTGCTGTGGAAATAACAGTGTCCGGCTGGCTGTGAGTGTGAGCGACGGCCAGAGTAGAGACGTTAGTGTCAAAACAAAGATGGCGGCTTAAAATGAAAAAATAAAAATCACGCAGAGGACTGGGAAAGACCATAGACTGTTGAATAAACGGGTGAAACACTAAACGCTTTTAAGAAGAGGTGACAGAAGTTTATCTGGATGGTATGGAATATTTGAGAGAGTTTTTGTTCATGTGAGTGATCGGGAAGTGGAGGGAATGTTATGTTTGTAGCACTTATTGCAGACTCTCAAACCTTTCAGTGTGATACAAATACAGTAAATAGCTGCAGTAAACTTGTTGGAGGAGTGACTTGCTGAGATGCTTGATCTTTTCACAGAAAGTTAGAGTGATTGGCTCTGCAGCGATTGAATAATGTATTGAGTGTTAGGCATTATTAGTATTCTCTCCCGGTCATACCCTGCTGTGTGTGAATTGTAAACAGCCGTCGAAAGAATATCAGTGAGCCGCCTGCCACAGCGCAAGATCAGCAGTGGTGCAAGTGTTAAAGGGACTTGGGCCGATTCCATCAACACCGTGTAAAGATGCTGAAGCGACATAACAGGCGGATGCCGTCAGATCTAATGGACAAGTCTCCTCACACTGTGGACACTAAACATCTATACAAGAATCCTTTCAACTGAGGTCTGCTTTGTAAAGAATTGTCAGATGGTATTGTGTATTATGAAGTAGTGTAAAACTGGCTCCTAGGTAGGTGGGTTAAACCATAGGAATCGAAAGTAAAAATGGGGTTCGATCCTTATAGATAATTATGCGGACTGGGTTTAACGAGTTTGTTAGCCTGCTCAATGTATTTTCCCCACATCTGTTAGCGTTTAGCCATTACACATCCCAAGTGATGAACGATGATCCATATTGTTCTCTGTGCTAAATGCGGTTAAGTTTTCTGCCTGTTTGGTTGGATGTTCCAGTGGCCACCAAACATCATCTTATAATATGTGAATAATAGAGAAACCGTCATGAAAGGGAGATCATACTTTTCCATACTTTTATATCGGGACTGGCTTCATCATTCATCTGTATGGGGATAAAACGCCCAGTTCAAACAGAAGTATGCATTTGTAGTTATAGGTTCTTGGTAGCTAAGCAACTGTCTGTTATTTCTTTGGGTTAAACTATGTAATGATAAAACTGGATGGGATTAGGAAAGAGTCAGTCATAGCAACAGTTTATGTCCAATGTTTAGAGCGAACATTACCAGATTGATAATACTGGTATCACAGTATTATCAATATTGCAGAACCACAAAGGACTGAGGTTATACATTTTTACCACAAAGTAACTTGGGAAAATATGCAAAAATCCATGATTTTTCCAAATTTGGTCCATTTTAGCCTCGTTTTGGCCCTGATTTAATATCACTAAAGTCTTGTTTGGACAAAATTTATGAAAACAATTTGATTATGGTTTAGTAAAAATATCTTGTTAGTGCAAAATCCAAGACGATATGAATACAACTGTTTATTTTCTCATATCATGCCGCTTTGTTGCCATATTTAAACTTCTAATACTTTTCTACGGCATTCAACCGTCCCTGACCCACGAATTACACGCCTCTAGTGTGAAGGTCTTGGGTGGGGATTTTGCAGAGGAGGCAGGTAACGTTGTTCCGGTGTCAGTGATAAGATAAGGAGTCTGTAAAATGATCCGCTGTTGTTCGGCTAAATCAATGACGTCAGCCATGTTTGATTTGCAGTTCGTCAGGATATGAGCTATCCCTGACCTTTAGCACGGTGGTTCTCAACATGTGGTACGCGGGCCTCTTGCTGTGCTTGTCTCTTGCAATCGAGTTTAAAATGAAGTATTATAATGTTTAGAGGAAAAAGAGAGGCAGAGTGCTCGCTGGATCACCGTGGTCGGATGGTAAAAGCTAGATAGCAAATACACTTACATCAACAAAAACAGGTGCTCTTCAAGCTTAGTGGGCCAATATATTATAATATTATAATGTTTGTTTTAGGGCTGCACGATTTTGACAAAAAAAATCGAATTGTAATTTTTCAGAAAAATATTGCAACGTGAATAAAATAAGTCCGGGATGGAATCACAAAGCGTCGATCTAAGCACTTTAGAATCTGCTTCATGGAAACTCAGACAAACTTTTATCTGTTGCAGCAGAACCTGAGATCGCAAGGCTCAACAATTCTGCTCGGTGAACATCTATCTATCACAAAAAAAAAATACACCTCTTGATGTTATTTCAGTAGACAAAACCTCGATTGGGGATTGATATCGATAAACCTTTATCCTCTTAACTCCCAATGTGAACCGAGCACATTTTGTCCAGTTCGGCATTACTCAAATCTAAACGCTTAGTGACACAAAAAGCAATAAAGTGACAAAAGAGCAAAAAGAAATTCAACAAAAAAGCGATGCAAGTGAAACAAAAACAAATGACGAAAACAACAAAGAAGTGACAAAACTGAGATGAGAAAGAATGTGAAAAAACACGCAACAACGCAAGGAAAAGATCAGTTTAGATTAGTTCGTAGGTCTTAGCGTTCAAATGAGGCATCAGTCAAGAAGCTTTTAGATTTGAGTAATGCTGAACTGGAGACAATGCACTCGGTTAAGGCGGGTGGTAAGAGGTTTTTTTTAAGTAAGTAAGTGCTTTATTGTCATTGTACAACCGTACAACGAAATAGTGTTCAGGTGTTAGTCCTGAGCTGCTGCGACTGAGTCGCGCTGCCACTGTGTGTCAACCTGACCCGCATGACCTTGGAGGTCAGGGGAACTGTAGCACTCAGAAGAAACCTGGCTGGCTGCCCTCTTCTGTCTATCCTCTGAAATGGTGCCGCTCCTCCTGGGTTTGTCCCTGTTTCAGAGCGTGGTGTCCTGCACTGGTCAGCTCCACCTCCTCCTTCCTCCCTCCGCTCCCTCGCTTCACAACAATCTTTCACCATCTCTCGTTTGTCCTTTTTTGTTTCCTGTAGCGTCTCTTGTGACGCCCCTTGCCTCTTGTGCTTTCAAGTGTCTCAGAAGAAGAAATGTGTAGGTCTCAAATGTGTTTAGCTGATTTTGTTTACCTTTTAAAAATCTGCTTTCTTCAGGACCATTTTAGACTCTCAAAGTAAACAAATCCACCAAACCTCAACAAAAACACGGCAAAGACGTACAAAAGTATCCAGAAAAACAATGTGGAACACAGAAACCACAAATGCAGTTCGCAGAAAAAAGGCAAAAACCCCAGCTGCGCAAGGCGAGAGTGAGGTCGTTTCCTGTTTTCACGTCACCATGACAACACTGGCGAAAATGTGCTGTATAAAAAGGTTTGACAGCGACCTATGATGTTGAAGTGTCTAGAACTGCCTAGTCCTGGCTCTGGTCTATTTCTGGTTATGCTCCACTTAAGTCCTGCTTGTGCCTTGTTAGTTTTTGGTCAAAGTCCTCAGTTGGTCTTGGGTAAATTCTTGTTTAGTCCTAACAAAGTTTGGTTAAACCTTATTTTACTTTACCCTTGATGTGTTACCTGAACTTCTTTCTTGTTGATTCCAAGTTTTTAGTCATGGACCACGTTTAGTTCGGCTTTCAACCTGGCATAGCCTTGTTTTATGGTTTAGGGGGGACTGTTGCTCAAATGGATCGTTTAGTAACCGTAAAGTCTGTGATTTGAATTCATTTGATTTAGTCCTTTCCTGGTTAAGTCAGTTTCTGATCAAATTAATCTTATCTAAGTTCAGTCCTGATTGAACTGCTTTTGCTTCTTCTTGGAGAGCCACATATTCAAGCGCAATATATTTCCGAGGATTTCTGCCACATTTTGAGACGACGCCCTTTGAAACCCTCATTTATTCCACCTGCTCTCGCTGCTGCTGCTGCTGCTGCTGCTGCTGTTCTCCAGGCGACGCATCGACAAGTGTCTGTGTTACCAAATAAGGAAGTGCTTTGAGTCTAGTTAATTAAGGCTTTTTGAAAGAATAGGAGGTCCTCCCCTTGTCCCTTTTGAGCAGCTGCAAAAGAAAGATAATACAATACAGCATAGAAGGTGTATGGGGGTTGGAAAAGTCTTAAATTGCTAATGCTTTACTACCAATTACGTGGCAGTCAATCATTATTAGCTTCACACAGTGCACATTTTAAACAGGAGAGGGGATTGACATTTTAAGTGCTATACTAATACTACAGGAATCAGATCATTTCAGAACATGTTTGTCAAGGAGTACTTGGGAGAGTAATAGTGACCAATGACCCATGTGTAAACCCTAGCTAGCGATCCCTATTAACTGGCATAGAACGTCATGTCTACTGCTGGATACAATCTTCCAGCTGGACCAGGCCAAGGATCATGTGATCCAAGTATGTCACTGATGATATATATAGATTAAACTCACATACATACTAGCAGGAAGTGATAAGAGAAATAAGATTAAAAAACTAGCGATTTTAAGTGTAAAACTACAACAACAAACTGTGGTCCTGTTGTGGCTTAAGGTGCCAGAACAAGAGGAATGACATTTGAGACGATAAAATAAGATTTATCTGAGATTTCCAAAAACAGTTAGACATTTGTTTATCGTTACTATGACAACAGCTACAATGGAAATAGATAGGAATCGAGCTTCCTGCCTCCAGCTAAGCCCGGAATGTTTACAAACAATTAAAGGGTCTATAGAGAAGATATACAGTGGGATGAAAATGTATGTGAACGCTTTGGAATTTCTCGCATTTCTGCCTAAATTGGTCATAAAATGTGGTCTGATCTTCATCAAAATCATAAGAATGAATAAACAGTGTCTGCTTAAACTAACACCACCCAAACATATACATTTTATCCTATTTTTATTGGCCGTAACATGTAAACATTCACAGGACAGGAGGAAAAAGTAGGTGAACCCAGGAATCTCGCTGAACTGCAGCAGTTTTGTAAAGAGGAATGGTCCAAGATGAATTCCTGATTTGAGCGTCTAATCTGCAACTACAGGAAAGCAGTTTTGCTACAAAAGAAGGGTCAGCCAGCTATTTAATACAGGGGTTCACTTATTTATTCCGTGCATGTTGTGAATGTCTTTGGGTCCAACAGTCCACAGTATATTTATCCAGTAGTGCAGTGGAGCATCCAAGGGCTCTTTCGCAAACCAAAGTTGAACAGTTTAGGAGGAACACACAACATCATGTGTGGAGGACAAATGGAACAGTACATTAACATCAAAACCCATGCTCATTTTGAGGTATAGAGCAGGGGAAATCATGGTGTGGGGCTGTTTTGTTGCCTCAGAGCCTGGACAACGTGATATAATCAATAGAAAAAATAAAAAAGTTTATGAAGATATTTGGCAGAAAGACCCAAGACATTCACAACATGCACGGAATAAGGCAAAACTGCTGCAGTTCAGCAAGTTTCCTGGGTTCACTTACTTTTTCCTCCCTGTCCTGTGAATGTTTACATGTTACGGCCAATAAAATATGATCAAATGTAATTTGTTTTATAAGCAGAACGTTTATCACTATGATTTGATGAAGATCAGACATATACCATTTAAAATGAAATTCCAAAGCGTTCACATACATTTTCATCCCACTGTATTTTGTTGTTGCAGAGGACAATACATTCCCTAAATACCGTATTTTCCGGACTAGAAGTCGCTCCGGAGTATAAGTTGAACCAGCCTTGGCAACTACTAGGTCATGGAGGCGTAACTGCACCGTTTGACAAGCCTCTCCCGGCAGCGCGTTGTTCAAACACCCATTTGCAAACTCTTCTTCTAGCTGTGGCCATCTAGCTTTAAAGAGGGGGTATTATGCTTTTTTCAATCACATAGCACCAGTCTATAGCATACTACAATGATGACGTAACCTTCTGTTGGTCTGTATATGCAGTAAATTAAAATAACTGCCTTGAATAAAATTGCTCTCTCAAAATGGCTGTACTGAACGTCTTGAAATAGGCCTCTGTCTCTTTAAGAAGCTTTCCGACACGCCCCCTTCAGCACACTGCTGTGGCATCTAAACAACACTACTGTGCGGGGAGGGGGCTCTGCTGAGCTGAGGAGCAGTGGTTGGTGGCTTGGCTGGTGACGAAAGGTCCAGAGGCGTCTCCAGGAGGTGGGGGCGTTCCTAGGAGGACTGAGGCATAGCTACACCTAAAATGGCTGCCGTCTAAGTTTTACTGATTACTCAAAAATATGTGAATGAGCCAAGGCAACACTCCAGGCATGTGTTTAATGAGGGAATGACATAATAACATGATATAAAGCTTGAAAAAGTCGATTTACATAATACCCCCCCTTTAAGCCCGCGATTCGCTATTTTTGTTTTCTTCATTGCAGTAAGTGCTCTGCTTTTCGCCAGTCTCTCCCAAGTTTCTCACTCACTCCAACTACAGTTTTTTGTTTTTTTTAAGTGCTTTATTTGTCATTGTACAGGAGTAGCAGATACTGGTGCACAACCTAGAGCGCCCTCTAGCGGCTGTCAGTGTGAAAATAACAAACGTGAAATTATATATTTTGATATATAAGTCGCACCCCAGCCAAACTATGAAAAAAAGTGCCACTTATAATCCGGAAAATACAGTAGTTTCAACTTCAATGAGCTTTGACAGATTCAATTGCTAATACAAATGCCTGACTCTTGATCATGCATTTCCATTTGTCTTCTTTATTTTTGGCCCTTATTAGACTTGGATGTGCTACATAAACTTGGCAGGCTGTCTGGTATACCAGGTAGCTGCTTCTGAAGTCATTACGTAACAGCTCTTTCATTTGCAGGAAGGTAACTCTAAAAATAGATCATAGCAGGTGTAAACTCCAGCTTTCATGTTGTGTTCAGGTGCAGACGGACGTCAGCGTGGACACGAAGCAGCAGACTCTCCAGGGAGTGGCCTTCCCCATCCACCGGGACGGAATGGCCGCGCTGGAGAAATTTAGGGACAAGAAACTCAACTACGTACAACTGGTGAGTCCCGTGGCCCACGTGGTCACCGTCTGAGCGTTTCTTCCACTGTCGTGTTTGAAGGAATGAAGATCGTTTTTGGCGGAGCTGGTTTTCAGATAAACAAAGGCGGAGTCATGGCCCAAAAGTCTCTGTTGTTGTCGGAATACAAAGGGTCATTAGATCCAGGGTACAAAGGCGGGATGGGACAGGCCTCTCTCTGCTTCCTTTGTGCTTTGGAATCAGCTTTATCAAATTAAGTTTTATGCAAATTCACTTTAAGGAGCTTTCTACTTTAACCAGCACCTGCGATCCACCACCTTAACCTTAACGTAAACTCGCACAGATCGTACACATTTTCAGAAACTATAATGTCTGAGCTTTCAAATGAGGCATTGCACTGGCCTACAGAGTGTAAACAAAAGCACTGTTAATTTTGTCAAAAATATATATTTAATCACAATCATTTAAATTCACTGCCAAAGGAACAGGTCTGTGCTTTGTCCATACGGGAGAACAAACATGAAGCCGAGAACCTTGATTAAATGGATTATAATCAATATTATGAACTTACAGGCAATTTTAGTCGACTAAAACTAGAATTGAAAATAATTATTTGACAAAATCTCGACGATTAAATTACATTTTGGTCAAAATTAACTCTGCAAAAGCGCCAAAAAAGCAATGAAAACACACACAAAACGACAATGTGTCAGAAAACATGAAAAGCATCAAAAGAGATTAATATTGTTTATTGGTTTTGGATGGAACTGTGCATGTTAAAGAGGGGGTATTATGCTTTTTTCAATCGCATAGCACCAGTCTATAGCATACTACAATGATGACGTAACCTTCTGTTGGTCTGTTTATGCAGTAGATTAAAATAACTGCCTTGAATAAAATTGCTCTCTCAAAATGGCTGTACTGAACGTCTTGAAATAGGCCTCTGTCTCTTTAAGAAGCTTTCAGACACGCCCCCTTCAGCACACTGCTGTGGCATCTAAACAACACTACTGTGCGGGGAGGGGGCTCTGCTGAGCTGAGGAGCAGTGGTTGGTGGCTTGGCTGGTGACAAAAGGTCCAGAGGCGTCTCCAGGAGGTGGGGGCGTTCCTAGGAGGACTGAGGCATAGCTACACCTAAAATGGCTGCCGTCTAGGTTTTACTGATTACTCAAAAATATGCGAATGAGCCAAGGCAACACTCCAGGCATGTGTTTAATGAGGGAATGACATAATAACATGATATAAAGCTTGAAAAAGTCGATTTTACATAATACCCCCCTTTAAAGGGACTGGATGCAAATTGGTCATTTTATACTCACTACTGCCACCTCAGGTCTTAGACGTAACTGCAGCTTCTATATTAAGCTCGTGCATGACGGCAATTCGGACCCAGGATTTTCGAGGCAGTTGTGGTGAATAAGTCTGAGCTCATTCTACACCTTAGGACACTGGAACATGTAGGGGGAGGAAAATACATTTTAACATTTTTAAACTCTGTATAGTCCCTTTAATGAACACACCATTGTATCCATTGTCCCACACTCAAACACACTCTCATTCATCCTGGCCTATTGTGCATGTTTTTAGTAGTAGGGGAAACCGGAGGAAACCTACGCAGACACGTTTAGATCAGCGTTTGTAGGTCTTCGCTTTCAAATGGCCTATAGGCTGTAAGCTCCAGTCAAGAAGCTTCTAGATTTAAGTAAAGCCAAACTGGAGAAAATGCGCTCGGTTAAGAGGTTTTATATTATATTTTGTATTTGGATCTCCCTAAGTGGTCCTCAGATGATCTTTACCTTAAAGGGATATTTCAGGATTTTTGACACAGGGCCTCATTTCCTAGTTATCCAGAGTGTTGTTGATTTCTGGAGATATTTTTTAATTCATGCAGTCCTTATATTTGAAGAGTTTAGTGGTGCTAGGCTAGTGCATGTCTATGGTAACTAGTACCAACCAGGAAGCTGATGCTGCTCAAATATAAGTTCTTTTAAATGCAAAATGGTTATATTTCAAAAACATTTCAGTCAACAGACATTTATATCGGTAGTCTGGCGTTATAAGTGATTTGCCTCAGGTGCACTGTGCTTGGGTCAGACTGTTTTAATGCAGGCTACTAGTTATCATAGACATGCACTAGCCTAGCACCACTAAACTCTTCAAATATAAGGACTGCATGAATAAAATATTTAAAAAAACAATCTCCAGAAATCAGCAACACTCTGGATAACTAGGAAATGAGGCCCTACGTCAAAAATCCTGAACTATCCCTTTAAGCTGGCACAAAACTTTAGGGCATAATAGAAATACATTTCGGGAAAGTGGTCAATACTACTTCTACTTAAATTCTTCCACTTTGTTCCGAATGTGTCCGTTTTATTTTCATCCCGTTAAGGCTCAAACATTTACATTTTCTGTCTTTTCTCTCTTTTGTAGAAAGTAGACTTTGAGCAGGAGCTTATTAAACTGAGCGGCACTGAACACACAGAGCTCAAGGACCTGCCCATGCGGATCCCCAAAGACTCGGCGAGATACCACTTCTTCCTCTACAAACACTCCCACGAAGGAGACTACCTGGAGTCCACAGGTGAAACTCATTTAGATTAAGGACAAAGTTCAAATATTATACAAATTAAACAAGGCAATCTTAATTTAGTCTCTCCTGATAAATGAGCAATGTTCTTTTAGTTAGACTATAGAAGATACCAGATGTTTTTTCAATCTGAGTTTCAAATGTAAAGACTCTGGACTAAACCAGGACTACGCTTGGTCTATCTCAGGTTTAAAGCTGGACTTGTCTGTGTCTTTGTGTCCCGCAGTTTTTATTTATTCCATGCCCGGGTACAAGTGCAGCATCAGAGAGAGGATGCTTTACTCCAGCTGCAAAAACCCCATGGTGGACATGGTGGAGAACAGCCTCGGAATGGAGATCGAGAAAAAGGTTTGTCGGCTCGAGCTTTTAAAGATCGTCTTCCTCACATTTTGTTTTATGTGTATGAAGTTCTGCTGAAGAAATTACTGAAAATAAATAGATGAAAACTGAAGTACAGTATTTGTTGAGATTTTGCAGATTTATCGACTAAAGCTGGCTTAACAAATGATCCACACATTATGTAACTTTTCTTGTCATTTCTGAGATTTGGAAGCCATAGCTAACTCCAGTGTAGCAAAAAACGCAACAAAAAAGCCACAAAAAGTAACAAAAAAATTACGACAATGCAGCAAAAAAGCCACAAAACACAGCGACGAGACAAAAAAAGTTATGATCAGTTTTGTCGGTCTTAGCTTTCAAATGAGGCACTGCACTGTTGCTCTCCAGCTGAGAAGGTTTTAGATTTGGGTAAAGGCGAACTGGAGAAAATGCGGTCCATTAAGAGGTTACACCCCACCTTAACCCATTTAGGCCTGAAACGCCTGTGAAAACCTATGGGCGATTTCAGAAAAGACCCCGAAAACCTGAAGTTCCAGAAAGTTCCAGAAAACCTGAAGTTCCAGAAAGTTCCAGAAAACCTGAAGTTCCAGAAAGTTCCAGAAAACCTGAAGTTCCAGAAGTATTCAGAAATTGTGTCAACGCCTACTAAATGACTGATTTCTCAGCCTCTGTGGCAGATAGGAACAAAATTCAAAAAGTATTTGAGAGCTTACACTTGCGGCTTTCCTGAGAAATTTGATTTATTTAGATACACAAAATAAAATATGTAAAAGCAAAGTGAAATAAAGTATATAGCCCTCTTATACTAAAATATAGGCCTATATTTTTAATGTTAACCCTTTGTAATTTGTCTTTTGAGGTCACTTCAAAAAATGTCTAGCAGCTTCTCTCTAAACCCAAACAATATCCACTCTTTAAAATACAATTTCATTAATAGTTTTATATAGAAACATGGGAAATAAATATAATTATTAAACTATGAAGAAATAAAAAGCTAGTGATGGGGAAGGGCAAAGTATCCTTCTCTAAACACCGCAAGGAGGAGGAGAAAGCCCCTCCCCTCAGAGAAAGCCCCTCCCCTCACTGCTGCTCAGCGCTGTCAGCCAGAGGAGAAGACGCAGCTCTCCTCTCCTCTCGTCCAGCACTTGACTTCTCAATAAAACTACGTGACGGAAAGAGCATAACAACTGTTTTCTAATCGTTTTTGAGTAAACCTTTTGATCGAATGAAACTGAACATCGTGTGTTGCGGCGCCGCATTTACGTGTAAGCTCTATAAACACACTGTAGCTGGGTTGCAACCCGAAAAAGTGAATATCTCCGCAAATATTTCACCAAATTACACAAAACAAAACGTGTTGTGATGCTGCATTTCATTGGCTCAAAGGCCGACAATTGGTGCAAAAACACCCTTATACTCGAAAATTGACGTATATGCTTTCCCGGCCTCAATGGTAGAAAATTGACGTATATGCTTTAGCCTCAATGGTAGAATTGTGCAAGAGCGCCCCCGGCTTTAATGGTAGAAATGCAGCAATGCTTTCCCGGCCTAAATAGGTTAACCGCACACATTTTTTCCAAATCTAAAGCTTCTGGACTGGAGCTTATAGCCTATAGGCCAGAGTAACACCTCATTTGAAAGCTAAGACCCACAAATGTGATTTTTGTCACTGCGGTTTTGTCACATTTTTGAAGTTTTGTTGTCGTGTTTTCGTGTCTCATTTTTGTCATGTGTTTGTTGCATTTTCATCTTTCTTTTTTTCTGGCCGTTTTGACGCTTTTTTGTTGTGTTTTCATCACTTTTTTGTCACCTTTTTGTCGCTCTTTTGGGGCTTTTTTTTAATGCTTTTTCATCACTCTTTCATTGTGCTTTTTGTCACTTTTATATTGTGTTGTTGCTTTTCCGGCTCATTTTGTCGCTCTTTTGCCACTTTTTTGTTGCGTTTTCATCCTCGTTTTCGTCACTGTTTTGAGGCTTTTTCAAGAAGTGTGTCCACAACTGTCTACAGTACAGTTGCAAAACGGATTTCACTCTTAAAAAAAAAAAAAAAAGTGTAGAGAATAACGATTGTTCTTTTTGTCTGTTTCTTGAAGTTGGAGATCGAGAACGGGGACGAGCTGACCAGCGACTTCCTGTACGAGGAGGTGCATCCCAAGCAGCACGCGCACAAGCAGCGCTTCGCCAAACCCAAGGGCCCGGCGGGCAAGAGGGGCGGGCGCCGGATCACCAGGCCCCGGGCGAGGAGGACGAGGACTAGAGCACCGGACCTCAACCAACATGCACCAACTCCACCTCTATCCACCGCGGGACAGTCCTGTGACCGGGGGGGGGGAGGCTGCTGTCTGATATGCTTGAGTGAATAGGTTGCGTTCATGATTGAAAATGTGGTGATCGCAGAAGGAGGGCAGGGCTTGTAACAAAATATTAAAGATCCATTTAGCCAGTCATTGACAAAACAAACAACAATCCCACCTAAATGATTGCCATAAACCAAATATCTCTCAGTCTTAGTAAGTATTCCTTGACGAGATATTCAACTTTGTGCCATTTTTGTTTCAAGGTCAAGACATTTTGTTACTTTAAAGAGATAATTCTACTTTACGAAACTCACCTGTCCTCCACCGTAATAGTGTTCGGGATTAAATATTGAACATTGTCATAGAAATCCGCCATTTTGTGAGGAATAGATAAACACACTGGCTGACCAACAATTGCTTAAAACTAGGGCTGGGTACCATTGCATTTTTTCCCCCGATACCGGTACTTA